>QLNU02015359.1:54068294-54078339 GCA_006491805.2 Dysdera silvatica | reverse complement strand
CATTTCCGCAGTAAAATGACTTGCTTCGCTAATTTATTAAGTTATCGTCTATGAAACAGGGTATTGATACAAGCTATGTTTCCACTCTCTTCCATCTTAAATCTATTCAATAATAGTGGAACACTGATGTATTAATTAAATGCAGACAATCTACATGTTTAGTAATATACATCCCTGCTATCGAAGAATAAATAAACTATTATTATTAGTTTTAAAACTCTAAAGCTATTATCATGGCATATATAGTTATTACATTTTATACATTATTATTATTACCATGGCCTACTACTATTTTTATAACCAACTACTGCCATTCACAGTAGCATCTGTACAATAAATTTCGTTTTATTAATATATTTTTTAAACCTTGAATATTTCACTTTAAATAATTCGAGTCACTCGATGTAATTAAGAATTGTTGCTTTTAATTACTCTCATTTTTATTTACATATAATTTGCGTTTGCTTTTGTAAATATTCAAGACATAAATTCTTTCATTTAAATAAAATAATTTAACTATTTAATTAGTTACCGTGACAAGATGTGGATGATTTACGGCGAAATTTAAAATAAATTTAGGAATTAAAAAATGGAAAAACCATGGCTTGGCCAGACTACGTTGTCATTTCGTTTGCAAACTAAAATGAATGTAATTAATATAGAAAAGCTGAACGAAGAGTATTCTGTAAATGTATGAGCTATAAAAATACGAACTAAATATTTCAAGTTAAAGTTTTCTAATCTGTTTAATTTATAAAGTTTAGAAAAGAAGTTTATCATATTCTATAAAAATTAACTTCACTGACAATTTCTATAGTTAGATAAAATAAAACACATAATCACAGTTTAAATTAATAAAACTGTTGATGGCTATTTCGAAACACTTTAAGCTTTTTATTACAAAACCATAATTTTAAACTTCAGAGCTCTACTTGTATCTTGTCAAAGAAAGAAGCCTGAAGTGTTTCCGAAATAGCTATCAAACTTTTATTAATTTAAACTGTGTGGTTATGCGTTTTATTTTATATAATATTTACGCTCGTTGAGTCGTACATTTTTATTATAATTTTCAGTTAGGTTTTCATTTTAAACTTCCATTTTTGTGTCTTTCTTTTGTTCTTGAAATGCCCAAAACCGACGTTTGATTTTTAATATATTATTTGTAAGTCTAAAGCGTGGTCTCTCAGTACAAATCTATGGTAATATATATCGAAATTAGTACAATCTGTAATAGCTTTATTATAGCATATACAAAACACATTGCGGAGGGATGTTTTTAAAATAATTTTACGATAAAATAATGCACTCCTTCAATATATGTATTCATACGTGCATCGATATGCTACTTTCACCTAATTACTAGTCAATCTCCTTCGATTTCACAACTACAAAAATAACCTATACAACGGATGTATCACCAAAAATAGCACACTAGTGGATAAATTTATTATTGTCAGTTATTATTTATTGTCAAATAATCGTAATTCTCTTCCAGTTCAGGGATTTTTAATCAATGAACTGAAATACCCATTGACTATATATATATATATATATATATATCGGTGGATGAGATAAGAAAACAGGTTGTGATGACGTGAAAGAGAGTTGCTCAGGACAGACTTGTGTGGAAAGCATTTGGAGAGACCTTCATCCATCAGTAGATAGATAATGGTTGAATATGATGATGATATATATATATACTAGAAATGGCACACATGAGCGTTAAAATATTATTTTGAATCAACCGTTACTTTTTTAATATACATACGACCGTGGAAAATCATGATAGAGGGAGAAATAGGGACTTCTAAAACATTAAAATTCGAGGGTTGCCTCATCTCCGTCGGCCTTTACAATGTGAACCTAAATTTTTTAACTTGCAAACCATTTGGCCTACTGAATTACAGTTTGAGAGAGTGCTACTTTCCGAACTCTGAAAAACTCCAAGAATCGTTGTTTGGGAATGATTTTCTAATCTAAAAAATTATTCTGGAAGAACAGCCAAATTGCCAGATCGTAAGAAGTGCATAGGGGGAAATATTAAGTTAAAAAAATTACGTAGTGGGTATTTTTTATCTTATGTGAAAGGTTTTTTTTCAAAAAAAATTTTTTTACTCACCCAAATTTACTTAATTTTATGTCGGAATACTCATCGCCGCATTTTTAAAAGTAAAAAGATTAATTTCTATTTTTAATCAAGTTTCTTCAGCAGAAGACAAATAACACCATACCGTGAAAATGCAAGAGATCTATAAAAAATATACCAGAGGGTTTTACAATTGCTTGTCAGAGGAGAAACTCTTCCCAATTAAGCTGCAAATTAATCAAAATCAGTTAATTTATCATCCATATATTTTAGATCACAGAAGAAGTTATTATATTTAAGCTCATAAAACTTTAATGAGAAACAACATAAGCGTGGTACGAACATTCATTGATAGAGTCTAGTATTACGTGTAAGAAACTGATAAATTATATTTCGAACGTGAGAAGTTTCGAGGAAAAAATATTTAAAACTAAGCAATGAATCACATCGAGTCGTTTAGCTAGCGTTTGATTGTTTTTAATCAAATCATTTTTATTGGAAATAAGCATCTGTTGCAACGTCATAGTATTGAAATTAGATGATCGTTGCTAAATTCTGAGCCAACTGGGAGATTCTCGGGCTTTGTATTATTTGTAAAAGTTATATTAAACATATGTGACACGTTATTCAGTTGCGTACTCAGTCGCGTTTGTAGTTTGCTTCCCGTATTTATGTTTCGAGCGGCGGCAGCTGTGGGGCAGACACCTCCGGGAACTGAAGTCCTGCAACAGAGAAGTTTGGATTTAGAACTGTAAGGACGTGTGAACGCTCTTGAATGGCGGCAGAGCTGAAATTAATCGACGTTTGCCTCAGATACCAGTAATACCTACCTGCTTATTTTTGCTATTTGTGTCCTGCGACGTTAGCGAGCTGCCTGCTTGGAGTAGTCGTTTTGGGCGGATGATTGCTTACCGCCCTTGCGCCTTATAGGAAGCGGTGCATATCTGCGGAGAATTTCGTGTGCTTGCTTGACGCTGCTGAAACATTTCGTGCCATAAGGTGTAACTTGCCTTCTTGTGAGCGATTTACAACTTCGAGGAACTGTGTTTGCCGTGATGAACTGCCTATTTGCCCTGTAAGGTATTTTTGACTGACATTTAGTATTTAAGAACTTTTAAGCTAAATTAGAGTTTTAACTAACGTCAGGTTTTAGCGCTGAGGGTTTTCCGAGTTTAACGTGTATGTGATTTTATGTATTAGAATTATTTCTGTTGGAAATCTTGAATGTAATCGCACACTAAGTCCAGGTAAACTGATTTAAAAAGTTAATCTGACGGAACATCCTGAGAGGTGGAATTGTGCCTTAAGAAAATGTTAAGTCCGATAATGAAATAAGTTTAATGGATTTATGAGCTTAGAAGTAACTGTTGCTAACTGAGTTCTGAGTTATCTTGGCTTCGGCACAATTTGGCGACGTGGGCATAAAGTGTATCCGAGCCAATTCGCCCATATCTCTGAGGAAGAAGAATCGAGAAACCCAAGAAACCTGTTTAATGTTATTTTGAGTTAAAAGAACGTTAAGTGGAGTAGAGCCAATTTTCCTTCAAGAGACACGTCCTTGTTAGCAGATACCAAAGAGTTCAGTTATAGTTCCGAATCTAAGAGTCCGGGTTAGCGTTCGTTTTAAGCTATACATATAGAGATATATTTGTTTGAATTGTATATTATACTTCCCTCGAGAGTAATTGTGATATTATGTTTCCGCCCGGAGTCCAATGGCCTGACCACGTCCAGCAACTGAGTCGAATTAACGCTTCGGGAACTTTAAGCTTTGTGGGCCTAGAACCAATGTGTGGGTCGTAACAGCGAAATATTATCACAGTTGTGATTTGGTCATCCGTGATAAGAAGATAGCTGTGTTTGTTAACCACCAGAACTGTTTGCCAAATCTTACATCCGCATATCCTATCTACACATTCACGGTATTTCCGAAACAATCTCTCGCATCCTTAAAGAGGCAAATATCCAAACATTCTATTCCCCTGTCACAACACTTCACAAACAGCTTACAAAAGTTAAAGACTCAGTTCCACCAGAAGATCTCACAGGCATCATATACCAAATACCATGCAAAGACTGCAACAAACATTACATAGGACAAACAAAAAGAATGATCAAAACAAGAAAAAAAGAACACAAACAAGCACTCGTGAAAGGAGACATAGCCTCACGTCTGGCAGAACACGCTTTACAACACGGACACGAACCCGACTGGGACTCAAAAAAAATACTACACAGCAGTGGCGGCTCGTAGCTACAATTCGTGGGGGGTGCTGAAAACAGCATATATTCCACCGTAATGTTGGGAGTTAAACCCAGGTTGATGAAAGATAGAAAACTGCGTTATCAATGAGTATATATTTTGCCTGAAAACCCGAACTTCTAAAACTACAACGAGCAATTAATCGATAAATGCTTTTTTTTCGGGCACCGTCGAGGGTAAAAACCAGATTACCTGGCCTGTAAATAAATGTGCTGCTACTGCATACTATCGCTTTTCAAGAAATGCGTTAAAACATCGAAAAAAGGAGCGCCTCTCCATTAAAAAAGTTGAATAGCATTTTTAGTATTTATTTAAAACTATGGTTTAACTATGTCAACAATTCATCATATTCAACCATTATCTATCCACTGCTGGATGAAGGTCTCTCCAAATGCTTTCCACACAAGTCTATCCTGAGCAATTCGCTTCCACGTCACCCCAACCTGTTTTCTTATTTCATCCACCCATCTAGTTTGAGGACGTTTTCTAGGTCTTCGGTGGTCTCTTGGAATCCAGTTCAGAATTTCTGTTGTCCATCGTTGATCAGTTCTTCTTGCAATATGCCCAGCCCATCGCCATTTCAGCCCTTTTACTTTAACAATGATGTCCTCTACTCTAGTTTGCTCTCTCACCCAAGTGTTTCTTTTTCGATCTCTCCTAGTTATTCCAAGCATGCACCTCTCCATGCTCCTTTGCGTTGTCTGTAACTTTCGTATTGCTCCAACTGTTAGACTCCATGTCTCTGATCCATAAGAGAGGACTGGCAATACACACTGGTTGAAGACCTTTCTTTTTAGACACAAAGGCAATTTCCCCTTCAGGATAAAACTGTTTCTTCCAAATGCACTCCAGCCAAGTTTAATACGTCTGTTGAGTTCTTTCATAATGTTGCCATCCATTGAAATCAGCTGGCCAAGGTAAATATATGAATCAGCAATTTCTAGCTCAGTGTTGTCAACTTGTATTTTTGTTTCCTCTACAAAATTATTGAACATGATCTTAGTTTTTTGTAGGTTCATCTTGAGTCCAACTTCTTCACTTCTAGTTGAGAGCTCTTGTACCATGTCTTGGAGTTCCAATGGGTCCGTTGAAAAAATAACAATGTCATCAGCAAACCGCAGATGATTTAAATATTCACCATTTATTTTTATTCCCTTGTTATTCCAATTTATCAGCTGAAAAATCTCGCACAAAATCTCGCCCCGGAGGCTTTCTTGTGTTGACCATATTTGGCAATTGTGTTATCCCTGCGGAGGGTAATAATACCTTAACATCTTTACATACGGAGAAAGAGAGCGTTGTTTCCTGTCCTCATTCGTCTAGCGGTCCAAGACACTCCGGGCTAAACGGAGGGACCCTGGTTCGAATCCAGGATGGGGAAAGCGTCTCTTTTTCTCCAAAACAAATAAGCTCTAGTTTGAGCTAATTAATACGTGGGTGGCAAAAAAAAAATTATTGTATAGGAAATATGTTCATATTAACAGTAATTCGTCTTATCTGGGAAGAATAGTATGCTATACAATCTGACGGAACTTCAGAAAACGGTTCGTATTAAAAGTAATTCGTCGTAATCGTGTATGTCTTAATGATGTTCGACTATATTGAAAAAAATATGGCTCCAGAATCTGAGTTCTAGAATTTGGAATTTCCTCGCTAACAGAATATATAAGCATACACTTGATTCTATTTCCCTTTTTAAAAAACGTGTCCGCAAATAGGAATCTTCTTTGATTTAACGAGGGCGTTTGATACAATCGATCATAGTCGTTTAATTAACCAACTAAACCTTGCTGGTATTCGAGGTACTCAAAGCTTGCTATTCCATAACTATCTTACTAATAGAAAGCAATTTGTTCAACTAAATAATCTCAAATCATCACTATTTACTGCACTATGTGTAGTTCCGCAGGGCTCAACGCTTGGTCCATTGCTTTTTATATTTTATATTTATGATCTTTTCTTTCTTCCTACACAATCTAAAATAATTTGTTTCGCAGACGATACCAATATTTTCTTTAAAAACAATAATTTAAATCAGCTATTTTTTGACGCAAACAACGAGATAAAACTTTTTATTGATTATTTCAACTATAATTATCTAACTTTTAATAAAGATAAAACTATATCTGTGCTATTTACCAAATCGAAAAGAACCGTAGATCCCATTCAACACTCAATCAATATTAACAACGCTCTAATCCTGTTATCAGCGGATTCTAAATTTCTGGGAATTATCATTCAAGCAAATCTTGAATGGGACTTAACAAATTAATACTCTTTATTCTAAACTTAAAACTTACGTTGGAATTATTCGCAGAATAAGCCAATTCTTACCAATTCATACTGTTTTAACTATATATTATT
Source organism: Dysdera silvatica (assembly GCA_006491805.2). NCBI lineage: Eukaryota > Metazoa > Arthropoda > Arachnida > Araneae > Dysderidae > Dysdera > Dysdera silvatica. The sequence goes on along the minus strand of QLNU02015359.1, from coordinate 54,071,626 downwards.
CTTTTATATTTTCTAATCTTTTTTATTGTCATACACTTTGTATATTATAGTGAGTGGTAAAAGACCAAAGACTTAACAAAATACAATATAGGTTTATGAAGATCATCCAATTAAAAACTTCTGAAGAAATTTCTATCCATGAATTAATGTTACAATATAATATCCTATCAATTAATAAAATCTTAAATCATCGTCTCGCACTACTAACATATGAAATATTCAAAAATAATATTAATTTACCAATTATACATAAAGTTCCAGCCCATTCTTATCCTACATCTTCGACTAATCAATTACAAATTCCCTTTCCAAGAACGAATATTGGTTTACGACGTGTCGGATATGCGGGGATTAGAGTTTGGAATTCTTTGCCTTCCTCCCTTCAGATTATTAACTCACCTTCTTTATTTAAAAAATTACTTGGGCATCATCTTGCTAACACTACATTTTCTGTCTTTTAGACTTTATCTCATCCTTGTTGTTTAATTTATTATGTTTTTCTCCCCCACTCCTTTTTATTCTTTCATTTTTCTCTATTACTTTTTTTTTCATTGTCGATATTTAATTCCCTCTATTTTGATTTAAATAAGCGTATTTATTTATATTGTGAATTCCATTGACTACACGGGCTTTGTCAGATTGCCATCTTTATCTGTAGCTGCCCTGGTGGATATGTAACTATTTCTTGCTGAAAATAGTTTTAAATGTCTAATTTAATTACGTTACAAATTCTTTATTTTCAAGATTAATGTTCTGATATGGAGAATTTTTCCTTTCTTCTTGTTCATTCTGTGATTTCTATTTAATAGCATGTTTACCAGAAATAAAGTTATTATATAAGAACGTACGATATTATTACCCTCAGAGAAAGAGAGCGTTGTTTCATGTTCTCGTTCGTTTAGTGGTCTAAGACACCCCAGGCTAAACGGAGGGACCCTGGTTCGAATCCAGGACTGGGAAGGCGTCTCTTTTTCTTCAAAAACAAAAAAGCTCTGGTTTGAGCTATATATATACATGGGTGTCAAAAATTATGTACTAAATATCAGGCTAAATTTTAAAATGAATGAGCGTTGCAGTAATACACATTGAATGTATTTTCAATTATTACTCTGCTAAGTCATTATTCCGTTTAACTCGTCATTCCGCTTGTCGTCATAAATAAAAATCATTAAAATATTGGGAAATTTTAAATGAGTGATATTAAATAAACCGAGTCATTATTATAGATATATAAGCTTTAATTTCCTTTCCCTAACTATATTTCCCCTTTCCTTTTGTATAAATTTTTACCTAGAAAAAAACTTTATACTGACTTATAATTGTAATATTCCTGCACAAAATGTTGAGAAAAAATAAAAGAACTCCTACATGTCTCAGTTTTAAAAGGAGAAAGTATTTTTATCTGAGTAGAATGGAAAAAATATAATACACTAACATTTTGTAAAATGACCTTCTTAATGATGATGTTCACCCTTTTGTTCAAATGTAGCTGGTGATATCTTTCCTGTTTATTTTTGCCTGGCTTTGGTTTCGCATTGCTTTTATAGGCTTGTGCCTGAAATTCATTGTGGTGCCTCTAGTAGCATTCCCGAAAATTGCGAAAATTATAATGAATAAATGTGCTTGCAGAAATTTAAAGTTTTTTAACTTAAAATTTGAATAGCTAGTCACAGAGCTGAATATTTTGTTATAACTTTTATGATTTTCACTCGAAATGAAGGATATATTCCATTTTACATACATTGCTTGCTTCTACATATTTACCATAAGACAGTTCTTTGTTAAAAATTAATTCTCTCGGAAATGAACCTTAAAGATTGTCTTCTTTATAATAACGTTTAATAAAATGGTACTGCTCCTTTAGTTCTTGCACTGATCTTCCGTTTTGCGAAATAATGAGGGGTTTTTTTTTTGTTTTTTTTTGCTCCTTTTCCCCCAGGAGAAAAAACCTTTTTTATCCCCATTGTGAATCCAAAACGAATTTTAGCAGATCAACTGGGTTTGGTGCTTATCAAAAATTTGTTTGGCTCAAGTAAAGGAAACTCAAAAATTCTAGTTTCCTTTGTTTCGAATTATAACAATAGTCTTGGTAGGACCACCGAGGAAATTGTGAAACGCCACAAAAATAATTAGGAATATTTTAAATTTCAACGAATTTTAAATTCATTGTTAAAGCGTAGGGACTGTTGATTTCGGAAATTATATTTCGAGATTTTAAGAATGACATCTGAATCATAATTTTAATCGACGATAATTTAAAATACTATACAAATTACTTCGACATACTGCAATATATCTTTTTTACATTTTGTATCTTTAAAAATAAGCCATGATATAAATTCCGCGTTCCATGAAAAACGTAATTACCCATCTTCTATTGATTAAATTAATTTTCATTCAATCCTGGGCTGTACTGCATAGTTTGTCACCGCCGTTCCTTCTCCTCTTGAAATCGCTGTAAAATTGCAGTAGTTAGGCTTGTGACGTCATACATCGGACGTCAGTGATACTCGCTATTGTTTTTCCGCACTTTTGCACTCTTTACTGACTCAATAGTTTTGAAATGCAGGCTTATCGGATATTTTTTTGGTTGCGGTGGTGTGGGGGCGCCCCCACAAGGTATCCACTGATTCAGTAAGACTTACACTGCCCAAAAAAAACTCCGAAAACTACTAATCCAATATGGAAGTTTAAAACCCACGATACCAGCTTTGGTAACTTCGAGGAAATTTCAGTCGGTGACGGATTATGCAGTTTTACCCAATTCTATCGTTCATGAATTGTTATGTAGATTACGTTCTATAAATTCTATAGGTTAAAAATATTTATAGAGATTACATTCTATAAATTCTATATATTAAGAATATTTATAGGGATTACTGTCTATAAAGTCTATGGATTAAGAATATTTATAGATGTTACATTCCCTATAATTTTTATTGATTAAGAATATTTATAGAGATGATGTTCTATAATTGTTACAGATTTTATTTGAAAACCTGAACAGGTCCGAAATTTAAGTTCGTTTTCTTTCTTCAATTTTAAAATTTATTCAAGTTCACATTAAATATCTTGCAAATTAACTAGAATGACTATATATTTTTCATGGAAACTAATATAAAACGCAGACTAATATAAAGAGAATAAAGCAAAAGACAAGAATGCAAAGTTTCTGAAATTTTTTTCAAGAAATGGGTAGAAATTTTGATGCAGATTAAAAGTTAACAACGATCTATAAGCACACGTCAGAAGATACTTTCTCAACGAAACTATGCAAAGTAATAAGAAAGCGGATCTATGACATTAGACTAAATTTAGATAAAAATTTAATC
>QLNU02015359.1:54042936-54068194 GCA_006491805.2 Dysdera silvatica | reverse complement strand
CACAACCGGTCGTAGAATGTCGTCTACGTACCGCTGTGCTGTAAGTGTGCCAGAAATGACCACCAAAGGGGTCCGGCTATCAAAGGAGATGGCACCCCAGACCATAACGCCCTGTTGTGGGCATGTGTGGCGTGCGATAGTAAGGGCAGGATCCCCACGCTGCCCTGGACGTCTCCAGACACGTCTGCGGTTGTCGTCAGGACACAGTTGGAAACGGGACTCGTCACTAAAGACTATACGTCCCCAGTCAGCGCAGTTCCAAGTTGATCGAGCCCGGCACCACTGTAATCGGACTTGACGGTGTAAAGGCGTGAGAGGTAAGCGGCGTAACGGTCGGCGCGAGCGTAAATTCCGCTCTCTCAGTCATCTGCAGAGGGTCATGTTGGACACATGTGTGCGGGCCACACGTTGGATAGTTGATAACGACGAATCCGGTGCTGTGACAGCTGCTCTGACAATCGCTCTGTCTTCCCGTTCTGTTGTGGCCCTAGGTCGACCGCTGCCGTCCCGACGCTGACATCTGCCGTTGTTGACCCACTCTTGCCAGCACCGTCCAATCGCCGCATCGCTTCGACCCACATGTCCAGCGATTCTTCGATTCGTCCAACCAGCCTCTTTCAATCCGATAGCACAACCTCTTTCAAACTCTGACATATGCTCGTAATGAGCACGAATCTTTCGGCGAGGCATTGTTACAGTCGACGTAAGATATCCGCAGTCAAAATGCAACAGAAATTTTGACCACATATTGAGAATCGCTCCTTATATACACCTGCTGAATGCGCAGTTCCGATGCGCTGGAGTTCCCGCTATTCATTCATTGGACACCAAATTTTAATCATTTGCATGTTCGGTCAAAATGTCTTTGCAAACGAAATTTCATTATAATCGGACAACTCCTTCTTGGTGCATCGATTTTTTTGTTATAGAGTGTACTTTCTTCTCTTTAGCCACAAAAGTCTGTCAGTTTCCATAGAATATGTCCAGTCCTGTTTATATACGCCATTTGAAATTAAAATCATTTATAGCAACTTACATACATACCCTAAAGAACAGGTGTTTTAAACTTCATAGAGCTCCTGTGTCTATAAACTAAACCATGCCTAACTAGTAATTATGTTCGCATTCATATCAAAACCAGTGGTTTTTATACCATAAGTAACTAACACACATTCTTAAATGTACCTTCACCGCATGTGCCAAGTATCGTATCGCAATATTATGCATAGAACTACTTAAGTATTACACTGATAAAACACTAGAGAGGAGATGTGACCTGAATAAAATGTGGGAGGAGAGATTGAAATTTTGAAAGTATGGTATTACCGAAGAATAGGAAACTGATTTGGACGGGGAAAAAAATTCCATGAAATATAGTGGAAAAAAAGAAGAAAATTTCAAAAAGGAATGTCAAAGCAATATGTTCATATTTGAAATATTTTGGGAGATAATATTGATAGCGAGATTATCAAATTAGCTTACTTTGAAAACAAATGCCTTAATCTACGAATATTTTCTTCAGAAATGAGAGTTTCCTAAATCACGAGTCATAAAAGCAACTTATGACTATATTTGTTTTTGGAAGATATTTATTATTTGTCAGATGCGAAAGTTTTCTCTAACTATATTTAGAGAAATTTTATGTAAGCGCAAATTGCGTAACGTGCACACACGTAGGGTGCTTACATTTCGTGCGGGCAACGCTTTATAATTGCACATAGCGTTACAGAACCTCAGGAGATGATAAAAGGCATTAGCATTTAAGAGCACAAACGTTGGATGGAAACCACCAATAACAGGGCTTAAGTAATTTTTATAAATTTTAGAAGTAAAAAAGTATAAAGTTCAAAATATGAGACTGATCCCGAGATTATCATATTTACTCCAATCAGAAAATATCGGCCAAAGTATTGCAAATGAACATAATTTGCATATTAAACATATGTGGAAAGCATTTGCGACAATTTAATTCTGTGCGAAAGTGGCCGTGTTGCTTGAAGTGAAAGGTTTTTGATCACAGAAGAGCAGGAGTAAATTACAAAAACGTCGCAATTTCTATGCTTAGAAACAAAGACAAGCTTATGCAGCACTATATTTAATAAAATCAAGTAATAGACACTAATGGGATAAATAATAGAGCGAGAAAATTGCCAACCGGATGTTTGAATTTTTGTTGTATAGTAGTGTCAATTGCAGGTGGTCATAATATTTAAATAAGTCCAAGGTCCCAAGTCTCTTATATCTAATGATATTTTCTTGGGACTTCCCTGATGCGGTTATGTTTTTTGTTTTATATACTGACTTAATTAAAAATAAATAAAATAAAATTATGTTTTGTATACTGACTGTTTATATGACTGTGCCTGATAAGAATAAATAAAGGTGTATTATTATTATTATTACATAGTAGTAGTAGAGTATTAGTACATATTATTAGTATTATTAGTATTATTATTAGCAGTATTATTTGTATTAGTATGAAGTCAGTTTAGCATGATAAGATATGATGAGATATTATTAAACTTCCAAATTGAATTGGTCATTTTTCTTTTTGCTAAAATGCAGAAACATATCACTTTAAAATACCATAATAATAGCGAAATAATAACGAAATAACTGATTTTGCGTTACATATAAGAAATTGCACCAAGTACGTTTCCGGCTTACAAAATTGCGTGAAAGGTCAATTTTAACATTCAAGAACGCAGCAAGGAGATAAAGTTTTTGAATGAAAAACCTGACTAGAAAAAAAAAAATCTTTTTTTAGAGAATATTCTCTTTTTTTTTTTAAGGGCTATAAATTTGAAGCAATTAGCAAAGCTGCAAATGCTGAACACTATTTTTCATCTTCCCCCCCACATTTGCCAAAATGTGTCGCGTTTGCTCCATACCGCTAATTACACTTATGTTTTGATAATTAAATAACAACGTATTTTAGTAAAGTTTTTTAGTTCTTACAGCTTTAACCATGTTCGGTCTCTCCATCATCAATCATCCACTTGTTGTCAGGACAGTAAATTAGAATGCCAATTTTATTAAAGCATTTAAATAATTCGCTACGTAAACAAATTTGGGAATAAACTTCCAATTATCGAATAAATGGAATATGGAATATGTAAATGTAATTAGTAGTGAATAAAAGAAGCAACTAGAAATTATATTCAATTTTATTGCATTTAAATTATATTTAGCTATCTCTACCCAGTCTCAATAGAGTCCAAAAATGGGATTAAATTCACTATATATATATATATATGTGTGTGTGTGTGTGTGTGTGTATCATCATCATCATATTCAACCATTATCTATCCGCTGCTGGATAAAGTTCTCTCCAAATGCTTTCCACACAAGTCTATCCTGAACAATTCGCTTCCACGTCACCCCAACCTGTCTTCTTATTTCATCCACCCATCCATCTAGTTTGAGGACGTTTTCTAGGTCTTCGGTGGTTTCTTGGAATCCAATTCAGAATTCAAGTATGTGTATTACGTGATCATAACGTCATTTCACTTCAAATTTGCATAAACAAGCCTTTGATTTCATACTTTTTTCCCCATACTTCAAATGATTCCACATTTTTTTCCACGGTGTTGTTAGTTAAAATTAAATAATTTAAAAAATACTGCTAATTTAAATGATCCCTTTACATGTAAATTTTAGAAACAATGTATATTTTTTAGAAATACATCAGTTCGCATGGTTATTAAATTTATTTTCATTACAATATCTTATTGATTTTGACGAAATTTTGTAGACCATAGATGTTGATTCGAAACTTTTTTCCAGGGGTTGTAGAAATAAATATGTATGATGCAAATTCCGGGCTTTAAACTGAGTGAATTTTTGGGAGTCCGCGAGAGCGAGTGATCTCTGAAGGGGTGGTCCGCGGTCTAGGAAAGTTAAAGAACCGCTGTTCTAGAGGAACTTGAATGGACCAATAAGTTTGTTTGGGTTTTACGGTGGAAGTGTAGCAAATGTCGTACTACACAGGGATATGCATTCTTCGGAGGCATCCGTGCTTATTAAGACTGGAGAATCAACCTCTGGACTACGGTGTGTATTTAGTGGACAAGCGTTTTCTTTCTGAGTGCAGTAGGGAGTCGAACCCAGTACCATCACATGTTAAGCGAACGCTATATTATTAGACACAGTAGCGGATTAAGTGGCTGGCAGCCGCTAGGGGCACCCGAGCGCGAGAGATTCCTAGTTAAAAACTACCACAACACAAAAAGCGAAAGATGCAATACTTAATATTATTCACGTATTTTACGTATATAAGTACAAAACGTTCTTTTTTTAAATTAAAGTTAATTAAAAATCATATTAGTTCAAACATGCTCTGGCGCACCTACCTTGGGGGCCCGCGCACCCCTTGGGCTAACAAAGTGGAAAATTATTACGCCAACAGACACTGAAATTCTTTTTTTGAAAGTAGTAAAATTGAAAGTAATGACGATCCCAGCAACATTTCCCTGAACTCTTGTGACATTGATGAGACTGCTGTTGAGGTAAGCAACAGCAGTGAGTTGGGGCTGTCTTCAAATGCTTTCCAGGAGGTAAAGGTAGACCAAAACAATTAAATTGGAAATTCTGACTGTAGAGATTTCTAATTATGTCAAGAAATCTAACCTCACTGATGAAGATAGGATAACAGTGCTAAAAAATCTTTGGTAACCATATGCAAATTGCAATTTTCCCACGACCGTCACAAGTGCTGTATAAAGTCAAGGAAAATCTCACCACAGTCAGAAGTTCTGTCCATCTGAACTGAGTAAGCATAACTTGCCCAAAGGCAGAAGACAGTGCCTATAGCAAATTTTGTGTGTTCTCTTTTCACCCCATGAAGTCGGTTTAAGATTGACACAATCCACACATCAACTTGTTTCAAAAGAATTTAATAATTGGAAGAAGACCTTGGAGAAGTTCAGCCAACATTAGAACTTTTCTCTATCATAAGGATTCAATTCACAAAGCCGATGAGTTTTTAAAGGTCACAAAAGGAAAAAAGGCATCTGAGAACGATAATATATTTAAAACCAAATCAGCACAAAATACTGCGTAAGTATGCATCGACGATACATCCTTGATACATCGATATGTCACTATCACATCGATGATATGGAACTACGTCACTGTCATCGTATGGAACTACGTCACTGTCACGTCGATAATACATATCCCTGCCATATCGATTATATGTTGCTAATATTCGTTACCGTACAAACCCAACTGACAACACTGGAACGAAATCAAACCCCAGACAAGGTACGTGTTAATTTTAGTAAACGTAAAACACAAACAAGTACGCACAGGGGCGGATTGGGCCGCCGACCCCGGGCCGATAAGTCCTCATGGACAATAGGACTCGCGCCCTCTGAAATACGCCGTTTGAAAGGACCCAGTTCTCACCTGAGTACGTACGTAATTACTACTTCGAAAAGTAATCTCTCATTGAAGTTTGTTTCTTTGGAGTTGACACTTAACGCTGGTTTTTCGATTTTGTGAAATGCATCGAAAAGACCATCGTTGACGTCAAAACGTAATGAGTTCTTTTTACACACTATAAACTAGCATTGAGTGAACTCAGTTGAAATGGATTTCCTAACTAAAACTACTTGTAGAATTCCAGACTAATGACGAAACATCGTAAATTGAGGAAAGTAAACATTGAATCGAAGAAAATTTAACACTAAACTCAATGTATAATAATATAATAAAAGCAATCAGACAACTTTGAGCGGTTTGTTAGATTATTGGTACCCTTTATAATTTCAAAAATTTATTAGAAAGCCAAATGGAAAGAAAGATAAGTGAAAATTATAACGAAATAAGACGTATATATTTAATTTTTTTTTTTGCCTCATTTAATACACTTCTATGTGGAAACCATTAGTTTCATGAAGCACATCAAGACGATACTCAATTTCTTGCCATGTTCTTTGTCTCATCACCTTATCAATGGTGGCAATGGCATCAGTGACCCTCTGCTTTAGATTAATGATGTCCCGTACCTTTGTTCGATATGCGATATCTTTAACATAACCCTATAGAAAGAAGTCAAGTGGGGAGTGATATATGGTAAACGAAGTCGCCAAGGAGTTGGGCTATCCTTTCCAATCCACAGGTATGGAAATGTTTCATTCAGCAACCAGGGAACACACAGTCATCAATGTGGTGGTGCACCATCTTGCTGAAAACTGGTTGTTGGTTGAAGGTCATGTAGTTTTGTTGCCACGTATTCAGTCCAAAGATCAAGGTAAACATTTGCAATAATTGATGTCTCATGGAAGGAAAACGGACCAATGAATTGATTGCACATCATCCCACACCACACATTCACCTTTGGACTATCTCGTTAAAGTTCCATAGCCACATGGAGTTTTCTATTCTACAGATTCTCACATCGTGTGTCTTCAGTTTCTGTGAAATATGAAAGCTTGCCTCATCACTAAAACAAACTCAGGTGAGGAATATTTCATCCTCAGAAATTCGTTCCAGCATGTTAACTGCAAGCTCTTTTCGTCTCACTTTATCATTTGGGTCGAGTGCCTGTAATAATTGCAGTATGTAAGTGTGCAAGCAAATTTTTGTGCAGGATTTTGTGTACTGTTGAATGTGGTAGCTCTCACTGTCTGACAGCAGCACGGATAGATATTCTGGGAGAACGATCAAAGGCTTTTCTTACACAAATCATGTTTTCCTCAGATGTTCTTAGTCATCCACTCCTCCCTTTATCCAACGCTGTTCTTGTCTCCATAATTTTTTTGTGCCATGCACGAATTAATGCACATGACGGTGGATCTCTTCCATACTTAGTTCCGAAGTTTTACTGGGTCTGCAGATCTTATTTGTTTCGATAAACCATGATACACATGGTGTCTGTCTTCTCTTGAGGACTATATATTTTGTAAGGGGTTCATTTAACAGTATCTTGTTCATCAACAGGGTAAGTGAAATGTGCAAATGCAATGCGATAAAAACTTTGATAACCACTGAGTACGTAGAACAAATTTGACGAAGATATCTCATCAATTGCCTTTCTAATAAATTTTTGAAATTGTAAAGAGACTTTATGGATACCCTGTATAACGAAAGCTTAAATAATTGAAAAACTTCAGATATAAACTAAGCCTTCACTTAATTAGAAAAAAAGTTAAAACTAGATTTTTACTAGATTTTTAAATTACTAGATTTTTAAATTACTAGATTTTTAAATTACTAGATTTTTACTAGATTTTTAAATTACTAGATTAGATAAAAAAGATTTTAATTGAGAGTTCCGACGAATACTCACTTTTGCGAAAAGAAGATATTCAAAACTCATCATAATGAAAATTGAAATGAAATTAATTAACTTCATTTTAAGATTTTATTTATGCACTGGATGTCGAATAAGGTGAATCCCTCATTCCGGAACCATTTATTTAAAGTATATACTTGTACAAAACAAAATGAACAACATGCAACGTTGATTAAAAATCACGAAAGGAATAAGAGTGGAATCATGAATTTTATTAAGGTCAGACTATATGAAATAATTTAATTTCCACTGATTTTTTTTAATGTCGAAACGAAGTTTAAATCATTTCAAATAATAAATGCAACTACAGGCTATTTCAAAGTACATTTTAGATATATAACGTGAAGTTATTAAATACTTTCCGTCTTTTGCATAAATATTGATTTAAATATTTAATCGCAATAGTTCGAATTTTATGCAAATGATCTTTTGGAATATTCCTATTTCATTTAAATTCGGTCCTGCATTAAGAATTGAAATAGACGGGATGCCGATTCTAGCCCTGGAAAATATTTGAATGTAATTCGCATGAAATCGTTTTGGAATTTTCAAACGCTGAATAATTGTCGATTACAGGCTTTTAAAACTATCCATAAAAATAAACATTTGAACAGAATTTTGTAGATTGTGTTTCAAGGGTTTATGGACGTACTGCCATATATTATCCAATGAGATATTACTGTCGTGTAGATAAAATACTTCCGCTATACTTTCGGCAAACTCAACCTGGCTACATGGGTTACGCTACACGGTGTATTCCTACGTGAAAAAAAATAGTTCCCAACGGAACCTGTTATGAACAAAAAAGTTTTCGTATAAAATCTATAATTATGCATTAGAACTACAGGCCGGATTAAAAATTATAATGTTCATAAAAAATTTTCATTTCTATCATTAGTTAACAAAAAAAAAAGTTCGTTCTTACTCTCCTCCAATCGTGTATCAGTTTGCTTATGGAGGACTTGGCGAACATCACACGTGCAGTATCCCTCATTTTAAAGCCAATACTGTTTCTGCTTCGAGCTTTTCCAGTTGCCGTCGGTCAGTCTCCTACTCCTCCCGAGTTATGGCGTCAGCTTCGGAAAGTGAACATTCTCCCCTTGCGTTCCACTCTCATGCTGCTGGAAGGCCTTTAAGCAGTTCGGCTAAGGTTATCGTTTTCAATGTGTTTTGCAAATTGCGGGATCGACATCTAGAAAAATCGAATAATGGAATAAGGCTTTCGAAGCTGCCCACCTCTCCCGGCCGGATTTTTCTACGTGAGAAATGCTATTAATATTTAACGAAAAGCATTGATTTGAGTACGGCTTACCTGCCCTCTACCACCGCCCTCCCTCTGGAAAAATAAACAAATTAAAAAATAAATGTAGGTACTATGCTTTGAACCGTTTGTTAGTTGGAGACATCAATCATATAACAACATATAATAAATAACATTTATTAGCACTTTTTACCACAAAAAATATTTAACAATACCTCCCGCCGTCCGCCCTCAAGGCTTTTGAAAAAGAATTTTCGGCAGGGAGGGAAAAGGATATTCAAAAGTAACAGCGATAAGCTGCCAATTCTAACGAACTCTTGCATGTGGATCAGTCTAGACGCTTAAGGATACTGAAAATTTAACTTCCGTTCATGGTAACACGGTCAGCTTCCATAATGTAGCCAGGTTGAGTTTGCCGAGAGCATAATGTTAACGAAATTTTAATAACATAAAAATAAACAAAAACATTGGATTAAAAGGAAAAATTAGCGGTGTTCAAAGAGTCTCAATCAACAAGCCGCTTTTTTTTTATCCTTGACAACACTTCTGACAACGGCTAAAAAACCCCTTTTTAATCCGCGCATGAAAGACAAAAGATAAAAAAATGAATTGTTGCGTATTGGGCGGCGTCTCCGGTCACGGACTATTAATTTTTATAGAAAATATCTTCCCTGCACCAGTGACGTCACAGGTTAGAAAAAACATGGTGGCAGTTCCAAATCGTTGGAAGACCGACTTATAGAACGAATTTTTTCGTTCCTTGATCCGTTCCGTGACCGAGTTGACATACCTATAGAACGTAGTACGTTTTACGCTAAAGCCAGAATCCCCTAATAAGAATTTAACAGAGAAGGACCCGATTATAATGAGAAGAAATAAAAATTTTGGTTAGTTACATTCAAAATATATAAGACGAAGTATCGAAATATATTATAAATATACAATTCGAAATACATATAGGTCCTTTTATGGCGAGAGAGAACTTGTTATAGCCAGCAAAACAATCGGGAAAATTTTTTCCTTTAATTTGGGTAGGGTAATTCTAAAAACATTTTTTCCCTTTTTAGAAAGCTACCGTCTTAGATTGTTTAAGACATATTTTTCAAGTAATGAAACGAAAATACGTAAAATCCTCCGATACTTTTCAAGTAACAGCACGAAAATACGTAAAATCCTGATATTTTTCAAGTAATGATACGAAAATGCATGAAATCCTCTGATGTTTTATAATATGTGTAAAAGGTGATAGTTTTCTGTCGCTTTTGTTTCAAGCTATTTTATTTTTATATTATTTTAATGGTAACTCGGGTAAAACGGGCAACTAGATATAACGGCCAAAAGTCTCTGTCCCTTCGTGCACGTTACAAAGGAATTCGATGGCATTATTGGATAAATTTTTCTTTAACATGTATAGAGAAATTAGCCATTCTCACTAACTACCAATACACCACTGGCGGATCCAAGTGGGGCGATAGCACCCTCCCCCTTAAGTCGGTATTAAATCATGGAAAATGAAAAGAAAAGCGAAATGCCTAAAAATAGAAATCGGAAACAAATCGCTACCCCTTGAAAAAATACTAGATTCGCCCTTGCAATTCACTTCATTTAAATTTACAAGAAAATCTTTAGCCTATTGTGATGAAGCAGTTCATTTAAAATGGAATAAATCGAAAGAAAGAAATCAAAATGATCAGAAAATTTGAAAGTGTCAAGTTTCGGAAAAAAATAGTATTCACTTCGAAGTACGATGAAATATCAAAATTTTTAATTTATTTCCCGAAGACATGATGATATTATGCTGATACATGATGATATTATGATGATACATGATGTGATTATAAGAATATGATATTTTTCTCATAAAAGTTTTTTTAAATAATTATCTAGTTACTTAAAGATGTGAATCTTGTTGGAGAAAATAAAAAGCAATTTCTGAAGAAATTGCGTTTTTATTTTTCAGGTTTGTTTGGATTTTTTTAATGGCGCAAGAGCATCTGGGCTATACTGCGTCAATTGTTTTTCAGGTAAATAAACGATAACTTGAAAATATAATTCTATCTTTACATTTCACCCTGAATGTTAATATCACCGATGTTTAACCCTTTGCACTCCAGGCTATTTAGCCAAAGGAATTCAAAGCCATATACTGAATGTCGCTCCAGCGGAGCAAGTGGAGTGCAAAAATATAAAATCAAGGTAGTTATTCTCGCGTTTGAAGAAATAACCATTTTGCTGGGAGAAAGTTAATCCAAATATGATTCCTATACGTTTATTCCAAATAATACACGATAACAAATCGTTTTCAATTTCGTTTGGACGATTCCTTAAATGGCTTTAATTATTAGTTTTCTTACAAAGGGGAACAACCCTAAGGCGTCCAAGTCCTTTACCCACCTACAAAAATATTACCCTTCCAAAAATGATAAACACAGAAATGAACTTATTTGTATAAGTATGCAAATAACAATTTCAGGCAGATACATTAGGGTGGTCCAAAAACAAAGAAGTTAAAATCTTTCATAGGCATGTTATTTATTTTGTTCATCTTCAAAAAAACGACCCCCCAAAAAAAATTCACATCGATTCGACCATATTTACTCGCCGCTCAACGCTACAGAAGTTTCAATATATTCAATATATACATTATGCTAATATGTAATGCTGAGAAGGAACATTCAAACACTCTTAGCATAGTTAACTTCTTTAAAATGAAAACTAATGATGTGAATGATACTTGGATACAAAAACAAAACAAAAAACATGGTTCAGCATTGTTATTATTTCAGGTGTTGTATCGTAAATTAAACCAAAATTCTCTATTTAAATAATTCATTAATTTTCAAATACCAGCCACTTGCAATTCAAATTTGCCGCCAAACTGACAGAAAACGTTTCACCTAAAGACAGCCGTGAGACCCAACGAAATTAATATCGCAACACATTCCGTTTCTGCCGCCGTTATTTTGTTAATTACAGGACAGACCGTGACATGTGATAAACAAGTAAACAACGAGGACTTGAACTAGTAAGCAGAAGACTAGCCGCAGTGGCTCAGTGGTATAGGAGCCACTGTACAAAGAGGTTGTTTTGGGGACTACCGTTATTTAAGTGCATATACGTATTAAACTATCCCATAGATATGTGATTATATTCACTACACCCGGTATGAACCTTCATCTAGGAAATACGTGTCCACGCACGTCAACATGGACAATAGGGGAAACGAGCGATTTGAGCGTGTGCATCGTTCATTGGAAATTAGATGTAATTTTTGTGCATGGTCGTCAGAATTATTAATTGGCAACTAATTATTGTGCATATAATTAAGTTAATCTTTAATTTTCAATGTATTAATTATTACATTATTCTTCTTTATTTTTACTCTTCTTTTACCTTATTTTTGGACTCGGACTTTGGATTCGAGTTTTTTGTGTATTGTAATCTGAAATTTGGGGAGTTGGCCGTTCTTTATTTATTTTACTTTAACCCATCCTATCATCTTTTCTAATATAAATGCCTGCAAATTCCTCAACACAACAGCCTTTTCAGCAAGAGGAAACAAGTTAGATACAGCCAGTTGTTATAAAATACCAGATGGCAACAGACTGCAAAAAGCTTTGTTCGATGAGCGTGGTAGCAAATAATAGGCTATTTTCCAAGTTTAAACTTCAACAGAACTGAAAATCGTGTCTACACAGAAAGAAAAGGTCCCTTATCTATCGCCTCGCTAAAGAAGATAGTTGTTGCCACACAACGACCAGCCTAGCTCGTATTGTAAGAGAAAACTCCATCTAGGCATAGGCAAAGAATGATATTTCAACCACCCGCAGTCATGAAAGTTTAGGTGCATATGTAGGTTACGTGAGGGCAACTGGCCAATAGAAATAGAGAAGTTGTCAGCTGTAGTGTTTTTAGAGTTTGGTTGGCATCGGAGTCGCCTTAACCTCCACCACGAACAGTTTTTTTTCCTGATAAGCTAGTATGCGGTTCGTCTCCAATAAGAATTAGCATTCCGTTAGTTTGTATTACCACCAGAGGTGTCCAGGATCGTTCAACGATTAGTTAGCCGTTCGCCTCGATTTCCAGATACTTCCTGGGAATTTCGTCAATAAAACTACAGCGTTTCGTCTTCGATAGTCCCACTTTCTACAAGGGTCTCCGGACCTCAACAACAACTGCAGCCCTGATGGAACATCATTTTTAGACGGGACTCCCTCCAGAATTGAAAGCGAAAAACCTCTAGGAGTGAGCTGGCGGCTTAACCGTTATGCTTAATCTGACTGGAGATGCTTCCTACAGCTACCGTGGATTGGAAAAACTTTCGGGCCGTCTCACAATTCCTACTAAGCCGACGAAGTTTAGCGTACTCATCCCGGCGACGTCCAGCGGCAGTGGCTCGGTAAATATTTCTCTTTCCTTTTCTTCCAATAATTCTTTTTATGTTCCCCACTTTTACGTGCCAATTTCCCTTTCGAGTTAACACTTAATTACGGTGTATTAGTTAGGATAGTTAAGAATTGTAATATTTAATATTTAGCTGCTATGAGTCCAGGTCCACTTTGACAATGATATTTATACTCTATTGGCACCTGTAAACTTAAATGTATTCTTTCTAAGTGAGCTTGAATTAAATTAAAAACATTTGTTATGTCCTCTGGTTCTTGTTGGTTATTACCCGGGTTATTTATTTGCCTCATGGCATTCAACATATATAAACCAAATCTATACGACCACACTAAAAGGTTATTGCGGACAATTATTGTAATCGAAACCATCAAAATCTGGTGAACAGGTTATTAGGGTTTGAACAAAGGTAGTAATACGAAATCATACACCCCCCATCAAAAAGCTATTCAACACAGGGGTGAAGGCAACTGTGTTGCTCCATCGCCTGGAGTAGGGCCTGCTTTGTCTCTTCATCCTTGGTCAAAGATTCATTGAAATTGCTCATCATGGCAACTCCTCACCGGGCCCCATCATTAACGACTTTGAGCCTGTAGCCAAGACCGTAGCCAGGATTTAATTTTTGGGTGGGTTAAAATTTTTTTCAGCATGTATCGATACAATCAAAGCATGCAAGGCCGTAGCCAAGTCCCATTAAAAATTTAGTTTCGGGGGCCGGTCCCTAAGATCCCCTTTCTGGATACGGGCATGAGTCTATAGACCTTTCTGCTTCCCTCTTGAAAGTTTTTATTGCAGGAGGCATCTCCAAGTAGGTCTCATTGATACTCAGTGACTTCAGAAACCTCAAGGATGAGAAAGAAACAAGATCACTTAAGCTCTTGGGTGTTTCCTTGTCTTCTTTAGGGACCCACTTAGTTCGTTCCATCTTCTTGTCCTTCATATGTGCCACGATATCTATCTTCCTGCCGACGGACACCTTTCCTTAAAAAAAAAGGGAAACCGACGAAATCGCTTCCCAGAGATGGCGTTTGAAAGAGGTTACTGGCACCTTGCCGATCTTCTTGTTTAAATCTTTGTAGCGGACACGGCCATGTAGAAGATTAAGATTATTTACAGTGGCTTCAGAGGCTTTTGGAGCCTCCATCCATATTCTGGAGTAGAGGAGTGCAATGAAAAGAAACACCTCATAGAAACCAGCTTCCTCATTCCACGTGAGTTTCATGTGTTTCCTGAACATAAAAATCTTGAGTATACAGATAAACTTCGACATCCACCGAGCGTGGTGGAAGGCTCAAGACTTTCTCATTCCAGCGCAAACGTTTCCCGTTGAGGATCATACACATATAAATAACACAACTCTGTTTAATCATAGCGGGTATTTTTTGTCTTCAGGCTAATCGTAAGGGTGGATACGGTAGCGTCGTGCCAATTTTTCTGGCCTTTGGCTTTTAATCTTGAAACTTAAAATGCGAAAGCTGTCTTTTGGGATAAGAGGCCAATGCAGAAGAAAACTAAATATCTCGATGTCTGGTCCAGAGGAGGGTGCCATCACACATTTGAAAACTGCAGCAATGATCAACTCCATGTTATGTTTACAAGCTAGGTGGAGGAGAGGTCTACCTAAATCTTCCTCAATAAGGTGGCAATACCCTGAATGTATACCCTGTATGATTGCAGAAGTAATGTAAAAAGAAAGAGCTTCAGCATGTATTTCCAACTTCCATTCCCGAATAACTCTGACAGTCTCTTTTGCCACTGCAGATCCGGGACCTGACGACAGTTTCAGAACGGTGATTAATTTCTCATATTTGATGTTTGGACCGGAAACCAGAATGGGCAAACGTTCCACATTTACGCCCTTTCCTTCGCCTGTTAGGTCAGGTAACAACTTACTATCCTAATGAAGCACCCTTCTCAACTTCACTGATAAAAACAAGTACCTAGGCAATGATGGATGAAGGTGAAGTTTGACAAATATGCAAGGACGAAGGACATAACATATATATTTTTATTAAAGCTCATATTTTTCATATTGCTACAAAAATGTGACTGATGTATATTTATGAAGATACAGGAGGATGCTTATATACATTAATCTACTATGATTATCATATATTTCAGCAAGTTATTATGATTATCAAGAATTTGTAATAAATGGATTCTTTTTTATTTGTCTGAGTTTTTGAGGGTTTCCTTTCCATAAAATTGCGAGGGGCAGTACAGAAACCACCGTTTTAGGTTGATAACTAAGCCTAAGAAAATAGACAAAATTAGAGGTAACCTTGGCCCCTAATATTTCCTTTGTTGTGGCCCCTGCTTCTTGCAATATGCACAGCACATTTTAATTCATTCCTTTGAACAACAGTGACGTCATTGACATGGTTTTTTTTTACTCTTGTAGTCAAATACATATTTTTAATATATATTTCATATATTTATAATTACTGCGCATTAACTTCCTAAGTATTTAATTAAAGAAACTAACTGACAAGGTGCAAAATTTAATGTAGTTACTGGTAATCAAAATCCCCTTTTGAAATATACGGCAAAACTAAGAACCAACTTGGCCACTTCTTGCTGACTTGTGGTTGTTATTTTCCAACCTTTATCTTGTCCCAAAGTCCGGATTTATCGAGTAGTTCCCTGCTAATCAAAAGAGAGAAAAAAGTTATTTACTGGTTTGGTTTAGTTTGTAATCTTTTTTTTTTCATGAAACCCTTTCTTGTATGTGTTCGACACAAAAAATGGGAAAGTCTGGAACATGGTTCTTAAAGCTTCACTTGGAAATAATTTGGTCAGAACAAATAAATCTTCAACGCAATAGTTATCCCAAACGAAAGATTCTACCTTACAATATTCTCACGCATGCTGTTCGTTGCCGATAGAGAATTTAAAAGTATAAGAGTCAGTTTCGAAAAATGTAATTAGGAGATTTTGCGCTTGGCTTGTGAAACCAATTGATTGATTTTTCCATTAATTATACATTAGTCAAACATAGACAGATCGCTAGGTGATGAATGGGAAAACATGAAAGGTTGTAAATATATAATTTGTATAGTATAAAAAATGCTTCCTTCTTTCATTTAATCTCTTTTTGTCGTCGTAGGGCTTTCATAAAAGATTTTCATTTACATCGCTTTTCTGTTAATCTCTTGGTTTATCCTCGTGTTTTATCTACTTTAAATTCGTCTTTCGGAGTCTACGTTTTGTTTGTTCTAGAACTTGGCTTGGGATTCACCCTAACCAGTGATTTGTTACACTTGAAAAGAAAACGAACAAAGTTGGTATGTCATAACCAGGTATATTTTATTCAATTATTTATAACATATTTTTGTCCGCAGCTGTTCCTTAATTGTATATTAGTTATCCATTCTTGGCCAACGTATGTCCAATATTCCAATGAAATAGTTATTTGTAAAAATTCAAATTCAGTTTGTTATTGGTTTGATTGTTCTTCACGTTCAGCAAATTTAAACCATCACCAATTTTACTTTATTTTAAAAAAATTTCATTCATGTAACAAGAAGACTTCCTTATATACTCGTAACTATTTATAAACATAGACAAAACACGATATAAAATCGCAATTAAATAAAAAAGTTCGCTTATGAACTTACATAACTTTTAACATTCATTCATTTGGAGTCCCAATTTGTTGAATATAATACAACTTTTAAAGTCTAAATAAGATTTTTTTTTCTGACGTTGAAGTTAATCAATACTATCTGTTAAAAATATCAATTTCTTGAAAGTACCAACAGCCCAAAAGTGCGCCTGTTCTTGGTGATTAATGGTAACTGACAAGTAACACCGTCGACTTCGGCGATCGAAATCCAACTCCTAAGCTGGGGCAAACGAACAAGTTACGGTAAGAAAAGGGAAAACTGAACTTTGCTTAGAACTCTCCTGAGAAAATCGAATTTCTAGAAATAAATTTTGCCCTTTCTTTCTCAGATTGGAGAACAAAAAGTTGACAAGATTTATTGTCGAAGCTTTAATTCTTTTTTAGTTTAAGTTATCTGTAAGGTCTTGAAACGAAATATGTATAAACTGAGGAGCAGTGCGTGCAAATGGCATCGAGAGCCGGATCTTCAACGATTTCGTACGTAACGGGAAATGTATAAAAGTGTGTCAAATGTGTTTTGTAGAAACACGTGTAATAACGATTACATATTCAATTTAAAGATGATTCAAATATGCCATTAAATACAAGCAGAAGTTCAAATGCGTATATTATAAATATTTTGGTTCTAAAAATTTCTGCAGTAAGTAGCTACTAAAATCGGCCTCCATTGAATTGATTGAAACAGTTCATTTATAAGATGCAATGCCTCGCATGTCTCGAAACCTAAGATAAGACATGAAATAAACCCTAGTTCAATGAAGGCGCATGTATAATTCATTTAAATCATAAATTGAATGACATGCGTTTCGGAAAAGGTCTTTAGGTAGCTTTTAGCCTTAATATCACGAAATGAATGATGTGTGATCTTGCGGGCGATTAAGCGAAACAACGACAGAGATCTTAGCAGACGGATTAAAAGAACGTTCTCGAATAAAGCCCTGCTTAGAGTATGCGTTCACCTTGTGTACTAATTAGTACAGAAATCACAAAACAGTACGGCATTCGTGAATAAGGTGATTATGATGGACCTTGTACCACGTCTTAGGTATAGGAATTGTTTACGGCATTTTAACAAGCTTGCGCATTTTATTGCGTTGATTAGATTATTTCTAAAAATTATTTGTCAAATATCTTAAAATTACAATTTTCGTCCTAAAGAATGTTTTTTAAAGACTCAGTACACACATTTTAAAGCTAATTGGAACCCAAAATTTTCTAGAAAATTATTTCTTAATTTTCTCACTTCTTTCTGCTTGTGAAAAAAGAACTGTGGGAAGAATATTTTACAATACAACTTTGTTCTTACTGGTAACAGTAAGTATTAGCACAGCAAAAAGAAGATCAAAGAAAATTAAAATATGACTGCATAATGAAAGGTCCTAAGAAAATACCATTTGATATAAATATGAGTTTCTGAAAAACATGACACTTTCCACATACGTAAGACTATTGACATCAGTTTCTCTAACATGCTTTATATGACTATTTGTAACCATCCAAATTTTATACAAATAGTCACGAAAAATGACTAATCAAGCAAATAGTCGTGCTTTATGGCTATTTGTATAACAAACATAGATAGTTATAACCTAATTGTCTAATGATTACATCAACTGGAGGATTTGGGGTAAGGTACTTACTTGTTCGGCTATTTATATTTCTGCATTCAGAATTTTGTGCTACAAGGCATTGTTCTTAGTATGTCGTTTTGGACTATTTTCTTATATTTTTGTTTCTATCCGTCTTCTTTAAAGCTTGTGCGTATGGCGCCAAGTTAATTGTGCCATACACTACGCCGGAACCATCTTACGAGGAATTTCGTGAAGAACTTGTTCGAGCTCAAATTTTAATTTTCCAAATAAAACGTTACCAAATATAACTTCAAATTATTTTTTTGTTTAGTTGTATTTTTGAATAAAAATGCTAAAAAAATTTTCCTTCAGACACGATATTTCCAATTGGATCTTCTTTCTACTGAACGAAGGAGTTAGTATTGAAACAATACGGAGTTTCACAAGGAGATTACAGAACAAACAGTTATTTCGACACTGGCATAAGGTTTAAAAACACGACGTTTCGGGAGCCAACTGCTCCCTTTATCAAGTGAAGGCAGAATTAGTGGCAGTTAGTATTTCTTTTTTTTTATATGTGTTTTATGACCCAAGAAGATCTAAGGTCACGTTGCTTTGAGACCAACAGTTTATTGAGGAAGTTGGTTGCATTTTTATGGCACAAGGAAAAGAAAAGTCATTCTGTGTCAGACAAGGTGAGATTCGTTGGAGGATCCGAATCTCTTGTCTAGGGAACAAAACCCCGGGCTACGGTGACAGAGGAATAGCACGCTCGGTATATCGTAAGAATCAAATTTTAACCAACTTCGACTCTATGCTTGGTATGTATATGTAAAGAGTCCAACTGCAAGTTGCCAAGATCCCTATATATGTGTGTGTGTGCTACTAAAGAAAAGCACAATCTGGCAGATCAAGGAAGTACATCATTTCATTTAACTACTCCCGCAGCGTGTACAACGTGATAGACTCTTTCCGACGGATGAGTATATTGCGTTATCGCGTATTGCGCACTCTAAGAAAACACATTAATTAATTTTCTACTGTCCGAGACTGTTCTTGACGTTTAATATTGCTGCGGCGCGAAATATGCGCAGCGAGAAAGACGCGACCCAATGTTCATTTTTAAAAAGTAAAAGAATAGTAAATTTCCAAATCTCTGGCATAGAGAGGGATAGAAAATTTTAATAAAGTTCTCACGTATTTCTGCAAACATTTTATAGAAAAAAAACTCGGAAATTTTGAGGGAAACGATATCAAGACCCTTGGGAAATTGGAATGTATTTTCATTTCGAAATGGAAAAAAATAGTTTGATTAACTCATCAAACTAAAAAGTTGATCCACGAAGTCTGAAGACTCCGTTTTTCAATTCTATGTATATCCGATTTTATATTTAAATACATATTCATCAAGAAAACCAACTTGTAGGTCTTGCTTTTTTAATAACACGAAATCTATATCTTGTAAGCCGCAGGTTAATGTAAAAATTTAAAGCCACAAAAGAAAAAAAACACAGAAAATTTGGAATAGACGAAATTTATTATAAATAACTTAAGATATGTTGTTTACATATGGTAATGATAGAAACCTTAAGGAAAACTATGGGTACTCATCAGCGGAAATGATACAAAAAGTGAAGAAATGTATATGAGCAAAAAAAATCCCACTATCCATTATAAAATGCCACGGAATAACACATTTTTTCTGCTATGTAAGACAACGTCTTTACCACAATTAAAAACATAAAAAGAGAACAGATTTCCAACTGAAAAACAAAATTCAAAGACATGCAGAAACATTGCCAAAACAAAATTCAAAGACATGCAGAAAATTCAATACGTAAGAAAATTGTCTACAACTTGGAATCTTAATTCTGAAATGCTGCACCTTGCTTATTCTTCGGCAGGGATTCGAGACACGAACACTGACACAAAAGCATCAGAAACAAAATTGAATCTTTCGAAATGTGAACTCGTAGAAGGGTATAGAAAATGAAGTGGATCAACAAGTTCTCCAAAGAAGAAGTCCTGAACAAATCCAGTACAAAAACAGCTATCATGAATAAAATGTTGATGATAAAGCATATCGCGGGAAAGTACTGAGAGAAGAAAAGTACAAAGTACTTCAATTAGATGGATGACTTACAGGCTTGGACTAGGCTAAGCACGAAAGACATTATCCATGCCAGTAGAGACAGGAAAATGTGATCCATTTTGGTAGCCAACCTCCGATTTGGAGAAGGCACTTGATGATGATGATGATGATTCCACTTAATACATCATGGGGTGAAAAGGCATTGAGACAGAAAAAGAAGAGACTGGATAAATGACTTGATATCTTGGAGTAGATTAAGCACAGAAGACACTATCCACGTGAGCAGAAATATGGAAACGTGGTCCGTCAGTCTCCGATCGGTAAAGGTATTTAAAAAAAAATTTCAACGTCAGCATTTAAAATTAAATTTCATAAATGTTATAATCATTTCTATAGTATAGAAGTCCGATAGTGAAATTCAATTACGTGCGATATTCTGTGTTATTTGCCATATATTTCTTTTTAGCTAAATTATAAATTTTGACAAGTAACTAAAATTGTGTATGATACACTATTATGATACATATTCAGATATTTAATTCATTAAAATATTCAATTTTTGCTTAAAACTCTCCCAATTTACACATATATTAAATTGAAAATACACCTCACGTTATTAAAGACAAGCCTTACTAAAAAATTATGTAAGCGCAATTCGAAATGTGTTATTAAATGTCCGAGACGTAAAACCAAAAATCCAATTTCGAAATCCGCTCCCAGGAAATCTAAATGAAACTCAGCGTGAAGCAATTAACTACATATCAAGTGAAAATTATGTGAGGATTGACAAGCCACTTTTGTTTGAAGCAACCTTTAATATATTTCTTTATAACAAAGTCGAAATTTTTTTAATTTTCTGAAGATTGCGTATTTCGAAAAATAACATCGCCTTAGATCTTTGAGTCACGTTGCGTTTTTCCCCCCCACTTAGGAAAAATAACGCAATGTAATAATCGAGAAGTTTCTCTGCAATATTTGTATTTATATTAAACGCTGAAAAAGAAAATTACGACAGGGAATATAATTACGAAAAATTTAAATATTGTTGCTATATTAAATTGTCAATGTAAATTCTAGTTGTCTGAAGACTATATTGCGTTTTTTGTAATTTTAGCTAGCCGTATATTTGTTTTCTTTCAACAAATCAAAATTACTAACTGACATTGGGTGTAGGACCAAAACTTTCTTATAAATCTTGTTTTAATTTATTTTTTTTTAATTTACATTTTTACTTAATAAAATGTAAGGATTTATCATCCCTTCTTCCCTTTGATATTTCCCATGTTATAGCATGGGGTCGTATGGTCGCTAATCTTCTCTTCCACAATTTTCTATCCAATGCCTCTTCTCTACTCCATCCATACTCTTCCAGATCTTCGGTCACTTTATCCTTCCATCTCAGCCGTGGTCTTCCCCTCTTCCTCTTACCCATTACCACCAGCTTATCCAATACCTTTCCCACATATTCCTCATTTCTCCGCTCCATATGCCCAAGCCATCTTAACCTATGTTCTTGTATTTTTATTCTTATGCGACACATAACATAGTCAATCTGGCTAGTTCTGTCTCCACTTCTATAAGTGATCATTTGGTTTTCCCTCTTTTCAAAGAAAGTATTTACAATCGCTAAATCAAGTGCCACCGAATGATCTATAATCCTTTTTTCTCCTTCATTTTCTCTTTCTCCCACGTTCCACTTTCCAAATATTCGTCTTTACTCTCTCTCTCTCAATTTTTTCCACATGTCCATTTAAATCACCTCCAATGAACAGTCTCTCATTCCTAGGTGTTTCCATTATCACTCGATCTAGATTCTCCCAAAAGGCGTCTTTTTCTTCCTCTTTGCATCCCATCTGAGGGGCATATGCGCAAATTATTGTGGTTAGGCTTCCTCCTATTTCTAATTTAATACACATAATCCTATCACTTTCCTAAGAATTTGTCATCCCTAGTTCGAAATATTTTTCTAAGAGGTTTATGACAAAATTAAATTCCTGGAAAAACCCGTTGCAATTTCAGATTAACTTCTGAATATAAAAATATACAAAGGAATATTGATTAATGGGATCGTGCTCTACAACGGGCAAATAATCGTTGTCATCATGGGCGCCCATAGGGGCGGACAGAGAGGGGCTTGAGCCCATCTAGCCGTTTAAAAATTTTATTTGCCGTAACCTGCTATGCATTTACTTTCAAAAGTTTTACAGTCACATTTTAAAATAAGGTACTTTTTAGCTCATTACTAATTGTCAAGCAATATCAATTATTTTTGTAGCGTTTTGTTATTTTGTACATTAACTAAATTTTTCGAAAGATTTGAGGAGGAGGAAATGATTTTTCTCAGCAACCCCCTAAAAGTACTCGTTAATTTTTATCAGCCTCCCCAGTAATATTAGTATAGCTGCCCATGGTTGCCATCGTCAAAAAATATAATAAAGAACTTATATTTTATGAGCCTCTAGTTTACGAACTATTTTGAAGTCCCCACAAGTTCATAAAATGAAGAATCCACTGCATCAGCACTCTAAAGAACTTCAATTGCTTTTGCATACAGATGTAAATGTTGAGTATTGAATGTTGATTACTATGGTTCAATTTATTCAATTTATAGGATCACTGACGAATTTTTCATAAAATTTTAAGTCTCATGTTTTCCATCAGACTTCAAAATTGTAAGTTTACCTTTCTCAAAAAGTGCCATGCTTCGCTGTTCTTCAAATTCTTGCACGTTTTAACTACTTGAAATTAATGTTCGAATTATTATTATTATAACCATTAACTACCCATTGCATCGGTTAATTACATCTTTAATGGCAATTAGAACATCACACATCGGGTAACAACTACTTTCGTTATTTACATTTAGTTAATTGCAATCCATTACACTCTGGTTATAACGTTTCAATATTAATTACATTTCCAAACTACCTTCTCTCTGGTAATGTAGTGATGACGCATATGTGTTTCATGCAGGATACTCAAGCTTTTTAATCAAAATGGTGGTACCACAGCCCTGTTGACTGGTTTAGAAAATGGCACCGAACACCGGGTTTGAATACAAGATGATCTACGGCTAATTCGTTCAAATGCTTGATGATTTACACAATTCAATAATTTAAGGTTCATGTTCTGATTGTCTCACGAAAGAATAAAGGGACTACAAAGAGAGTATTGCTGTGAATAGAGGGCTTAGAGAGAGAGAGAATGCCCCACATCCGTCCTCTACCAAGAACACCAGCAATGACAACAACGTACAAAGATTGACCAGGGCTTACCATAACTAGTAAAATTTGACACTGGTCGGAATATACGAAATACAAATGAAGAAGGTAAAAGACATTTTTGCAGATGGTAAATGTTTTTTGTTTTCTTCATCTGTATTTCGTACATTCTGATCAGTGTCAAATTTTACTAGTTGACACTAGAAATATAACAAACGTAAATAATTTTGAGAGTTATTAAATATTCTTATAGGTACAATAGGTATGGATATACATTGGGATAATTCTTGTTTTACATTTGTTTGATTTTTATATGTATACGGGGATCTACTGCACAGATTAACCGAAGAAAGAGTATTTTGATGTGATACTGATGTCATCTATAGATATGATAGTGTTTGTGTGTGATATAGCATCTGGCAACGCATCAAAGAACTTCCAAGTAGCGCACTCTACCGCAAAGTGGGAAGGAGATGTTATTTTTCAGACGAGAGAGTTCCTGAGATACGAGTTGCGGATGTATCCAGATTGACGAAGAATGGAACAAGACAATGGCAGACAAATATTCATTTTTTTGTGACGTCACAAAATTTCGTTGTAAAACATATAATGTTATTTGTGATGGGATTATATTTTGTTGAAAGCCAAAAATGTCCATACTATAGATATGATTTGTTATAATTACATTAAAAAAATTCTTGCATATATTAAATTATCAGTCAAGAAATTAAAGCAAGCTAAGTTTGCAAAGTAAAAAAAAAAACTTTCCAAAACTGATTCTTTCAAGAATATTCTGAAAACAATGGACTTGATTCAGGCAATGGAATGGAGTAAAACTGATGACATTAGAATTCCTAATGAGTTATCGATTACAGGAGAGCCCATACGAGTACATCTAGTGGGGGGGGGGCTGAGAAAAATTAACGGGTACTTCTAGGGGGCTGGAAAAATTATTACATCTTTCTCAAAGCTGCCTATAATTTTAGCGAATATATACAAGATACCAAAACGCTACAAAAATAATTGATACTGCTTGACAATTAGTAATGAGCTAAAAAGTACCTTATTTTAAAATGTGACTGTAAAACTTTTGAAAGTAAATATATAATAGGTTCGGGCAAATTAAATTTTTAAAATACTAGGGGAGGGCTCGAGCACCTCTGCCCCCCATGTGGGCGGCCAATGTATATTTTCTTCTTTTGCAAGCATGCAAGTAATTATTACATTTGTTATGAGATGGGGAAACTAATTAATGGAACTTAAACTTAATGGAACCTAGCAACATCTAGCTTTTTCAGATGATGTAATCTTAATAAGCAGAGATACATCTATTTTAAAAGAAGCCCTACAAGATTTTGAAAATAGTGCTAAAGAGCTAGGATTAACAATCAATGCAGATAAAACTAAATATATGATTAATTCAAGGGATAAAAGAAGGTTTCAGGAAGTGAATGGCTTGGAAAGAATAATAATAGGTAATAGTTTTGAGAGAGTGCATCAATTTAAATATTTAGAAGCTATGGAAATGGATGATTACAAAACAAGTGCAGAGATTAAAGCAACAATAACAGCTGATATAGTAAGTGCTACTTCACATTTGAGAAAGTACTAAGTTGAAAGAATGTCTTACAAAAACTAAAACTTACTATTTATAAAACAATAATAAGACCTATAGTTTTATACGGAGAAGAGACATGGACATTAACAGCTAGAGACAAATACTCCGGAAAATATTTGGGGCAGTTAATGAAAATGGCGTATGGAGAATTAGGAAAAACAGGAAA
>QLNU02015359.1:54029717-54042836 GCA_006491805.2 Dysdera silvatica | reverse complement strand
ACCAAGTGAGAACCTAAGGAAGCCCTAGGAAGGGCAAGAATGGCCTTCAAGGCAAACCCCCCAACTAACATCCCAAAGGCAGAGGCAAAGCAGCATAACCCTGCGTGAACTCAGAGAAAAAAACTTTGATATTACAGGAGATATTGTCGTTCGCTTATTGGTGGCCACTGGAATTTTTCAACCATCGCGAGGAGGGCTCGCTCTTATTGGATACCACGATAAGGGGGAAAAAAGCAACCAATTACATTTGTTTTGATCATTCTGTCAATAAATTCCTATGGAGTATGCGGACTTTGACCTAACAAGGTTTAGTTATTTATATAATTTTTTATATAATTATTTTTTAAGGTTTAGTTAGTTTTATTATTATATAGGATAGTTATTTTTTTGTTGGGAAGAGTACTTTGCATTGTTCAGGGCTTCTTTATTGGAGATCTCGGACGGACAAGAGCTCAAACCAAGAAGATCAAACACAATTCAAAAATTTATTAATACAATACTAAAAAGGAACTCAGCACATAAGAAACATATTGAGAGGTGAAAAGTACTAACTACTGCAATTTTAAATTGGAATAAACATTATAGAGGAAAAACTTAGAGGCAGAAATAGAAGAGGGTGGCTGGATGACCAAAAGATTTTGATTGGACTAACCACAAAAGGAATCATCCATTCGAGCAGAGATCGGGATCTATGATCCACGATGGTCACCAATCTCCGTATCGGAGAAGGCACTGGAAGAATTACTTGCACATTAGAACAGCAGTGTTTATGCTAATTTCTTTCTATAGATTCATACATAACTTAATGTGAATATTGAAAGATTCGTGTGCTTTTGCAGTTTTCTTTCCGTCTTATATTAGGAGATGGCGCGATATAACTCACTGAGGTGGGATTGTTAACTGAAAGGTATCTCTAAATCCTGCACTATAACCAACCATACTCAGAGTTGAATCCATCCAAAAACTGCCATTTCCAATAACACAGAAATATTTTTTAAAGTTTTGGGTGATTCGTCCTAAATTGCATGGGTCGATAGCACATTATCACCAAGAGCTAGATTTTACGCAAGACATCTTCCAAAGAAAGGCATTGTTTGTCTCAGAATGTCCTTGCCTGTCATCAACTTGTCTTGACATCACACAATACTAAGAGAGTAAGTTGTGGATGCCGGACGGAAAGGTAAATTGGAGCGTTTACCTTTCCCAAGGAATGCTAAGGTTGCATGTTACGCACAAAAGCGAGACGGACGTTTCTCCTGAAATAAAGTTTGATTCGAATTAAAAAATATGTGCTCATAGGATTATAGTATTTAAATATTTCATGTCCCATAACTGATTATGGGATATATGACACGGGACCAACGGTTTAATGTGACCTCTGACCCACCATATATTTATATAACAAACCACGCTTACTGAGAGCCGAATCACGCCCAATTGGCCTAAAGGATTCATTTCTAGTAGTTACGGCGGATGCTCATTAAATTATATTTGATATTGTACATTGCACTGTACTCTATATCAAATAAAATACAATACGCTAAATAAATTAAATTGCGACTGGTGTTAGAAATACATTAGCACTTTGAGAAGCAGCCATTAAAACTACATAGAACAAGTTGAAGGCAAACGTTTTGAAGCTATCTCAGCTTCATCTTCAGTGCGAAAATTATTGAAATGTTAGAATATTATTTAAGCGTTACACATTTTGCCGGTAGATCGTGGTAAATCATCCTCCCCCATCTAAAAACCCCAACTCCAGCAAATCAAGACACCTAAGTTATTTATTCAATACCTTGTAGTAACTGTGTCAACAAATATTATGGTAAAACTAAAATAACCCTCAAAACTAGACTCTAAGAGTATGAAAACAAATTTAGAACTCAAGATTTTAGTTCACTTCTTGTCTAACACTGCGCTGAACAGAACCATATCCTATCCTGGCATAATGCGAAAATCTTGCACAAAAATATTCATAACTACAGTGGACTAATATTCCTTGAAAGTTGGCAATCTATCAACAATAGCCATCGTAACGCGTTAAATGAATTCCACAATCTACCCGCAGAATATGTAACGCTCAAATAATATTCCAACAATTTTCGAACTGAAGATGAAGCTGCAATAGCTTTGAAACGTCTGCTTTCAACTTGTTCTATGTAAGTTTAATGGCCGCTTCTCAAAACACTAATACAATATAATACAATACATTGCTCTCTCTCTCTACGTAAAGTACACTGTTATAGCATATAGTCTACCATCGGAACCCATTTATCTTGGATTTTTTCATGAAGAAACCCTTGTTTTCATGTTATATATACGTAATTTTCAATTAAAAAATAACTGATTTTTCATATGGTCTGCGGCATTGAAAACAGTCTAAATCCATGCAAATTACTAACAGGAAAATATAAGAAAAAAAAAAGCAATTTTTTTTAGCTATACAGGGTGTCGCACCAGGGTTACAAACTTCAAGGGGTCATAGTACTCATCAAGGTGAACGATAATATGTCATAGAACCTAAAGTCGCAAACCACCCACAGCGCCAGTTCTAAAATCGTCCAGCATGCACAAATATTTACAACCAGTGCATGAGAAGCGCAATATGAGTTGTCCTAATCAGCTATGCACTTGATCAGCTGACCTGAGTAGTATCTGGCGCTCTTCACGCACTATTTGTAAATATTTGTGAATGCTGGACGGTTTTAGAACTGGCGCTGTGGGTGGTTTGCGACCTTAGGTTCTATGACAAATATCGTTCACCTTCAGTACTATGACCTCTTGAAGTTTGTAACCCTGGTGCTGAAACATCCTGTATATACATAGGACAATGTATCTGACAAGAAGCTTGGGATCTACGAAAAATCTCGCTAAATACTTTTGAAATTAGAATTTCAAACATTGGAAATCTAACCTCTATAGGTTAACATACATATAGGTTATCATACATACAGGTTAATATGTAATATGCATATAATAACATTCGGCTTGAAATTCACTTAAAATTTGTTATTAATTGGCTATATGTATTCACGTTCTTCCTTACAGTTCTCCAACGGAAATCGATTAACGACGTGGTCGGTTTTTTCGTGTTTAGGCAAGCCCAATTGTTTTGCATAGTAAAAGTTGTTCTATGTGTTGGTGGGATGGGGGGGGGAGCGGGGGTAGCAGTGTTCTGCCTGTTCGCAATGGCGAAGAAATTCTCATTAATGTTTTTGGGCAATAAGCCGACCAATATTTTCTTTCAGAGATCAAATTGATTACTCCTTTTTCCGCGTTCAATCCGGGGAGCGCCGAAGTCATGCTAGCTTAAAGCAATTAAATTTCATGGCAATTTATAATAGCATTGCATGGCAATTATACTAAATAAAATCCTGCTGTTCGTCGCTAAATCTGGAAACCTGCTAAATGGGACTTGCTATAAGTGGGTCCCATTCTGTGTGTATATACAGGGTTCCTAGGAGAGTCGGAATGCGACAATAACTTTTGAACCAAGACAGATCTTGCAACGGAAGTTAGGTAATGGCATAGTAGGATGATTATGCACTATCTGATGAGATGAACAGAAGCTGCCCTGGTAGCGAATTGAGGAAGTTAAAAATTTTATTTTAAAAAATAATGAAGACAAGGAAATATTTTCAATTACAAAGTTGTAGAGTGTCCTTCAGTTAGTAAGAAAAGATATGCGGCTCACATGCAATATGTACACGTATTTACACAAAGTGAGTTATTCCAGAAATTTCAATGCATAGCTTTCAGGTGATGCTTTGGAGGGTTTTAAAGGTTGAGTTGAAATTCTTATAGGAAAGAAACCATGCTCTCTCTCCTATAAGATCTTCAACTCAACTTTTAAAATAGCAGAAAACATTAACTGAAAGCAATGCATTGAAACTTCACCTCATTTTGTGACAGTACATATACATATTGCATGTGAACCATATAACTTTCCTTATCAACTGAAGGACGCTCTACAACTTTCTAATTGAAAATATTTTCCTGTCTTCCTTATTTTTCGAAATAAAATTTTTAACTTATTCAATTCGCCACCAGGCACGCTGCTATTCATCTCATCGATAGTGCATGATCATTTTACTAAGTTAATACCTAGCTTTCGTTAAAACATCTGTCTTGGTTTAAAAATTGGCCGCATTCTGACTTTCCTAGAAACGCTGTGTATCTCATAGCATTGATCACTTCGTTCATTATAATTCAAACGTATTCTAATTTGCGAAACAAACGTCTTTGAAACACCAGACCCTAAAATACGCAGTATCAGATACCTGCTTTCGACATGTAAGAATGCAAAATCAAAAAATAAATTCCTTGAAATAAAATGATTAGCATAGTTAAACATGTCAAGCAGCATATCGATAAGGCAGTTCGATGTTTCGAGTGCAATCGATTAAAACGACAATAGCCTAATAAATTGTATCTTGTCCGTTGGCACAAGCACTCGATAAAGAATCGTTTTATTGATTTATCGATTTCAGGAGACGTCTTTTATCGCATCGTAATCCCATTTCGATTCTACAAATAGGTCGTCTCACATCACATCGTAGTAACCAGCCTATGCGAGATTAAAACCCGTCACAAAAGATTGTTATCGCTAGAAAGAGGATAAATTTCTTGTTGAGTGGTTACAATCATTGGATGCGGTCAGAAACGGCGACTTGATTCGGTATTTATATATAATAGTGCTTCTCAACCTTAGAAGGCCGCAACCCACAGTAAACTATTTTTTTTAAAAGACTTCTTCTATTTACAAGGTAACTTCTTCTATTTACAAGACGCGGCCCGCTCTATAAATTTACGAACCTTATAAGGCCGCGGCCCAGTAAACTATATTTTTAAAAGACTTCTTCTATTTACAAGACGAGGGCCCGCTCTATAAATTTACGAACCTTATAAGGCCGCGGCCCAGTAAACTATATTTTTAGAAGACTTCTTCTATTTACAAGGTAACTTCTCTATTTACAAGACGAGGGCCCGCTCTATAAATTTACGAACCTTATAAGGCTGCTCTGTAAACCATTTTTGCAGCGCACGAGACTTTTATTTATGAGGATCAGTTTCAAGGTACTACAAATTTACTCGTAAATTTGTAGAGCGGGCCTTCGTCTTGTAAATAGAGAAGTTATCGGGTCCTCATCTAGCAAATAGAAAAATTACAGAGTCCTTGTCTTATAAAAAAATAGTTTACTGGATCGCGGCCTTATAATGTTGAAAAGCACTATTATATATAAACACCAAATCAAGTAGCCGTTTCTGTAACTTTTTTTAAAAAAATGGAAGATATTTAGGAGTAAATACCTTCATTTTTTTTAAAGTTAATATTTTAAACCATCAGAAATATGAATAATTAATTATGGCATAATCATGAAGAACATCAGAATACTCTTTCAATTAATACACACTTTTCTTGTATACTTCTTTGCTCACGTATTTGCAACGTAGATGTTCCTTTGTTCAGTTTTAAGAACAGAGGATGCACCGCACGTTGTTGAAATCGGCTTGCAGGCACTTTTTACGGCAAACCACAATGGTTCACATACCCAGGAGTTTATCCAGTATTCATAAACTGAGGGAAGGGTGTTCAAGATTTTTAGGGGGGGGTGTGAATTAGATTTTGCGTGTATTTAGACATCATTAAGAGGTGTACGAAAAAATCTGGAGAGGTGTTGGGTGTGTGTATGAGTCCCTGTCCGTATACCCTTTCAAGAATGCTAAAAATTTTGATGCCTGAAATTCTTAATAATTGATGAATACTCGCATATGTAATAATACATTCATAATATAAAACGAATTAAATTTTAAATTATTTTTTAAAATCCAATTTTTATGTTTTCGCTCTGCAAACGTAAGCATTCTGCTGCGTAACGCATACTGCTGGCGTAAAGTTCAAAACATTACGTTTCGAGAGCCAACTGCTCCCTTTGTCAAGCGAAGGCAGAATGAGGAGCGAATGAAAATCTTAAGTTTATATACCCGCATGCTGAGAATCCTCTTCTGACGTCATTTGGTGCGGGATTGTCCCGGCTACTGAAACCACCGCACCTGACGACGTCAGATGGCTACCCGCAACTCAAGGTTTGGCAAAAATTTTGTAAGGTTCTGGTGGTGGTTTTGAGATGTTAATAGCATGACTCCTTAAGCTGTAAGTCCCACATGATTCCAGAAAGAGTACTACAAAAGATTTGTCACATTCTGATGTAATATTTTCATTGAATGCCAATCTGGTTCGTGGTCCTCCCTGAGAACATGTTCGGCTAATTGACTTAGGTTGTCCCCTCTGGCCACCGCTCGCATATGCTCCTTTCCTTGTAGACGTACCAATTTTCCCGTTTGTCCAACATGTATCTTGTCACAATGTCCACACGATTAACTGGTGCTATTTACCAAATATCGTGTAGAAATTGTGATTTTTTTCAATTTTTCTAATACTGACTACAAAGCTTGCTGTTCGAGCCTCAATGTCCGCAATTCCAAGACCTTGTAAAACAAGAAAAATCGTTAGTAAATAAAATTAAGACGGCCAGCGGCAACTACATAAGAACTTAGATGCGTCTACTACTATAGCCGGCCCTGTTTTCATCGATTGCTGTAGTACGCTCGGCGAGAAAGTCTCCCCATCCCATTCTGTAAAATTTGCATCTTTGTTATTAAAGTTATTTTTATCGCAAGTCTGCAATGTGTTCTGTTTACAAGAAAAGAATTGTCACTGCCTCTTTATTATTCAGCATACTGCTATTTATTATGAATAGCGCGAATATCAAAAACTACACAAAAGCTATATCCATAAAACTTATATATGCTGCAAAAACTATTCTCAAAACGTAGTCGTTTAAATTTCATCCATACATTGTTGAAATGACTTCCTTTTGCGCTTCATGTATTCCACGGTTATTGCATTCATTGAAGTTGAAGTTATTGGCTACCGGTAAAATGGCGATGATTGATTGTTTGGCTTTTTTATGGCGCAAGAGCATCTGGGCTATACTGCGCCAAAAATGGCGAAGACCATTGGAATATTGGTAACATAATAACCTACTAACGATTCTGTTTTACTAGTCTCCACAGATGACTGACATAATCGTAGATCTCGTCCAACGTTGTCGTAATCGTAGAAGATATGCTGTAAATGGCTAAACGGTAGATTATGATGAGACGAAATGCAATATTCAGAATTTTTATTGGCACAGGATAACTTCGTAATATACAGCGATTACATATATATTAGAGCTTGCGACGCTAAGCAGCGGATAGGAATACGTCTTAGTCGTTTGGAGTCAAGTAGCAGAACTATCTCGAAAACTTGAGAACAGATATATTTTTGGGGGACGATCAGGTTGTCGGCAGAAGGCGATTAGTTAAAAATTGCTGAGTAACCGTGACGTACGATATTCTTGCTCCGAGGTAGTATAAGGCAGTAAAACTTAATTGGAAAGGCGCCAACGAGACGTGGAAAACGAAGTGGTTTTAGCGTGGGATATTTCTAACAAAGAAACTGCTTTAAAAAAAATAATTTATATGGAAATAATGGTTTAAATTTATTATAAATTTATACTGTGCCAAGTTGATTTTGTCGCTAATTAATATAAATTAGCCGCAAAGTCAAGCTTCGTATTGTGTATTCAATACCACGCGAATGTGATGTATATATGCTGCGTCAAACTATGCAATGTATACTGTAATATATTTGTACAAGCTGAAACTTCGCCAAAATTTATAATTTGTACTCCAAAAAAAAATTTTTTTCTGGCAGAAAACATGATAGTAAATAATCTAACGAAACAATACAGAGTTTCATCAGGAGATTCCATAACGAATAGTTATTTTGAAACGGGCATAAGGTGTAAAAACACAACATTTCGGAAGCCAACTGCTCCCTTTGTCAAGTGAAGGCAGAATGGAGAGTTAGTGAAAGTTCTAAGCTTATATACCCGCATGTTGGGAATCCCCATCTGACGCCATTTGGTGCGGAGCATTTCCAGCTGGGGAAACCCCAATCGGGGAAACCCTCGCCGGGAAAGCCCCCGCACCCGACGATGTCAGATGAACACCCCCAACTCGAGGTTTTGCAAAAATCCTGTAAGGTTCTGGTAGAGGTTTTGCGATGTTTATTGCACGACTCCTCAAACCGTAGGTTTCCCATGATTCCAGAAAAAGTCTACTCCCCAGATTCGTCACATTCTGATGTAATATTTTCATCGAATGCCAATCTGGTTCGTGACCCTCCCTGAAGACATGTTCAGCCAACTGGTTTGAATCGTCTCCCCTAGCTACCGCACGCATATGCTCCTTCCCTCGTAGACGTATCGATCTTCCCGTCTGTCCAACATACACCTTGTCACAGTCTCCACACGGTATTTGGTAAATAGCACCAGATTTTTCCTCCTCAGGGACGCGATCCTTAACTTTAAGTAATAGATCACGCAGGGTGTAGACAGGTTTGTAGTAGGTCTTAACATTCACACAACTGAGAATTCGAGACAGCTTTTCTGAGACACCCGCCACATATGGCAAAACCACTGATGTCTTCCTAGTCTCATCCTCTACATTCCTGTTTCCACCACTAACACCACATTAGTTACGAGCGATAAATTTAGTCGGGTAACCGTTCTTTTTCAACACGCTTTTGTTGCGTCGTAATTCAACATTGCGAAGGTCATCATTACAACAATGTGTAAAGGCTCGTCGGTGCAAGGCTCTAATGACAGATGCTTTGTGTGATGCCGGGTGATGAGAACGAAAGTCAAGATACCTATCAGTATGTGTTGGTTTCCTAAACACCGTAGTCAACAGTCGCCCATCCACATCTCTATTTATCCGAACATCTAAGAAGGGTAATGAACCGCTATCTTCTTCCTATAACGTAAATTGAATATGAGGGTTCAAGCTGTTCAAATAGAGATGAAAATCAGCAACTGAAGACCTTGGTAGGATAACAAACGTATCATCGAGTTCCTGAGCGAAAAGCCCTGAAGGCTCTCGGAGACAGTGAAGAGGTTGTGGTATATAGCATATGCGTGCGGTAGCTACGGGAAACACTTCAAACCAGTTGGCTGAACATGTCTTCAGGGAGGGTCATGAACTAGATTGGCATTCGATGAAAGTATTACATCAAACTGTGACGAATCTGGTGAGTAGACTTTTTCTGGAATCATGGCAAACCTACCGTTTAAGGAGTCGTGCAATAAACATCGCAAAACCTCTACCAAAACCTTACAGGATTTTTGCAAAACCTCAAGTTGGGGGTGTTCGTCTGACATCGTCGGGTGCGGGGGATTTCCCGGCGAGGGTTTCCCCAATTGAGGTTTCCCCAGCTGGAACTGCTCCGCACCAGATGACTTCAGATGGGGATTCCCAACACACGGGTATATAAGCTTAGAACTTTCACGAACTCTTCATTCTGCCTTCACTTGACAAAGGGAGCAGTTGGCTCCCGAAACGTCGTGTTTTTAAACCTTACGCCAGTGTCAAAATAACTGTTTGTTATAGTGAATAAAAAAACCGCCATCATCACCAAACCACTCCGTCAATGCTTTATTTTTATAGCGAAACTGGCAAATGCCTTTAAGCAGAAAATCGTTTCAAAGGCGGTGAGAGAGGCTAGGGCTTAGCTTCTCTCATCGTCTATGAAATAAGTTACCTATAATTATCGTCATGCTCATATTAAATATTATCTTTTTTGCCTATGTTAATTATCTTTTTTACTTATATTATATTCTTGCTTATATTTTTTCATTTACGTCAATTATCTTTTATTGCTTATATTAATTTTTTGCTTATGTTGATTAACTTTTTGCTTATATTAATTTTTTCTTTTTTTGCTTATATTAGTTATCTTTTTTGCTTATATTAATTTTTTCTTTTTTTGCTTATATTAATTTTTTCTTTTTTTGCTTATATTAGTTATCTTTTTTGCTTATATTAATTATCTTTCTGCGTATACGCTTTCTATCTGCTAATTATCTTTCTGCTTATACGTTTTTTATCTACTAATTATTTTCCTTGGTATTTTCTTTTTATTTATAACAATTTAGAATGGTTAGATACATTTCTGATGTCCCATTCTTGACGTTAAACTGAATTTATATTTTAAACGTAAAGTACATTGTTATGTACATCGTTATAATATTATTTAACTATATTGTACATCATTATAATATCACATTTAAGTATATTATACATCATTATTATAGCATTTAAGTACATTGTACATCATAATATCCATTTAACTATATTATACATCATTCTAACACTGTTTAAACACACTGTGCATCGTTTAAACATGTTGCAGATCCTTCTATTGTTTGAGTTTTACTGCGTAAGAACAGAAAGGGTCATACTACTCCGGAACCTACAGTTTTACGAGGAATTCGAACCTCTTAAAACCTAGGGAACAACACCCCCCCCCCGACTACGGTGGTTTTCCTAAATTATCCTGCTAGTAATTTATAATTACAGGCTTAAAAAATATTTAAATTTATATTAAAACATTCGGTTTTTTTATTTAGACTACATTCAAATACAATGAAAATGTACAAAGGCAAACTTTTCATCAATCCAATAATGCAACATCGATCAATTTACGCATTAATGAGTAAATTGATCGATGTTGCAATAATGCGCATATCAAGCAATGTTGTAATAATGCGCAAATCGATACAACAGATTTTTAAATATTTGATTACATGCGAATCCTGTTTAATAGAAAATTTAATTTTAAAATTACCCTATTTAGTAATTTCAGTGATACGTAATATATGATCAATTTTAAGAAATTGGCATGAAAATATCAAAATATCCATATTAATTAATATATTTGCTGAATTATACTTTGAAGTTTATTCAACGTTTAATGATTTCAAAGAAGTGGAAAAAAGATTTTCCGACAACCAATCAAAAAAAGTCGATATTTTAATTTAAACTAAATTAAGTTTCCAGATTTGTCTTCGTGCACTTAATTTAAATACGTTACTGGAATGATGAAATTGTAATTAATCCCTCCCAACTAAAAACGTCTGAGTTGCGATGAATATTCATTTCGGTAATACGAGTTGAAAACAGGAATTACAGAGAGATTAGACTGCGCGTCCTCACATTTTTATTAGCTAGCATTGAGTGGCGTGCACAAGGGTGGTCACAGGGGCCTCATACCCCCCATTGGATATCAAAACACATTTTCTCTAAGTAAGTATCACATGATCTTTAATGTAACTTTAGCCCCCACCCCCCAATTTAAGTCGCTACGCTACTGCTATCATTTTCTTTTTCTTTTAATTTTCAGGAATATAAGTTAGAATATAAGGTATCCGTGATATTCTTGAAATATTAATAATCTCTTACATACAGTATTCCTGAAATCACTAATATACCCACTGTATTAATAATTACATCATCGAATGTAACTGCACTAATTCTTTGCAATCGACGCCTATTTGATATTTATACCCGTCTCATAACTTTCATCTGTAGTCGAGTATATACAGGGTTCCTAGGGAAGTCCGAATACGACCAATAACTTTTGAACCAAAACAGATCTTGTAACGAAAGTTAGGGATTGTTATAGTAAAATGACAATGCACTATCAGATGAGATGAACAAAAGCGTCCCTGATGGCAAATTGAGTTAAAAAAATTATTTAAAAAAATAATGGAGAGAGGGAAATATTTCCAAGTAAAAAGTTGAAGATCATCCTTTAAACAAGTTAGTAAGTAGTTTTAGTAAGAAGTTTAGTAAGTAGTCTAGTAAGTAGTTTTTGTAAGAAAAGACATATGGCTCACATGCAATATGTACACGTACTGCCAAAAAGTAAAGTGCTTTGGAAGTTTCAATGCATCACTTTAAGTTAATGCTTTATAGCGCTTTAGAGGTTGAGTTGAAGTTCTTATAGGAGAGAAACCATTAGCTCTCCTATAAAAACTTCAATTCAATTTTTTAAAACATCAGAAAGCATTAACTGGAAGTGGTGCAATGAAACTTCTGGAACACCTCACTTTGTGGCAATGCGTGTATATATTACGTGTAACCCGTATATCTTTTCCTACTAACTGAAGAATGCCCTACAATTTCCTAATAGAAAATATTTACCTAGCTTCATTGTTTTTAGAAATAAAATTTTTAACTTCCTCAATTCGCCACCAGGGGCGCTGCTGTTCATCTCGTCTGATAGTACATAGTCATTTTACTATACCAATACCTAACTTTCTTTGCAATATCTGTCTTGGTTCAAAAGTTATTGGCCGCATCCGGTCTTTCCTAGGAACCCTGTATAAACAAACTTCGTTTTACACGATTTCGATATATACCAGGAATTTCAATTCTACTCTTTAACACCAGGGTCCGCTCTCATTTTTATATTTGCTCGTGTGTTCTACGCATTCAAGGGCATCAAAGGTCCTACTGTGCCGAAATCTACAGTTTACCGAGGATTCCGACCTTCTTAGCCTAGGCCAGTGGTTCTTAAACAGGGCTCCCCGGAACCCTCGAGTTCCGCGGTAATATTTTGGGGCTCCAGGAAGGTCATTGACATCAAAATCTGGAATTGGAAAAATCCTGTCCTCTTAACTAAAATTACTAATCGTTTTTTAGTTCCAAAGTGGAGTGTTTTATTTATATGTAATATAGATAATCATAATTTCATAAAAATTTCTTAAAATAAAATAAGATCAAAAATTTTAAACAGTTGTGATCTTTTTTCCCCACCAATCCTTCACAAAGAGGGTAGGCATTTTATTAGCATATTCTCTCCTACCACTGTATAAGGGCGGTTCAATTATTATTTAAATTTAAGCATATATTTTGGCCTATTTTATATGCTTCTCTACATAAGCAAAAAAACGCAAATAGCTGACCCATCCCATGCTTACGTAAGAATTTCATTCTTCGGTTTCTACTTGCTGCCGTAAATACAACTTTTTAAATTAATGTATAAATTGGTGTAAGTTTTTATTAATTAATTATTGCAATTATATTAGGGCAGTTATCACTTGGTAATAAGGCCCACTCTATTATTGTTATTATTTGTATTATTTTCCGTATAATTTTCGATGTCTTAAGGCGTAAGACATCGAAAATAATATAACCAAAGTATGCTTACGTAAGCAGAGTTCAGCA
>QLNU02015359.1:54004910-54029617 GCA_006491805.2 Dysdera silvatica | reverse complement strand
GTTGAAATACAGCTCCGGGAATGCCTTGAAGGAAGGGAACAACTTCGGGCTCCAGAACTTCATTGATGTACCGGTTGCTGTTAAGATTACCCACAATTCGTAGCAGCTGAGATCGTCCATGATACGCAATCGCACCCCAGACCATAACGCTGGGGGTTCGTCCATTATGACGTTGGATAATGCACTCCGGAAGGTGGCGTTCACCGGTATAGCGTCTAACACGGATGCGGCCATCACTGTACCCCAAATTAAAGCGGGATTCATCAGAAAACACCACTTGTTGCCAATCAGCACGCCAGTCTCTATATCCATGAGCCCATTGTAGCCGCAGGCGCCGATGGTTTTGCGTCAGGAGGATCCTGTATAAAGGAACTCTTGCACGCAGTCCACGGTGCAGTAGACGCCGACGAATTGATGAAGCACACAATGTTCTGCCAATTGTCCAAATGAAGCAAAATGAAGGAAAAAAGGAACTCTTGCACGCAGTCCACGGTGCAGTAGACGCCGACGAATTGATGAAGCACACAATGATACACCTGTAGCAGTGCACCAACGTTCTGCCAACTGTCCAGATGAAGCAAAACGGTCCGTCACCGCCATGCGGACCAGGTGTCTATCATCCCGTGCTGACGTCACCTTTCGGCGTCCACTCCCGGATTTCCGAGTTGTCTGGTTCTCTTGAACCCACTGCTTCCACACTCGCATCACTGTGCTGCTGTTACGCCCCATACGAGCTGCTATTGCACGATAAGAAAACCCTCCTTCACGAAAGCCGATCATTCGTCCCCGTTCAAACTCCGTAACTTGCTGAAATGTCGCCCTCTTTCGTCGTAGAGGCATAGTGACGTCTCATGTAACGTTTACCACTAGCAGATAGCCATACACGCCCCGCTACAGCCCTCTATTTATACGGATCCATCAGCAGTTCAGAGGGCGCTGCTCAGCCCACGCATGCGTGATGACTCTGAAATTCTAATCATTTGAATAGCATACCCTAATTTGCATTTCCTGAAAGTTTCAGCTCAATCACATGATTCCTTCATGGTGTTGCAATTTTTACAAACATGAGTTTATATGCATTATAGTTTTCGCGGGTTTCAATAGATATTGAACCCGCTATTGCTGTTGGTTTTTCTGTCTGCCTGTCTATACGCAATGAAAAGGACAAGGCAAAGGTCTTCCGTAAATGCAATAATGATGGCTATTGTTAATGCTGAAAACCTACCGAGTTACTTGAGAATTAGAGAGTTGCGGATTAATGTTAATTGAAACCCGCTAAATTTAAATATCGACCTTAGGCGATTTTCTTTCACATGCTTGTATAAAGATTACTTGACGTTCGGTCAAAATAAATTTAAAGCTGTAAAAACTCCTTAAATGAAAACTTGGATGAGATGGAAACCCGGATGAAGAGATTTCATTTTCAATATAGCTTTGAAAACTATTACCAACGAAAATTGTGTTGAGATACTCTAACATTTTACTTTGGCCCCGAGTCCTAAGCTTTCGAAACCAGTGGTTAAAATTTTATTCCAGGTTCACCTAAAGAGGTAGAAAATAAAACGTAAAATTTAAAAACGCTTGAAGATTAAAAACGGTGTATTTTACATCTTCCCCACTTTAAACGTAAGTTTTCTCCTTCAAAGAGAACGTGACCCAAGGCCTTTAAACTAATTACCACTAGTAAATTCTTTTATCCCGTTCACATCAGCCAGGTGTATGTTTTTAACGAAGTGCTTTTTTATTTCAAACATATAATTTTAAAACAAGTGAAGGCAGAAAGGTGAAACTTTCAAAAGAGTATGTGTTTAAATACGAAAACGTCTCCTAACAGTAGCCATTCTTTTATCTTTTGTAGTCAGCATATTTGGGTATGATTTTGTGAACTGTAAAGGGTTTGTTACAGTCAGGGGCGGACTGGGTTCTCTCAAGTGGTGCATACCTTGGATTTTCGAAGGGCACGAGTACCATCCCCCATCAGGGTGTACAGACCCAGGCCGCCCCTGGTTACCATACTAGCTAATAGTAAAAATTGCAAATACACTCACCTTTATGAAAATTGCAACATCAAGAAGTCCAATTCGACTGAAATTGACTGGAAATGCAAAGCAGGATATGGCATTCAAAATAACCAGAAATTTAGCATGAATGCGAATGCGCCCTCTGAAAATTTTTCTCTCTCTCTCTCGTACGAAGAGTATACGAGTAATTAGAGTGCAGCGGAATAGCCAAACAAGTATTTCATCGTCGTCAAAGAGCTGCAAACTGTTTTATTGGAGTCATTAGACGTCGTCAATATCAGAGAGTGCCATATGAGCAAGTAATAGAGTTCTAACGTGGACACTCAGATCTTATGAAGATCTCACTGTAGTCCGGGGTTTGGTTCCCTAGGCCTTAAGAGGTTCGGATTCCTCGGAAAACAGTAGGTCCCGGCTCAGCATGTTTTTGAGTCGTAAAACCACAAACAAAATTTAACGGGGACGCATCGTCAGCTTGAGGGAAGGAGGATTTTCGAACTAGGATATTGCTGCTTATACGGACCTTAATGCCACGACAGCAATGCCAGTGTAGAAACAATGAACCAAAGAGCACTGAATGAGTCGAAAATCTGACAGCGAACCACGAAATGTGAAGAACACACAGGATGATTATCTTCTCATCTGCAAGTCAGTAACGAACCGTGCAGTTTGATTTCAAGTGTCAGCACGGCACTGAAACGCTGCTACAGATGCGGCGTTGTCTGCTTATATGGTTGCAAGGCAAATTTTATGCAGAGGACTAGGAGCATACATTCTTTTGCGAAGGATCTTTTTGACTCTGAACCATTGACTTTTCCGGTTGTAATGGGCCGATGAGTATAGACAATAGCATGCAATATGGTGAACTGTGTCTGCTCGATTTTGAAAACAGCACTGAATCTAATATCTGATATTATATTTGAATACCGATATTCTGTAAGAGGTCACGACCTAAAATCATCTGCACGTTAAGGAAAAACCCGACTTACCGTTATTCGTGGAAGTATGTACGAAATGAATCGGCGTCAAAACATGAAAAGAGAGAGCTTTATTTAAAAAAACAAAAACAAAAAAACAAACAGGTAATTTAATTATGCTTAATTAATGATCTTACAATGCGTGTGATCTAGCGCAATGCAATCAAAGCGCGCAATACCCAATCGGGGAAAGAACTGTTTTTCTATTAATACAAGTAGCTTATTACACCTTCAATATTTCAACAATAAATACTTTGTTACTGAATT
The DNA here is from genome assembly GCA_006491805.2 of Dysdera silvatica. Taxonomy (NCBI): domain Eukaryota; kingdom Metazoa; phylum Arthropoda; class Arachnida; order Araneae; family Dysderidae; genus Dysdera; species Dysdera silvatica. Next base: position 54,026,355 of record QLNU02015359.1, on the reverse strand, counting down.
TAACAACTAACACTAACGCTTAACTAGCATAACATTGCTAGATGAAATGATAACAACCAACCTCAGAACACCTTAGCTAATACAATCTTGATTAATTACTGGCACTTTTTTACAATTAATAATGGAAGCGTGTAAGTACCACTTTCATTAATTATCCCAACACTCAAGAAAAAAAACCAAAAACCAAAACACCACACACCACCAGATGTGTACCTCAATCCAAATTTCAATTGCAACTTCATTCTAAGAAAAATAGCAAAATAGCTCACTCAGTTCGGCAGCCGATTCCTCCCTCTTCCTTTGAGCGCCGGAAACGACTACGTTGCTGGTAGGACGTCGGGTACGACGGCTTTCGGTGACTGAACAGCATGGAAATCTTGAAATCGTTTTTGCAGGCCAACTCTTCCTCCTTCTAGCTGAGCTAGGGTTTCAAAAACGACAACTTGGGCGTCGGCAGCTCTTTTCACGGCTCTCTTTGGGCCTCAAGCAGACCACCTTGACCTTACTCGACTTTACAGCACAGGGCTCAGGACGACCACCTTGACTCCTTGCAACCAACGGCTCAGGCTCCGGGCGACCACCTTGACTCCTTGCGATCAACGGCTAAGGCTCCGGACCGGTGCATTGGAGTTTGGCCTCCGCTATAACTCTCGTTCGTTCGTTCCTTCTTGCTCGAACTCAACGTACTACGGCCACCTCTACTACGGGCGCTACTTGCCTCTCTCACACACACACACACACACACACACACACACACACACACACACACACACGAAGTTTCGAACTCCACCAGTCGCTCTCAGCCACCCTAACGGTCACCACAACTCCGTCTAGCCTTCCTTCGCTGAACCTCACACTTCGGCTTTCCAAATTTCCCTCTCCTTTCTTTCTTTTCAAAATCTCCCTCGTCTTCTTTTTAGACTTACGTAACGTTCATACTCCGCGTGTCTATCAATTTTCAAAACCAATACTCTACCGACCTTACATTTCCAACCAACGCTACACAACGCCCCTAAACACTAGCCCCTCCTTGTGGCTTCTGATAGGCCATATAAAAAACTTCAGCCCCTCCTTGTGGTTTCTTAAACGTCCTAACTACCACACGACAGCCTCCATTTGCACACGGCCCTACTTTCTCTCCTCTCGGATTTTGTACCCTGTTGACAAATGTGTGCAATAAGCCTGCCGACATTTTTATGACCCGCTACTGTGAAATAAGACTTTTCTTTGACCCAGCATGGATATAAACGATGTCTAAGTGCCATTCCCTGTCTTTGTGTGCTTTCACCAGGCCTATCTATTTTCATTGCATTTCAAACAATCTCCAATTTTATTCATAACTCGCATAAGGGAAACCTCAACTACATCGCTACATCGCGCCAACATATGGTCCACTACAGCAAATTAGCACCAAATACGTTTTTGGACGAGTCCCGCTGTAAATTGGACAAAAATGATGGTTACTTAGGTGTTAGCAGATAATGTGGTGAGTACCATCGTTTTAGGGTGCCGCATTGCACAAATGGTCAATGTGGTGACGTGGGGTGCTATTGGATGTTACAGGTGATCCCGTCCGCTACGAACGGAGGGTACTCTTAAAATAAACGCTACATCAGGGAGGTTTTAGAAACCTAAGTTTTACACTTCCTTCAACACACTTCTGGCGCTATATTACAACATGACAATGCAAGACTACGTGCTTCCCACGATGTCCAAGCCTTCTTCATAAAACAGGAGAGGTCGCTTTTTCCTTAGCATGCTCGTTCACCACACATGACACCAATTGAACATGTGTGGAATATGGTCACTTGTCGACTGAGCCATTACTGTTTTCCAGCAGTCATTATTAATGGACTGTGGACTGGGATTGAATAAGCCTAGCGGGCAATATCGCAAGAACACATCAAAACTCTACTTCATTCAATGCCAAGACTTTTAGAGGCTCTTATTGCACATCGGTGCGGCTTCACTGAACACTGATTTTCTGCCCTTAATGTTACTGTACTTTTCTGTAAAGTTAATCATATCTTTGTAACACATTTCCTCATATGCCGCGTGAATTTCATTCCGATCTGACCATTCCTTCTTGGTGTTACAATTTTCAGAAACACGAGTGCACTTTTCTAAGCGTTAGAACAATTGTTTTCAAACGGAAGTAATGGGCCAATTCCAATAACATACCATTAACGTCATAGCTAAGTCAAAAATAAAGATGCGCAGATTCGAAATGTTTTAGTCGATTTTCTTCATTATTTGAATATCTTGATTAAAAACTCGATACATCGCGTAACCGTGTGTGGTGTATCTCGATTAACGGAAGCGTGTAGCATGTAGAGTGTGGTTTGGCAGCTGACTCGCAATTAAACACCTCGATTGTTACGTTCAAGGACAAATGAACTGTTGATTCGATTGTAAATTTGGATCGATTGCGATTTCTTCAATTTTAAAAACATTTCGTAATCGCCCATCACTAGTCAAAAATAGCATATCGAAATTTTGTTTTTGTGACTAAACTAATTTCTAATATAATCCAATGAAAAATTATTTACAGTCCTCATTGTGAACTTCTTGTGTTAGAATATAGTAACATATTAGCATACAAGTAATACAATACGTACTTTCTACGTTCTTTAAAATATTATACTTGGCATTCTTATAGTTCGGTTTGTATTTCGTTTTGCTGTCGGTAATGTATATTTCTACTGAATGGGAAGTTCAAGTTCGAAGTTTTCCGATACCGAATGCTTACCAGTTTTTCTATCAATAGAACAGCCAAACCTTGTTAAAAGGAACTACTTTTAATACGAACCGTTTTCTGAAGTCCCGTCAGGTTGTACAGCATACTATCCTTTTCGGATAAGACAAATTACTGTTAATATGAACAGATTTTCTGTTCCCCTTGGTGTTCGTTTTAACGAGGTTCAAACATATAGTATTTTTGTCTACCAATTATTACTTAAATTTATGACTCCTCCATTTGTTTAAAATGAAATGAAACACGAAATTATATTTCCTATTAAGTGCTTACTGTTATGTCCTTAGCCCATCTTCATTCATCATCATTACTGTTAAGACTTATTTACATCCATCTATTATTATTAATATCTTGCTCTATCTATATCCATCATTATCATTACGCGCTGTTAAGACTTTGTTCCATTATTAACTGTTTATTTGTTCTATTCTAAAATCAATCATTCCAGTGAACAGTTTGAACTGCCTTATGCTGTAATTAAACTGTAAATGATGTTGCCTTTTAAATTTACACATTTCGTACACATCGTACTTTTCTGCACACTTTTCTACACACGTACTTTTCTTATTGACGATGTTAAATCATTTGAAAAACTCGTTAAACGCTTTTAAAAAAGATTGAAAATCTTGGTTAATAACACTGACATACAAAAACTGTCATAAGCGTTAACTACAACACAGCTGAAAGATTCAACAAAGGTTTTTCCAAAGTTTATTATTATTTGAATTTTACATTATTGCAGTCAACAGAATTACGGCTACAGCACATAATGTGATTTAAAAATCAAGTAAAACTCCAAAAAGAAACCTCATCTAAAATTCAACAGCAATCAAGACTCAACGACGAAAACAAGGTAAGACAATTTTATAAAAAAGCCGATCAAGAAAACAAAGTTTTAAAATTGAATTACTGATAACTATGTTTTGTTTTTAGAAGTTTTCGAAAGAAAAGTTTAAAACTACCAAACGATGTTCACTTTTGTTAAATATTGTAACAGTTTGCATGGGGCAAAAGCGGCTTAGTCGCTTCTTTAGAAGAACAAAATTTAACAATGGCTCTTATGTGTAGAGTTGCGGGCAGGTGTGTAAGCCACCTTAGATCTCGAAGTCAGCTAATCTCGAAGTCTTTTATAGCTACAATCAGTAGCTATAAAAGAATGGCTTTTCTAGAGATTAGGTTTAAACAATAGTAATTGCAATTTTTGGTTATTCAGCGAAGTTCATGCTCCTGTAGAAAATTGTTTTGTCATAATAGAGGTCCAATTATTAAAACTTTAGCAACTTGACTCTCTCTGAGAGAATTTTTTTGTAGAGATATTTTTTTATAGTTTGAAATTTCTCATTGTGTACCAACTTCGTAGATTTCATTGTCATTATAGGTTAGTCGTATGTGGCATCAGTCGGGTAGGGACATAAAAAGCATCTGTAAAAACACAAATAAGATCATTCGACACATTTAAGCTTTGTGAAGAAAGAAAGATCTTTACCAAATGTCAGAAATTTTATCAAACGACGGATACTTTTTCAGAATGGCAAACTTATGCCAAATGACAAAGGCTTTGCCAAATGACAGATATTTGCCAAATGGAAAGTGAATTGAAATGATCACAATTTATGAGTTGACGTTAAACGGAGACGAACTTAGGTTATTTGGCGCCCTATGCAAAGGCCAAATTTGGCGCCTTCACCCCGCTCTAAATATTATTTATTTTTAGAATACTTCCTTTCAGTGCAATGTCATTTTTATTTTAAGTATCTTCTCGAAGGCACACTTACACTTTATATTACAACATTACTGTTAAAAACAAGAAACAATAATGGAAATTAAAATTTACATATAAAACATCCAACCAAATCACAAGTACAGTCATCCCTCGAGTTAAGGTAATCATGCGTTTCGTAAACTTTTATATAACTTCAATTTTATGTAAATCAAATTTGTAAACTGTTTAAGTGTGACTTCTAAAGAAACTGCAATATTTATTATTATAATGTATATATTATTTACATAGAATTATTTTATAAATAAAACATCAAGCAGCAGTATTTACTCGGATATAATCTATACACAGTGTGACAATTTCTCCATCTCTGAAATCGGGTTCAGCCTCTGATCGTGCCCTTCAACGTCACCGCACTGCTTTCAATAATGCAAATTTTATCTTGCACTATAGTATTCACTGTCGAAATAGGTCGATTTATGACCCAATCTTTTTCTGATATAATTATCCTGTCTTCATACATAAGAATTATTTTCAACTTTTCTTCTAAAGCAGACCTGCGTTTTTCAGATTTATTACAAGTGCATTTGGTTTTGCGTCTCGAATCCATTTTGACGGTAAATAAACGGCAAAATAGTAGCTGTGATAAACAAGTGATAATTGTGATAAATAACTAACCGTGAAAAGGCATGGACTATCACTGCCCACGACGTGATATTGTATATTAGACTCGGCAATCACGAATATTTTTTGAATATAAGGAGCACGGGTCGGGGAAAGAAAGGATTGTTTACGGAGGTCTTATTTCTAATTAGAAGGTTTTAGTTTGAATGTTACAGCTTTTGGGTACTTACCCAAAGCACACTGCCTGTTACTGTATCACTTCCTGTTACTATTGGTTACGTTTTTTGCTGTCACTACTACTCAGGGCCTGATTTAACGACCCCCAATATGATGAGAGCCCAGGGACGGGCCTTCGGGGACGCATTTTTGGGTCCTCATCTTATTGAGGCCCCCAAATTTTGTATGATTTTTTTAGCAAAAACAATTTATATTTTTTAAAACAAAAGATAATGCTCCCTTATTATTATTAATCTCACGTTTTATTAATTATGACTTACATGTCATTGAAAATGGCTTTGAAATATTGATTTATTCAGATAATACATATAACCAGTTTGCATTTGTTACGTATTGAATTCCGTTGCAAGTGTGTGAGAAGGGACACGAATGAATACTAGGCCTTGGGTCCCCTTTTGGCTTGATCGGGCCCTTCTACTATTATTTACGCACCAGTAGTTTTAATTTTCGGGATTTATTAACTGTGAATTTCCGTAAATCGGGGGGTTATTGCGTTTTCTCTGAGGAGTCAAAATTTTAATTGGTTTAGCAAGTCAATTAGAAACTTAAATGTGCTTAAATAACTGGGACGAGGTGGGGGCATTTTAAGCCTTATATTTAATTTTCTATCGTACAGGACCTTTCGTATTTCATTGAATTTTGTCTTTGCCTGGCTAATTAGGCATCCAATTTCTTTTATTTGATCATTGTTGTGTCAAAAATATTTCCTAAATAGCAAACATAATTTATTTGTTCAATGGCTCTATTTTTAAAATGAGCGATGATGTTGATGTTCCTTCTTCTATTACACATGTTTTTATTTTTTACGTAACTGGCAAGCGGCACCTCTTCGCTCTTCACGAATCTACCTATTACATTAATTTCCTCATATTCCTAAATAAGAAATTCCAATATTTCACTGCTGCTTTTACTAGATTCAAACATCTTTAACTTGTTAAGCATTTAAGCGCTCAAAAATTTGGAAATAGTGCGGAAATAATCTAAAATATTGGGGTTTTTTTTTTCAAAAAAATAAATGTTTTTGATTCTAAGACGCTGCTGAACATCCGAACCCATTTTCTTTAATTCTTTGTGAAACGCAATGGTACTTTTTTAATTAGAATGATTAACTTTTAACATTGATAAAAAAAAGTGCCAGTTATTTTCACAAGACTAAGCCGAAGTCCCATAGGGTTCTTCAACGGGGAAAACTCGCTATTTTTTCATTATGTAATAGACCCCAAATAAATGAAAGGTCCCAATTTTAGAAGTACACTTCTAAATTAAATCTAAATTTGCATTTTGACAAGATGAACAAATTCCACGCTAATAAATTTCCTGGAAAACACAAAGAAATTCGAGAGAAAAAACTAAGGTAAAGAAAGGTTTTCCAATCAGGTGCTAGGGGAGATAGAACACCTTTATCCAAAAACGAACGTTTACAATAGAATTAGGTTCATCTGAATTTTATTAAAGTGGATACCAAGCTTCATCTGAAATGCAAACACATTGATGGAAATCCAAGCGAAATACAATGTCAAAGAAAAGATTTCTATTGAAATATATTCCCCAGTGGGTTCTCGCGTTTTAGCATTAAATGGCATGTGTTTCTAAACTTATTAAATGTTTAACAGCACATCGTCTATATATATGTGCGTGTAATAAAAGAAATTTCAAAACATTTCCAGATGTCATTGTTATGTTATATAAATTCCTAAATTTTTACTATTTTTCAGTATAATATTGTTTATAAATGATGAAATATACGTTCAGAAACACGGAAAATAGAGGCCATTGACTACTGTTAAGACTGCTTATTTTAATGTGTTGATAACGCTGTAATCTGTTGTCATAGAAAAGGCTATAGATGGTAACTAAACCGGAGTTCATATCGAAATCATACGTCTCGTGAAAGCTAGGTTCCGTTTCTAAAAATAGACAATACGCGCGATGCTCTTTTTCGCTAGTTTTTTTGTTTGGTTCAGTAAAAGTTGAGACGAAAGTCTATTGAGGGTGTGTGTGATGTTCCTCAGCTGATTTTACGTATGCATGAATAATTCTTGCCTTTCAGCTTAGATAATGTCTGCAGGAGCAAGATCTGGTGGGTAAGGTGGCTGAGAAATGAGCGTTGCTCTTTTCCGAAACGTCTCATTTCAATATCGGCACATAAGCTGGTACGAAGCTTGGTGAAGCACCCCAAGACTCCTTCCTCCAAGCTTCAGGTCGATTCCCCCAAAACATTTTACCCAATCGCCATAGAACTTTCTAATGCATCTTGGACTATTTTTATTTTCTTTAAATTTTGTATTGTTTAATACTTAATTTTATGTTATTCATCTTATCAGAGCATATACTTCCCTTTGTTTTAAATATTTCCTTACTTTAGACAGCATGGGGTCTGTCAGACCTCGTGGTCTTTTCCCATTGTTGCTCAGGCAGATAATATGTAACAAGCTATGTAAGTAGATTTACCACGCTTCTACCTGTATAAATTTATTGTATTGTAGTAAAATTATGTGTTCATTGTTTTTCTTGAGATGACAATTAGAACGAATAGTCTTATATATTAAGGCGACATTACTTGTTGATGTTGACGGCCGATCTGATGACAGATCATTCTCTATTGATTGCCTGTAATAGCTGTAATAATTGTTGCCTATAATACTGTGTACGATGCACGCATTTAATACCATAAACTTGTTTTGCTTTATTCCATTTCAGAAAACAATTTTCGGAGTCAAATATAAAATTTAAGCCTCGTACTGTGCTCATAGTGGTTAGCCATATTGAAAAATCACGAATAGCAGCTTACTTAACTCTCAGAAGGACTCTTAGGAACAAAAGGTCAACAAAAAAGAGTATCGTACTTGGTATCTGTGTTTAGAACAATAATCTTGCTGTCACACGAAATCTTTAGGATTTCAATTCGACTCCAAACTTCCACTGAACACCCGAAAGTTCGGAAATTTCTTGAGTGGATTGAGTTATTTTAACTCCAATTTTATAACAGACGTTTCCATTCTTTAGATTCCCGTGGGCGGAGATCGGTGGGATCCTGCGGGAAGGATCTGTGGGAGGGCTCATACAGTGGCGGATTTATAAAATTGCCGCCCTTAGGCACAGCCTGTACTGCCGCCCCCTCCCTCCTTTACAAAGAACGGAATATTTGTTAAAAAAGAAACGCATATCATACTCTTAACATTTGATATGTAAAGCAGATTTTTCATATAATTATTCAAACTAATAAGATACAACTCAAAATTATTGCTACCATTGTCTCCGACTTCGTGGATTCGAGACATTTTTTGAATCCACAATAATTTTAGTATGGATTCCTGGAGCCTCTGATAATTTTGTGTATATTTTGCGTATTTGAGAAAAATACACGTACGCATCCTTGCATGAATTTTTTCGTTATCAGTTCAAGTTTTTCATTATTCATTCATTTACTATTAGTATATATAAAAAGCGTGTTACGCCTCGATTTATAAATAGGCAGGCTGGGCAAATGACCAGGGCGCAAAATTTTTAGGGCCCTTTGTCTTTCGATTCTGTAGTTTGTATTTGCAGGCAAGTTAAAGTAGTCGCCTATATGTCATCGCTATTGGGGAAACAGGGTAAAAATTAAAAGGAACGTTATTTTTTCAACATTGTTGAGTTTGGACAATTTTATGTTTAAGCAATTTGATGCCGCCCCGCCGATAAGTGCCGGCCCTAGGCCTGTGCCTACTTATAAATCCGCCACTGGGCTCACAGGATCCTGTGGAAAGAGCCCCTCTTACGGGGATCTTCCCCAAGCTTGACAGATATGGATGGTATCCTACCCGATCTTGCTTAAAAACAATAAATTGCATCTATCGTTATATTGTCCATTGAACATCGTTATAGATAGCGTTCGTTGTGCAACTGAAATGCTATTTTGAATATTGTGATAATTTGGCACGACTAGGAAGAATTTGTAAAAGCGACAAAAGTGAATGATACGAAAGGGAAGTTTCAAAAATGAAATTAAAGCTCCTGAACCTTGGTAAATGCCTTTTGTATGGCCAAATGTTCGCAAAAAATATACACCGCAGAATAAAATACTATTTCGGAAAAAGAATAGGAAATCGATTACAAATACGATTAATTCTTATAAGCCAATAAGAAAACTTTACTTCGTTTTATGCTCAACGGTTCCCTGTGCGGTAAACCACTTTCCTATAATTAATTATCGGAATAAACCCAATAAATTTTCTTATTAACAAACGCTCTCGTCACTGAAGCAGTAAAATCAACACTTGATGGAAGGTGATGAAGTTTAACGAGGAAAAGAAATTGGGAGGATTATACCACGATTTAAGTTTTTATCGATTTTGATTTAATTGGTTTATGTGTGAATGTATTATCAGACGGAGCTGACCCTGCGCTGTTTGTCTTATCCTAAACATTTTGTCGCAAAAATTTGAATTTGTGCAAATACAATTTTTGAACTAGTTCTGATTTCATTAAAGAAAGATTCTTGATGTAATCGTTGTAAAGAAGGAACCAAACAACAAAATTTTACAAATTAAAATTTTAGTTCCTCTGAAGATCTGAAATTTTGATATGTTGATGTATTGACATCTATTTACTAAAGTTACGTCAAACTATTGGCCACGTTTCAGTTAATTTTCAAAGCAGTCCATATAAAAAGCTAAACTAAACAATTAAGTAATAGAAGATAATTTATTGTAGACAAGCGGTAACTTACCACTAATAAAAATTAACTACTGATAAATGACAAATAATTATTGCGTAATCCACTAACTAATTATCCACTAATGATTGCGCGACAGTAATTTCTAATAAGATAATGGAAATTTTATCGTAGCAATACTAGAAAACCATTTATTACGTAAAATAATTAAGAATTTATTCATCATGGGGGACGTGGGGGGGGGATGATTAATAATTTAGCAGTAAGGTCTAGTAACCAGAATTTTTATTAGCATTGCAAAACAGCTGGCAGTTTATTTGGAAGAGACAAAAATATTAATTGATGTCATGAAGGAAAGTTTACCCCAAATTACATGTAAAAAATGCACTTCGGAGGTATAGGAAAAGTTGAATGAGGAATTATTTTTCTATTTCAAATGCACTCAATAACGAGCAATATTTGACTGCAGAGCCAACGAGAGGTGGGGGGCTGGAGCCCGGGGACCCGCGCTGGCAAGGACTTATGCCGTGTGGTGGGGCGGCTCTAAAAAAAAAATCTATACCACTGCCAAGGGAAGGGGCATTAGGGGCCGGTCGAAGTGAGACTGGGGCCTGCGTTGAGTTAGCTTTTCATTAATTCGTTATAATTATAATAATTAGAGTAATAATAAATTACAATGATTCGTATTTCAATTAATTAATTTTTATCCCCTATTTTCAATTTAACTTCATTATCTTACCTTTACCTACAGCGTTCAGACAAGTGAAGGACTTTATTTTGTAATGCTAAACCCTGGTAAATCTTTTTATCGTTGTGTTATGTCCAAAATACTTTTAAGAGCCGCTAACATCATAAGCACGGCCTTGGGGCATGAAAAAATGAAAACGTCAGTGACCATACCAACGACGGCCCGAGCCAATGCGTTGCCCGTAGTGCCGCCATAGACATCCCTCAAAACATCGATTCACCGCCGCGCATGCGCAGTAGGCGAGGAGCGTGTTTCAACACCCAGCGATCAGTAAGGGTGTTAGCGAAAATTTCTAATCATTATAGCTCCGATCGGATACGACATTAGTTGTGGTCTCAAACAATAGATCTAGATTAGATCTGCGCTTTCCACATATATTCCAAAACATTGCATGAATTTTACTGATCGAAAAAATTTAAAATACGAAAGTAAAATTGCAAAAATGCAATCGCAATGTGGGTCAAAAGTCACACAAACGCCAACATAAAATATAGAAGCTGCATAGCATTGAAAAATAAACGGCTCAAAAGTTGTCGAGAGATATACCATTGTCATTGACTGAGAGGGACAGGAGACACAGGGAACGTAAACAATGTGAACATCGGTGGCAAGGTCAATAACGGTTTATGTGTAACAATAAATATATCAATCCGTTTCTAAGTTCTATTAAACCCCGCGACCACAAACGCCGTTGGATTGAAAACGTTCTCACGTCAATTCCTCCACTGTGCATCCCGCTACAGTCAAAAATTTGGTTTTGTATCGTCATGCAAACTCTACATTCAGGTTTCTGAAGTGCCTGGATCCAGTACTGGAATGAACTTCTAGGTGTTTTCACATCAATCCCTTGGCTATATATCCCGCCACAGTCACAAATTGTTTGATCTATTTTATGACATTAACCATCGATATCAGACACTCTGGAAATATAAGACTAGTGTTTGGTTGTCGTTTTTACTTTTTTTCACTTTGGCTGGGTTAGGATCAGGGTTTGGTTACTGCAGTGGCGTTGAAGGGGACGCATTGCGCATCCGCCATGTTTAGTTTCTTTGTTTAAACTTCAAACAATGCAGTGGCTTCTGTATATGGGCGCCTCGAGGTGGGGTGCAAGGACGTTCATTTGCACCCACTTGGCTTATGAAAAAAGGCGGAAAAAAGGACTGAATCTACAAGAACCTCCAGTCCAACAACATTGTGCAATGGGAAATTTTCCTGGATGCAACCCTCTGATTATAATTCTGTTGGCGCTCATGATTGTTTAATTGATTTATTTACATAATTTACAATATGAAATATACACTACAGACTTCGTGTCTGTGAGAATGTCGGGCATAGCTTCCTTAGGTGGATACTATGACATTAATTCGATAATATCCTGGGCCGCTCTATTGTAGCAGCGGGATCCTTAGAAAGTTCGAGAAAGAAAACTTAAAAGGAACAAATGGCTGAGGTTTTCCATAGGGACAGTTTCTCGTAAAATCTTTGTTGGTGTTACCAAAAAGGAAAAATAAAATGGTACATAACTGGAAAACTGTTTTCACCCGAAATATTTGCTTACTAGAAAATAAACGATCACTTCTGAAAAACTGGACTACTTACTTTCACAGGACAGTTCCTGTCGTGTATGCAAAAGGTGCTCCCACCCCTGGGTGGCCAACCCCATGGGCGATTATGGAATTATATTGCCTTAGGTCTTTGCATTAAAGGCATTGAGGGGGATCTTTGTTTTAATTCACGAAAATAAAAATTAAAAGCATTCCTCTTTTAATAGTTATTTACAACTATATATATATATATATATATATATAAGTAAACACTGCACATATAAGGGTCTTAATTAAATAATATAAAATTAATAAGGGAGGTGATACTAATGTTTTTGCACATGGAGGGCAATAACATAGGGGCGGCACTATATTTACATATGGATATCGAACTATGGGCACTTCGTTTTTTTAAAACGAAGACACGCGCCTAAACTTGCGACATAAACACAATCTTGATATAAAAATTTTGAGTCAGATAAATCAATTATATAGTTAGTTTTTGATCTATATTTTTATTATGAAGAGTATTTAAATTCATGGCGATGTTTCTGCTTCTGTAACACCTTGCGTTGTTGTATAAAACCATTGGTATAGCTCGACAAGTAGGGACTTTTTGAAAAAGCAGTTAGAACCAGGCAATAATGCAAATTGGTTAGTTATAGCTAATATAAATTCAACCAAATTGCGAATACTAGACAACCGGTATTAGCCAAGTAGGGTCGGTCCTAAGGCCACGCGGTTTTGGGCAACCTCCCCCACTCCTCCTGAGGATATCTTAAAGGAACTTGGCACAATATACAGTAGTGGACAAAATTGTGGAAACCCTTTGAAAAAAGATTATTTTAGAGGTTTGATGGCTAATAACACCACTTTTTTTTGTACCAATACTATAAAATTATATATCATTGGAAAGGTAATTTAATCAAGATTGTAATGCAATAACATTTATGAATCGTATTTTAATAGAACAGCATTCATAAAGAAGAAAGGTGATATACATAGAAAAAATGAGATATACAAAAATGTTCACCATACCAGTTAATACTTAGTTGGGTAACCTTTAGCCTTAATTACGGCCTTACAACGCTTTCCCATGGAGTGAACCAAGTTCTTTAGTTCTGCAGCTGTTATAATATGAAACCAAGATTGAATTATTGCTTCTGTTAATTGTGTTTTATTGCTGGGTTGCTTCCGACTAACAAGCTTCTTTAGCCGGCTCCATAGATTTTCGATGGGGTTAAGGTCTGGGCTATTTCCAGGCCATTCCAGCAGTTGAATATGATGATCTTGAAACCATTTTTTGCACACACGAGCAACATGACATGGAGCTGAATCCTGTTGAAATATAAATGCTTCATTATCTTGGAAAAGATCACATGCAGAAGGCTGCAGCTTGGGCTCAAGTATTTCATTTATGTATCTTTGGGCATTTATATTCCCATTGATCACGCAAATTCTGCCCACACCTCTTGATGTTATACAACCCCAAATCATAACACTAACTGGGTGTTTCACGGTAGGTGTAATGCACTCAGGATGGAAATCTTCTCCAATTCTTCTCCATACGTATTTTACGCCATCACTACCAAACAGTGAGATTTTGGTCTCATCACTCCAAATTACACTGTCCCATTGTTCCGTTGTCCAGTTAACATGGGTTTTAGCCCAGTTTAATCTTTTCAACCTCTGTTTGACAGACAAAAATGGCTTTTTTCGTGGAATTCTTGCATTTAGACCACATTCATGCAGTCTGCGCCGAACAGTCCTTGCACTTAACTTCACATTGCATTGCGCCATTTCACCTTGTATACACAGAGATGATTTTTTCCTGTCACCTAGGCACTGTCTTTTAATTCTTCTATCATCACTTGCTGTTGTGCACCTTTTTCTGCCTTTACCAGTCTGGTTTTGTAATGACTGAGTCTCCTTATACTTCTTCAAAAATTTAGAAATGCCACCTTTAGTTAAGTTTCCCCCAATATTTCTTCTAATTTCTTCATAACTGTAGCCTTGTTCACTTAATATTACTATTTTACATCGCTTCCTAGGTGACCAGTCAACTCTTTGCGCCATTTCTTTAATTTTATTACGTTTTACAAGCACACTAAATCAAAGAGCACAAAAAAAAAACAACCAACTTGATAGCAATTACAGAACACACTGATAAATGTCCTGTAACCTGTTGGCTCATTGCCAAAACAAGAGAAAACATGATTGGCTCATTGCCAAAACAAGATGACACCTGATTGGCTCTGTAAACACTCATGCTCATTGGCCACATTCAAATGAAGGAAAGCTACTTCATATAAATGTAAGCAAGCTGTGCTTCTTTTTTCTGGTTATTTGGCTATAACTTTTGATAGAATACAGATAATTGAACAAATGTTATTGCATTACAATCTTTATTAAATTACCTTTCTAATGATATATAATTTTATAGTATTGGTACAAAAAAAAGTGGTGTTATTAGCCATCAAACCTCAACTCCTTTTAAAAGGTTTCAAATTTGGCCACTATAAGCGTCAATTTTATTTTTATTTAAAAACGTTCTAACACTTTTGATTACGATATACTTGGATAATGTCGATAATGAACTTCAATGAAAAATAAAATAAATAAATAAATAAATAAATCATGATTTATCAACTAAATATCGAGAGGGCTGTATACTTTAAGGGGCCCATTTTATCCTTCCGGTCTATAAAAACCTTAATTCAGCACTGCCCAGATAGCAAAGTCGTCCTTTGGACGTCATGAGGACATCCTGGTCATCCTCAGGACGTTTCTTCTAGGACGATCTATTCTATCTGGGTGATAATCTACTTTAAATCTGAAGTAAAATCTGAGCGCTTATTCTTCTGAAGGTATAAGGTATCGCTTTTGAAGTAACTGTAACCAACGTCCTAGTTAACAGAAGTATGTTTGTGCTAATGTTGATTTCAAGTACATCTGGTTGCTCGATGCATCGCTCATTCACTACTCTATATTCTGTACTTTGTTCGGGGCTTAAATCACCATCTGATAATTTATAACCTCGTGTCATTTAAAATTATATGTAATTTATTTTCATTAAATATTCTGGAGAGAGATTTGGAAGTACTAGCGCACTGCAGTACCCCGTTTTACCATTAATGTATACTCCATTTCGAAAGCGAAACATTAACACTAACTAAGCTGATATTTGTGCAGATTGTAGGTACGTCTGTGGCCAAAGGTTTCAACCACATTTCCAAAATATTAAGAAATCATCGTTGCAAATTTTCCAAGTCTACATTTTTAATTGTAACAATTGACAACCTTAGCGATTCAAACGTTGAAATGGTTTCCATGGATACATTGGTTCGGGTCCAGAAAAAGTATGTGGCAAATTTCCTTTCGATGTAAAAAAAAAAGGGGATCGTACGAACATTCAGAGTTGCGAATGTCAAGTTTAATCGAAAACATTATTAAAAGTGAATTTTTAAACTTTAAAACCAGGTTTCTTGAATATTTTTATTTGGCTGAAGATTTAATTAACTTCAGAATCAATTTTTAAGAATACAATATCAACCATATGCGTCTCGATGAAGAGAAGTTTTAAGTTACATGTGGAAAAAAAAGTTCTAAAATATTTTTAGAACCTTTTATTCTCGATTTATTACTGCGTAATTTAGAAATAATTTTTGTTCCTAAAGGATGTTTAATTTGATTATTTAAAAGCGCAATTAAAACATTGTGTCGCGCTTTGAGCTTTTGGCGGAGAAATCTGATAAAAACAATTTCACTAATCATTTGTGTTTTTGATACAAACTCCGCAAGCTGTTGCCAGTTTTGTTTCATTGAATTTAAACAGCCCAGATGACGCTTTGAATTGAATAAGCTGCTGAAATAGATGAATTATCAATTTCGCAACTAGTGACTAAAAAAGAGTTTCCGATAAAAAATCTTTTACTGAATTTTTGTCATTTGCGGTTCATTTTCCCTTTCTTTACACCATGGCTGAAGTTTAAAAGCTGCGTTAGAGCGCTTTATATTTAAATTAAATACGGAATAGAATAAATTTAAATGAAAGATGAATTCGCGATGAAATCGTGTAATATTTCCCGAATGAAGTACTCTTATTTAATATATAGCATTATATTTTATTTATAAATTACAGGAAATAAGAATATTTTACACAAATTTTAAAAAGCTAAAAAATTGTAGAAATGTGTGCTCTATCATTGTTATTCTCAATTTATATATTAAATAGCAAATCTATATACTGGGCCTGACAAATTCGATCGCTGCTGGCGCCCAGTGATGTCAAAGACCTCAAAGTCCGACGAAGATCCCGGGTTCAGATTCCTTTCTGGCAAAAGGCATTATCACAATTTTTTCAAGTTTTATCCGTTTGACAAGTTGTAAATTGCATAAAATGGAACACATTTCTATAAGTATTAGTATTAATCAAAAGTATTAGATCGTTTTTAAATAAAAATAAAAATTGACGCTTATAGTGTGCCAAGTCCTTTAAGATATCCTCAGGAGGAGTGGGGGAGGTTGCCCAAAACCGCGTGGCCATAGGACCAACCCTACTTGGCTAATACCGGTTGTCTAGTATTCGCAATTTGGTTGAATTTATATTAGCTATAACTAACCAATTTGCATTATTGCCTGGTTCTAACTGCTTTTTCAAAAAGTCCCTACTTGTCGAGCTATACCAATGGTTTTATACAACAACGCAAGGTGTTACAGAAGCAGAAACATCGCCATGAATTTAAATACTCTTCATAATAAAAATATAGATCAAAAACTAACTATATAATTGATTTATCTGACTCAAAATTTTTATATCAAGATTGTGTTTATGTCGCAAGTTTAGGCGCGTGTCTTCGTTTTAAAAAAACGAAGTGCCCATAGTTCGATATCCATATGTAAATATAGTGCCGCCCCTATGTTATTGCCCTCCATGTGCAAAAACATTAGTATCACCTCCCTTATTAATTTTATATTATTTAATTAAGACCCTTATATGTGCAGTGTTTACTTATATATATATATATATATATATATAGTTGTAAATAACTATTAAAAGAGGAATGCTTTTAATTTTTATTTTCGTGAATTAAAACAAAGATCCCCCTCAATGCCTTTAATGCAAAGACCTAAGGCAATATAATTCCATAATCGCCCATGGGGTTGGCCACCCAGGGGTGGGAGCACCTTTTGCATACACGACAGGAACTGTCCTGTGAAAGTAAGTAGTCCAGTTTTTCAGGAGAAGTGATCGTTTATTTTCTGGTAAGCAAATATTTCAGGTGAAAACAGTTTTCCAGTTACATACCATTTTATTTTTCCTTTTTGGTAACGGCAACATAAAGATTTGACGAGAAACTGTCCCTATGGAAAACCTCAGCCATTTGTTCCTTTCAAATTTTCTTTCTCGAACTTTCTAAGGATCCCGCTGCTACAATAAAGCGGCCCAGGATATTATCGAATTAATGTCATAGTATCCACCTAAGGAAGCTATGCCCGACATTCTCACAGACACGAAGTCTGTTGTGTATATTTCATATTGTAAATTATGTAAATAAATCAATTAAACAATCATGAGCGCCAACAGAATTATAATCAGAGGGTTGCATCCAGGAAAATTTCCCATTGCACAATGTTGTTGGACTGGAGGTTCTTGTAGATTCAGTCCTTTTTTCCGCCTTTTTTCATAAGCCAAGTGGGTGCAAATGAACGTCCTTGCACCCCACCTCGAGGCGCCCATATACAGAAGCCACTGCATTGTTTGAAGTTTAAACAAAGAAACTAAACATGGCGGATGCGCAATGCGTCCCCTTCAACGCCACTGCAGTAACCAAACCCTGATCCTAACCCAGCCAAAGTGAAAAAAAGTAAAAACGACAACCAAACACTAGTCTTATATTTCCAGAGTGTCTGATATCGATGGTTAATGTCATAAAATAGATCAAACAATTTGTGACTGTGGCGGGATATATAGCCAAGGGATTGATGTGAAAACACCTAGAAGTTCATTCCAGTACTGGGTCCAGGCACTTCAGAAACCTGGATGTAGCGTTTGCATGACCATGCAAAACCAAATTTTTGACTGTAGCGGGATGCACAGTGGAGGAATTGACGTGAGAACGTTTGTAATCCAACGGCATTTGTGGTCGCGGGGTTTAATAGAACTTAGAAACGGATTGATATATTTATTGTTACACATAAACCGTCATTGACCTTGCCACCGATGTTCACATTGTTTACGTTCCCTGTGTCTCCTGTCCCTCTCAGTCAATGACAATGGTATATCTCTCGACAACTTTTGAGCCGTTTATTTTTCAATGCTATGCACTTTCTATATTTCATGTTGGCGTTTGTGTGACTTTTGGCCCACATTGCGATTGCATTTTTGCAATTTTACTTTCGTATTTTAAATTTTTTCGATCAGTAAAATTCATGCAATGTTTTGGAATATATGTGGAAAGCGCAGATCTAATCTAGATCTATTGTTTGAGACCACAACTAATGTCGTATCCGATCGGAGCTATAATGATTAGAAATTTTCGCTAACACCCTTACTGATCGCTGGGTGTTGAAACACGCTCCTCGCCTACTGCGCATGCGCGGCGGTGAATCGATGTTTTGAGGGATGTCTATGGCGGCACTACGGGCAACGCATTGGCTCGAGCCGTCGTTGGTATGGTCACTGACGTTTTCATTTTTTCATGCCCCAAGGCCGTGCTTATGATGTTAGCGGCCCTTAAAAATGTTTTGACATAACACAAAGGTAAAATCATTTACCAGGGTTTAGCCTTACAAAATAAAGTCCTTCATTGGTCCAACGCTATAGGTAAAGAAAATGAAAAATTGAAAATAGGGGATAAAAATTAAATAAATAAAATACGAATCATTGTAATTTATTATTACTCTAATTATTATAATTATAACGAATTAATGAAAAGCTAACTCAACGCAGGCCCCAGTCTCACTTCGACCGGCCCCTAATGCCCCTTCCCTTGGCAGTGGTATAGATTTTTTTTTTAGAGCCGCCCCACCCCACGGCATAAGTCCTTGCCAGCGCGGGTCCCCGGGCTCCAGCCCCCCCACCTCTCGTTGGCTCTGCAGTCAAATATTGCTCGTTATTGAGTGCATTTGAAATAGAAAAATAATTCCTCATTCAACTTTTCCTATACCTCCGAAGTGCATTTTTTACATGTAATTTGGGGTAAACTTTCCTTCATGACATCAATTAATATTTTTGTCTCTTCCAAATAAACTGCCAGCTGTTTTGCAATGCTAATAAAAATTCTGGTTACTAGACCTTACTGCTAAATTATTAATCATCCCCCCCCCACGTCCCCCATGATGAATAAATTCTTAATTATTTTACGTAATAAATGGTTTTCTAGTATTGCTACGATAAAATTTCCATTATCTTATTAGAAATTACTGTCGCGCAATCATTAGTGGATAATTAGTTAGTGGATTACGCAATAATTATTTGTCATTTATCAGTAGTTAATTTTTATTAGTGGTAAGTTACCGCTTGTCTACAATAAATTATCTTCTATTACTTAATTGTTTAGTTTAGCTTTTTATATGGACTGCTTTGAAAATTAACTGAAACGTGGCCAATAGTTTGACGTAACTTTAGTAAATAGATGTCAATACATCAACATATCAAAATTTCAGATCTTCAGAGGAACTAAAATTTTAATTTGTAAAATTTTGTTGTTTGGTTCCTTCTTTACAACGATTACATCAAGAATCTTTCTTTAATGAAATCAGAACTAGTTCAAAAATTGTATTTGCACAAATTCAAATTTTTGCGACAAAATGTTTAGGATAAGACAAACAGCGCAGGGTCAGCTCCGTCTGATAATACATTCACACATAAACCAATTAAATCAAAATCGATAAAAACTTAAATCGTGGTATAATCCTCCCAATTTCTTTTCCTCGTTAAACTTCATCACCTTCCATCAAGTGTTGATTTTACTGCTTCAGTGACGAGAGCGTTTGTTAATAAGAAAATTTATTGGGTTTATTCCGATAATTAATTATAGGAAAGTGGTTTACCGCACAGGGAACCGTTGAGCATAAAACGAAGTAAAGTTTTCTTATTGGCTTATAAGAATTAATCGTATTTGTAATCGATTTCCTATTCTTTTTCCGAAATAGTATTTTATTCTGCGGTGTATATTTTTTGCGAACATTTGGCCATACAAAAGGCATTTACCAAGGTTCAGGAGCTTTAATTTCATTTTTGAAACTTCCCTTTCGTATCATTCACTTTTGTCGCTTTTACAAATTCTTCCTAGTCGTGCCAAATTATCACAATATTCAAAATAGCATTTCAGTTGCACAACGAACGCTATCTATAACGATGTTCAATGGACAATATAACGATAGATGCAATTTATTGTTTTTAAGCAAGATCGGGTAGGATACCATCCATATCTGTCAAGCTTGGGGAAGATCCCCGTAAGAGGGGACTCTTTCCACAGGATCCTGTGAGCCCAGTGGCGGATTTATAAGTAGGCACAGGCCTAGGGGCAGCACTTATCGGAGGGCGGCATCAATGTGCTTAAACATAAAATTGTCCAATGTTGAAAAAATAATGTTTCTTTTAATTATTGCCCTGTTTCCCCAATAGCTATGACATATAAGCGATTACTTTAACTTGCCTGCAAATACAAACTACAGAATCGAAAGACAAAGGGCCCTAAAAATTTTGGGCCCCGGGCATTTGCCCAGCGTACCCATTTATAAATCCAGGCTTAACACGCTTTTTATATATACTAATAGTAAATGAATGAATAATGAAAAACTTGAACTGATAACGAAAAAATTCATGCAAGGATGCGTACGTGTATTTTTCCAAAATACGCGAAATACGCGCAAAAACATCAGAGGTTCCAGGAATCCATACTAAAATTATTGTGGATTCAAAAAATGTCTCGAATCCACGAAGTCGGAGACTATGGTAGCAATAATTTCGAATTGTATCTTATTAGTTTGAATAATTATATGAAAAATCTCCTTTACATATCAAATGTTAAGAGTATGATATGCGTTTCTTTTTTAACAAATATTCCGTTCTTTGTAAAGGAGGGAGGGGGCGGCAGTACAGGCTGTGCCTAAGGGCGGCAATTTTATAAATCCGCCACTGTATGAGCCCTCC
>QLNU02015359.1:53994277-54004810 GCA_006491805.2 Dysdera silvatica | reverse complement strand
TGAACCTTGGTAAATGCCTTTTGTATGGCCAAATGTTCGCAAAAAATATACACCGCAGAATAAAATACTATTTCGGAAAAAGAATAGGAAATCGATTACAAATACGATTAATTCCCATAAGCCAATAAGAAAACTTTACTTCGTTTTATGCTCAACGGTTCCCTGTGCGGTAAACCACTTTCCTATAATTAATTATCGGAATAAACCCAATAAATTTTCTTATTAACAAACGCTCTCGTCACTGAAGCAGTAAAATCCACACTTGGTGGAAAGTGATGAAGTTTAACGAGGAAAAGAAATTGGGAGGATTATACCACTATTTTTTTTATCGATTTTGTTTTAATTGGCTTATGTGTGAATGTATTATCAGACGGAGCTGACCCTGCGCTGTTTGTCTTATCCTAAACATTTTGTCGCAAAAATTTGAATTTGTGCAAATACAATTTTTGAACTAGTTCTGATTTCATTAAAGAAAGATTCTTGATGTAATCGTTGTAAAGAAGGAACCAAACAACAAAATTTTACAAATTAAAATTTTAGTTCCTCTGAAGATCTGAAATTTTGATATGTTGATGTATTGACATCTATTTACTAAAGTTACGTCAAACTATCGGCCACGTTTCAGTTAATCTTCAAAGCAGTCCATATAAAAAGCTAAACTAAACAATTAAGTAATAGAAGATAATTTATTGTAGACAAGCGGTAACTTACCACTAATAAAAATTAACTACTGATAAATGACAAATAATTATTGCGTAATCCACTAACTAATTATCCACTAATGATTGCGCGACAGTAATTTCTAATAAGATAATGGAAATTTTATCGTAGCAATACTAGAAAACCATTTATTACGTAAAATAATTAAGAATTTATTCATCATGGGGGACGTGGGGGGGGGATGATTAATAATTTAGCAGTAAGGTCTAGTAACCAGAATTTTTATTAGCATTGCAAAACAGCTGGCAGTTTATTTGGAAGAGACAAAAATATTAATTGATGTCATGAAGGAAAGTTTACCCCAAATTACATGTAAAAAATGCACTTCGGAGGTATAGGAAAAGTTGAATGAGGAATTATTTTTCTATTTCAAATGCACTCAATAACGAGCAATATTTGACTGCAGAGCCAACGAGAGGGGCTGGAGCCCGGGGACCCGCGCTGGCAAGGACTTATGCCGTGGGGTGGGGCGGCTCTAAAAAAAAAATCTATACCACTGCCAAGGGAAGGGGCATTAGGGGCCGGTCGAAGTGAGACTGGGGCCTGCGTTGAGTTAGCTTTTCATTAATTCGTTATAATTATAATAATTAAGGTAATAATAAATTACAATGATTCGTATTTCAATTAATTAATTTTTGTCCTCTATTTTCAATTTAACTTCATTATCTTACCTTTACCTACAGCGTTCAGACAAGTGAAGGACTTTATTTTGTAATGCTAAACCCTGGTAAATCTTTTTATCGTTGTGTTATGTCAAAACATTTTTAAGGGCCGCTAACATCATAAGCACGGCCTTGGGGCATGAAAAAATGAAAACGTCAGTGACCATACCAACGACGGCTCGAGCCAATGCGTTGCCCGTAGTGCCGCCATAGACATCCCTCAAAACATCGATTCACCGCCGCGCATGCGCAGTAGGCGAGGAGCGTGTTTCAACACCCAGCGATCAGTAAGGGTGTTAGCGAAAATTTCTAATCATTATAGCTCCGATCGGATACGACATTAGTTGTGGTCTCAAACAATAGATCTAGATTAGATCTGCGCTTTCCACATATATTCCAAAACATTGCATGAATTTTACTGGTCGAAAAAATTTAAAATACGAAAGTAAAATTGCAAAAATGCAATCGCAATGTGGGCCAAAAGTCACACAAACGCCAACATGAAATATAGAAGCTGCAAAAAAAAACCGGCTCAGAAGTTGTCTAGGGATTATACCATTGTCATTGACTGAGAGGGACAGGAGACACAGGGAACGTAAACAATGTGAACATCGGTGGCAAGGTCAATGACGGTTTATGTGTAACAATAAATATATCAATCCGTTTCCAAGTTCCATTAAACCCCGCGACCACAAACGCCGTTGGATTGAAAACGTTCTCACGTCAATTCCTCCGCTGTGCATCCCGCTACAGTCAAAAATTTGGTTTTGTATCGTCATGCAAACTCTACATCCAGGTTTCTGAAGTGCCTGGACCCAGTACTGGAATGAACTTCTAGGTGTTTTCACATCAATCCCTTGGCTATATATCCCGCCACAGTCACAAATTGTTTGATCTATTTTATGACATTAACCATCGATATCAGACACTCTGGAAATATAAGACTAGTGTTTGGTTGTCGTTTTTACTTTTTTTCACTTTGGCTGGGTTAGGATCAGGGTTTGGTTACTGCAGTGGCGTTGAAGGGGACGCATTGCGCATCCGCCATGTTTAGTTTCTTTGTTTAAACTTCAAACAATGCAGTGGCTTCTGTATATGGGCGCCTCGAGGTGGGGTGCAAGGACGTTCATTTGCACCCACTTGGCTTATGAAAAAAGGCGGAAAAAAGGACTGAATCTACAAGAACCTCCAGTCCAACAACATTGTACAATGGGAAATTTTCCTGGATGCAACCCTCTGATTATAATTCTGTTGGCGCTCATGATTGTTTAATTGATTTATTTACATAATTTACAATATGAAATATACACTACAGACTTCGTGTCTGTGAGAATGTCGGGCATAGCTTCCTTAGGTGGATACTATGACATTAATTCGATAATATCCTGGGCCGCTCTATTGTAGCAGCGGGATCCTTAGAAAGTTCGAGAAAGAAAACTTAAAAGGAACAAATGGCTGAGGTTTTCCATAGGGACAGTTTCTCGTAAAATCTTTGTTGGTGTTACCAAAAAGGAAAAATAAAATGGTACATAACTGGAAAACTGTTTTCACCCGAAATATTTGCTTACTAGAAAATAAACGATCACTTCTGAAAAACTGGACTACTTACTTTCACAGGACAGTTCCTGTCGTGTATGCAAAAGGTGCTCCCACCCCTGGGTGGCCAACCCCATGGGCGATTATGGAATTATATTGCCTTAGGTCTTTGCATTAAAGGCATTGAGGGGGATCTTTGTTTTAATTCACGAAAATAAAAATTAAAAGCATTCCTCTTTTAATAGTTATTTACAACTATATATATATAAAAGTAAACACTGCACATATAAGGGTCTTAGTTAAATAATATAAAATTAATAAGGGAGGTGATACTAATGTTTTTGCACATGGAGGGCAATGACATAGGGGCGGCACTGTATTTACATATGGATATCGAACTATGGGCACTTCGTTTTTCTAAAGCGAAGACACGCGCCTAAACTTGCGACATAAACTCAATCCTAATATAAAAATTTTGAGTCAGATAAATTAATTATATAGTTAGTTTTTGATCTATATTTTTATTATGAAGAGTGTTTAAGTTCATGGCGATGTTTCTGCTTCTGTAACACCTTGCGTTGTTGTATAAAACCATTGAGTATAGCTCGACAAGTAGGGACTTTTTGAAAAAGCAGTTAGAACCAGGCAATAATGCAAATTGGTTAGTTATAGCTAATATAAATTCAACCAAATTGCGAATACTAGACAACCGGTATTAGCCAAGTAGGGTCGGTCCTAAGGCCACGCGGTTTTGGGCAACCTCCCCCACTCCTCCTGAGGATATCTTAAAGGAACTTGGCACAATATAAGCGTCAATTTTATTTTTATTTAAAAACGTTCTAACACTTTTGATTGCGATATACTTGGATAATGTCGATAATGAACTTCAATGAAAAATAAAATAAATAAATAAATAAATCATGATTTATCAACTAAATATCGCGAGGGCTGTATACTTTAAGGGGCCCATGTTATCCTTCCGGTCTATAAAAACCTTAATTCAGCACTGCCCAGATAGCAAAGTCGTCCTTGGGACGTCATGAGGACATACAGGTCATCCTCAGGACGTTTCTAGGACGATCTATTCTATCTGGGTGATAATCCACTTTAAATCTGAAGTAAAATCTGAGCGCTTATTCTTCTGAAGGTATAAGCTATCGCTTTTGAAGTAACTGTAACCAACGTCCTAGTTAACAGAAATATGTTTGTGCTAATGTTGATTTCAAGTACATCTGGTTGCTCGATGCATCGCTCATTTACTACTCTATATTCTGTACTTTGTTCGGGGCTTAAATCACCATCTGATAATTTATAACCTCGTGTCATTTAAATTATATGTAATTTATTTTCATTAAATATTCTGGAGAGAGATTTGGAAGTACTAGCACTGCAGTACTCCGTTTTACCATTAATGTATACTCCATTTCGAAAGCGAAACATTAACACTAACTAAACTGATATTTGTGCAGATTGTAGGTACGTCGGCGGCCAAAGGTTTCAACCACATTTCCAAAGTATTAAGAAATCATCGTTGCAAATTTTCCAAGTCTACATTTTTAATTGTAACAATTGATAACCTTAGCGATTCAAACGTTGAAATGGTTTCCATGGATACATTGGTTCGGGTCCAGAAAAAGTATGTGGGAAATTTCCTTTGGGTGTAAATCAAAGGGATCGTACGAACATTCAGAGTTGCGAATGTCAAGTTTAATTGAAAACGTTATTAAAAGTGAATTTTTAAACTTTTAAAACCAGGTTTCTTGAATATTTTTATTTGGCTGAAGATTTAATTAACTTCAGTATCAATTTTAAAAATGCAATATCAACCATATGCGTCTCGACGAAGAGAAGTTTTAAGTTATGTATGGCAAAAAGTTCTAAAATATTTTTAGAACCTTTTATTCTCGATTACTGCGTAATTTAGAAATAATTTTTGTTCCTAAAGGATGTTTAATTTGATTATTTAAAAGCTCAATTAAAACATTGTGTCGCGCTTTTGAGCTTTTGGCGGAGAAATCTGATAAAACAGTTTCACTTATCATTTGTGTTTTTGATACAAACTCCGCAAGCTGTTGCTAGTTTTGTTTCATTGAATTTAAACAGCCCAGATGACGCTTTGAATTGAATAAGCTGCTGAAATAGATGAATTATCAAAGAGGGCAACTACGTGACTAAAAAGAGCTTCCGATAAAAAATCTTTACTGAATTTTTGTCATTTGCGATTCATTTTCCCTCTTTGCATCATGGCTGAAGTTTAAAAGCTGCGTTAGAGCGCTTTATATTTAAATTTAATACGGAATAGAATAAATTTAAATGAAAGATGAATTCGCGATGAAATCGTGTAATATTTCCCGAATGAAGTACTCTTATTTAATATATAGCATTATATTTTATTTATAAATTACAGGAAATAAGAATATTTTACACAAATTTTAAAAAGCTAAAAAATTGTAGAAATGTGTGCTCTATCATTGTTATTCTCAATTTATATATTAAATAGCAAATCTATATACTGGGCCTGACAAATTCGATCGCTGCTGGCGCCCAGTGATGTCAAAGACCTCAAAGTCCGACGAAGATCCCGGGTTCAGATTCCTTTCTGGCAAAAGGCATTATCACAATTTTTTCAAGTTTTATCCGTTTGACAAGTTGTAAATTGCATAAAATGGAACACATCTTTCTATACAACGCAT
This sequence comes from Dysdera silvatica, assembly GCA_006491805.2. Taxonomy (NCBI): domain Eukaryota; kingdom Metazoa; phylum Arthropoda; class Arachnida; order Araneae; family Dysderidae; genus Dysdera; species Dysdera silvatica. Next base: position 53,999,199 of record QLNU02015359.1, on the reverse strand, counting down.
GTTTTCCACATTTTTTAGGGCGGGTACGATATTTTTGAATCAATTTTTGAAAGACGCCCAAAATCTCACTTTTAAACACTTCTTTCACTGTAATTTTTCATCCTTAATATTAAATTAAATAGAAGGGACTATCTTATACCTAATCTTAAACATTTTTGCCGTTAAATTCGCTTTGTCGCTTCATTTCATAGAATCGAACTTCCTTTTTGGGTGCAAAAGTAATTCTCACTTCGGGAATCTTACTTGCGACCCTGTGTGGTGCACAGCCGATGTACATAGAGGCCTGCGCACTGATTCAAAATGGCGGCAGCTGAAGGCGGTTGTTAATCAGTTCTACGGAATACTTTCGTTAACTCAAACGTTTCCCCCCCCCCATTAAACAGTGCTTTTTCTAATTGTGTTTACGAATAAGCGTAAATTTCTTTGCTTAAAAATGTTTGATAAGAATCACTTAACTGCTTATCCATTATTTTTATGTTTGAATATGCAGATTCTAGGATAATTTTGATATTTGAATGTCGCTTTTTTGGTACTACTTCAATTTTATTATACAATTTCCTTTTTTTTTGAATAAATAGAAAAATAGCAATTAAATAATAAAAAACGAAATTGAAATAAGGTGTTCATTTTACTTACCTGAACTAAAGTGACAAATTTTAAAAATGATATTTTAAGAAAGCTTGAACATAAAGCCTTTATTTAGTATGCAAGGGTAATCTGTTTCTTGCCAAAATTTCTTCGTTTTCTACTTTTTATAAAAATTAAACATTACAAAATAAATAAAACGCAATGTATAAACAACGAAAAAATAGTTTTTATCACTCCCTTTCATAAGACACTTTTATTAAATAAGCTTTCGAAAACTTAAAATCATGAAGTAATTACCCAAAGTTTCAGTTCTACCAATAAGAATTATTGTAACTGACAAATCATGAAACAAAAAATGTATTGATCAGAACATATATAGATAATAGAGAACACTCACAATAAATATGATATGTACAGATATACACTTATATCCGAATTTTAAGCATGATTGAATGTTATTTTATGCCTACACCAAAGTCTGTCTTGTATAGTGATCACCTGTATATGGTGGCCATTGCGCTCTAGTCCCAGGGGGGTCACTTTAGGCAGGTTCTATTGTAGTGCTCCTCTTGAGTATACTCCACGGTCTACACAGTGCAAACGTTGAAATACGTTTTTTCCCCTTGGTCCTTGTCACTACCGGGTTCTTTGTGCCAAACGCGTGACTCCATGTTCTCGAGATCACGGTGGTGGCATTTAAATTCCCGCGGAGTATATTGGTTCCTTGCTATCGATGGTCATGGCTGTGTACCTTGCGGATTTGCATTAGAGAACGGCTCTACGGTGGCGTAGTGGTAACGCGTTTGTCTGTCGTGCCGCAAAACGGTGGGTATTCCCGCCCACCCGAGGCTCGGTTTGGCTCTTTAGGCAGCGGAGGTTTGGATTCCTCGGAAAATAGTAAGTCTAGACGCATCATGACCGTAACTGTCTTTTCGCCGTTAAACGTAGACAAGTACTGCAAAGTGTTGCACTGGAGATAAGTTTCTCTGAAGACTAGGACCCATTGGGTTAGAGCAGGGCTCTTCAACCCGCGGGCCGCTCGTGGCCCGTCGGCTTTTCATGAAAAACACAAATTATTTCACGCAAAAACACCGCTGCATGCTCCCTCTTAGTCTGGAACCTGTGTACTCTATTTTGTTAGCATTCGTACGTTCTGTGACATCAGGTAACCAAAAAATTTCGGTCGCTTATCAAAAATAAGACCTGATATTGAACATGCGCTTTAAAAATGAGCAATCTCAAAAATCTCATTGACAAATGCTTGATTTCGCTTTGTATATTAATGTATAAACGTATTGCAAATGCTTTTTTTTTATTTTTTATGCTTGTTTCGCCTTGTAATAAATCTGTATGAGGGTAAAGAAAAGATGATTGCGAATATGTATCATTCATTCAACAACCTTGGCGCAGTATAGCCCAGATGCTCTTGCGCCATAAAAAAGCCAAACAATCAATCAATCAATCAATCAACATTCAACCCTAATATTGCCAATTTAGTATGGTGGTTCGCGAGCTAGCCAGGAACAACAGAAGCATTGCCTTTAGTCTAAATGGTTGAAGGCCCTTATGTTAGAGTTTCCTATTGGCTGGCCTTTAAAAATTCAGTAATCTAAGCCTAACTAACATTGGGATTACAGTACTGCCCCCGACGGCCACCCTTCCCAATTCCTCCCTGCCCAATCACTCACTCAAGCCCAACTAAATTGGGTTACGGGCAAACATGTCTATAGTTCCGTAGGTTCGAGTGTTGGGCCGGTCTTCAGTTTTTAATCGTTTTCAATTTTAATTATTGGTGTTACGCGAAAAGGCCCCATTATATTATTGTTGTAGTTTTATATTAACATTTTCGAATATTTTAAAAACCGAAACCGTAGATTCTTAATTGTCCAAGAGCCACATGGTGGTGTGAGGTAATGCGTTGTGTCTACCAAAAATCTGAGTTTGAATCTCGCCGGTAACGAGCGCTTGCCTTTTTTTTTTTTTACCGTTTTGTATTCCAGGGTTTGAATCCCAAGGGGTGGCGGAGGTTCAAATACCTCTGGAAACCGGATTCCGGCATAACGTATCTCCAGCCTTCATTGCATCGTAAAACACTAATGAAACAGAATGCTACATTAATACGTGAGGTCGCATCTTTGGAAGAAAACTGCGGGAAAAACTCCCGCGCTTCTCTCTCTCTCCGTCTTTGCTCAACGCACGTGATACTGTTGATGTGATTTCTATTAGTTTGGTTTCGTCCTGCCTGAATGATGAGAGTGTGTATTTATTCTCTACGTGTTTTACATTCGTTATATTGGAGTTGTTGAAATAGATGACAAAAGTTGTTTTAAAGGGATTGTAGATTTTTATAGAGCGCGAGAGTTTTGCTTTGAAAATAGGGAATATACCAGTGTTCCGTCAAAATTGCCATTTTCACTATTTGCGGCTACGTGATAGTGACAACCAGTAGCGTAGCTAAGAAGGAGGCAAGGGCGTGCCCAAGTAAAATATCTAGAAGTTACGCCACTGCTGACAGTTGCTACATATACAGGGTGTTCGTAAACTGTTCTGACAAAATTAGGGGGTGATAGTACCCATAAAAACGCTACTAGCCAGTAGACATAGAATCTAAGGTCGCAAATCACTCACAGCCCCAGATCTGAAATCGCCCAGCGTACACAAACATTTACAACATGTGCATGGGAAGCACCAGCTGGCACCATTAGGTCAGCTGATCAATTGCATAGATCCGCTGTTCAACTGTAGCCCGCGGACTCCTGGGAGCCGGCGGAACCGTATCAAGGGACCCGCGAGACCCTCTCAGTGTTCCACAAAGGTTCGGAAAAATACTAAGAAAAGAGCATTGGCTCTTTAAACTTAAGAATAAATTATGAGGGAACTAAAAATTCTTTCTTTTAATGGTGAAAGTCGGTGATAAAATTATAGAAATGAATATGTATGATGCATATTCCGGGCTTTAAACATTGAGCGACCTGGGGGGGTCCGCGAAAGTGAATGATCTCTGAAGGGGGTCCGCGGTCTAGGAAAGTTAAAGAACCGCTGGCACAGATGATTAGGATATCGCATTTTGCGCTTCTCATCAATTGGTCATAAAAATGTGTGCATGCTGGACGGTTTTAGAACTGGTGCTGTGAGTGGTTTGCGACCCTAGGTTCCATGGCAAATATTGTTCGTCTTGATGGGTACCTATCACCCTTCTTATTTTCTCAAAACTGTTTACGTACACCCTATACGTTATTTAGGCGCTCTGGGTCTGAGCTTTCAGATGTAATCGCAATGACTCTTCTCCTCAGAGTATTTCCATGTTGAAATATTTGTGAAAAAGTATTAAAACTAAAATAACAAATTCCAGGTCATTCGCGGCCCTTTGTAATTGATTCCAGGATCCGACGCGCCATGCCCTGGAATATGGTTTATGGATATTGTTTCTCCACCGTCGCGGCTGTGGAGAAACTTTGGAAACTTGTGGAGCCAGCATTTCTAAAACTTTCTTCGGTTACGGAGTCCTTTTAAATCTAAGTGACGGAGCCCCAAATTCTATCACGTAAACCTTAAAAATTTAGCAATTCATTATGTATAAAGGGGGCATTAAACTATTACGTAAGCATCTTAGGAGGGGTGTGGGTTAAAACTTTGCTTATTTTTTATTTTGGGGGCAAGCGGGGAATGCTGAACTCTGCTTACGTAAGCATACTTTGGTTATATTATTTTCGATGTCTTACGCCTTAAGACATCGAAAATTATACGGAAAATAATACAAATAATAACAATAATAGAGTGGGCCTTATTACCAAGTGATAACTGCCCTAATATAATTGCAATAATTAATTAATAAAAACTTACACCAATTTATACATTAATTTAAAAAGTTGTATTTACGGCAGCAAGTAGAAACCGAAGAATGAAATTCTTACGTAAGCATGGGATGGGTCAGCTATTTGCGTTTTTTTGCTTATGTAGAGAAGCATATAAAATAGGCCAAAATATATGCTTAAATTTAAATAATAATTGAACCGCCCTTATACAGTGGTAGGAGAGAATATGCTAATAAAATGCCTACCCTCTTTGTGAAGGATTGGTGGGGAAAAAAGATCACAACTGTTTAAAATTTTTGATCTTATTTTATTTTAAGAAATTTTTATGAAATTATGATTATCCATATTGCATATAAATAAAACACCCCGTTTTAGAACTAAAAAAATAAATTAATAAATTTAGTTAAGAAGATACTATTTTTCCAATTCCTGATTATTTTGATGCAAATGTTCTTCACAGAGACCCAAAATATTAACCACGGAGCCCATGGCTCCGGGCAGCACAATTTAAGAACCACT
>QLNU02015359.1:53983949-53994177 GCA_006491805.2 Dysdera silvatica | reverse complement strand
GGTTGCAGCCATAATCGACACCCCTTGCGTATGCCAGTGCCACCCACTTCTTAAATAAAAACGTTCATTATTAACCAGAACGAAAAGTCACTCATATCGACTTTATCAATTCATGGATAAACCTACCGCAAGGGAATCATTATCTTTACAAGGGAGGTACTTTATCGTTACAATTTAAGCTTACATAATAGACTTTTTGTATAGAATAGGCATGTATAGTTAGAATGAAATTTTGCACCATATTGATCGTAATTACTAAACCCACAAAATAGTGCAAAAATTAAAATTAATAAAAATAAAATGCAGTGATAAAATAAATATTTTTATCAAAAGGAAAATAAATATAGTCTTAAAGTTCGCAAGATGAGACAAAGAAAAACAGTATATGCAGTCATCTCTTACCACTGAATTTAACTATGTATGTATTTATTTTGCATGTAACCTCCATAAGGCGGAAACATGCATACTACGGAATTTTTTTCCGGTCCCGTGAGTTTCCGCCTTAGACAGGTTTCGCTGTTTTCTGCAAAACTAGTATCTGCTTCACTGACTGTGTACATCAGTTTACCTGACGGTTGGGTTCTCAATTGGTTGGTGTGTGAATTAGTAACATAGTTTTTACGGAATATATTTATTAAGGTCCAAAAATATAAGATTACGACAATTAACAATTTAAAGTGAACAACGTCCATCAACAATTCCTTTAAGTTCAAAGTCGACGGTCCACTTAAATAAAGTAAAGCCAAAGGGTCAGTGACCGTATCTCGTGGGCCCAGAGTTACCTGTAACTAGCCAAGGTCACTAATTACCAATATACGTTAAGAGCATAACATTGTTAACATAAATTATAAACAGTAATAAACACTTATCGCAACAGCTTAACACGTCGAGTGTTAAGCCGACTGTTGAACAAACCGGTTTCTATGCTGTACTTGTTAACTGACTAATCTGTTATTTTAAAATATCACAGAAATATATTAATTCGACTAGTTCAGTTAAAACGACCCAACAAATATATGATCACAAAAATAATATAAAACTAAACCAACTGTGAAGAGTTACTGCCTTGCTCGGCAAACAATGCTCAGCATATAAGGTCTCGTCCAAGGACTCAATGCCCTTTAAGTTAAACTCATTACTCCAATTATTACACATGCACCCACACGTCAGTTACTTGGTTGAAACTCTTAGAGTTAACTCCTAACTAGTAAAAATGAAAACTCTACTTCACCATAGCCATCCAAACCAGTAATTTCTTTTCCCAGAGCCAGGAGTCTCTCAACGAGAATTCTTTGCGTCCTGAATCCAATACAATTTCTTCAGATCGACTACCTTCGTGGAGCGCTAGAGAGTCTAACTTCGGATCGACTACCTCCGTCGACCGCTACTCTGCCTCCAGTCTTCTACTCGACTACCTCCGTCGACTGCTATCGATCTGTCCCGTTTGGCTTACGGTTTTTGACCCACCGAGAGGCACTTGGAATCTGGCATTCGTGTTGAATGGTACATTGAACGAGAACTTACGCTGGCCGAACTCATCGGTTAACTATTACTTTACCAATTACTTTATCATCTCCCCCAGCACAACAATACAACCAAAATAAAATCTAGCTGCTTGCTATTGCACTCGACTCAGCGCCTGCACAGGTTCTACAAACGAGCTGCCTTAAATTCGTGCCCTTGACCTTTATAGTCTCACTGTTACAACTCCGCATATAATTTGCATAGTTCGCGGCGACACTCCGCACCAACTTACAGCTCTATCAATTAATGTACACTTTGACCACAATAAATCTAACGGATATATATATTACCAAAACGTCACTGAACAATTTTAATATTACAATACATTAAATTATCAAACAGTGGAAAGATCCTTTAAAACGATTCTCCCAATTTAAACAATTTACGAAACGCTTTGTATAAGAAGTTTTGTATCAAATACTCATGGTCCAAGACACAGTGACGAATGAGATTGAAAAATGTATAATATTTATTGGAACGAACTCAAGTAATATACGTTGGGTTCCATATGGCATACGTAAGTTGATGAGGAATAAAAATTATCGTGAAAGGAGATAATAGAATCAATATGAATGGCGATTTCTATTTCCTAGTGAACTTGTATTTTTTAGTTTAATATTATCCATTAATTCGTTTAAAATGACGTTTGATTGCTTATACGGAAGGACCCGTATTTCCACATTCATGTTCAACTAAAACACTTTACAAATAGATAATTTTACAGATTTTTACTTCCGAAAGGGACGTGGCAAGGAAAGAATCTTATTTATTGCTGAAAGCTTTGATATCAGCAGAACCGACCAGGAAAGATACATAGACTGTCACAGAAGGCTCTGGGGGATTGACAAATGTGCAATTTCAAGAGCCATTAATGGACATGGTCTGAATCAATGGAAATGTATCACGTCGACCAGACGTGAACGAAAAGAATGATTATAGCATTCCGTGGCTTCAGATTTCTCATCAGAAAATGACGAGTCCGGTTAAGTAATTTAACGTCTTTTGGACATGTCTTCTCATAAAGGATAGGTTTTCCCACGTATGATCAGTTATACAAGTTGTGGTCAATTTTGTTGTTAGCATCGATTTTTCATGTAAAATATTATTCGCGATCTATCAAATTCGTGAAATTTAACACATTCAAGAGAGCTTACATGTTTAAGCATGTGTTTTGCCACAAAAAGGTTACAAACCACTACTAAAATGCAAAAATAAATGTGGGACTTATGCTTTATTATGAAGCACTACGAAGAACTCTATGAATAAATAATGTGTCCTTTTAATGAATAAAGCAACAACTACTTCACACAATTACAACGTCGCGCTTTCTACGTTAACGCACATAACACAAAGTGTCCTAATTCGTCATAAGTATATCGTCGCAGTGGTAATCTCCGCTATATTCCTATTTCATTGTAAGCGTCGCTGCCTGCGTCCAACCTCCAATTTGGTTGCTTCACGTCTCTCAAGTCTTCTCCGTTTCCACTCTACGCATGCGCAAGCGTCACTGTCTACACACTCTTATAGAAAAGGGTGTCCCAATCCACATAAATAAATGAATGAATCAATCAATCAATCGTAAGTTATAAGTAATTTAAGCCCTATTTAAACCAATGCATTCAGAATAAGATTCACAGAAAGCTGTTTTCCTAAAGCAGTCAACAATATACAGGGTTACTACAAAAGGTTCATTCATTTTGAAAACGGTATATATTCAAAAGTATTACACGTACAAATATGAGTGATATATATATGAAAATAAGCGCAAACTCACTAAGTTTTCTGCACACTCTACAAATATTCTATGTGCGCCCCCTGGGTCACACGACATCACATTTTGTAGCGTCGTCCTGTCAGTGGTCATCACTGCATCATTGATACTTTTACCTGAGCTTCTTCCAATGTTTTTGATAGTGGCGGGTACATAAACAAGCTCCTTAAAGTGTGTCCAAAGGAAGAAGTCGCAAGGCGTTAAACCTGGTGACCTGGGGTGCCAAGGAAACAAAGCGAGGCCATCCTCACCAATACGCCCAATCCAGCGATGCGGAAGTTCATCGTTCAGATATTGGCAAACTGGAATGTTCCACTGAGGGGGTACCTCGTTCTGATTGGCGGTGGGCAACCCCTCAGTGGAACATTCAAGTCCTGAACGATGGACTTCCGCATCGATGGGCGTGTTGGTGAGGATGACCTCGCTTTGTTCCCTTGGCCCCCTAGGTCACCTGATTTAACGCCTTGTGACTTCTTCCTTTGGGAGGCACATTATGGACCTTGTTTATGCACCCCCACTGCCAAAAACATTAGAAGAGCTCTGGGAAACTGATCAGTGCTGCAGTGATAACCACTGACAGGACGACGCTACAAAAGGTGATGTCGTGTGGTCCAGGGGTCGCACATAGAACATTTGTAGAGTGTGCAGAAAACTTTGCGAGTTTGCGGTTATTTTCATATATATATATATCACTCATATTTGTACGTGTAATACTTTTGAATATATAGCGTTTTGAAAATGAATGAATCTTTTGTAGTAACTCCGTACTTACACCTCGTAGGAAGCTGTTCGGTAAACTCAGTAATAGTAGCTACTGATTAATATTAACTAAGGGTTCCAAAAGAAAATATGTATTATACTGTTTTTTGAATAAATAAAGCAATTGGGGGATATCGATCCCGCATCCGTTTTTCTAAAAGGGATCCGCCGTTTCTTGCCAAGGAAAAAAAATATCTTCAATGTGTTCAATTTCGATAAAACGTAATCCTTTCTGTTGAAAATTTCACTCTGTCGCCGCTGAATGTAACGAGAAAGTAATTTAAATTGTTCAATAGTGTTTTTTCCATTTCTTGTCCGTCTAAAGCTGTTTAAGAGAATAGTAATTGAAACAAACATTGCAATTATTAACTGAACTAGATAAAAATATAACATTGTAACAAGCAGAATTTTCAATCAATGCTATGGTAAAATAGAGACTTGGTTTTGACAAAAATCGAACAATGCTAATGCTGCCTTCGAAATCTGCTATAAGCATATGCGATCGATCTCAGTTTGTAACTAAGATCTAAAAGAGTATATTATTCTTGTTTGTGATGTGCCGGTCTAGCAGTGGCAGCTCGCGTATAGGCACTGAAACTGCAGCACCCTATATTTCCACTTGATATTATCAGATAACATTTAATATAATGAGTCCTTTTTTTTTAATTCTTTTTTATACTTGTACAATATATAATCCTTAAGTTTAATGTCAGTAGCCATCCCCCGTTTATGAAAAAGATAAAAAATCTTTGTATGGAACTGTGCGTTTCACAGTTCCATACACAGATTACACTCACATTATTACAGATTATTCACATCATTACACAGATTACATTTCACAGAGATTGTTTCGGAAATGCCGTGAATGTGTGGATAGGATATGCGGATGTAAGATTTGGCAAACAGTTCTGGCGGTTAACAAACACAGCTATCTTCTTATCACGGATGACCAAATCACAACTGTGATAATATTTCGCTGTTACGACCCACACATTGGTTCTAGGCCCACAAAGCTTAAAGTTCCCGAAGCGTTAATTCGACTCAGTTGCTGGACGTGGTCAGGCCATTGGACTCCGGGCGGAAACATAATATCACAATTACTCTCGAGGGAAGTATAATATACAATTCAAACAAATATATCTCTATATGTATAGCTTAAAACGAACGCTAACCCGGACTCTTAGATTCGGAACTATAACTGAACTCTTTGGTATCTGCTAACAAGGACGTGTCTCTTGAAGGAAAATTGGCTCTACTCCACTTAACGTTCTTTTAACTCAAAATAACATTAAACAGGTTTCTTGGGTTTCTCGATTCTTCTTCCTCAGAGATATGGGCGAATTGGCTCGGATACACTTTATGCCCACGTCGCCAAATTGTGCCGAAGCCAAGATAACTCAGAACTCAGTTAGCAACAGTTACTTCTAAGCTCATAAATCCATTAAACTTATTTCATTATCGGACTTAACATTTTCTTAAGGCACAATTCCACCTCTCAGGATGTTCCGTCAGATTAACTTTTTAAATCAGTTTACCTGGACTTAGTGTGCGATTACATTCAAGATTTCCAACAGAAATAATTCTAATACATAAAATCACATACACGTTAAACTCGGAAAACCCTCAGCGCTAAAACCTGACGTTAGTTAAAACTCTAATTTAGCTTAAAAGTTCTTAAATACTAAATGTCAGTCAAAAATACCTCACAGGGCAAATAGGCAGTTCATCGCGACACAGTTCCTCGAAGTTGTAAATCGCTCACAAGAAGGCAAGTTACACCTTATGGCACGAAATGTTTTAGCAGCGTCAAGTAAGCACACGAAACTTTCCGCAGATATGCACCGCTTCCTTTAAGGCGCAAGGGCGGCAAGCAGTCATCCACCCAAAACGATTATTCCAAGCCGGCAGCTCGCTAACGTCGCAGGACACAAATAGCAAAAATAAGCAGGTAGGTATTACTGGTATCTGAGGCAAACGTCGATTAATTTCAGCTCTGCCGCCATTCAAGAGCGTTCACACGTCCTTACAGTTCTTCATCGAGACTTCTCTGTTGCAGGACTTCAGTTCCCGGAGGTGTCTGCCCCACAGCTGCCGCCGCTCGAAACATAAATACGGGAAGCAAACTACAAACGCAACTGAGTACAATAAAGTGTCACATATGTTTAACATAACTTCTACACATAATACAAAACCCGAGGATGTCCCAGTTGGCTCAGAATTTAGCAACGATCATCTAATTTCAATTCTATGACGTTGCAACAGATGCTTATTTCCAATAAAAATGATTTGATTAAAAACAATCAAACGCTAGCTAAACGACTCGATGTGATTCATTGCTTAGTTTTAAATATTTTTTCCTCGAAACTTCTCACGTTCGAAATATAATTTATCAGTTTCTTACACGTAATACTAGACTCTATCAATGAATGTTCGTACCACGCTTATGTTGTTTCTCATTAAAGTTTTATGAGCTTAAATATAATAACTTCTTCTGTGATCTAAAATATATGGATGATAAATTAACTGATTTTGATTAATTTGCAGCTTAATTGGGAAGAGTTTCTCCTCTGACAAGCAATTGTAAAACCCTCTGGTATATTTTTTATAGATCTCTTGCATTTTCACGGTATGGTGTTATTTGTCTTCTGCTGAAGAAACTTGATTAAAAATAGAAATTAATCTTTTTACTTTTAAAAATGCGGCGATGAGTATTCCGACATAAAATTAAGTAAATTTGGGTGAGTAAAAAAATTTTTTTTGAAAAAAAACCTTTCACATAAGATAAAAAATACCCACTACGTAATTTTTTTAACTTAATATTTCCCCCTATGCACTTCTTACGATCTGGCAATTTGGCTGTTCTTCCAGAATAATTTTTTAGATTAGAAAATCATTCCCAAACAACGATTCTTGGAGTTTTTCAGAGTTCGGAAAGTAGCACTCTCTCAAACTGTAATTCAGTAGGCCAAATGGTTTGCAAGTTAAAAAATTTAGGTTCACATTGTAAAGGCCGACGGAGATGAGGCAACCCTCGAATTTTAATGTTTTAGAAGTCCCTATTTCTCCCTCTATCATGATTTTCCACGGTCGTATGTATATTAAAAAAGTAACGGTTGATTCAAAATAATATTTTAACGCTCATGTGTGCCATTTCTAGTATATATATATATCATCATCATATTCAACCATTATCTATCTACTGATGGATGAAGGTCTCTCCAAATGCTTTCCACACAAGTCTGTCCTGAGCAACTCTCTTTCACGTCATCACAACCTGTTTTCTTATCTCATCCACCGATATATATATATATATATATATGTCGTTTGCTATTGACCTTGGCTACGTTTAATGGACGATCCCTTGCTTCTGAAGCAAAACTTCAGGAATTGGAAGAAGAACTTGACAAGATCAAATGGGACATTGTAGGACTCAGTGAAGTTAGAAGAAAAGGTGAAGAGTTGGTGGAACTTAAAAGTGGACATTTGTTTTATTATAGAGGAACGGAAACTGGAAGAACAAGTGGTGTTGGCTTCTTAATCAACAAAAGAATTAAAGACTGTCTTCTGGAAGTTGAAAGTACATCAGATCGAGCAGCGAGGCTCGTTGTTCAACTAACCCAGCGATACCAACTTCAAATAGTACAGGTATATGCACCAACATCAAGCCATACCGACGAAGAGGTTGAAGAATTTTATGAAGAAATCAAAGAGTTACACACCAAAGGGAAACAACATATCAAGCTCATCATGGGGGATTTCAATGCAAGAATTGGACAACAGGAACAAGGAGAGACATCGGTTGGTAAATACGGATATGGGGAAAGGAATGAACGTGGCGATCAACTCATCGAATTTGCAGAAGCTGAAAACCTTAGCATCATGAATTCATTTTTTAAGAAGAAACCGCAAAGAAAATGGACATGGAAACACCCAAATGGGGGAACTAGTGAAATTGACTATATCCTGGCAAACAAGAAATCAATTATTGAAGATTGCAGTGTACTGAACAGATTTAATACTGGAAGTGATCATCGAATGGTGAGATGTAAAGTGCACTTAAATACTAAATTAGAACGACAGAAGCTCATTAGGAAACAAGTAAGTAAGAGGGTGGATCTAATGAAACTGAAAGTAAATACCGAGGCATTCAAGTTGGAATTAAAAAATCGCTTTTCTGCACTGGAAGGACTTATTGATGAAAGTGATATCTCAGAAGCAAATGAAAACATTGTTAAGACAATAGTTGAAACTGCTGGGGAAATTGGTGGTGTAACCTGTAAAAAGCACAATAGCAAATTATCTGAGAAGACGAAACAGCTCATGAAAAGGCGAAGAGATATGAAGGTGGACAATCGAAATACCAGTTCCAGGATTGAGTACATAGAACTTTGTAAAACTCTGCGCAAAAGCATGAAAGAAGACATAAGAAAATTCAACTGTGAGCTAGTAAGGAAGGCCATTGAAAATAACAAGAGCCTTAGGGTTGTTAAAGGAAGTTTATCTGTTGGGAAGAAACACATCATTGCATTAAAAGGAGAGGATGGCACCGTAACAAGAAATAGGGAAGAAATACTTAGAAGAGTTGAAGAATTCTACAAAAATCTATACGAAAGTAACAGTGAATTAAACGAAGACATTGAAATAGTCGAAGGAACAGCTCCTAAAATCTTAAAAGAAGAAGTTTCATTTGCAATAAAAAGTATGAAGAAAGGAAGAGCCCCTGGCGATGATGGCATTACATTAGATATCTTAAAAGAAGCTGGAGAACATGTAGAAGACATACTTGCAAAATTCTTTACCAAATGCCTCAACAGTGGTAACATACCAAACCAATGGGATTCTGCAACAGTAATTCTTTTGCATAAAAAAGGTGATAAAGAGGATTTAAAAAATTACCGACCAATTAGCTTGTTACCTGCTATTTATAAAATCTTCACAAAAGTGCTAACACATCGCCTGCAGAAAAAATTAGATGCAGCTCAACCAAGAGAACAAGCTGGATTTCGAAGTGGATTCAGTACAGTGGACCATATTCAAGTATTAAGAGAATTAATTGAAAGAACACATGAATATGAACTTCCATTGTGTGTGGCATTTATTGACTATGAGAAGGCCTTTGACTCTATTAAAACATCAGCAGTCATCAACTCTTTAAGATCAACAGACATTGAGGATGTGTACATTGACATGGTGAAACGTGTGTATAAAAATGCAAGTGCAAAATTTCGGTTACATAAAGATACCAAAACTATCAAACTTGGCAAAGGGGTGAGGCAGGGAGATACCATTTCTCCAAAACTTTTTACTTCTGCTTTACAGATGATTTTTCAGCTGATAAATTGGAATAACAAGGGAATAAAAATAAATGGTGAATATTTAAATCATTTGCGGTTTGCTGATGACATTGTTATTTTTTCAACGAACCCATTAGAACTCCAAGACATGGTACAGGAGCTCTCAACTAGAAGTGAAGAAGTTGGACTCAAGATGAACCTACAAAAAACTAAGATCATGTTCAATAATTTTGTAGAGGAAACAAAAATACAAGTTGACAACACTGAGCTAGAAATTGCTGATTCATATATTTACCTTGGCCAGCTGATTTCAATGGATGGCAACATTATGAAAGAACTCAACAGACGTATTAAACTTGGCTGGAGTGCATTTGGAAGAAACAGTTTTATCCTGAAGGGGAAATTGCCTTTGTGTCTAAAAAGAAAGGTCTTCAACCAGTGTGTATTGCCAGTCCTCTCTTATGGATCAGAGACATGGAGTCTAACAGTTGGAGCAATACGAAAGTTACAGACAACGCAAAGGAGCATGGAGAGGTGCATGCTTGGAATAACTAGGAGAGATCGAAAAAGAAACACTTGGGTGAGAGAGCAAACTAGAGTAGAGGACATCATTGTTAAAGTAAAAGGGCTGAAATGGCGATGGGCTGGGCATATTGCAAGAAGAACTGATCAACGATGGACAACAGAAATTCTGAACTGGATTCCAAGAGACCACCGAAGACCTAGAAAACGTCCTCAAACTAGATGGGTGGATGAAATAAGAAAACAGGTTGGGGTGACGTGGAAGCGAATTGCTCAGGATAGACTTGTGTGGAAAGCATTTGGAGAGACCTTCATCCAGCAGTGGATAGATAATGGTTGAATATGATGATGATGATGA
>QLNU02015359.1:53959214-53975841 GCA_006491805.2 Dysdera silvatica | reverse complement strand
TTAGTGCCCCAGAAACTGAATATTTAATGGGACTTGGCTGCTGCCTTGCATGCTGTGATTGCATCAATGCATACTGTAAAACTTTTGAATCCCCCGAAATTAAATTCTGGCTATGGCCTTGCATGCACTTTATTGGAAAGTTCAGTAGAACCTCCGTATGTCGATGGTTCCTTAAAAAACACTTCGATAGGTTTAAGCAATCCTTTTAATACATATGTATTTTGAAATACATTGTATTTTGAAATACATTGTATTTTGAAATACATTGTATTTTGAAATACATTGTATTTAGCGACACCATAATTCCTGTAATCAAACCACTATTCTTTATGAAAGAATAAAAATAAATCACACACAAGTTCCGTACTCAAGAGTAGTCCTTAATGTTTCCGAGGCTAAAAATGGGAAATTGCCGTGTTACAGAAATTGTCGCAAAAGTCAAGCTTAAATTATTTGCGGAAATCCGCAGAATCTCTTCCAAGTCAATAACAAATGGGCTTCTGCAGAAAAATAAATTAGTCCCGGAACAGTTTCCTTTGTTTTTGATTTCAAATAAACTGCAGTAGTTGAGCCATACTCTAGTGGCTTAGCTTCTTCGGCATCGAGTGGTTTTCCCGAGAATTTCTTCATTGTGATTCAAAGAGCAGAAAATTTCTATTTCTCCCAATTTTATATCTCAGTCCATGCTCTCACGTTCTCTTTCGTATAACATTTCTTCCTCATATTACATTCCTGAAGGAAATATTTGTTTACTCGAGTCCTTGCGGTCTTTCTGGCTTTTTATTTTTCCAATTTTCTTTGGCAAACATGAACCGTTTCAGGCGGTATGCCATGAGAATTGTCAGCAAAAGGAAAACGCAGACTCTTCGAAGTCCATCTGTCTAAGAGGTGTGTTGCCACATTTAAAAGTTTCATTCTAAATAATATAGGATCAAACAACTGCTGTTTATTTCTTAAAGTGTTTGATAAAATTTATATTTATTTTCGACGAAGCTAGATAATGGAAGATGGAGCTGAACAACCATGATATCCATTTCATGAAGCAGCTGTTGTCAAATAATGTATCTAAGGGCGCCCTTTCCTTCCCATCTGCTTGCCTTTCTATAAAAATTACTAGGTACTTTCCCCTTTAGAAAAAAAGTAAGGGGCTGTTATTTGTTACCGTTGGATGTAAAAATAATAAATCAGTATAAAATAGTACAAATACCGATCGATGTAATGAATCCGGGGTGGTGCAGTAGTAAAGCCTTCGCCTATGGTGCGGTTATCCGGTTTCGACCTCCAACTGCGCCATAAAAAGAAAGCTTGCTGATAATAATCGCGGCAAAACTAGTATGGTTCACGGACAAGCAGCAGAGCAGTATGATTCCGCCAGTGCGATATAGTTCGCCCTTTCTTACGTTAACAGAGTTAATAGAAGATACATTTCGGACATAAAACATTAAAATTATGCTAAAATACATAAAACATAGGCATATTTGTGCAAATAAAATCTGGTATTTATTAAATTTAGAAAAAAGACTCATTATAGCAAGCGCTGACGTCATTCAAGTAACTGACCAGTCAGAGGACTTCGTTTGCTTGGCTGGAAATTTGTCGCGTGGAAGTTTGGCAACCGCGTTTTTCTGCATTCCAAATTAGGCGATAAATAGCCTAATAATGTCGAGGGCTATCTAATTTTTCGTTAATCTGCGAAAGAATACTCGTTGCTCGGTCGTGAATAGGTCGCCGTAATTTTGACAGTGTGCTGGTTAGCTTTGCCGCGAGTATAACTACTCACTGTAGTCCAGGAGTTGGTTCCCTAGGCCCTAAGAGATTCGGATATCTTGGTGAACTGTAGGTTCTGGCGCATCATGAACCTGGCTGCCCGCACAGGACAATGCTTTAAAAATTATTTTCGGAACCCCTAGAGGTCAGGGAATCCTGGGGGGTTCCACAGACCAGCAGGAAACACTAAGAAACGCCGACATAAAGGATACAGTATACGGCTATTCCATTTGTGCGGCGCATTTATGAAAGTGGAGCGATGTTCATCCAACACAGGTCAAGTAATGGTTGCATATGATTGTTACAAACAGCATTCCGGGATTCACGGTACCGTCAAGATAAGAATGAGAGACAGTCGTAGGAAGTCACGAGTAGAAAGAGATTTTCTATTCACCAACTACAAAAATCTAATCGCCGATAGCGATATAGTGTGTGTGTGTATAGCGATAGTATATCGATAGTGTGTGTATAATGTTAACGAAAAGAAACGACTGCACAATTTTCCTTTCATTAATATTAAATAATTTGTCAAGTATGTTTTCTACATAGTCTTCAGCTTCTTTTAAGACATTTAATGTAATGCCATCGTCACTGGGGCACTTCCTTTCTTCATACTTTTTATTGCAAATGCTACTTCCTCTTTTAAGATTTTTGGAGCTGTTCCTTCGACTATCTCAGAGTCTTCGTTTAATCCACTGTTACCCTCATACAGCTTTCTGTAGAATTCTTCTACTTTTCTCTTCCCCATTTTTTGTTACTGTGCCATCATCTTCTTTTATGCAATGAGTGTTTCTTCCCAACGGAAAAACTTCCTTTAATAACCCTAAGCCTCTTGTTGTTTTCAGTGGCTTTCCTTACTCACAATTGAATTTTCTTATATCTTCTTTCATGTTTTTGCGCAAAGTTTTGCAAAGTTCTACATACTCGATCTTGCAACTGGTATTTTGATTGTCCACCTTCATAAGTCTTCGCCTTTTCATGAGTTGTTTCGTCTTCTCAGATAATTTGCTATTCTGCTTTTTACATATTACACCACCAATTTCCCCAGCAGTTTCAATTATTGTCTTAACAATGTTTTCATTTGCTTCTGAGATATCAACTTCATGGATAAGTCCTTCCAGTATAGAAAAGCGGTTTTTTAATTCCATCTTGAATGCCTCAGTATTTTCTTTCAGTTTCATTAAATCCATCCCCTTTCATACTTGTTCTCTAATGAGCTTCTGCCTTTCTAATTTAGTATTTAAGCGCATTTTACATCTCACCATTCGATGATCACTTCCGGTAATAAATTTGTTCAGCACGCTGTAATCTTCAATAATTGATTTCTTTTTGCCCCGATATAGTCCATTTCGCTGGTTCCTCCATGGGAGTATTTCCATGTCCATTTTCCTTGTGGTTTCTTCTTGAAAAATGAGTTTTAGTATATTAAAAGGAGAATATGGATCTTCAAATTCTCCTACTTTTAGGAAATGCATCCCAAAAATTCACGTCCGTCATCGTTGCTGCGCTTTGCCCACATTGCAAAATGATATTTTAACATTGAATGGCGTCTATATGTTAAGAAGTTATTGAAATTTTGAAGCCTGTTATTTTCGGCATGTATTTACATAAATTGCCTGTGGCCATGGAATATGACTCAGCAAGTGTGGTTGAAATTTGCAAGGTGTTGCAAGAAATGTAGTGACATCATTGTAAAGGCTTGGGTAGACTTTGAAACTAGTGAAATTCAGTGGTTCTCTTTATTGACCTTATTTCCTTCGTTATTGAATTCAATATTTAATAAATTTTAATCTGTTATTAAATTATATTAATCTCAGCGATTAAATAGGTTTGTAATAGCTAACCCATGAATAATATATTTTTAGAAATCTTCTCTTAACCATATTTTTCCTTCCAAAGTTCCGTTATTTTGAAGTTCGAATTTATATGATATTGGCTTATTTTAAAAAACCTCTATCACATAACAAAACTTACCATATAATAATAAGTCACACATCATTGGAAAGAAAAATTATGAGAGAACTGAAGAGAGATTGTCCACTTTTGTCATGAAGTGTCAAAGCCACGTAGATGGACATTTTCTATATAGAATTTTTAATGATACATCGAACTTGCTCGGAATTAATAATTTATAAGATATTTGATTCGTTAAAACAAACTGTTTCAGATCTTTTAAATTTATTTATACTTTTCACCCAATTAGTAGTGGCAAAAGAAATTTACATAAATTATTACAGGAAATACTTTCACAATTTATTCAACAGAAAAGGCGTTTTATGCAAATTTCTGCACGGTCATGATTGTATTGTTTGCATTTTATCCTAAAATGTATTTTAGAGTAATTTGTGTAAATTTGGTTTAGTTTTTGTAAGAATGTCAACTTGAAAAGTAGAAAAATAATTTTAGATTTGTATTCATTATTCATTTTTGTAACATTTCCACGTTTTTCCTATTTTGGAGTTACATATTTTCCCCTGTCGGTAAACATTTTAACTGATTTTAATGCGGAATTCTTCTCCTATCCTTTGGATTGCATTCGCATGTGCAGAAAACATTGTGTTATTACTTTTATTTGTTCGTTCACACAGAGCTGTAATCAGGGAGACTTTAATTATAACCACCCTGCATGTAAGAAATGTCTCAGGGCTTTAAAATAGGAGGGGTAGTCAAAAAGTTACTTTCACTCCTCCGTAAAAATCGAAGTAAAAGTTATATGTCGTTGAAACTTTATAGCAACAATAAAGACATTTGTCTGTGGCACGTGCATTAGCGGCGTTGACGTATCAGCACCAGTTCGATTGCTAATCAGTCCCAAACATGTCTCAGCATCTGGAATGGAGTCCAAATTTTAAGTGCGTAAAGTCGTTCTTTTTTTGTAGACAAAAGGTTGCAAATTACACTCAAAAATTTCGGCAGTTGCACGAAGTATACGGTGATAAGGCAGTATCCCTCCCACCTATCGGAAAATGGATCCGCATGTTCGAGAATGACCGTACAAATTGAGTGGAAGCATTCCACTTCTCCAACTCGCAAATCGTTCCGAACAGTTCTATCTGCAGGTGTGATGATGACGCTAACGATAGAAAAGCTGTAGTGTATACTGACTTCATGCCGAAGGGGGCCACATTTACGGCAGCGTCTTATAAAACCCTGAAAAGATTGTAAATTTAACTTAAAGACCAGCGGCCAGGGAAACTTTCCAAAGGCATTATGCTCCTGCATGACAATGTGAAACCGCATTCATCGACCCCAGTAAAGGACATTCTATTTGAAAGAAAATTAAGCGGGAAATATAGGATCACCTCATTTAGAGCCCGGCCTTGGCATCATGTGATATCCAAGTCTTTGGTACCATGAAACAAGAACTTGCAAAGAGAGGTTATCATTTCGATCAGGAGGTGAAAGTTGAAACCCAACAATGGCTAGCCCAAGTGGGATGGAAATTTTTCGTACAAAGCATAGAAAAACAAGTACCACGCTTCGACAAATGTTTAAATAAAGGAGGGGATTACGTCTAAAAGTAGCCTTTGAATAATACTGTGGTGTAAGCAAAACATCGTTCTGTATTTTCGACCCAGTTTTTTTCTTTTGAAGAGTGAAACTTACTTTTTAACTGACATACGTCAAGCGCGTAACCAGGATTTTTGGTAAGGGTCCATTAAAAAAAATGAATTCAATAATTAATATAATTTATTAATTAATATAATTAATTTATTAATTAATTGATCTAATAATCAATTAATTAATTTAATAATTAATTAATTTAATAATTAATTAATTTAATAATTAATTAATTTAGTAATTAATTTAACTTAATTAATTAATTTAATGATTAATTAATTTAATGATTAATTAATTTAATAATTAATTGATTAATTTAACAATTTTAATTTAATAATTGATTGATTGAAGTAATTAACAATTAATTATAATTACTTTGATTCTTAAGTGAAATTTTAATAATTACTTTTGATTCATTAAATGAGAATTTTAATAATTACTTTTGATTCTTTTAAATGAAATTTTTAATAATTAATTTTACTTCTTCAAGTGAAATATTCTTAACACTTAGGATTCATGACTAGCAAGGGAGTGACCAGGAGAAATGGCCGATGGGGCTATAGAGCCCCAACTAAATGAAAAATAAACAAACATTGAAAAGTGCAAGGTAGCGGTTCGCGCCTTTAAAAAATCCTTAATAAGATACTGCATACGCCACTAATAGAGAAAGTAAATGCTTCTAATTTCATCATGAACACAAGTAACAGCTTGTTGGTTGCTTTGAATAATAAATGGGAAAAACATTTTTGTATGAATTTAATTACAAATTATCCTATATTATTGAGTACATAATGTCCATTGCGCATGTTTGAAAGTCATAAAAAAAATAAAATTACAATATCAACCTTCTTTTCTCCATTCGTGCCATAACGCTTAATGCGTCATCTTCTTTAAAAGATATAATATATGGACATCAGTGCTAAGCCAGTTAATCGTTCATTACCCATCCTGTTCCTTAAAGAAGATTCTATTCTCTTGAGGACTGAGAATGATCTCTCAGTTTCGCATGTAAAGACTGGTAAGGATGCTAAGACATGGAGTAAATGTCGAAAATTTGGATATTTCTTATCACAAGCATCTAAAATAAGCATAATTCGAGATGGTAAGGCAGATTTCTTCGTAGAATTCCATTTTTCGTACCATAAGATACACTCCGTTTGAATTGTTGTTTCAGAAACCTTATATTCATAGTAAACTTTTAGTTTTTCTTTTATCATTTCTGCATTATTCGGTGTATAATTTTTCGGAAACCACATTTCAATGGAAGATAAAAACTCTTTATTTTGACTGAATCTTCGTTCGCGATTCTCAATGAGTCCATTGACAGATGATAAAAACACTGACCTTCTATAATATTCCTTTGGAGAGTTTTGTGAGCAGTTGTCCCGTTTCGTTTCGTTTCTTTTTTTGTTGTTGTTGTTGTTGTTTGTCTCGGGACATCAATATGAGTTTCGAAAACAGTTTTACCAACAGCTACAGCTTTCTGAAAGATCTTATGAAACTCATTCTTATCTTTATCGCCAGTGTGAAGATTCTTTAATATTTGCAGAATGTCTTTACTTAACCGCAAAAACTAGTTCATGCTGACCACTTTGGAAGGCATACTGAAAGTGATAATGTGAGGCTAAAAATGTAGTTACAAACAAGCATAGATACAATAAAGCTTCCTTTCTCCATGGCGAATGGAAGTTGTGACACAGTGCTTGAAAATGACCAGTTATTTTCTGCAAGCTCTTGAAAACTTAGAATTATCGCGGGAAAAAGCTCAATATAAGTGCATATTTACAGAAACCTGACGCTCAACAAACCTTGTTCTACAAAACCCCCACCCCAATCTCGATTTTGTTTTTATTCTGGTAATATCTTAGAAACGTTTTCTTCTAAAAGGTTCCCTGCTTGTGTCTAAATAATTGAATTGCCTCATTTAAAACTCCAAAGCTGTTTGAGATTAAAGGCACATTAAGAGATTCAGTGTGAACTAAATTTAGACGATGACTTGCGCAGTGAACGTATTACATCATTTTATCGCTTTTGAATAACATTTTAGAATTTTTGTTTGGATATCATTTTTACATCTGTTCAATCTGTAGAAGCTCCATCATATCCCTGACCGGTGAATTTGTCTAGATCAATGCCTAAGCAATTGCAAGTACCCAAAAATTTTCCAGCCACATTCTCTGCAGATAAATCAGTTAATGGAAAAAAGGTTACAAATTCTTCCCTCAGTGAAGGATGGTTTTCGTTATATATCTGATACATATTGAAAACTGTTCCTGGGCAGAAACATCAAGAGTTTCGTCTCCAATAATAGAGAAACACACTGCATTATTGACATTTTTAACTATTTCTTCCTGAATTAGCTGTCCACAAATGCCTATAATTTCATTTTGAAATTGTGGATCGAAGCAAGATTCATTTTTGGAACCGTGGAGTAATGTGTTTTTGCAAAAAGCCCAGTACATAATAACGACACCCACAAGTTTTCTTTAGTAGGAGACGATGAGGCAATAGCCCTAGTTCTTGTCCAGTCACTATTGAAGCGAGCTTACAGACCAACCACGATCGTCGTAACAACCGAGGCTCTGCTATTTCGGCAACCGTGATTGATTTGTGAGCTCGTCTGCGAACGTTTGCTTCAATAGCGACCGGACCAGATTTGGGCCCGATGATAATTCGGGCAGCAAATATGTAAATAACTACGAAGAAACATATTACCGATAATTTCCGATGTAATCACAGATTTAACGATCTCAATTGAATCCAAAAAAAGGAGAGGGTTGAAATAAAACGGAAGTCGGCTAAAGAAAATAAAATTTTCAAAAATTAATTCACTTCATTATTATTTCTCATGCTCTTGTTTTTTAATTTTTTTCCTGAAGGTGTGGGTCTGTACCCCCAGGACCCCCCCTTTGGCTAGGTACCTGCCTACGTACAATAAATTTGAACTTTAGTTGAATGGATCAGTCATCCGATTGTGGACATCGCAATATTTTCATGCCCGATATCTTTAATTATTCAATATAAATGTGGTTATCTAGTGCATCAAGAATTTTTGGGTCTGGATTTCACTACTTTCATCCAGATGTAAGTCACCACTTTCTTTAACGTCGAATATGTAACGCATGAATGACGTGGTTTTCTTTACTAAGCGCTTGTAAATAATTTATAATTTTTAATGAATGAATTTTTATTTAATTATCATTGGCTTTAATTGGTTTATATTTACCGTTAAAATAAACGGTAAAAAGAAGAAGACAGGGCCTTGTATCCAAATAATGATGTGGGAGATATAAAAAAGAGTAAAAGTAATTTTCTTCTTCCTTTGTTACATTAGATTGGGACATCTATTCTCTTGCTAAATCTAAAAAGTTGAAGTTTTCTGAAAGAGAAATTTTCTTTGGAAAGAAATTTCAGATTTCTGATGGGGAATTAGAGGTCGGTAAAGATAATCGTAGATAGATCTTCGTTGAGTTTGAAGCTAAAAAACTTTTTGATTCTTAGACGAGAGGAGTTGAGGAGTTTTAGTCAGCTTGAATGTGATTGCATGAAAGAGCTATTGTCACTTTTAATGTGTCAGAGACTTGCTTGAAATTGAAAGCTAGTCCTGTCCTTTCTTTAGCTAGTTACTTTAAGTAGAGAAATAGATTGAGGAGCATGGCACAAATGACACCTTTTTAGTATCGCCTCACTAAACAAGTATTTTCCATGTAAATTCCGCTTCTGCAAAATTGCCTTCACTTCAGCTTTGAAATGACAATACTTAGTAGTTTAGTAATCAGTTTCTCATTCTTTTTTACAAGATTTGGACATGCGCTTCAATAGCTAATTTACAAGAGATTTTACCCTGAATTTCGTCGGGACTTCTGTGCCGATGTTTAGTTATTCGTTTGCTAGATGTCTAATTTGAATTTCGTTTCAATCTATCCTGAGTTTTAATTTGAGTTTAAAACTGTCTTTCTTCATGAAATAAATGGCAGATTTCGCAAATTTGCGTTTTGATTATATATTTTAAAGGCGTTTGGCTAGAGCTGTTAATTAAATTTTAATTAATTTCCTTTAATAATAAATAATCGATCAGTCAATAAATTATTTTAACTTCTTGAAAGGCATGCAATAGTAACATTTTTTCTTGTCAGTTCTCCGAGATATTTTCAAACATCGGCAAAACTACCAAAACCTTCACAATGGTACTGTTACTACTGTTTTAACCATTTCTACTGTAGCTACTACTACAATTATTGTAACTATTACTACTACAACTACTACTGGTGTAATTATTACTACAATTACTACTGGTGTAATTATTACTACAACTACTACTGGTGTAATTATTACTACAACTACTACTGCTGTAATTCGTCATCATCATCATATTCAACCATGCTGGATGAAGGTCTCTCCAAATGCTTTCCACACAAGTCTATCCTGAGCAATTCGCTTCCACGTCACCCCAACCTGTTTTCTTATTTCATCCACCCATCTAGTTTGAGGACGTTTTCTAGGTCTTCGGTGGTCTCTTGGAATCCAGTTCAGAATTTCTGTTGTCCATTGTTGATCAATTCTTCTTGCAATATGCCCAGCCCATCGCCATTTCAGCCCTTTTACTTTAACAATGATGTCCTCTACTCTAGTTTGCTCTCTCACCCAAGTGTTTCTTTTTCGATCTCTCCTAGTTATTCCAAGCATGCACCTCTCCATGCTCCTTTGCGTTGTCTGTAACTTTCGTATTGCTCCAACTGTTAGACTCCATGTCTCTGATCCATAAGAGAGGACTGGCAATACACACTGGTTGAAGACCTTTCTTTTTAGACACAAAGGCAATTTCCCCTTCAGGATAAAACTGTTTCTTCCAAATGCACTCCAGCCAAGTTTAATACGTCTGTTGAGTTCTTTCATAATGTTGCCATCCATTGAAATCA
Organism: Dysdera silvatica; assembly: GCA_006491805.2. Lineage (NCBI taxonomy): Eukaryota > Metazoa > Arthropoda > Arachnida > Araneae > Dysderidae > Dysdera > Dysdera silvatica. The sequence goes on along the minus strand of QLNU02015359.1, from coordinate 53,965,594 downwards.
GCTGGCCAAGGTAAATATATGAATCAGCAATTTCTAGCTCAATGTTGTCAACTTGTATTTTTGTTTCCTCTACGAAATTATTGAACATGATCTTAGTTTTTTGTAGGTTCATCTTGAGTCCAACTTCTTTACTTCTAGTTGAGAGCTCCTGTACCATGTCTTGGAGTTCTGATGGGTTCGTTGAAAAAATAACAATGTCATCAGCAAACCGCAAATGATTTAAATATTCACCATTTACTTCCCCTTAATTACTAATATTTTAGAATGGGATTTAAAACATTTCCAGAAGTTAAAATTTAATTTAATTTTTAAAAGTCATTAATCTGAATTAAAAATCCTGCTGATAAAATTTTGAGCAAAACGAACATGTTTGAATAAAATAATTCTTCATGAAGTGGATGAGAAAACAACGATCGATGACGCTCTAAAAAATTCAATAAATTGCGACGTTCACAAGATTGTAAGTTACATAATAGGTGAAATAACGACGTCAGAAAAATCATCTCAATGAACGTCGCAAATTATTCTACAATTTTACTTCCTGAAATTTTCTTCTCTACAATTCCCATGTTGAATCCTTTTTTCAACATATGAAACAATATTTGGCACATGAAATCCCATTCAGCACCTCCAAAAATATTTGAGCTGATTCCAAAAATAAAAAGTGACACGTATTTTCCTAATGAAGGATCAATCGAAACGCGTGGATATCATCATATCTTTCGAGACGTGTAGATATCATCTGACTATCATATATGAGATTCATTTCACCAGGGCCAAATTATGGTAAGGGCTCGCGGGGCCCGCGGAAGGAGTGGGCCCCAGAAAATTGATTTAGCAATTTTATTTAACATGATAAAATAGTAAATTAATGCAAAAATATATTATTTCTTTAGCTTTATAATCCAAAACAAAGTCAGCGAAACCATAGCTGGTATCTAATTACAACTATTACAGCCACAGCTTTGAGAATTGGATAATAAAAGAGCAGAGTTTTCAAAAACACAAAATTGTTACACCGATACCACATATTATTCGCAACTTTTGCCACAACTTTTACAACTTCAGCTCTGCAAGTTCATTCTTGGACATCCGACATTGACGTGAAAGTGGGATCAAAAAGCACATTTTTACCTCCATTTTTAAATGGTAATAAGGGTGCGTACGTTTTTCAGATATATATCCAATACGTGCGTCAGGGAGCCCCCAAATGCGAGTTGGACCAGGGCCCCCAATATTCATAGTCGGCCCCAGAATTTCACCTGATAAACTAATTAATCAGGTGACTTCGTATATTTAAAACGTTGCGAAAAAAACTTTAATATAGTATCTAAATTTAGAAAACCATAGGAAAAGAAGTTGCCTTAAAACTTAGAAAAACGGTTATTTTCCGTGAAAGAAATAATGTGATACTTTCTTGAAATACAGTCATCGGATGAAGTTGAAGAAAGGAAAAGCTTCGGATTGCTAGTTTTCCTCCAGAAACCATTTGTTACGATAAAAAGGATCTCGAATGTGAAATTTAAGTCGCCTTTCGCTGTAATCATCTCACGACTCTTGGCTTCAATTTAATCGGCAATATTTCTTTCTCAAAATATATTATATACAAAAATATGAATATGCTTCCAAAATTTAGCTTTGACTGATGTAAAAGACCTTTTTTTTAGAATGGGCTTTAAGTCTGATTTTCTCGTCTCCTAAATCTCATTCATCGTGCCTGATTAAGATAATATTAATCTCTGTTAATCAGTGTTCCATACTCTATTCATTACTTACCTTTAAAAATTAATAAAACATATTATTTTTCAAAAATAGTGCTACAAATGATGCGACACATCACAATCGCAGCGACTGGATTCATCATAAACCTAATAAATTATTCTTCCCAATCATAATGACGGTTCATCACAATCCTAATACATAAGTCATTACAGTTCCAATAAATGCTCCTTTATCATCCGAATAAATGATTCATCACTATCTCAATAAGTAGTTCGTCACAATTCCAATGGATGTTTCGTCACAATTCAAATAGAAAGTTCTTCACAATTCAAATAGAAAGTTCTTCACAATTCCAATAGATGGTTTATTGCAATCCCAAAACTTGGTTCAATAGAAACTAAATACTTCGTTGAATACAATCCCAATACTCGGTTCAACACAGTCCTAATACTTGGTTCAGCACAGTCCCAATACTTAGTTCATCACAATCCCAATACTTCGTTCATCACAATCCAAATAAATGGTTCCCAATATCTCCTGTAAGTAATTCAAATCATTAATTTGACACAATGATAAAAAATAGTTCATCATATTCGAACTAAATTATTTTTCGTAATTCAAATAAACGATTAATCAGTCCTAATAAGTAATTCATCACAGTTACAATAAATGATTAATGGCAATATCAGTAAGTAACACAAATAAGTGATTCATCTCAATCACAATGAGTGATTCATCACAATCCCAATAAATCTAATAATTGATCATATGATTTCCATGTCCTCTTCATTCTATGGTTAATGTAAGATAACTAACATATACTGTATTTTCTACTTTATTGAAAACTGCCAGAGTTCTATCACATTTTCTAAATATTTTATAAATTTTGACGAGCAGTGTATATATTTAGTAATTCATTATCACAGATTCCAAAATAGTTGACATGTAGTTTAAGGAACTTTATGCTTTTGAAAACATTAGCTATGCATAAACGAGGATCATTCTGTAAATTATCTTCATCCTGTTCTCCGTTCATACGACTGATACGTCAAAATTGATGAGGGAGAAATTTTGTAAACGTTTCTTTGAAACGCTGAAGAGCTTCGTCTGCCCAATTACCGCTTGAGTAAAGGAAGTCGGAACCAGCGATGAGTAATTAAGCTTCGTATCTCGGAGCAAATGACGCTGTTTAGTATTTGGACTTCGTTCGAAATCTCATTAATTTGAAAAAAATTTTCAAGATCGGAGAAATGTGACATTACTTCAAGCATAAAAAATAGTTGCATTAGCAAATGTCAGTCAAATATTGATCATTTATTATTTAAGAATAAACGTGAAATTTCAATTGAACCATTTCTAAACAAGTAGAGATGTTTGTCCTTATTTTTCTCAAATTTAGTATAATCTGGAAAACTAGTTGGATTGAAAATCCTTCTGTTAAAAGAACAAATCATTTTATAATGGTTGAAAGATCGTTCGCCTTTCGTGAATGATGTGGTCATGAAATTGAAATAGTCAGTTCTGTTAAGTTCAACGCATTTCTATTTATTTATTTAATTATTTTATTGTATTATTTTATTCATTTTATTTTGTTTATTTTGTTTATTTTAATTAATTAATTAATTCAATTTAATTTAATTTAATTATTTTGCAAGAAACTGAATTGCAACAAGATTTTTATCCCATAATAATTCATTCTTTTTTGCTGGCTTCTATCTCATATTTTCCAACACAGATGTTTATACAGAGACATTTCTCTTTCTTACAGGCCCATCAGTGCTGTTACGCTTGCATTGTTAGTGTAACAGCATTTCTCTTTCTTACAGGCCCATCAGTGCTGTCACACTAACAATGCAACTACCAGCGTAGTAATTTCGACTCAGTAACAAAACTTGGCATGATGGTAGTTGGAGGTTTCAGATGAGAGGTCATGGTAATGTGAACCCCTAACTCTGTGATTTAAGGGAGCTAGGTCATGTAAATTTTTGCATCCAGCTTTCATAAAAAGTTCTGAAGACTCCAAGAAAAGCCTTTAAATTCATTTTTTATTTAATTTTTGTTTTCAAGAAGCGTAAAATATTCACACGGGAAATTATTTTTATAGGTATGGACTTTTGGCACAGGACATCATGTGAAAAGCCTAGTAAAAATCATAAAATCAAATGACAGATTCAGAATGCGAACATTTGATGAAAGACAGAAATGGACAATTCTGTTGTTGGCACATCTTTTCCGAAAAAGAGAAGCGAACTTTTTTCACATTTTGAAAATATTCAAAATATTTAAAAGTCTAGATGTATACCAGCAGTGGCTGACCATTGGAGCGAAGATAGGTGCTGTTAGGATATAATGCATTAGGGACTGAAGTTTGAGGATATCATTTCGTGTTGCTAATACGGGAGGAGGAGGAATTGTGCAAGGGTTTCATTGGGAAGGGTGGCCGCCGGAGGCGGCGCTGTAATCCCAGACAGGACGCTTGAACAGCGTAATCAGCCGCCGAGGCGGGTGTTACTATTCCACAAACACCTTCATTCCTTCCGTGAACCAATGAATGATTGTATATAATCTTGACCAGAAATTTCAGTTGTCTGAGAAATACGTGTCCAACGGCTGACATGTTCCCGTGCAGCTTGCAGGTATAAGCAAGGACGGGTACTTGGACTATCGCCTATTCCGAAAAGAGTCGAATACAAATCGGAGTCAATTTCAGCTGACCAGTAGTCGAATAAAAAAAAACGAAAATGCGCGAATATTTTACGTTTCTTGAAAAAACAATTAAATAAAATATGAATTTGAAGGTCTTTCCTTGGATTCTTTAGCACTTTTTATGGAAGCTGGATGCAAAATTCATATGACCCTAGCTTCCTTAAATCGTCGAACTGAAGATTTACACTACCACAACCTCTTACCTGATACCTTCAGCTACCATCATTCCAAATTTTGTCCAGAAGCCGAATTTACATCGCTGGTAGTTGCATCATAACTGTCAACTCATTTGTGCTCCAGTTCTTCACATGGGGTAAAATTATTATTAGAAGCTAATAAAAATGTCTATTACTTACGGAAGATGCCGAAATGTAATTGCTTTTAATAATGGCTGAAATGGACACGATGAGTAAATCATTACTACGATACTAATACAATATATACTAATACAATATATTCTATTCATACTAATCAATAATACGTAACTCAATACTACGAATAATTTTTAATTAAGAAAATAGAATTAAGTGTGATCTCATCACGAAATGTATTTTAATATATCCCTGTGTTGCATATACAAGGGCAATTTACGCTTATGATCTTCGGTTAAAATTATGTATATAGTTACAAATATAGTAGTTACAATTATGATAGTTACAATTATGATAGTTACAGTCACCATAGTTACAATCATGATAGTTACAGTTATTATAGTTACAATCACGGTAGTTACAATCATGATAGTTAGAATGGTTATAGTTACAATTATGATAGTCAGTTACAATCATGATAGTTAGAATGGTTATAGTTACAATTATGATAGTCAGTTAAATTTTGATAGTTACAATTATGATAGTCAGTTAAATTTTGATAGTTACAATTATGATAGTCAGTTACAATTATGATATTCGGTTCGCAAAAGATACTTAATTGTTTAAATTGAAAATAAATTAAAGTTGAAAATTTTAAATTTTAATCCTAGTTTGTTGAAATTGGGCAAAGTTAGGATGCCGTCATCAACGTGACTGAAAAAAAAACCTGTGACGAATTTTACGGGTTCAACCTCAGTAAAAACGTTTTCAACGCTGACGTTTCGTTTGAGAATGAGATATGAGAGTTAAATAATGTACGGGCAAAAAGGAAATGGTAGTACGTGACTCAGGATAAAATTCTGGCTAAGTTCAAATTCACTTTAAACTACCATGAACAAATTCTCGAAAAGGTCCTTTGGCTGCTAAGGTAGAAAAGTCTAGACTCAAAGTTTTACGTGGAATATTTTTTTTTCGAGGAAGCGAATTTGTTATCGTTTTAGCAGCGAGTCATGGGTTTTCGGGTAACAACTCTTTATTTCTTCCTGTAACAACAGTAGCTTGTTTCCAGAAAATCTATTCCGGTTTGGAGGAGAGGTAAGGAGACCCTTGTTCCCCGGAACAAATTGTCGAAGTTTTGTTTCTTAAATCTCCAAACGATGTGGTGGAGTGAATTTTTTTTTATTTTAAGTTTACCAGTATCCGCAGATGTTACAAATTCGTTTTTTGCAAATTTACAGACCTCGTTTGTATAGAAAATTGTGTCATTGAAATGTACATTTTGGTTTGATGTTGATATGATATTCAGCATTATATTGCGGGTGATGTAATAAAGAAACCATAATCCATTCGAGTAAAATTCGAATAATATATTTGCATTTAATAAAAAAAAACACACTTCATAAAGTATAGTTTAGCTTGAACCACTCCTTATAAAAAATTGCATTTAATTTTAATAAAATTTTGAATAACGTCATGCCAATTTCTTAATCTTTATCCATTTATGTAGGGTTCGACTCAAAAACGCGGCAAAAAAATTGCATGCTCACCGAGACTAATTGCCTACTTTATTCCGGGGGTTGATTTCCTAGGACTTTGGGGGGTTCGGATTCTTCGGAAAAGAGGTCCCGGCGCCATATTACC
>QLNU02015359.1:53912763-53951377 GCA_006491805.2 Dysdera silvatica | reverse complement strand
GTTTCCTCTACAAAATTATTGAACATGATCTTAGTTTTTTGTAGGTTCATCTTGAGTCCAACTTCTTCACTTCTAGTTGAGAGCTCTTGTACCATGTCTTGGAGTTCCAATGGGTCCGTTGAAAAAATAACAATGTCATCAGCAAACCGCAGATGATTTAAATATTCACCATTTATTTTTATTCCCTTGTTATTCCAATTTATCTGCTGAAAAATCATCTGTAAAGCTGAAGTAAAAAGTTTTGGAGAAATGGTATCTCCCTGCCTCACACCTTTACCAATTTTGATAGTTTTGGTATCTTTATGTAACCGAAATTTTGCACTTGCATTTTTATACACACGTTTCACCATGTCAATGTACACATCCTCAATGTCTGTTGATCTTAAAGAGTTGATGACTGCTGATGTTTTAATAGAGTCAAAGGCCTTCTCATAGTCAATAAATGCAACACACAATGGAAGTTCATATTCATGTGTTCTTTCAATTAATTCTCTTAATACTTGAATATGGTCCACTGTACTGAATCCACTTCGAAATCCAGCTTGTTCTCTTGGTTGAGCTGCATCTAATTTTTTCTGCAGGCGATGTGTTAGCACTTTTGTGAAGATTTTATAAATAGCAGGTAACAAGCTAATTGGTCGGTAATTTTTCAAATCCTCTTTATCACCTTTTTTATGCAAAAGAATTACTGTTGCAGAATCCCATTGGTTTGGTATGTTACCGCTGTTAAGACATTTGGTAAAGAATTTTGCAAGTATGTCTTCTACATATTCTCCAGCTTCTTTTAGGATATCTAATGTAATACCATCATCACCAGGGGCTCTTCCTTTCTTCATATTTTTTATTGCAAATGAAACTTCTTCTTTTAAGATTTTAGGAGCTGTTCCTTCGACTATCTCAGAGTCTTCGTTTAATCCACTGTTACTTTCATATAGTTTTTTGTAGAATTCTTCAACTCTTCTAAGTATTTCTTCCCTATTTCTTGTTACGGTGCCATCCTCTCCTTTTAATGCAATGATGTGTTTCTTCCCAACAGATAAACTTCCTTTAACAACCCTAAGGCTCTTGTTATTTTCAATGGCTTTCCTTACTAGCTCACAGTTGAATTTTCTTATGTCTTCTTTCATGCTTTTGCGCAGAGTTTTACAAAGTTCTATGTACTCAATCCTGGAACTGGTATTTCGATTGTCCACCTTCATATCTCTTCGCCTTTTCATGAGCTGTTTCGTCTTCTCAGATAATTTGCTATTGTGCTTTTTACAGGTTACACCACCAATTTCCCCAGCAGTTTCAACTATTGTCTTAACAATGTTTTCATTTGCTTCTGAGATGTCAACTTCTTCAATAAGTCCTTCCAGTGCAGAAAAGCGATTTTTTAATTCCAACTTGAATGCCTCGGTATTTTCTTTTAATTTCTTTAAATCCACCCTCTTACATACTTGTTTCCTAATGAGCTTCTGCCTTTCTAGTTTAGTATTTAAGTGCATTTTACATCTCACCAATCGATGATCACTTCCAGCATTATATTTCGCTACCTTCATTATTTTTCGAAATTAAAATTTTAAATTCCTCAATTTTCCGCCAGGAACACTATTGTGCATCTCATCTGATAGAGCGTAGTTATTTTACTTAACCATATCTAACTTCCGTTGCATAGAGATATCTAAAAACCATAAAAAACCATAAATTACGTTAAAAACTATATATATATGTATAAAGGTTTCTAGGGAAATCCTAATGTGACTAATAATTCGTGAGCGAAGATATCTCTATGCAACGGAAGTTAGATATTGTTAAGTAAAATAACTACGCTCTATCAAATGAGATGCACAATGGTGTCCCTGGCGGCAAATTGAGCAATTTAAAATTTTATTTTCGAAAAATAATGAAGATAGCGAAATATTTTCAATTAGAAAGGTCTTATTCGAAAAAAATTACAGAAAGGTTTTATTTTGCATAAGGAACGTGGTTTTATGCAAATGAACGATATTTTGTACAACTAAAGCGCCACTTTCCCCTGGTGGCGAAATTCGAAATTAAATTAAAATCGCTTCCGCATGGTATAATTAAGCTAACCTCCAAATTCCTTGTCGGCATCTCTTTCTCGGCATCCCTTCCGGGGTTCCACAAAGATTCGAAAAAATGCTAAAACAAGAGCATTTACTCTTTAATGCTAAGAATAAATTATGAGGGGACGAAAAATTCTTTCCTTAAATAGTGAAAATTAGTGATGAAACACTAGAAATAAATATGTATGATGCAAATTTGGGGCGTTAAACTTTGAGTTAATTCTTGGGGGGTCCGTGAGGGGGGAGTGACCTCTGAAGGGGGTACGTGGTCTAGGAAAGTTAAATAACTGCTGCTTTAGAGCGTCTAGAATTGCGGGTTATTTTATGGCCACCCATATATATATGCTATTTATTCTTCTGTATTCTATATTATTCTTTTTCATCATAAACTACTTTTGTTGCTTCACTTATGTCTTTTTCCAAATTCAATGTTACTCCTCTATTTTATTCGTTCTTGTAATAAAACCGAATATTTTATTTATTGTATCTTGCGATAAAATAGATAAATATTATATTGAAGTTTGATGTAAGGAAATCAAGCCCGATATTGGTCTGAGAGTTTGGAAAAGCGTGCTGATACTTCAACTGTTTGTGTATAAAATATTCATATATCGGTATAGAAAACTACATGGTTTATTTTTTGCTTGTTTGTTTGAGGGCCTCTAAATAAAATAATTTTTGAAAGCGCTGTCCAGTATAAAATATGAACACGCGGTTTTACGTTTCGAAATGGTGGTGTATGTCCTTGTTTTGGGAGCTCAGTGGAAAATACTTTATGATGATTTAAGATACTTAACATTGATGATTTAAGATGTTTCATACTAATGATTTGAGCTGCTTTATACTGATGGTTTAAGATACTTTATACCGATGATTTCAGCTACTTCATACTGATGGCGTAAAATATTTAATCTGTTGTAATGTATTATTACCCTCCTCGGGGCTAACACAATTGCCAAATTATGGTCAACACACAAAGCATTCGAGGCGAGATTTTTGTGTTTTTCGTTGGAATTCATTATAGGGAATAATTCCGACACCCACATTTTCAGCTCAAAATAGAGATTTTCGACATAGTAGAAAAAGAGGCACTATCCCCGACTTACATTAGAACTAGGGTCTCTCCGTTTAGCTCAAAGCTCCGAGGAGGGATCCTAGTTCGAATCTAGATCGGGGGCTATGTCTCTTTTTCTCCTGGAATAAGAAGCTCTAGTTTGAGCAAAAAGCGGATGTCGGAATTATTGCTTATAATATTTAATCCCAAAATAAAGTTAAAAGGTTTTACGTTTGTTCAGATAAAAGGAAAGGAATAGCTATCATTGTAGTTAAAAAGCTTTTTTAGGTGTCTTTTAAAGAAAAAGGAAAATGTTGCCCTCCTAAAAGAAACTGTAACTCTCTGCTTGTTACCAAGATATAGAAAGTTACCTATTATTTTTAGAATATATTTTATTGTTTGCTTAAATGCAGTATCGAAAGTCGTTTTTAAGTTAACCAGTAGTAGTTTTATGTTTATACACTGGATATTTAAAACACTTAAACGTTTTGCATTAAAAAGAATATATATAATTAAAACAAATAGTTAACAAACTATTACTGGTAGAAAGGAATTGAAAGGTAATAGGTATTTAAAAATCAAAATAATGATTGGTCCTCCGGCGCTAAATTATACAGCTTAAATATTAATATTATATGATCATATTATGATTTTGTTATATATATGCACACATTCGAGGATTTTTGAAATTTTGCTTTCTGATTTTCAAATCCGGAAAATGGAAAGAAAATCTGCTCTGTCATTTTTTCTTTTTTAAATCCGTTGGAATATTTTTCGCTTTTTTAGCTTGAACAGAAGCTGCTTGCTGATAAAATGGTTTTTATAACTATGTTTTTCTGAAAAGACGGGTTTATTGAATTTCAACAGTTGACGATAAAATCCAGAATGGAAGAAAGAGGAATAAACTAAAAATATAGTACGAGTTTTTAAACAACGTTTCCATCATAACCTGATATTTATTAATCCTTAAATCATTGAATTAAATTTTTTTTAAAATATTCAATTTTAAATTTTGTTCAAAATATTGATTTTATACTTTTTTCAAAATATTCAATTTTAAAATATTGCTAAAATATTGATTTTATACTTTTTCAAAATATTCAATTTTAAAATATTGCTAAAATATTGAACTTTAGAGTTCGTTAAAAATATTGAATTTAATTTTTTTTAAAATATGGAAATTTAAAATTTGTTAAAATGTGGAATTTTAAAATTCGTTAAAAATATTGAATTTTACATTTTGTTAAAAATATTGAATTTTAAAATTTGTTAAAAAAATCCCTCTTGAAAATCACTGTCTTTTAGTATGTTGTTGGAACATGGTTTTGAAAATTATATACATAGTATTTTAGCTCAGGAATACTTTAACTTGCAACTTGTGTTATTCATTTGTGGTATCTGTATTATAATATCGCTAAAAATATTAATAAAATACTTCGTCGTTTAATTAGATCAATTCTTCAGGTTTTATTTACGTAAGAGGCCTGGAGGAAAAGAATATTTTTAAGAGAAAATAATTGTAGCCGAAATATATGCTTACAAACAACAAAAAGCACAATATTTTACGCAGTGTTTTCTTTGATATTATGGACAGGAAAATGGTTTTCCAAATACTTATTTCAAAATTTCAAATTATGGCAAAATGTTGTCTACTAAAAAACAATAAATTTTGCTTCCGAAATTACCTTTTTACAAGTAAGAAATTATTGGAAGTTTGGCGCTTCCATCTTATGTCTGATGATTGATTACGGATAATTTTGCGGATTAACAATAGAAATTTTCATATCAGTGCCGCCATTTTAATTTACTCCTGCAAATTTATATTCAACTGCTTCACTTTCAGTCATTCCTTCTCAAAATCGTAATAGTTCAATGCCTCTTCACAAGCAGATTTTCCTGGTTCCAAATTTGTGGTTCCACGACGTCAGTAAGTCTTTAAATTTCGCTTTTAATTTTTTTTCCAACACCCATCATAGTCTTAGCATTGTTAATAATTTACTACATTTTACGTTTATTCTTTTGGCATAACTCTATTTTAACGAAACAATACAGAGTTTCACCAGGAGATTCCATAACAAACAGTTATTTCGACACACTTGACAAAGGGAGCAGTTGGCTCCCGAAACGTCGTGTTTTTAAACCTTACGCCAGTGTCAAAATAACTGTTTGTTATAAGACTATTTTACAGGTATACACATATCAATAACATGTATATTTAACTGGAAGCAGCTTATTCCTCGTGCTTTTTGACAAGAGTGTTTCGAATTCAGATTTATTCGAAGATCTCCAACGAAGAACCTTGCATCATTAAATGTGCTCAGACGAGTCGACTATCGATATTTGACTTCATTTAGAATTAAAATATAACTGGGTGTGGAGAAAATTGGTGCATGGGGCAGAGTACAGAGGTCGAGACTCGTGAAGGAAGGCAGCAGGCCCGAGACTCATCAAGCTGTTTTTGTATCGGTTTTTGCTCGGGTCTTCTGCCAAGTTACAATTCATGGTGTTGGTCCACTGTATGGTAACTGGTGTGTTCACTGTATTCAATATACCTCTTGGCGACATAAATATTGATATGTGTTTCCGCTTATTTAACCCATGTTATTAGGAGTAGGCTCTACCTATGGAACTGAGTATCTCTGTCAATTCCTTCTCGCATTTCTTGCCAGAGCTAAATGTGACTTTTCTATCAAGCCTCTTGAAATCGATCCTTTCAAATGTACTGGTTGTCTACCAGGAGGACGCCTCTCGCTACTGTGCCTAGTTTGTGGCGGTTACTGTAAGAATAGGGTTTGCCCATTTCCAGAGGGGATGAGGTAGGAAAGGTTTTATTTCTGAGGGTATTGGCGACAGAAAGAGGTACAATTAATAATTCGTAAATTAAATAAATAAAATCCACAGTGTATTGAATGAAATATTCGAAAGTATAAAGGAGAATAAACATAGTGGAATAATTACAAAACAACAGAGAAAAATAGAAAATGTAATGACTATGATTTATCCAAAATATGAACAGAATTAGGAAGAAACACTATTAATTATATAGGGGTTAAAATGCGGAATTACTTACCAATCGAAATAAAGAACATAAACATCAATCTATTTAAAAAAAAAGACCAAAGAAAAAAATTATTAGAAGATGATGTAAATGCTGGGGAACTCTATTAAATGAAAGTCATCTAACGGACAAAATCTAAAAATGTTCATGAGCTTGTTATATGTTCTCTATTTACTTGTGGCCTACTTCACACGCTAATTCATGATCCGTTAAACACATAATGTATGTACGAAATCGAATTCAAATATATGAGTTCCAGGCAGTGGTGTAGGGAAGGGAGGGGCTGAAGCACCCCGTTGAATATCAAAACAGGTTAATTTTCTCTAATGCCGCATCGTATACCCTTTTTTTTAAAACATCTTGAACACCCCTTCATGGATTTTTAATCACTATGCTACTGGCAATGATATCTTATATCTTTAAATACGGAGAAAGAAAGAGCACTGTTCCAGTCCTCGTTGGTCTAGCGGTCAGGGCACTCCGAGCTCAACGTAGGGACCCTAGTTTTACTCCACGGCGGGGACAGCGTCCCTTTTTCTCCTATACATAAGAAGCTCTAGCTTGAGCTGTTTATACGTGGGTGTCGAAAATTAAGTGTAATAAATTTATTATTTAAATGGATTATTTATATGAATTATTACTCAAATTACTTACATTCGTTATTATTTAAATTGCCTATAATTGAATATATTTACAATTTAAATAATAGTAATATATTTATTTTATATAAATCGAACACTACGCAGATTAAATCAAACAACAATGTCAATCAATCAACGTTTATTGGCGTAGTGATACCAACGCCGATGGTATGGCGTGATTAGATGGTGAAACGTTCGAAAGAAAATAAATATTTCTGCCTTCGGTGGGACCTGAACCCACGACCTTCCACTTGCCGGGCGGAGGCTCTACCCACTGAGCTCCTGAAACCTTCTCTTTCCACAAAAACCATGTTGAGCACCACTATCCATAATAACCGTTTTCCATCTTTGCTGTCTATGGTTGCATTGGCGGCTACTGGAAGAACAACCGTTTTCCTGACTCGTTCGCGAGCTGATAGCGCCATTTATGCATTCCACGTAGCGTACGACCCTTGGTGTCTGTTTCTTGGTGTTTCCGTGTCGTGTGGAGATTATTTACGACGTGAGAGGTGTCAATCATTTCTGTACGTAGTAATTAATAGATAATCAAACAAACGAACTCATTCACTCATACTCGGACAATATTACCGCAAAAACTGCACCTTAATGCGATGATTTTTAAAATTCATCGGAACTTTTGATTGACTTTCAATTGGCTTCCAACAGTTAAGCTCCCAATGGTAACATCAACAAAAATAGAAATGTAAAACTTTAACACAAAATTGCCCATGAAGGTAGCAAATGTATTTATGCATTAAAGAAAACAAGAATTATGTGCAAAGATAAAAAAGTATTTACTTAAGTTATATGATGACGTCACATTTGGGTCATTAACAAAATGATGTTTGAAGGCAAACAAACTAAACAAAACTTATATTAATATAGTATATGATCATCCCGGACTTTCACACAAACTGTACAACGATTTTTCACCCTTTCGGTTAGGTGATTAACCATCGCAGATGCAACAATGTCCAATCTTCCATTAGGACAGTTTCCAGCTCTTTGAGATTGGCTGGAGGAGGTAAATGTACAGAGACAGCACGCCTGCGGGCACCCTGAAGGTTTCAGTGTAATTAAGGTCAGGCGAATACGCCTCCATCCATACGAGAAATTCTCTCACTTTCCAGGTACTCGTCAACGATGTTGGCTTGATGGGGTCGGGCATTATCGTCCATAAGGAGGAAATCAGGACCGACTGCTGGAGCGTAGTCTCAAAATAGGTCTAGGACTTCATTCCGATACCACGCAGCCGTTACAGAACCGCCTTTACAGATGTGCAGCTCGATGCGATATTCCATTGAAATTCCAGCTCACACCATGACGCTGCCACCATTGAATGCGTGATGTTCCATGATGTTCTTGCCTGATCGCGTATGTCTCGTTCTCTCCAGATCCTTACAGGCTTAACATCTGATTCCAGGACAAATCTGGACTCGTACGTGAACAGGACGTTACACCAATTGGAGACAGTCCAATTGTCATGTTGACGACACCATTTCAGGCTTTCTCCTGTAGCTTCGATGGTTAGTTGAACACAAACGCATGGTACTCTGGTATATAGTCCCTTCATATGGAACTTTCGGCGCACAGTACTGGGAGATATTGTCTTACCAAGTGCCTCTCCGATTTTCAGCCATTCGAATTCAAATATGCTTTCGAAAATTGAAAATTTGCATTGCATGCTTAATTTTTGTAAGTTAGTGTATTAAACTTAGTCTAAAGCAATTACCGGAATTTTTAAAACAAAATCTTTATATTATCTAGTGGCAGTTCTTACATGCTTATATGATTAATTTTCTTCTCATTGTTTTCTTTATCCTTCATTAGCATATCAAGCTTCTCAAAGCCGCATTTATTATAACTACGGCTTGATTCTTTCAACAATTTATTAAACAAACAATGTTTTCTAACATAATAAATCAAAAATTTTTATTACTAATTAAAGCATATCATAAGCACTTATCAACGATCCACTTTTTAATAAAAAAGGTAAATGACAAAAAGTAGTGGCATGACAAGTCAACAGAAATAATAACGATTCTGAAGAAATAATAACAATGGCTTCTATATTTGCAGCAGCTTAGTTATTTCCAACTTTGGGATTATGGGCCATTAATTATATTTCCTTTTTTGGCTGATGAAATCGACCTTTTGACAATAATCGTGTTCTTTCGTGTAAGACTCGCCATTCTTCTTTGATGATGTCCGTGTTTTTGGCTAGGACTGCCCTAAATAAATTAACTCTATCTTCATGTTAAAACTTATGAATGTGAAATTGAAGATTATTCTATTTGCTTTTAATAAGCAATTGTTTCAGTTGATTAGTTGAAATGGCAATTTCAGTTTAAATATATAATATATTTATTCATATATATTTGTGCGTGTATATCCAAGCATATATAAATATATATTAAGAGTGCATGTGCCAGAATACATATACGTTGAGAGAAATTCAAAAAGCAAATGTGTTAACCGAAATGTAAGAAAATAAATCCAACAATATTTAAATAACAATTTTTACTAGGAATTCTGGCTTCGGGAAGCGGTTCGGACTAAATAATGAAGATAAATAATATACCATGTTTGACTAAAATTTTATTTTATAAAGTAAAATGCGTCATACGTGGTAAACAATTAAAAGACATTGATAGAATCATTGCAAATATTATTGTTTGAACTAAATAAAATGGAAATAAATTCCACAATTTTATCTGAATATTTTAGAGCCCCTTAAAAAATTAACGTTTTTTAGTTTCCAAACAACTAAGGATTTATACGTTCTTTAAAACAAACTGAAAACTTATGCAAAATTTATTTCGTATAATTTTCTGTTCCACCTAAAAATTTCTCTCGGTTCGTAAATCAAGTTGCTAAAATATTTTTACGTGAAACAATACTCCATTATGCGTATTTAAAAACTAACATTAATGTTAATTTTGTTATTAGAATTAATGTTTTAATAGACAAGAATCATTTCTCTGTTACTTAATGTCATGTACACCACAAAAAAGTATTTTATATATGATGAGATAACCATTTTAAGAAGTAAGTTTCTCTTTGCTTAACGTGTAACAATGGAAAGAGTAGCATTTATCAATCGCAGGGCCTTTTGATCAATTACACTGGCCGTAAGAGATTCTCCTGAAATTTGTCATTTTAGTTCTTTAAAGAATTTTTTATAAATAAATATTTGTTGTGAAAATATTCTTAAGAGAAAAATAGCCGCGAATGTGTCGAAAAGCTTAGACCCGGAGCGCTTAAATATCGTGAGTGCAGCAACTGCCAATGATCAAGCGGTGTATTTTTAGATATGTGATTATTCATGAATTGTGGAGAATTTTCAGACACTGAAATCTTTTATTATATATTTATTCTTTATAATCTTTATCTTTATTCTTTATAATCTTAATCTTTATTCTTTTATATATATTCTTTTCTTAAAACTGAACGATATATATTGTGCAGAAATTTTAATGGGAAGGGTGGCCGTCGAAAGAACAACCTGTAATCCCAGATAGGTTTGACGTCAAAATAATTTGACAGCCAATGGGCGAAGGGAGATTTTGGATCCGTACAGGCGTACAGAGACGCACCGCTCGAACTGGTGTTTTCATTTAACGTCTTCCGAAAACCATCCACGATCAATCCACCTCGAGGAGTGGTTGAAATAGATGGATGGCACGGAAGAACACCCCGGGCTGGCTGATGCTCCTACAAGAGCCCACTGGGCACCTTTGGATGGGTGCAAAGCGGAAGATAACGGGCACGAGCCAGCCCTGCAACCAGGATTCACGGAACGCCATCCATCCCGTCCAGACCGTTTTGCTGGTGTTTCATTCACGGGCAATGGAAGCTTTCCCAAGGCGATCGGCGCCACACGCAGACCGGAGACTGTGGCCGAACAGCCCGGAGCAGAACAAAGGACGTCCGCATAACCCCAAAGACAAAGACCGGTTCACGAGGAATAAGCGGAGCGCGAACGGAACAGCGGGCACAAACATCACCGCATTCCGGCGGCCTAGTCAATGTCCCATTCGCTTCGCCTAAGCGAGCAGGAACCAAGACCCGCCAGACCTGTACCTCAGCAAAAAAAAAACAAAAAAAAAACGAAGCAGAGCTGACCGCACGCCACCCGAGCTACGACCGAGCTGAACGAAGTAATATCTGTGTTGCAAATGCCACCGATCAGCGAGGAAGCGTATCAGCAAAGTCTCTATTAATAAGAGTGTACTAATAATGATCTCTACGATTATAGCATAATTAATCATTCATGCTTATATGATAGTATAATGTATGAACTTTAAAAACATGGAAGGCATTTAGAAATAAATTTGTCGAGACTAGGCACACGTCTTTTATGAAAAGTATTTACCGTCCCACGGTTTCATAAAAATTTAGAAACATCAAGGTAGAGGACAAAGATATGAATACACAATTTTAACAATTCCCTGTGATTTTAAAAATATATTCTGTTTCGTATTTTGTACCATGAGAATATTAATTAAACTTATAGTAGGAGTTTTAAAGATGTGTTATGGCAAAAGGTAATAGATCGAATACCGGAACCTTCACTTTTATAGTAGCAAGCCAAGTTCTGATTATGGCTTTTGTTTCAGAAATAAAGCTAATATTGCGTAGGGTATTGGTTAGAATACGAATAATAATCCAGGACTTCGCTTCTGTGATAGTAGTTGTACTCCATCAGAAAACTATTGAGTGCAGATTTTATTGTTTATTGTTTTTGAAGCGTTTGAGTAAACGGATGATTAGATGATTATGCTATTATTATTATTAGATGATTATGCTATTATTATTATTAGATGATTATTCTATAATGCAGCTTAATAATGTTTATGATTTGTTATGTTTCAAATTGCAACAAATTGAACGTTACGTTTCAATTCCCAATTGCTTCACATTTTAGCGTTCCTCTCACTTTTTAATTCTTTTATCACGTATTAGTGATGTTTCTGCCCTATATTCACGTTTTCTAGGCCCACTGTCGATGTTTCAACACCTTATTCATTCGATTAAGATAATCTTCATTTCAAAGAGAGCCACACAAGAAACCATAGCTATTTTTGAGACTGTACTCTTCCATTTTCCTCTTCACCAACAGAAAAGATGCATCTCCATGTTTACTTCCAACCATATCCAAGTTATGTAAACTCAGTTGAATGTATGCTCGATACTATGGAAATAGATTTGAGGTTGGGCAAAATATTATTATTATTATTATTTTCATAATTTTATTTGGCCTATATCTAAACATCGCATGTTACAGAGTAATGTTTTCTCACATTTGTGCTAATTTTGTATTTTAAACACTCACTTTGAGCATCGGTTTGCAACTGGCAAACCCATTTTGCAACTGGCAAACCCATTTTGCCTATGTGTTATCGGAAAGAAAATATACCTTTCCAAATTATTTCATGTTCTCAGAAATTTTTCTGTTATTAGCGAATGATTATGTCGAAAGATAATTTATAATGTAATAATTTATATTGTGATAATTTATTTTATAATAATTTATGTTATAATAATTTATATTGTAATAATTTGTATTATTTAATATAACAATTCGTATTGTAATAGTCTATATTAATAATAAGATGTAATTAATTGTATGCTCATATATTTTCCTTAAAATATACCAAATATTGAAAGAAAATTCATTTATTGTAAAATCATATGAGAATTATATATCCAACACGTTATCCGTTTAGAATTAATATAATTACGGCGAAACTTCAAAAATACACATTTTATAAATTTAAATGAAATTTAAACTGAATTTCTACACTCGAAGTCTGGTCTACAGGACGATTTGCTTTATAAAACCTTTATTAATAGTCCAAGAGTACTATTTGTATCTAAGTATGCGATTTCTCTTTTACAATTTCCCTTTTCTGAGAGTTTCATGAAAGCACTGAAGATTTTAGACTTGTTTGTTTTGAAGAAAAAATTAGCATTATTGTTGAAAGAAAATTGAAAAAAAGGAAGTTGTTTCTTTAAAACGTCCAATACTTGTAAATAAATAAAAAAGATGCAGGACGTTTCTCCCTTTTTTTTAAAAAATACATTCTACTTTTTCAAGAAAATGCCGCGGCGAAAGTTACCGCTTAATTTTTCCAGTGGTAGTCTCATGTTTGTTGCGCTGAATTTTTAAAACACCGAACATTTTTCGCATTGATGGTCCTCAATCGAGGCTTTCATATAGAATTTTCAAAAGTTTTTTCGTTCTGCTCTTCGGTTCATGAAAAACTAGAAATATCTTGCGAGTGATTACGTCGAAAAGTTTCCACTTCTTCTTTACCGGTTAAAACATTTTTCGATTTATATTTCGTTTTATTCATTTTGAAAAGGGGCTGCTCGAGGAAAAAATAAATTTTTGAACAGCTTTTTATGCGACAAAAGCGGATCTGTTATATTTCAACAGCGGACTGAAAATTCCGAGTGGAGATAAGAAACAAAATGAACAAGTGTAATATTTTGGAATTAATTCGTCTTCAGAGTAACTTTGCTGAAAGACAAATTGCGTTTATAATATTTATTAAAAACTATTTTGTTTGAAGTAAACAATACTGAAATGATGAAATCAAAGGCACGTGACATGTATATGGAAGTGTTTGAAATTATAACGATAATCATAATTAGCAACAGGTTTGATACTGTGAACATCGTTCAGATATTTGCATTTAAATACTCGCATTAGATTTTGAAAGACGATGGTTTTAAAACACATATAAATGTGGATACAAGAAGAAAACGCAGATTATGAGGGGGTGCCAAAATAAGTTAACTGAAATCATTCACTGATGTTTCTCTACACAAAATTGCTTATCAACAAGTAAAGACTGACTGAATTGTAATTCTGAAATGGTTGCTGAGAATCGGAAAATTTTATGAGATTTTCAAATTCAGTTCAATAAACATACCACACCATACTCCAATGGCAAAATATGGAAGTTATATCAAAATACTGCAGTGATATAAGAAAACATACTTGATTGATAGATATAGCTATACTTGAAGATAAACTAGATGAAGAACTAGATGAAGAACTAGATAGAAACAATGAAGAAATATAAAAATCTACAGAGTAAATGGTGTGATGGGTGTCTAAACAGATCAGCATGGATAAGTATTAATATATGAAAATACGCTTAATGATCTACAAGTCATTATTAAATCAAATTAAAAATAATAATACAAATTTCAATGTATTTGTTGCGTATTGAAGAAAGAAAAAATAAAATAGCAAATCAGGAAATAAAAAATTTGAATCGCCTGATAATCACGACAATCGTATGACTGGTTGAAATACCATTGAATGATTTCTTCGTTTTATATGCAATAAATACGCTATAATTTGTATTATTATTTTTAATTAAATATTAATATATGCAATATAGAATATTCTAAAAAGTATTTTGAGAATATTGCCCGTAACTAAATGATTAAGTTGTACATGTTCCATGATTAAGAGACATATATCAGAAAGTTGAGCATTTGATTACATTTTTTTGCAGAATTCTGAAACTGTCATTAGTGATCCTATTTTCTTTGAAATTTGCTAATCTGAAGAAATCCCTAAATATTTGCTACATAAAATCTCCATGTGAAGTCACGTTCAAAATAAAGATCTGAAAAATGGTATGTTTTGTCAAATATATGGAAGAGTCTATCTAATATCGAAGTTCGTTTGAACATTTGTGTTTGGCTCGAGGCATCTTGTGTTATATTTCCTACCCGTTCATAAAGCAACGTTTGTTCTGTCGATATCGTACGATAACTATCCTTAGCTATTACATCGATTTGGAATTTGTAAGCCATAATTGATTTGTGAAGGTTGAAATGGATTGGCTTGGATGACTGTCATAATGCTAGTTTTATCTTACACCGTGTGCTCTCAAGAACTGAGACGTCTTATCCATTATAAATGATACCATCCTGGTTTGAAAGAATGAGGTATGAACAAGCGCCATTAAGCGCAGCCTATAATAATAAAACCACGTCGTTAGATATGATTGCCTTGTTTTCTAACTGCCCATTTATTGGTAGTTTGATTAGTTCTCTTACTGGCGTACTATACTATAATGCTTTATCATAATGGCCCATTATCTGCAGCATCCAGTTTACCTTATAAAGTACATGAAATGGCTTTTATTTTTATATATATTATTTTTAAAAGTTGCGTACGGTTCTTCCCGTCTGACCTCAATAACTTATTATTAGTGAGAAATTGACCTTATTACAGATGGGCATCGAAGATCTTAGAACTTCGTGTTACGAAGGAAGATAATTACAAATCAATGGCTTTTTTTAATAAATGATTTTGGAAGACAGATGTATGAGTGTTGTAGTGCTTCATTTCCCAATAGGCTATACTAGACCGTATCAAATTATACATCATACATAAATATTTTTGTTAACAGTATATGGTGGAGCTAATTAAATTATTAACGACGACGGACCAGAATATAATAAAATTATATATGTTTATTTCTAATTTTCTCCGCTTTACTGGGAGAATGGTGTTGGCTGATGAAATCATCGCTTTAAAGAATTGCAATGCGGTCGACGCAGTCGGCGCCTGAATTACAACTGGTTTATACAACAATTTTCCGCATGGTGGCAGTACAAAGCATGAGAATGGTAGAACTGTTTTATAAGACTTAACAGTATATTTTCTAAAATGGAAGTAAATATTTGGTATGGGCGGCATTTTATCATTCTGCTTGGGGCGGCAAAAGGTATGGCCCTGTCCTGTGAGTAGTGTTAGCTTCCGCAATCCCAAAGTTCTCTCAAACTTTCGACTTCCTAGCCGACTAGGCCAGGAAAATTCGTCTGTAATGCATATATTATGTATTTGGTTACGCGAAAACGGCCTGCACGATGTATATTCTAATGTTGATATTGCACTTTAAATATTGACGAGTGTGCCAGCAAGAAACTGTTATGTAGAACAATATTTCTTTTACTCTAAGAGAATTTAAAACTACTTGAAATCAATTATGTGTGAAGATAAACTGAATTCAATAGCAATATTGTGTATTGAATCTCATACAACAAAATCAATATCCAACGATGATATAATTATAGATTTTGCCGAGAAGAAAACTAAATTGTTGTTATTAATTGTACAATAAAATAATAATAATAAAATTGCTAACAGTATGGAAAGAAGAAAGCTAGACGTCATGCTTTCCATGTAAATTCCAGTGCTTGATAGGCCCTTGTATTTTTGCTAAAATTAAAATATATTTCTATAAAACTGAATTGGATTTATCATATACCAAAAAGAAATAATATCAGAATATGAGGAAATATTGTTTAATGTTAATGCTTCAATTTAGGACTTCGTTTTTTGACATATTTTTTGTCAATATGAAAGTTTTTGGTGTAAATTGAATGTAACGATTTTTATGTTCCTACTACTGATTGGAAAGGGGGGGTGGACGGGTAAGCAGGTTTGAGGACTTCACCTAACCTCCTCATGTAAAGTCGCGAACATGGTTACTGAGTTTAGTTTGATTTTCCAAAGATTTAAGCTCTAAAGTTATGGGTACAGGCCATTTGTGATTAAACGGACTGCTCAGGAATTAAAATATATTTCTAAAATATTAATCTATCAATTTTCGAGCATGGAAAATTAGGCGAAATTGATGTATTTAATCATTATGTCAGTTATGTCACTGATGTTGAGTTAGTCTCACAGCTGCTCTACCTGGAAGCCTGTGATTTAAATAAAATAAATAACGGGACCCATATTGAAACGTCCAAATTGGTTGGAAACCATGTCCATGCTTTTTAAAATTGCAGTTGAAACCTTTTATAACGAGCATGAAGTGAGCGGCCTTTTGCTCGTTGTATGTGGATTCTCCTTGAAACCGGTTCACTATTAAAAGAAAACTTAAGACGAAAAAGCGAACATAAATATTATCATTAACGTATTTTATATATTATATATACGGAGTGTCCCAAAAACCATGATTGCAGCTCTAATTCCTTAAATATCGATTCTAGACATATGTATTAAATTGGAAAGCGGCGTAAAAAAAAGGTGCAGAATTTTATGAAATCGATTAAAATTGCAGAGGATTATTTTTTGAAGAAATACAAAATTTAAATTTTTATACAGTCCCTGTACACAAAAATTTCAATATGTGAAATGTGCCCTATATTCCAATAAGTCAATATAAAAAAAATTCAACTTTCTAGTGGAAAAGAACCAGAGATATGAAGACCCAAAATAACGTGACTTAGCAGAATGAATTTCCCCTCTTCTCGGCATGTACCTAGTAGAGATGGGAGTTATTTAAGGTAACTGTTAAAAATCACCTGTTATCGAGTGATCACTGTTCCAGGAACAGTATGCTCCTCTGGAACAGCTGTTATTTCAGTCACCGGTGACTAGGAACAGGAGTTACTTGAAGTAACGTTTAAAAATCACCGTTCTAGGAACATATTCCTCACTTTCTTCACACAGGAAACGCGTTGAGATAACGGGTTGTTACCATAACATCCGGCATAGTCAGTCAAGTTGACGTCAGAGCTCAGGCGCTGATTCCCCTTGTAAAGTCTGATATTACGAGAAGTCGCATTTAGTTGCAATTTTTAAGCATAATTAATCGAAAAGCTTCCAGTTACTTGTGGTCCCTTTTTTACAATAAATGACAAGGAGGAAAAAAGTGCTACGTGTGATTCGTGTGCACAAAAATTGAGTTACAAATCTTCCATAACGAACTTAAAAAAACATATTACAAGGAAGCATCCAAGCATAGATTTATCCACACATTCATCATCCACGTCTTCCCACTCCTAAGAATGTGTGGTACTCCCATCATCAAGTTCTATCATAGAATGAGATCGACATCAACAGACCTTCTGAACAAATTTCTACAACGGAAGTAAGTTCGAACAAGCGGAGACCGACGCAGCATTATTTGTTAATTTGTTTATTTATTTCATTAACGGAATAGATTTTTTATCCATGTATATTAATTAGTACAAGTATTAATATTTTTACATTACTGAGCTTTACACATGAAAAATTCTGAATACATACATGTGTATAACTACATCAGCTGAGAATACACATTTTTTTTATCATTATCCTGTTTAATTAGTTCCACATTGTAACCTTTCAGTATGTTTTACCAATTAATTTACTCTCATTATTTTTGTACTTCATATGTGTGTATTTTTTTCCAAAGGATTTGTTATTTTTATGGAGTTGACGCAACGTATTGTTACAGATTGAGCGTTGAAATGTGCTATCGTTAAGTTCCTCAATTTCCATATCCTGTGAAGCAACGCTTACGTTCCAGTCACCGGTGACTGAAATTACCGGTGATTGGAACCTGTTACGTGATTGGAACAGGAACGTTGGAACAGGTTATTCAAAAGTAACAGTTTGGTCCATCACTAGTACCTAGTGCTCCCTTTAAAAAGTGTTGTAAATCAGGTATTTTGGGCTTTCATATCTCTGGTTCTTTTATCCACTAGAATGCTGAAATTTTGTATATTGACCTATTGGATTATGGGGCACATTTCACTTATTGGAAATTTTTGTGTACGGGGACTGTATAAAAACTTAAATTTTGTATTTCTTCAAAAAATAATCCTCTGCAATTTTAATTAATTTCATGAAATTCTGCACCTTTCACGCCATTTTCCAATTTAATATATATGTATAGAATCAATATTTAAGAGGACATAACCTTTAAATCTTTAATAAAGGATTTTTTTTAATTATTTTATAAAAAGTAATATGGATTTTTGGCAGTGTTTTAAAACAAACCGCATCAAAATTCTTCAATTACTTCTTGCACTATTGTATAAAATGCAAATTTCTGTAAATTGAACGCGTCAGAGGGACATTTAAAAGGACTGGACGATACATTTCTTTCAATAAATTTATACTTTGTTAATTATTTTATTAATTTAAAGTAAACCATGCATCCGAGAAGAAGGGGAGTTTTCCGGAGAACGAAGTAAAGAACTTCATGCCCATGTTTATTTAGTGAGTCTCAAAATGGGAACAACTTCGTGACGTCACAACTTCGGGCGACGTTTTTATTGCTGTGATTAGCTAGAGTGCTTCATCGAACTGGCGAATAGAAAGGTAGCCAGGGTAAATTTGAAATTAGACCCCGCCCAGAGATCACTTCGAGGTTACCAGAAAGTAAAGTCTATCAAATGTTTCACACCAAAATTTAGCCAAGTGAGTTTGACACTGATAGTTGCAGTTAAAAAGTTGTATATAAAAATCAAAGATTTTGAAAACGTGATCTCAGAATTATTTTATTTTTTAAAAAAAAATCAATTTTTAAACGTTATTTGTTAAGTTTTCTGATTAAATTAGAAATTATATTTAACTTATCTATTTAATTTAATTATTTTTGTGCTTTAAATACTATTTTAACCGTTAAAAAAATTAGAAAACAAAGCCATTTTGGTGTACACTAACAATTTTTTTAAATTAACAATGCAAATACTTTTATTAAATAAATAACTTAATGGGAGATTAACTTTTACAACATTTGGTACAAAGTAGAAATTACCTTTTACAACATTTGGTACAAAGTAGAAATTACCTTTTATAATGATTGTTCCATAGCCACGTAATTTCGAAATTACGACTGTTCTAGTACCCCCAGAGGTTGTTTTTTTTTTTAAATAATACCTGTTGCCCTTTTTAAAATACAATTTTATTGTTTAATTTGAATATTTATTGCTTATATATAAGAATTTGTTTCATTTTTTGACCATCTAGCCACTTCTTCTTTCCAAATTTGGCGTGCACAGGCTTCCTCTATATTGTTCATTGCATAATCTACTGCAACTTTTAGAAATTGGCATATACAG
The DNA here is from genome assembly GCA_006491805.2 of Dysdera silvatica. Taxonomy (NCBI): domain Eukaryota; kingdom Metazoa; phylum Arthropoda; class Arachnida; order Araneae; family Dysderidae; genus Dysdera; species Dysdera silvatica. The sequence goes on along the minus strand of QLNU02015359.1, from coordinate 53,931,679 downwards.
CCTTCGTAGAGTTTTCAGTGAAATTTTATCACTTTTCATTCATTTTTTAAGATTTTGTGGTTTTTCCTATATCTAGTAATAGTAGATTTTTTAAATGTGTTTTCGGAAAAGGGGCTGCCAAAGACTTAATGGTGTTCCCAGAAAAGGGCTGTATGAATCCAAGGTAGGAAATGGAAAAATGGAGTGTTCGCTGAACACGTTGCTGACAGCGTCAGAGACAATGGCGGACGCAGACTTTCATTTTTTTTTTTTGGGGGGGGTCAAGGAGAGAATTTGCCATGGTCTCGGAAAAAACCCTTCATTTATTATGCGTTGAAATTTTTTACAGTGAAAAAATATGTTTTGGGGGTCATGACCCCTGTGACCTCCCCTTATGTCAGCCCTTAGTCGGAGAGAAAGAAGCTGCAGTAGCCAGGTATATGCAATTCAGAATAAAAGAAGCAAGTAACTTAGACAGCTTGGGTTGTATGGATCCCCAGTGCCGCTAGGAAACGCCATACATCCACAGGAAGTGAAAAAGTCCAGAACGGAGCAGCTCACAGACCGGGCACGTCAAGGGTATGTGTTCTAGAGTCTCACGTCAACGCTTTCTTGGCACTAAAAACACATCGATGTGGTGAGTAGCCGTATCTGGTAGAGGAAAAGGTTTGTGTAAGCATAGCCCAAGTGAAAACGATGGAGTTTGGTGCTCACGCCTTTTGAGAAGCGTCCGTTGAGGAAAGGTGGTTTCTTTATCTTGTGAAGATCGATTACTGGGGGCTTATGATGCCTTGATGAAGATGGGCAACGTTTTCCTTCAAGATGTTTATATAGCTCTTCAGGCTGGGATAATGGAGAGAAGGCATATTGTTGCAGCCTGTACTGAGACAAAGATACCCCCACGTGTCGGTGATTCCGTTGCTATGAGATTCACAGTAGCATGGAATCCAGCAATAGTGATTTGATTGCTTTTTCGCATTTCATGCTGTTCTCTGCTTTAGATTTTCAACCAGGTCGTAGCTGGAGATGGCGTGGCAGGCCGATACCAGGGACCTAAGATCAGCTCTCTAAGATGCTGGTTTCAACTGCTCCTCCTGTCAAATGAAGGTAGTTCTGCCGTCACTACGGAAACATCCCATTTTTAAACCTTACACCAGTACATGGGCGCCTATATGAAGAGAAGGGGGCTTTAATCCTTTCCTAGTTGTTTGAAAATTCGATTTGCCCGATTCTGCTATATATTCACTGCAAAGATTTTTACAAGCACATTTTAAAGTAAGATACTTTTTAGCTCATTACTAATTGTCAAGCAGTATCAATTATTTTTGTAGCATTTTAGTATCTTGTACATTCACTAAAATTTTTGACAGCCTTAAGAAGAAGGTAATTTTTCTCAGCCCTACATTGAAGTACTTATATATATGGGTGCCCATGCACCAGTGTCGAAATAACTGTTGATACGAATCTTCTGATGAAATCATACATTCAGTGGCGAATTTATCAGTAGGCTGAAGTCTACTGTCAACGAAAAGTTTACCACCGGTACGTTTGCAAAGACAGGAATTTCTGTTATGTTTAGAAGCATAAAGAGAAAACCGAGAAAGGGAAGCAGCCAATGGCGCCACCTTAAGTAAGGTTCAAAAGAATGGTGGAGGTGGATGGCATGGTGGAGATGTTTAAAACGTCTGAAGCGAAGTTTTCCGCAAAATATTGCACATACATCGGTGACGAGGACTTCAAAACTTTTTCCGCAATACATAAAAGCAAGCCATATGACAAGTTTCCCATATCAAAACTTGAATGTGTGGGGCATGTCCAAAAAAGCATGGGCACTCACCTCCGAAAGTTAAAAAAGGATATGCGTGGTAAAAAGCTTGCCGACGGCAAGCCACTTAGTGGTAAAAGAAAACTTACTAATGCAGTTATTAACCAACTAACGTCATATTATAGCAATGCAATCCGAAAGAATGCAGACTCCACCGTTAGGGACATGTAGTCAGCTATGTGGGCCATCTGGTACCACAAAACATCAACGAACGACATTCCTATCCATCATTACTGCCCTAAGTGTGAAGAATCTTGATGCAAGTATAATGAGGCTATAGTCAAAGGATGTGCAGGAAAATACGAACACAATTCTTTGCCTGTTATTGTGATAGAATCCATAAAACCGATTTTCAAGGAAATTTCTCATCCGGCTTTGCTTCGTAAATGTGTGGGCGGCAAAACACAGAACGCAAATGAATCGCTCAACGCGTTGATTTGGAAATTTTATCCAAAAACATCTGGTGGGTATGGTAAAATCGCTGAAATAGCAGTAAATGAAGCTACAGCAATGTTTAATGACGGATGGAAAGGACGGTTGAAGACTATGAGCATGTTTGGTCCGTGTCCAGGCATAAATGTTCACTTAGCTGCTGATGTAGCTGACACTTAAAGAGTTTTAGAGCCACAGAACCGGGCAGCTCGTAATTCCATAGAACATTGAGTAGCGATAAATCAACAAAACAAACAAAAAAAAAAGCTTAAGTAAACATTCAGAAGCATGAAAGCAAAGTTTATGCTGCCGGAGGGTTCTAAACGGCGTTATTTCATAGTCCACCCCCAAGTTTTCTCTCCTTCTAAAATTGATAGAGAATTTCAGTAGATCAGCTTGTGACATCATATTCTCTCTGACATCATTTCTACGCTTTTTTTTTCTGAGCTTTTTGTGCTTCGTCATTGTTTTGCTGTGGTTTGTTTGTTGAAGTGAATTGTGTTATGTATGAGTAGATAACTTTTTTTTTGTGAAATTGTTGTGGGTGGAGTGGGCTGTGAATAAGGGTTTGATTGCATCGGGGTATGGATGTCCAGTATGTAGGAAACAGATGAAATTGTGGGCTAGGCCTCATGTGGATGACCCCTTTCACTGGCGGTGTAAGAAAGGCGGTGTGAATTAAAATAACATTCACACAAACGTTCGACCAAAACCAATAAAGGTTAGTACTTCTTGTTTTTAACTTCGCTGAATCAAGACAATTACGAATATCAGGCTGTTCTGATGCTTTTTTGCTAGCATTCAACATTTTAAAGATTAGAGCATAACTCGAATACGATTGAAATATGCAGCGAGGGCGAAGAACACAATAAACAACATGGCGGCAGGTCAGTTGCCATATGTATTGGAAACACTTCAAAAAATTAGGTAAGGGACGGACTGTGCAGTATCACCTTTTAAACTGTGTGTACTTGCTTTTTGGTTTTACGGCTCAAAGACTACAGTGGTCATGCTGCGCCGGAAACTGTGTATACATGTAAAATATAAGATAAACATTTCTGCATACGAAGTTCCAACTTGAACACTTTTTTTCTCAAAATCACTTTTTCTATATTGCGCGCAGATTATCTTCAGATCTATGCCCACTAGAGTTCTGAAATTTTTAATATGCTTTTATATCATAAATACCTATATTTTAAAGCCAACTGACAAAGTAAAAATATATTTTCAATAATTTAAAAAAATATGTTGATTTTTTATATAATTATTATATATTATTTTTGTGCACTCTAATAACTTATTTGTTCCATATTTTCAGCTTTTAGGTTAAAGCTGGTACTTTTATGAGTAATTTGACATGTAAATGTAAATCATAGACCAATATGATACTAAAATATCATGCGCGCAGCGCATTATGTTTTTGACAGTAATTGTAGAAATGAATTCCATAATTTAAATTTTTGAAATCAAGTACACTCTTTTTTTTATAAAAACTATATAAAATTGATTATAATAATATCATGGAAAAAACCTGTATGTCTATTTTAATTAAACTCGCTGTAACGAATTTTCAGAAAATACCTTATATTTTGTCGTTTTCAGATGCTTAAAGGTTGTGTGTCCCTTTAAGGAATTAGAGCTGCGGTCAATGTTTTGGGGACACCTTGTATATATTAAAGTATTATAATTTTACATACGGTAGAACCTGGTAAAGTGATCACCTTTATAAATTGACCACCTGCATAAAGTGACCACTCTTTATAATACAGAGAACTTGTAGGGACTCAGTCATTCCTACGAGTATATTAAAGTCTGTCCTGTATAGTGACCGTATCTACGGTGACAATTGCAATACAGTCCCAAAGGTGGTCACTTTAGACAGGTTCTACTGTATCTTCGTTCAACTGTAATGCTATTATGCATATAAGTTAATGTTAGATTAGTGGGGAAGCCTCCTTATTATCACACTTATTCATTGTTTGCAGCTTATATCTCGCTTATATTGTTTGTAGCTTATATCTCGATGAATAGAGATGACAGACCCTGAAGATGAATAGAAATTACACGCTCAGGAGTATAGACGTCACTTGTCATAACCAGTGGCATAACTAAGGTCGAGATCTAGGGCCGTGGACAGAACAGGCAAATGCCCAGGGGCCCAGGATTGTAAGAGGCCCATCGCGAAATTATTTCATTTTTCCTTTTTTTTTTTAAATTATCATTAAATATATCAGAAAAACAAAAAAAATATCTTTCAGAGATCCTTAAATTTTTTATATAAACCAAGTTTTGTGACCATTGTCGATTACAAGGGGTCTCATTTAAATCAGGACAAGCTTTGATATCACTGTGAAAAACTAGAATCGCAGTGAAAAGAAATAGAATATTTTTTTGATGAAGGTGTAAAAGCTAAATTGCTTGTAGATGAGTTTTTTCCTGCAAACGGAATCTAATCGGCAGATTGAAATTGCAGAAAGATTGGAATATACATTAAGTTGTAAAACAAGAAATTTTGAATCGGGGTGAGCTGCGTTACCATCACCACCATCTGAAGTGATTCACTTTGGAGTCCAGAGGATGAGAATCAGCAACGTCCAATATATCTAACAAGCATTACTGAAGTCAGAGATTTAGAACTTGCGCCCGTGTTCATATCTTGGGTGCCCTACTAAACGGTAATTCAAATTCAACTATTGTGAGAATATTGTTAGCATGGGCCCCTGCAGATGTACTTTACAAATTACTAAATAATGGTAATAGCTTTCCTTATGATAGTTTTGTTTTCAAAATGTTTTAATGGAGAACAAATTCATAGTGTATATATAGTTGGTATGGAGTGGAAAAAATATGATTTTCCCTGCATATTTTATGGACGAAAACAGACACATCTGAATCTCAGCGTTTTGTTTTACTGAGTAATGATGAGGGGAAAATATTGTTCTTGGAGTAAACTGAATGATAAATCAATGGCCCATAAACAGAGTCTTCATCAAAAGAGGCATTTCACTGAATAGAGAGAGATGGAAAGAAGGCTGAACGAAAAATTATAAATTCATTCTTAGCTAAATTATGAGACCGTAAACAATGTCAAGTACAGAAGCAGTCCTTTTGAAAAGGTTTTAACGGTTATTCTGTTCCTTGGTGAAAGAGGATTAGCATTGAGAAGTTTTGGCAAAATTGGAGATCCATATAATAGCAACTTTTTTTGAAAATAATTCATCTTTAAAGCATTTATAATCTATTGATGCAAGAGCATCTTACAGAATACAAAACATCTCAAAAAGAAAGAAAAAGGGTTCAATCCCATTACCTATTATGTGATTCACAAAATTAATTTATTGAGGTTGTCAGTAATCAAGTTGTACAAATCATATTTGAAGAGAGTGAAAAAAAATCGGAATATTTTTTCCTTATTAGTCGACGTTTCTCCAGATACATCTCATTCAGACCAACTAACATTCATTTTAGAGTATGTCCTGGATTGTATCACTCCATACAAATTTATAGAACGATTTTTGAGCTTTGTCGAAATCAATAAAAATAACTGACGAAGACATTGCGAATTGGATTATTGAAGAGATAGAGAAGCACAACATCCTTCTAACAGATTATAAGGGACAATATTATGATAATGGAACTAACATGGCTGGCATTTACAGAGGCGTTCAAGCAATCATAGAAGGATGAATCCTTTTACTTTGTATTCAAATTGTGTTGCCCATAGTCTCAATTTGTGTGAGCGTTGCTCAGTTATCATTGCTTTTTTTAATGATTAAAAAGTTATTATATTTTTTTCTAAAAGCTCATAGCTCTGGGAAATACTGGAAATAATTAGTTGCTCTCTACGCAGGCTGTGGGATACTAAATTGTCAACCCACGTTGACAGCGTGAAATTATTTGCCAAGTACCTGCCTCTGTGAAAGGTTACAATAAATAAATGCAAGAACTTCAGTTCGACATCAGAATGTAAAACATGCGCTGATGGGACTAAGTTTCTTTCATGCTTTGCATGCATTCTCGTGGCAACCATCATGTTAAAAGTTTTAAAAACAATCGACATTACGATGAAATCTTGAAATGAAATCTTGTGCAACACTCGATGTGGAAGTTTGATATACTTCAAATTTTATCGAAGATTTGGAGAAACTGTAAAGTCAGTGGGAAGTTCTTTTGACAGCGACTAAACTTGTAAATGAGGCCGTAGCTATCTATTTGCCCGATGATTCGAAACTTCCTAAGAAGAGGTTGGAAAAAGGAACAGTTTTCCATAAAGAAATCATAAATGGAAATCCTTTAGGAATTCCAACCGATGTAATCTAGTCCCAAGAAGAAATACTATTTAAAATAAATTGCTTCTAAATACTAATTGATTCCATTCTTCTAGGATAGTTTGAGCAATTTCATATAGTAAAAAACTTAACAAAAATATTTAAATGTTTAGAACCGGAGGAAAACGCCATCGATGAGATATGGGAGAATTTTCCTTAAAACATATCCCGATGATATAAATATGTTCATTCTTGGCGATGTGCAATATTTAAAGTTCAGTAATTATGCAATTTAGGAAATATATATCCAAAGCCGTTGCAGCTATCGAGCAGGCTGAAAGAACTGAAGTTGAAAAGTCCATTCCCGCGTGCTTGCACTACTCTGAGATTATTTTGCACCCATCCATTCATTGACAGGAACAGAAGCAGAGAGATCAATCAGCAAGATGAATAAAATAACAAGCTTTCTCTGATATACAATGCGACAGCCAAGAATGAATGAAATCAGTATTTCATCGATAAAGTGTGAACTTGCTAGACAACTGAACTTCGAAGACATTGTAAACGACTTCGTTGCAAAAAAAAGGCGGGAAGGATTCCACTGTAATGTTAAATAAAAATACATTAAATATCTCGATAAGAATTAGTAGCAGCTGTCTATTTTTTGACGTTTCCTTCTCTGTACCATTTACTATTTTACAGGTTTCCTTACAAGGCATTTAACTTTTTTAAGGAGGAGACTCCCTTTATCTGATAAATACTCGTAGCTTGCATGTCAAACACTTATACAGGGTGTATACAAAATGGCGGGAAAAGAATTCACTAGACGGTTCCTTGTAAAAAAAATAAATAAAAAATGTCCAGTACAATTTTTGCTTAAAATCAATATTTAATAAGTTATTTCAAAGCATAGTTGAACCAATAATAAGGCAAAGTCAACCCATTTAGCATCGATTTAATGCAATTACACATGCGCCCCTTGCCACAAAAAATGATAAGAAGCGACGATTTCACTGGTTTTTAAAAACTTGCTTAGGTCACGTGTTACTTGAACTTTGGGATATCGAAACTTCACTAAAGAGTTAGTTTAGTTACGTTATAATTAACAGCAAACTCCAGATTTGGTGATTTATCGTACCAAATCACTCATACCAGGGATGGCAAATATACGGATAGAAATGTACACTAAATGCCACTAGATTCAACCTTTTTTCTTCCTTGGTATGGGGAAAGTATTATAATTAACGGTATTTTTCTCTTATTTTGTAGGCAGACGCGTGCCAGTCTGACAGGCTTGCGATGTATTTGCTATCAACGGTATAGTAAAGTGAACTCCAGATCCGTACCTCGTCCCCTTGAAATGTGTAATCCGCAACATATTCCAACGTTTTAAACAGAACTAATATATGAATATCTATGAGGAATGCCTCATAGATATCTACAGAATATATTTAAGGCAACGTTTTCCACAGGAGGGTCCAACAATAGGGCCAGTACAAACCGAGTATCATCATATAACTTCGAAACTAGTTCATAATTTACCATCTTGGGTATTCAGTTTCGAAGGAAATGAAACGAGTTAAAGCAGATACTTGTGGATTCGGCTTTAATAATAGTATTTTAGCTCGATGTTCATAACTGTGAAAGATTTGCACAAGGCAGATGTTGTGGGTTTGGGAAATCTTATCTGAATAGAATCAATTTCCTATTAAAATCGAATGTTCACTTACAAAAAGTGTAAGTTATTTGGTTTACCACGTTCATAGGAATTACCAAGATGTTAATGATCCCCCACCCCTTTCCATTTGGAGTAGGTTTCTGCTTCTGAGTTTGCCATAGGCTATTTCCTTCCATTTGGAAACTGATGATCGCTATTTCATTTTTTAAAGAAAATTTCATATGATTAATTTTTGCCTCATTAATTGTAAAATAATAGATATTTTTTTTTTTCTCAAAGTACTTACTATAAGTTTTGTGGAAAATTAACATTGACGAACTGGGATCTTTTGCTCGTGGGTTTTCCCTACTACGAAAGTTATCAGTAGGCCTTAAGCGTAGTATGCTGTCTTGGGATATATGAATACAAAAACAACAGGATTAAATGCCGGGAAAAGGGGCAGATGGCTTCAAAATGGCTATTCCCCTTCCTTATTGCCGTACTTCTGCTCACTTTTTATAAAGGAATTACCCCCCAGCCCATGACTATGGGGTGGAGGTATTTCCTTTATGGCTATGGGAGGTTTCAAGTATTACGTAAGCAATATTTTGGCCATTTTCAACACCACCCCCATTGGTAAGCAAAAATTAATATTAGCTAACATAGGAAAATAAGCACAAAAGCCACCCACTCCCGCAAAGTTGCTTACATAATACTTGAATGCTCCCTATGCCAAAAGATACATTTTTTATAAAGTTACCAGATTTAGAAAAAGATTGGTATTCCATTGGCTTTCTTTGGTGATGAAGGAACCTTCACTAGGTAGCCATACTTCGGAATTCCAATGACGTATTTGGACACGCAACTAAATTTTCAGGTTTGAAGTTAACCAATCAGATTCTCTTGTGCTTAGCCATGCCTCTCTAAGAATTTCTTTGGTTTGCTTTTCTAATCATGTGCGTGTCTGGCGCGTGATTCGTTCATCTTTGGCCTTAATTATCTTATTAAATATTGATTTTAAGCAAAAATTTTACTGGACATTTTTTATTCCTATTTTTTTCACAAGGGATCGCGTAGTGAACTTTTTCCGCCATTTTGTATACACCCTATATTTTTGCCCGTACGTAATATAGGCAGCGGTTTTTCCACCTTCGCATCTTAAAAGCATTAAAGACAAAACGTGAAAGCCTTCCTGGTGGGAAAAAATTCATTTGCTGTCTTTAATGCGAAAGCTTTTTCGTGTTTTAAAAATACAAAATAATAAACTCGAAGTTATTATCAGAAAAAGTAAAAGATACACGTGTCAGTGTGGTATTTTTCAGAGACAGCAACATATATTTCTTTCAATTAACAAATTGCTGAAATTTTTGAAGAAGAGTATCGGATTTTCCCTCTGCCTATCAGTGAAAATCTCCTAAAGAAAGGAGATTTTCTTGAAACAATTGTTCTTCTTCCAAACTGAGCAAACCTGAAAGCTCTTCAAGAAAGTTAATTGAAAATACCATTACGCAGATTAAATTCGTAAACAGAAGTTAATGTTATAAGCGTAGTAAAATGTACTCTATTACGCTTCATACAATGTTGAATTCTGTTTACTAATGAAAGGTCTTTACCCGTTCTTTAAGATTTGGTGTAAAGAATAAAGAGTTGCTTTGAGACATAAAATCATACGCTTGATACTATATAGCGCTTTTGCGTATTGTTTCTTAGAGATTTCGTAAATGTGGTACATAATATACATTATAATATGCCAGCATTTATGGCTGTAACTTCAGATGTTTCCATTTCTTTTGCGAATAACTTGCAAATTTAGCTAAAGGTGACTTCGTATTTTAATAACACATGTAAATAAATTTTAATTAATAATAAAATTTAAATAATAATAATTATACTATAACTTATTAGCTAGATGTCTATTTAAATTATAACAATGAATTGAAAAATATCTGAATCAAGCTAAATCGGCTATATTTAGCTGGAGTTTTTTTGTCATGAGACAGTTGTAGCTCTATTTTACGTCTTCCAATTAACTCTTTAGAGCGAAACTCAATGATTCTTTACGCAATTCTTGTGCCTATGCTTACTTACAAGAATTTTTACTTACAGTCATCCGAATTCTATTACGGAGTTCTATCTGGGCGAATATTTAGAATGAGATTAAAGACGCCAAGCATTGAAAATTTTGGAGATAAAATTGATGGCCTTCGTATCAACTTTAAAATGCTTCCAAAAATTTTAAATAATCATATGCCTTCAACCTCCTAAAGAACTTTTTAGAACTTCCGATGAGAAAGAAAAACGTATTACTTGGAGGAAGGCTTTTTGAGCATAATTTTATCAAGTTTGGTCTTGAAAGCGATTTTTTGTGTATCCATTTTAATCTCCCTCCTTCTTTTCATTAGTTATCCTGGCTTTTCGGATGTTTTACTATTATATTGTCAAATTGAAGTGTCACGAGATTTCTTCACATTTTCAATGTAAATTTAATAGTGTTTTAGTTCCATTTTGAGCTAACTTCTTACGTAATCCATTGGAAAATAGAAAAGGTACTCTTTAATTTCGGTTTTCATGTAATCTATGCTAGACACCTACTATGCGGTGAAATCTAGCTATAACGATATATCTGTCTAGTAGGGGAGACTGGGGATGGGTGAAACACTTTTCAAATTTACATTTGTTTCTCGTAAACAAATAGTACTAGAAATTCGTTTTATTGGTATTGGTAGGTTACACTTTTAGTCTATTAAACTAAATTTTATGATACGTTATTTAGAGTGTGAGGTATTTTAAAATTTTTTTAAAGAACCTTGATGTACGTTTCAACCAGCCCCGAGTAAGGGGTTGGTTGAAACATACGCTGGGGCAGGTTTAAACACACACTGGGACAGATTAAAACATAATTATTTGACTACTGCAAACATAACTATTTGACTACTGCAAACATAACTATTTGACTATCGTAAACATAATTATTTCGCTATAATTAATACGAACAATGATGTGCATAGCTTTATTAGAAAAATTTGTATTTGTAGAATCCTAAAAACAGCTAGAATAGTCTACTCACTGCTTTACGATTTTTGCAGACATAAAACAATTCACCCTTGGTGCAAATCTCATGAGTCCATCCTTTATAGTCAGTGCATTGAATCCAATCAGACTTACTTTTACTGTATGGCTCACAACAAATGATACAAAACCATTCATCTTCTGAATCTGAGGTATCGCTTATACGACAAACGACTTTACAGGCCTTCATTTCTTTTTCCTGAACTTGCATACGCTTGTTTATTTAGGTTTAAAATCAGTAAACTTCAAAGTCTTTTTGCTTCTTTTAGCTTTAGCTGTTGATTGTTCTGCAGCAAGGGCATTGCGAATTGGCGTATCTGTCAAGACAGCCGTAGAACGGCATCTCCTTCCTTGATGTGAAATTTTTCGTGGTCTTGCCGTGGGATAAGGTTGAATATCTTCAGGTAAAATAGGCATTTATCAATCAATCAACGTTTATTGGCGTAGTGATACCAACGCCGATGGTATGGCGTGATTAGATGGTGAAACGTTCGAAAGAAAATAAATATTTCTGCCTTCGGTGGGACCTGAACCCACGACCTTCCACTTGCCGGGCGGAGGCTCTACCCACTGAGCTACGAAGGACAATATATAATCTCTTTACGAACGTATATATATTGTTGCCAGTTATTTCGCAGAATGGTGTAGTACATAGACTACTATTTAAACCAAATTGCAAAGAGACTGGTATTAAATTGATCGAAATGCACGTTGCAGCATATGTATTTATTTTATATAAATCGAACACTACGCAGATTAAATCAAACAACATTTATTTTCTTTCGAATCACCATCATTCGAATCACCACATTCGTTTCACCATCTAATCACGCCATACCATCGGCGTTGGTATCACTACGCCAATAAACGTTGATTAATTGACTGATATTGTCGTTTGATTTAATCTGAGTAGTGTTCGATTTATACAAAATAAAATAGCCATTGTTTGCGACTGCGTCTGTAAACCACTGAGACCTGGTAAAACTTCACTTGTTCTTGAAGGGTCGTCAATATTTCCTTCGTCAACATCATTACATGAATTTATAAATTCCGTGTCTTCTTGTGGTGCGGGAATAGTTATTGCAAGGCTTTCTTCTGAACGGTCTGTGACAACCGAAGGTTGGAAGTCAGCATCAGAAAATATGTTAGGATTATGTGGCATGATGCCTGCAACTCTAAACCCAGACATTATATTAAGAGGGTGACTGCCTGAGGGAGTGCAGTGGCTACCAAACTAGGAATATCATTTATACTCATAGTCTTGCCTTGATTGTTTTTCATCCAACTGTCACATGCGATATTAATACAGTTCTTTAGAGGTCCAAAGACACCACGATCGAGGGGCTGAAGTTTGTGTGAGCAATGTGGTTGAAAGCTTAAGAGAACAATACTGTTATCTCTACACAAGTCCTTGCTGTTGATGGAAAGGTGGGATTCATGATTATCGAGAATCACTAAGACAGGCTTCTCTGGTACGTACTGCGTGAATGAAACGTTTCAAAAAGACGAAGTCGGTGACCTTCATCCAACCTGAAGGATTGGCTGACCGTACACAGCCTGGTGGTCTACTTGAAAAATGATCTCGGAACTTAATCCTAAGAACACGAATATCGGTGGTATTGCATTTCCTGTCACAGAAACAGCTATAGCGACGGTCACTAGAGTCCCACTTGCGTGATGCCTTTTTTTAGCAACAATTCTGTCTGGACAATGGACTCTAGCTATTCCTGTCTTGTCTATTTTGTATATGTCAGCAGCGTGAAAATTATGTTTTTCTAAGACACAAGAATAATTTTCGAAAAACATTTTAGCATTGTGCTGGTTAAAGCTGGTAGCTCGAGCTAAACTAGATGCTTGTGGAGTTCTTATGGACAAAGTTGGGTGTCATTTTAGAAATCCGGTAAACCAGTCAGCTCCAGCAACTTCAGCAACGATCCACGATGCAGGAACAGGCACATTGTTGTTGGTTGCATATTGGTATGCCGGTTTTCTAACCTCACGTGGTCATAAGCCATAATAGAGGGCAGCTGCTTTGTGCAAGTAGTTTGTTAACTCTTGTTCAGCTGTGTCATTTAGTCTTGACGGTTTTTTCTATATGTAACTGCTATAGCCTTGGTAGAAACTTCATTGCTTTCGTATTTTTTCGTTAGTTTCTTCACGTGTCTGAATAATGTAACATGACTAATGCCGAAGTAATTCCCAACACTACGGAAGCTTCGCCCCTTTGTTATAACAATATTATCTGCTTCTAGCATGGTATTAGGATTTGTGTTGCAGCGTGCAATCTTTCGATTGTATGTCCTCATTCTGTAAATAGAAATTAAGCGTCTAATAGTATCGAAATATGTTAAATGTCAATTACAAATAATAAAAACAAGGGCTTTGAGTTTTTAAGCTGTGCTATGTTTTTTAAAAGTAAAATACAATGCGCTTAGAATTTTGTAGATAACGTTACAAACAATGCCGCTAGTTCCCTAATCTATATCACTGTGTGAAGTTCGAAGACATTAGAAAATGCATAGAGTAGCTAATAACAGACTACTTTGGCAAAACATATTTTTTTTCAGGTGCACCCAGGGGATATAGTCTGGCCATGGAACAGCTCCAGTGCATTTTTTGTAATGTAGGAGCACCTTGCCTGTTTATTTTTAAATAATGGTGCTCTTGTCGGGGTTTTATGGAATAATAAGCTTATAATAATAATAGGCCTAATAATAATAACAATAATAATAAGCATAATAATAATGTCTTATAATATAAGTTTATAATTAATCTAAGGTTTACCTCTTAATATTTCATGAAAGAAACGCATTGATAGGCTAATATTTTCTTAACATTGCTAAACCACTTAATTTAACCGTTTCCCTCTCATGTCTGCCCAAAAAAAAGAAAAAAAGAAAGAAAGACAGAAAAAAAATGTCGCCTGCTCTCTACTTCCATAATTTAGACGACTAAGAGCTAAAAGAATAATTTGCTTTAATTATTATACAGCCATTAATTATTTTTTACATAAAACTTTTATGGTGTTTGCATTTTGTTTGTGAACGGGGCTGGTTGAAGTAGTCTTTCAACCAGATCCGCCCCTTTTCTTTCAACCTGCCCCAATCCGCCATTTTAACTAAACAAGGCGCTAAATAACAGTAGACATGCACTTGTGTTTTTCAAAACCGGTGAATAGTAAGCCATAACTATGCACTATAAACACTTCATAAATCAAAAACATTGAATAGTCCATGCTATACAAAATTCAATATCTTATGAAGCTTTGAAAATTTACTCACCCTTCTTAAAAACAATTTTTTCCTAGCAAAATACAGAGCTGTTGACAAAAACTGTCCTCTTGTACATATAATGCAGGTTTCACGTTTCTCTGCTGCCCTCTATAAACGAAAAATTAAACCTTATAAAATCAGATTTTTAAATGCGGTTGTTTCAACCAGCCCCTGTCTCCCCTACTATACTTTCTGAAGTCCTAACTAATATAGAAAGCATTATGTTCAACCTTATTAGTAACCATATTTCTACCCGGTCCATAGACTATCGTTATAGCTTGATTTTACTGTATGTACTATACTATACCGATGTATGGAGCTCAAATTATCTTCCACGAGATTTGTTTATTTCCAGAATTGAATTTCCAGAAAGATTGGAGTTACCATCCTGGAAGTTAGTTTGATTTCTCTTAGCAATTACCAGAGTTGCCTTACTCCCTTTTAATCATTTTAAGCTTTGCACCACGAGCTTGTTTGCTGGTGAGTTGATGGCATTCCAATTTTGAACTGAGATATTTGTATGAGAGGTTTTCTGTCAAAGAAATTAAACTGAAAATTTTAGTTTGGCTACATTTTTAACAAAAATCACGCCGAAATACTTAATTATGAAATAAAGCAAAGAACCACATTTTACAATTTTGACAAACATAATTGCAAATGCAGTGAAACCTGGTGAGTGACCACCTTGGTAAAGTGACCACCTCAATAAAGTGACCACTTATAAGCGTGAATTGTCAGGGACTTAGTCATGCCTGTACCAGAATCTGTCGTGTGTAGAGACCACCTGCCTACGGAGACCATTGCAGTCCAGTCACAAAGGTAGTCGCTTTAGAAAGTTCTACTGAATACCGAACCACTGAATGTAAAACACTTCAAATGGACACTCACAGATTAAGTTGGATGACATCCAAAGTTAAGATTCTTAAACCGGTTTTCCTCGTGTATTTTTTCAGCTATGATTTCGAAGAGCATTTTCATTTCTTGTTGTCATGTCAGTTTCAACGTGGGTAGGGCTCGGAAAAACCCATTATTTATAGTTCATGAATGCAAAATTAAGAAAAATAAGATATATTAACTCGCTTGGAAAAATGAGCCAAGAAATAATAAATCATGTATAATAGAATTATATAATTTCTTCTCTGAGCCATTGGTTTCTCCACCCTCCCCCAGCTCTTACTTTTCCGTTAATTTTTTTCAGAATAATTGAGTATTTTGGGATACCGCTCCTGTGAGTGGGCAACTCGAGAGGTTTTCACTGGAATAATGAGCCAACAAGCAAATCTCACTAGGATGTACGTCGACCCAATATTATAAATGATTAAACATACTTTCAAACTACATTGAGTTTAGTTCGGAGGTTTTAATAAGAAATTTATCCGTCTGCCTTATTTTAAAAAAAATTATGTTAAGCTCATATACTCCATATTTTTCTTTGATTTTTTTTTTTAGAAATTTTTCATAAAGACGGAAGGTCTTTCCAATTTAAAAAAAAAAAAATGTTTCATGTTATGGCTTTAATACCACGCTAAGAAATATTACGGACGTAAGGGGACGTATTCGGGATGTAAAGTTGATGGAATTCGTGTTCATATAAGTTTTCAGAAATATATTAAATAATTCTATACCTTCAACTCCCAAAATAGCTGTTCAAAACTTCTAAGAGAAGCAAAATCACAAACATTTTCTGCAGGAATATCCTTTTTTTTTCCCCATGAGTAATTTTTCTTGCCCATGGAGAATAAATATTATAGAGCAGTGGTTACTAATCTTTCGAAACTGCCAACAACTTTTTAGTAGAATGTCGATCTTTCGCGCCACACCTGGCTCTCTCTAACCAGCACGTATTCAGGGGATGAAGGTCCATTTTTAAATTTTAAAGAATATTTCTGAAAATATGAATCTTTCAAAACCGTTTTGCGCCACACCAAGAATCGGTCCACTCTCCACCGTTTCGGAAGCACTGCTAGAAAATTTTTTCATTCACCAGACACGGGTAATTTTAACCATTTACTTACTGACGGGATTTATAAGTCTCGTCAACTTTCTCATGGTTCTGTATTAATTTAAACGCTTTGGGACTTTGAAGTCCACTTCTATGTAACTAATGACTTAACAATAAAAATTGCGCTATATGATTTTTACTTGCACCTAAATTAAGTATTGAAAAATGTTAGCACAAATTTTAAAAACTTTTAAGAAATTCAGTAAATAAAAGGTTAACGAACGACGGCCTTGCGGTGGAGAAGTGGTAACGCGTTCTCCTAGTGCGCCGCTAATCCGGGTTCGACTCCCAGCAGTGCAAAAAGAACGCTTACTCAGAGATCTCATAAAGATCGCACTGCTCACTGTAGTCCGGGGTTTGGTTCCCTAGGCCTTAAGAGGTTCGGATTCCTCGGAAAACAGTAGGTCCCGGCGCAGCATGACCACTGTAGTCTTTGAGCCGTAAAACCAAAAAACAAACAAACAATTATGAACGACGACACGGGATTTGAATAAAAGTGTTTTCAGACAATGCCAGCGAAGGTAATTTTAGTTTCGAATTTCGGGTACAATTTTATTTTTCAAAGTCAAAGTTAGTCATAAGTATAATTTTACATACAAAAGGTTAAACACTGGTAAAATAGCAATGAAAACGATCACTCAAGCTTTCGGACGCATCAGCAGCAGTCCTTCATCAGGAGTAATGACGATGTTATGTTTCTGTCTCTTTTTTATACTTGAAATTTCTGGAAAACCCTTCATCAGAGTAGTCCCGCAGAATGGAAAAACCCAGTGGGAACCAATGGGAGGCCTCCAATAAAAATCATGGAAAAGCTTTAATGGGAACCAATGAGAAACCCACACTGCGGGTTACCTAATGTTGGGGAAGTCCCATACATTTCAGAGTAAGAGTTGTTTGTAAGTTTCTGGAAGTGGTTGTGATGTATTAATGGCTTTCCCGTGTAGTTTGTAAGTTTCCCAAGATTCTAAGAAGAGTCTACTATTCTTGTTTGTGATGTGACGGTGTAGTATTTTTGTTGAGTCCCAGTCGGGTTCGTGTCCGTGTTGTAAAGCGTGTTCTGCCAGACGTGAGGCTATGTCTCCTTTCGCGAGTGCTTGTTTGTGTTCTTTTTTTCTTGTTTTGATCAGAAGAAAAGAACACAAACAAGCACTCATTTTATCCCTATCTGCTCATTTATTCCGTATGCCAACAGATAGTATAATCACATCCAGGCATTTTTGAACACTTTGCGTGTTTACAACCGTTAAAAGTTTCTGTGTTTTCGATATAATTTTTCTTTTCAAATGGCTGAGAATTTATGAGATCAGATGTTCCTACCTTAAAACTGGAACTTCGCTGAAGTGCCAAAATTTTATTGTTCTAAAATTTTTGCCATGTATTTCGCGGTTAGGCAGACTACCTGCTTTAAGGGTACATTCCATCCTTTTCAGCCCAATGTCCATAAAAAATGTATTGCAGCACTTAACTAAATTTAAAATGTCCCACGGCGACAGACTGAGTCAAACAACAACAAAATACTCTTTTCATCATCCTTCTACCCAATTATTCTACTATTTTATATAAGTAAGAAAAACAAGAGCAAAATTAATCTTCTATGATGTAGACTTTATATCAGAATCGAAGGCATCATCGAAATTGGTCTCGGAAAAAACGTCGTCTTAGACCTCCTTAAATGATGAAATTATTTTAATGAAATTGCTTTTGAGTCAAAACAATCCACAAGCGCACAAAGGTCCAATTATTTATAAAGATATAATGAGTGAGAAAATATATACATAGTTATTGTATAAATAAATAGAACTAGCAAACAGAATAAACTAATAAATATTCATTGCTTTGTGGTTTTCCACGATTTTTTTTATAAAGATGGCAAATTGTTAGAACGAAATTTATTAATAATAAAATATAAAGATGGAAATCTTATTTACTAAATTAGTTACAATATCGGAAGTTATAAATTAATTCCTATATAATAAGCAAAAATCATTATGAGAGGTTTTTGAATAAATTCCAGTAAACAATAAATTATTCTCTTTTACGGAAAGCAACAATTAATTTATCATTTAAAACAAAATTAAACAGGCAATATTGTTTTGCTACTTCGGGAATTGGGAATTTGGCATATTTAAGGACAAAAATATATATTCCAATTTATCATTATATTTATACTCCTGCTGATTATTAAATAATGCGTTTTTCGTGAGTTGTCTAAATGCAAAATAGTCATTTTCAGCTCAGCAATTTTGCATAACATTACATGGCGATCACTTCCTAAAAATATTATTATTATTTTGTATGTGTTCTCGTGGTTTTTGTTTTTTTTTTGAAGTACAGACTTGAAACGGGCAGTGCCAAGTATTTAAGACTTCCTTCTGTAGGTTATTCGTATGTTGTGTCTAGGAAGTTCTTGAC
>QLNU02015359.1:53882999-53912663 GCA_006491805.2 Dysdera silvatica | reverse complement strand
AAGTGGTTATAGGGGATCAAAGGGCTTTAAAGAAGATTATATGATTCGGCCTTAGAGAGTAATATGTTTTGATATCTAATGGGCGGCTTGAACCCTAGAGCCCCCTTTCCCATGCTATTGTCACCACATCGATTTTCATTCGCTCATAAGGAAAGGTTCTGTTTAGGGGCTCCACCTTTAGGGACCCAGGCTCCTTTGGACCCAAAAAATATTTGGGGCCCGCGTACTCTCAAAATCAAAGGATAATTGTAAAATGTCGAGTACAGTTTGGGACGAAAGATAGAAAGCATATTAATTTGTATTGTTACTGTTTACCTGTCTCTGGTTGACTTACTACTGACATGTTGACACTCACTTGACTGACATGTTAGCACTCACTTAACTGACATTTACACTCATTTGATTGACATGTTGATACTCACTTGACTGACATTTTGACACTCACTTGAATGACATGTTGACACTCACTTGAATGGCATGTTAACACTCACTTGAATGACATGTTGACACTCACTTGACTGACATGTTGACACTCACTTGACTGACATGTTGACACTCATTTGACTGACATGTTTACATTTACTTGATTGGCATGCTTAAACTCACTTGATCGATATGCTTACATTCAGTTGATTAACGTGTTGACACTCCTTGATTGACATGTTGACGCTGAACAGACATGTTTTATATTAACTGAACATGCTAATATAACATGTCTGTACAGTTTATATCAACTGGATAGATATGTTGATATTAACTTGATTGGCACGTTGATATTGACTGACATGTTGGCAATCACTGGACTGACACGTTGGCAATCACTGGACTGACATATTGGCATTCACTTGACTGATATTTAGACACTCACAGATATGCCTTACGGGGTCCCCTCCAATACTTTCTTCATGTTGGCATCTTTGCTCCAACTTATTATTTAAATAAACACAAAAGATTTCTGATTTATTATGACAAGGTTAATTGAAAATAAGTAAGCGTTTTCGACGTAATCGCTATTTTCAAACTCATTCCAATCATTTTATTGTATCAAATTGCTCCCAATTATCGAACACATAACGTCTAAACGTCTAATGGTTCTAGCACTTCATTAATCATGGTTGAAGGTGCTGACGCATAATAACTAACATGTGCAATATTATGATGGATCCTACTTTGAATATACCACAAGTAATTGAAAATGCACATCCATGTTTCTAAACGTCGCTACAATGGATGCAGAGTTAAATGCTTTTCTAGAGCAAAATATTCAAAGATATATTTAAATTTATTCATAAGGTTCCCGTTGACAGCGTCCCGTTCCCATGGAGATATAATGATGCGAATTTCTGCATAAAAACCTTATTTTTCTTTTCCATATGATCAATTGCCATATAGCCATGAACATTTAAAATATGGAGAAAATCGATCGAATAAAAAATAAGCCAAACGCTGGAATAACGAGACCTTATGGATAATTATTTCCATGTAATTATCTGTCGTTCCATATTAAATGAAACATGGTTGGACCTCTTCAAATTTGCTTCAACGGAGATCTTCGCAAATATCTGGCTTCTTTAAATCTTTTAATTCATTCAGATATTAAATAAAATAAAACACATTAACACAGTTAAAATAAATACGATGGTTTATAGCTATTTCGGAAGCGCGTTTAGGCTTCCTTCTTCAGAACCCTAGTTACACTAATGTGACACACGTGCTAGAAAAACTATCGATGCCAAATTGCTAGTCCAAAATTAGTTCGGGTAAACCAGTTGTGGGTCCGTAGCCGCGTCTTTTGCTATGGGACGAATGAAGTTTCTCCAAATAGAGGACATGGAATTGAACGGAAGCTGATCGTTAACAGTAGAAGAGGAATGCGAAAGAATATGGAAGGCTTCAAAGAAATTGAGGTCGGCTGGTGAAGAAACTTCCTATCTTCGAAGCCCAAAGAATGAAAACTACAAATGTCGTCGATTATGCGATAAATTAGAATCGACGTCGATAAATAAAAATCGTTACGAAATAAAAACCCACGACTTCAAGTCAATCGACAGAAGGAGGTATGAGTGGTTCCATTACCAAAAAAGCAAAAGTACACCTTGCACGATTCATTAGAGAGAAAAAAATATATTTACCGGGCTATCCAAATCATTTCTGATAGCTCCCCACTTCCCCCACTTTTGAGCTGCTGGGAAAGGAACGGCGTTGCTATGGTAACAGCCCGATGACCTTTTCATAGGGTTGCCATGTTCTTGGCGTGGTCTTCCATTTAGGAACCGAAGACTTTGGGGACCAATATTTGATGTTGCAAAGTAACTGTTATGGCGATTATCTTTTAACGTTTGGTTGTAGAAGCATATTTCCAATTATAAATAGTTTTCAAAGCATGTTTAAATGTTGGGCATAGCATTTATTCTTCAATTTGTTGTATCTGTACACAAATACAAAATTTAACTTTTCAGGTGGGTCCTTTATCCAGAAATTTCCCAATCAAAAGAATATTCTTCCAGATATAGTTAGTTAGAAAAATAATTATCATGTCTCTTAAGCGCAATATCGGAGGAGTTATCGAAAGTTAAATGTTATGGTTTATTGGTGATGATTACTGTTTCGCCAACACTCACTTAAAGCGGAAATGCGTTCGAACAAGGCCTAAATGAAGAATTTATATGCTTCGTCCTGTGAAAATATGTTTTCCACTGTTTGGATAGTTATTGAAATAGTACAAAATGTGGGCAGCGGTAATGAAGTAAGTTAAATGATATTATATGCGTTGTACGATTTGGTGAAAATGGGTGACATTAATAATGAACTATTAAAAAAGCTATTTTTTTTTCGACATGGATATGAAGATAAATTACGTTTGAGCAATTGGTTGTTTTGTCAATAGAGAAAAACTTTATTTAAAATGAAGTTTTTCTCCATTTCTACATGAATCTATCTCATTTTAAATACGAAAAAGTACTCTGAAAAAGCTATTTCTGAAAATGTGATGCTTAAAATAATTATACGCAATAGAAATAATAATTTTACGCAATAGAAAAGAGTGGAGTTCATGTATAATTAAAGTATTCAAATACTAATCCAAATAAAATCTTAAAATACTAATCCAAATAAAATCTTAAAATGCTAATCCAAATAAAATCTTCAAATGCTAATCCAAATAAAATCTTCAAATACTAATCCAAACAAAATCTTCAAATACTAATCCAAACAAAATCTTTAAATACTAATCCAAATAAAATCTTCAAATACTAATTCAAACAAAATCTTTAAATACTAATCTAAATAAAATCATCAAATACTAATCCAAATAAAATCTTCAAATACTAATCAAAATAAAATCTTCAAATTCTAATCCTCATTTTTTATTTTAATTATATTTTCTATTTTAATTATATTTTCTATTTTAACTGTATTGCTACCGGGGCATGTTTTTTCCCCACCACTAAAAACGGGGACTAATGGTGGCCATTTCGAAGAGAGGGTGTCCGTATGAACTCTAGTGTAACGAACCATAGTCTAGACCTCAGAATTGTAACGAACAGTCTGAACCTCAAGTGCGGCGAACCATAGTCTAGACCTCAAGTATATATGGCTGAACCATAGTCCTGAACCTCAAATTGTAACGAACCATGAGTCTATGAACCTCAGAGTGTGGCTGTGAACCATAGTCCTGAACCTCAAGTGTAGCAGCGAAGTATCAATGTGACGTAAAATTCTCAGAACCTGTACCCAAATTTCTAACCGTGTGGTTTAGCACGTCTCTTTTCACTCGTTTACACTGCCTCCAGTGTTATTAGTCAATTTCCCCTTAAAACATCGATGTTTGTGGGGTGTTGAATCAACATTTGGTCAATTGCCGCACTCTTCGTTCATGGGAGGAAGAATTCTCCTTAGCTTTTATCGTGTTTATCCACGATTTTCCCGTAGTTTTCAATTTCCACCAGTTTCTTAATTCTTGTTTATCATTGGTTAGAAACGCCTCCAATGAATGGCTCAGATTCAAACATATTGTATCCGTACGGAGTTCTAGTTTAGTCTAATGGAATGAATCATGAAAACTGTATCCGTATCCCTATCTGAGGGTGACCGCTAAGCAAGGGTTTGAAATACATTATTGTAAATGTTTCTCTGTCGGGGAACTATTGTCTGACCGTAAAATTGGAGTGATTATACCTAAGGGGTGTATATTAAGAAAAGGTTTCTCAAGGTGCAAATGGAGATGATAAAAAGGGTAATTCTCAGCCTATATAAATAAATGGTGGCCAATGGGAATACCGCGTGTAAGTATTTCGTTAAATTCGACGTTTACAGAAAATGGATTTATTAAAAAATTTAATTTTTTCAATGAGAAATATAATGCAAGATATTAGCAAAACATTAAAAAAGTCTTTAATTATATACATACTGCCATCTCATAAAGGGACGTTCTGTGTATATTAGGGAAATCAATATTTATTTTCAATTGAACATTCCATTTATAATTAACATTTGTTTTTGGTATCTAGAAAAGAAATGTGTTTATGTGAGTTTGAACGGCTACGTGTATCCATGATTGAAAATATTATCCTACTATATATAATATACATATTCTACAACATTTCAGTTTTCATTTATTCTTATTTTATATAATGTATATTATCCCACTTTCATTGGACCAGTATGACCCTTCAGTCCTTGCGCTATAAAAAAACACCTAACCAACCAAATAACAAAATACATATTCAACACTTTCCTATTTTTCATTTAGATATTATCGCATTATATTTAGGTTACACTTCGGCCTGGAGGTCACTTTAGACTTTTAGAGCCGTCTTAAATAATCTGTAAAACAACCTCCTAAAAAAATATTGAAAAGTAACTTTTTTATTTGCTTTCATGTCATTCCTATCTATATCCATGTTGCAAAATTGTTGGTTGTTTTTATTTTATCGCAACTAGATACTTTGACATTTCGATTCGAAATTATAAAAATATTACACACGAAATAAAATAAAAAAAAAAGAAAGGAAATGTTAAATGTTATTGAATATTAGGACGTTGAAAATGTATTCGATAACATTGGAGATTTTTAAATTCAGGGGGTTTCAATTTAACATTAATTCGCAACTTGCTAATCCGTAACTCTTTAACACCCAACTTGCTAATCCGAAACTCGCTAATTCACAACTCTATAATCCGAAATTCGATAATCCGAACCCCGTTAATCCATCACTCGATAATCCGACACTCTTTGATAAACAACTCTATAATCCGCTACCCTCTAATCCCCTACTCCATTTCCCCATTTGTTAACCCGTAAGTTTCTAATCAACAACTCTCTAAACCGCAATTCTCTAATTCGAAACTCGATGATCCATCACTCTTTAATACGACACCCTCTAATCCGGCACTATCTAATCGGTCACTCTATTCCTTCACTCTCTAATCCGTCACTCTTTACTTTAATAAAGGTATGAGGCTGTAATGCTAATAATTATATTATTGATACAACTACAATAAAGTGGCAATAACAGCCTCCTACCTTTATTAAGGCGTAACGAAAAAATGTGACGAAATCAAAAGTAACGCTTTTTTCAAATTTACCTCTGTAAAAACATTTTCAACGTTAAAATACAATATGATAAGGATGCATTTGTTAATACCTATTTTCTTTTTCTGGAAAGTGCATTTTCCTAAGAGCCCGAAATGCGTCTGTTGTTGATTAAGTTTTCTTCCACGCAGTCTTGAGTTCAAGGGCGGGAGCTTAATTAAGGATTAATTAGAAGTCATTCCGAGGAATCTGAGACGCCCTTGAGACGTCTTCAAGGTCATTTCCGCGTCCTTGTTACCTCTCAATTTCATCCAAATTTTTTTCTCGCCGAGAGGAATGTTTTATTTTTTCTGATGCACGTTTCAGAGATGTACGTTTCCAAGACAGCTCTTTAGAAAAATATTTTCTATAAAAGTGTCGCATTTCTTAAAGAGACTTTCCACCTTTGTTTTATTTTGCATTTAATTCGAGAAAAATGTTTCATGTCTAGAGAATTTTTGTTCTTCCATTTTTGAAATCGACATGTAAAACAAAGCGGGTGTTTAGTCTCGTCAAACGTTTGGAATGATCAAGACATATCGATGGAAACAGACAGAGAGACATGGATGGAAGGGTTTGTTTGTTTGTGTGTGTGTTTGTGTACTTGCGTGTTTGCGTGTGTGTTTGTGTATGTTTGTTTGTGTGTTTGCATGTGTGCGTATGCGTTTGTTTGTGTGGGTGTGATTGTATGTTTGTGTGTTTTTGCCTGTTTGTTTATGTATTTGTATGTGTGTGTTTGTATGTTTGTGTTTTTTTTGCGTGTTTGTTTGTGTGTATTTTTGTGTTTGTTTTATCGATTACTTGATAGCTAAATATTAAAAAAATACGTGCGCTCTCACCTAAATTTTAAGAAAAAAGGAAAAAGAATAAATTTATAGTTTTCATTTTTCTAATTGTTGTACCATTACGTGTAAATCATTGTTTTCATAAAATTAATAATAATGTCGTTGCTAATTGTAATTAAAAATAACTAAATAAGCCGAATTTATATGCATTGTGTACAGGGTGTCACGTAAAACCCGGAAGAAAACTACGTAGCGATAATTTTTGAAGAATTTCGTTATGACAAAGCGTCACTCCAAATGTCGGCAGAATATTTTGGAGCTATTGATATTTAAATTCCAACCAATCACAACGAAGTTAGACTTCGCTTTCTTTGGCGAAAACCACTTGCAAACCAAATCAATATTTCTATAATTACACACCAAATCAGAAATACTTTGCTTAACCAAAATCCAAGTTAACCGAATTGGTCTGCTGTACATGTTATTAGTTTTATTTTTTTGAGTAGACACTCATTCGATGTTTTCGGTAAAAACGCCCTTATTTTTTTTTCTACTTTACTTGACCTTTAGGACAAAAAACAGATACCAATGATGAATTTCGGCCATATGCAACGATACGTGTATATTGCATATATGCAAAGATATCAGATTATTTCCAAATAAATCGCATAAAGTACAATGACAGGACCTTGTCAGTAATGTCCCGGTGGTCTAGTTGGCTGAACGCTTGGGTGCCAATGAAGGGAACGTTAGACTGAGCCCAGACAGGGTCTATGTTTTTTCCCTTCTTTTGGATCCTAGATGCAAAATCCAACCGTTAAGGCACCGTGAGTTAGTCCATTCGTGGTCATTCGCCTACCACTTTCGTAATGATCATGCCGGCCCTGGAAATGACAATAATATATGCACAACATTAGAGAGAATCTAGTTTATACCGAAACATCAAGTTGCCAAATTTAATTTCCTAATAAATTACATTTAAACGTGCATTATATTGCATTAAACGTTCATTATATTGATTTTAAACGTTCATTATATTGATTTTAAACGTGCATTGTATTGCATTTCAACGGGCATTGTATTGCATTTCAACGGGCATTGTATTGCATTTCAATAGGCATTATATTGCATTTCAACGGGCATTGTATTGCATTTAAACGGGCATTGTATTGCATTTAAACGGGCATTGTATTGCATTTAAAGCATTATATTGCATTTCAACGGGCATTGTATTGCATTTAAACGGGCATTGTATTGCATTTAAACGGGCATTGTATTGCATTTAAAAGTGCATTGTATTGCCTTTAAAAGTGCATTGTATTGCCTTTAAAAGTGCATTGTATTGCCTTTAAAAGTGCATTGTATTGCATTTAAACGTGCAGATAAGAGGGAAATAGAAAGCATTGATGCATGCAACGAAGATGCATCAAGGTATTGCATTAATGCACGTATATAAGATACGACACGAAAAGGTCCATTTTTAAAGTATTGTTCGAAATATAAGCCATGATAACTTTCGCATTTCTCTTTGAGTCATGGAAAACAAAAACAGCTTTTTTAACAAACGCTCTTATATAGAAACGAGTATACGGCAAAATTTTACTGGAATTTGAAGCAATAAGTTTAAAATCTAGTTCGTGATTAAATATTCATTTAAATGGGCTCTTTCTTTAGCAGGGGGGGAGTTATTGGAAAGTCAGTGTAATTCAACTTTGTACATATTATTAATCGGGTTCCCTTCAGAATATTCCCATATTAGAATGCATTTGGAAATATTTAAATTTAGCAGCCATATGCGAAAGATGATATAAATGTAATATTTTCTAGTAAATCTGTTATTCAAAGCGTATGAATTTAGTACATGTTTAAAGTTTAATTACTATTTTATTATTTTGGTCTTATGACGCAAGGATATTTATGTTCATGGATACACCAGGACCTGATATACTGCATGTAGGGTCTCTGTTTGGCGCAGAATGGTCCTATCTCTTGCGCCATAAAGGTAAATCCAACCAAGCAGGACCTAATTGCCCGAAAGATCCGAACTTCTCTCGCCCAATGGATTAAGCTACAGATTTCAAAGAAATCGGCAAGCGCTCTACCGCTATAGCTTGTATAGCCAGAGATTTTGGCAAGGTAGAAGAACGCGTTACCGTTACACCATCGCAGAGTACTTACAAACTTAAACACGTGTTTTCTGACATATTAAATTGTTCTTGTTCCCAAGCTCTACGATAGTAACGCATTCGTCCATTGTGCCCTTGGTCTGGATTTAACTCCCAACGGTGCTAAAACACACCGACTAACAACTGCCCACTGTAGCCAAACCACTTACCGACTAACAACTGCCCACTGTAGCCAAAACACTTATCGACTAACAACTGCCCACTGTGGCATTGAATTCTCAGACATTAAGAGATTCCTCGGGGAAAATGGAGGCTCACTGTAGCAGTAATAATGCATTCGACTATCGGAACTGTAACGAGTGTTCGACTCCCAACGCTATTGTAGAAAGCGTGCCGCTTTTTCTACTCATCATAGTTGTGGGT
The DNA here is from genome assembly GCA_006491805.2 of Dysdera silvatica. Lineage (NCBI taxonomy): Eukaryota > Metazoa > Arthropoda > Arachnida > Araneae > Dysderidae > Dysdera > Dysdera silvatica. Next base: position 53,903,757 of record QLNU02015359.1, on the reverse strand, counting down.
GTGGTTTTCTTGAGAGCAGGGCTTAGGATTACTCGAAAAATATAGGCTTATCTGAAGCTTAATATTTGCTGTCCTTGCGCCATAAAGGCATATAAAAATGTGTGTTCCTCTATGTGCATTTTTCTATTTTTTAAACAATGCGGATTTCATTGTTGGAAAAGTGACAATTGGAGCTGCTTATTCTTATTAAAAAAAAAAATCCTAAAAGTTTTAAAAAATTGCAGGTAATTATTTATCATTAATTGTAAAATGATTTGTTGAGTAATTAATGAATAATTTTTTATGATAATTATTAATATTTATCTCTCCGAAATAGAAACATAATTTATTTTTTCTGTTCATCAGCTCCATTGAAAGAAGCAACTAAGTTTACTGAATATAGGCAACTAACTACTTTGGTGTAACAAAAAATCTTATAAAGTGGACAACTAAACTAATTTTTAAAAGTTTTATTAATAATATGCATATTTAACTCTTATACTTATTTAATTAAAAATAATTAAATAAATAGTCAACGTCGTAGTAATTAAAATTAATAACTAAGTGGTTGCTTCTGAGTAGAAACCAATTTCATTTTCATTGTTGACTAATTAAAATATTTAATAAATTTTTATTTAATAAATTATAAGCTCATTAACGTATTTCAGTTGAAAATTTTGGTAAAAGGAAATTTCCTAGAATTGCGAAAAAGGAATTATGCGATATGATGAATAAATAATGAAGAACGATTGCTACATACTCTACATATTTAGGTTATCATTGAATAAATAGAACATAATTCTTAATGACTTTTATATTCAACGAAGGAAATCATTCACTTTTTAATAATATTTTAATTCCATTTGAAAAAATTTATTTGAAAACGGAAATTTCTTGTTGTCATTTGCGAAATTTTGTTCTGCAAATATTAACTGACTGAGGAAAATGAATTTCTATTGAAATGTGATTTATTAAATCAGTTGCAAATGATATTTAAAGTTTTATTTATACTGATTTTCAGGTTTTTTTTCTTTCGAGTGTTTTTATTGAAAGGCACTGCAGGGCTTATAAATAAGGCTTTGTGTTCTCTAAAAATCGAAGAATGATTCTTATTTATAAAATCCCAAAATAAAATTTTAAAATTAATTATTATTATTTATCTTTAAATAATGAAAATAAAATTAAACAATCTTTGTCCATAAACTTTCTTCTTATCTGTAAAATAAGGACCAGATAATGACAGTACTTTTGTTTCCAAGTTAGTTAATTGCTCTATATATAATTAGCAGAGATGCATAATAAAACAATACAGAGTTTCACCAGGAGATTCCATAACAAACAGTTATTTCGACACTGGCGTAAGGTTTAAAAACACGATGTTGTCAAGTGACGGCAGAATTTCTGCCTTCACTTGACAAAGGGAGCAGTTGGCTCCCGAAACGTCGTGTTTTTAAACCTTACGCCAGTGTCGAAATAACTGTTTGTTATATATAATAAAGATATGTATACATATATATTATATTATATGTATAATTAATAACGATATATATATAATTAATTACGATGTGTATATAATTAATAACGATATGTATATAATTAATAACGATATGTATATAATTAATAACGATATGCATATAATTAATAACGATATGTATATAATTAATAAAGTCATGTGTATAATATTAGTAAAGATAGTATTAAACGTATTTTTATTAATGATGTTCTATACAATTTTTTTAATTACGCTAAACAGACATGTTCAGTTCACTTACCTTGAATAGTACGGATTACTATAGCAAAATCGTTATTTAAAAATATCGAAACCGTTCCGAATTGATATCCCGATCCAGAACATACAGTAAATAGAATTAAAACCTTGGTCTGGCACAAAATATCAGGGACTTTAATTAATGGAATTTTTCTAATGTCACGAGCTCAATTAATTTATAATAACAGTTAATAACAACATTTATTTGAAACACTAATATGTGTACATAATAATAATAATAAATTTTCATTCAACCCGATATACAATATTTCGTGATACATAGCTTGAGCAGTATAAAAATTATAGAAATGTAAGAGAAGATCTATATTAAATTATTTTAAGTTTTGAGGTTAGAAATGGAAGAGAATATAAAGCCGAAGCTTGTTCCGAGATTCTCCTCCAGAATGCGGTGATGTTGACAAGAGAGAGGGTAAATTTTCATATTTCTGAATTATGCTTATTTTAAAGAGTTCAGTTGTTGTATATCTTTGGCAGAAGGACGTGAAAACCATTGTAATAACTTAAGAACAGACTGAGCGTCGTTTTTACGAATTAATGAGCAAGAAGTATTATTGTTATTTGGGATTTTTCATGGGCCTCATTTGAGAAAATTGCGGCACACATCTGGATAAAGCTTACGAAATTATGTTTATCAAGATTCAAGACAGAAGTGTATCTGAGAGTCAACATATCTTATCTGAAATTTTGATTCAAAAAATGTTAAAATGTTTGTAAAACAAACGTTAATTAACAAGTTAGTTGTACTATTAAGAGTTACATATATGAAATTATACTATTGTATAAGAGATTATATTTTGAAAGTAGTATAAAACTTGGGTCCAAAATACAGAATAGCTTAAGGAGGAAAAAGAGAGTTTCTATCCAGCAGGTGTCACAATTTTTCTTTAGGGAAAAAGCACAAATATCGTTGATTCTTTATGGCGCATATTTCGGAATATATTTTATGGATAAAAGCTTCAGGAAAAACAACAGCAATTATTTTGCGGATAAAAAACAACCTAAAGAGCCCAAATTGCAAAAATATACTCATGGCTATTAACGCAAGACCAACTCCATAACTGTATCTGGAAGTTTATTAATAGGGCTTTTACCCTTACCTTATCGTAATGCATCAAGGCATAATAAATTTTGATCACTCGAGATATTCGTATTTTCTCTAAGTTCCTATCCAGAACGAATATATTCGTAACAACATAAAAGGGAGTTGTTCTTTCTGATGATGAGTATAATGTTACGGTGAGCACAGAGAGTTAAGCGAAATCATACATTGTGTGGGCTTTGCCCAGAAGCTCTCCTTCATCAATCACTCCCCGCGATCTCCACTTTGTCATAAAACACAGGAACGCTCCTACCAGAGCCAATTCAAGCTACTAACCTACTTTTTCGAGCCGTCAAACCTGAATCTTAGAAATTTTTCTTTCCTTTCTCTCTCTCCCTCTCTCATCTATGAATTTTTTAATTTTTTTAAACTACACTTCTGATTGGCTAAAATTAAAGCCGCGTTATCTTAGATAGCCAATCAGCAAAAGAGTGGAAAAAGCACCATCATTTGCTCCCGCTATTCCAAGGAGTGCCTGCTAACAACTTAAGGATGGTTTTTTATCTACGTAAAAGGGGGTGAGATTTGTTAGCAGATGTCCTTTGTTAACTAAAAACATCTTTTTGCCCTGTAGGTGTACTTCACGAAAATATAGTTACAATCGGTATAAGATAAACGATCTTTGCAAAGAGGAGGAGCACTTTTGATTCCAATTAACAATCTTAGGGGTGAACCCGACAGTTGACGACAGTTGACCTTTATAAAAAACGATCACGTAACTTCCAATCTGATATCAACAGAAGGTCGTTATAAAAGGTATATCATTTAGCTTAAGCTGTTGGGTTCTAAGGTTGAACAGGTGTAACTTTAACGACCGCAGCATGTACCATTTCCATCTATTAAGATGTCTGCAGCTAGTGGATCATCGCACTAGACATTCCTCGTCAGATTAAAAAAATTTACGAAACTGCAAGTTATCCAACTAAATAAACTACCACTTGGCCAACTGAATTTCTGCTTGAAGGTAATTAATATACGAATACAAGAATTAATAGCGAAACAAATGATTGAAATATTCTACAGTTGAAAATGGGTCACTAATCTAGAGAGAGAGAGAGAGAGAGAGAGAGAAGGTTAAGTGGGCGAGGGTTAAGTAATATAATTGATATCAGAATTTAATGAATTCTAATTTTTCTGTTTATTCAATCTGTTTTTTCAACCGTTTTAAAAGAGTTATTTTTTGACAACAAACAGTTTGTTGTTTTTTATAAACAACAGAAACGCCTATTATTATTACTTTTCAAAATTTCATCCTTTTGAAACGGTATAAATTGCGTTACATAGAATATATTTTTCTGCGCGTTACGTATGTTTCTACACATTTTAAAGCGGGTAGGTCATTTTAAAATCATTTAATGAAAGCCACGCAAAATTGCATTTTAAAGCACAAATTTAAGCTAATTTGTTTTTCATCTATAATGTAAATGGAAATAGGAGAGTCTTTTTCCCCCTAGGTTGAAACTTTGTTTCCATTCGTTGAGTCGTTTCATTTTATAGAATAAAAAACTCAATTTATAGCCGCAAAAGTAAAAAGAGTTCAGTTTATATGTAAATTTTAAGTGCTAGCGTTTGGGCCCAATTAAAAGGAATGGAGTTTCCTGTAAACAAGAAACGAATATATCCTAGATCATTTGATCCTTCGCCTTCGGTTATTTCTACAACAGTTAAATATAATAAACATGCCTAAGCGAGTGATCTTATTAGGTTGGATCAAAAAGCAACAAAATTTAAGAGAAATTTCCTGGCATTTATTTGCTAAGTTTCGCTAACTCATCTATCAAATTGTCATATCAAATACATCGATTCTAGGTCATCGACTGCCTGAGGAAAAGTCAAGTCTGGGTCCCAGAAATGTCCTGAAATATCAGTTGGTTTTACTTGTTTTGAAAGCCACCAACTTTCAAGGGCAGGATTCATGGATATTGCTAGTAAAACTTCCGCGAAAATAGAATACACGTGGGCATTCCCACTCGTTTATAAGCAAAGTTGTTGGCGCTTGTTAGTATTGAAGAAACTATAAAGTAATTGGTTCGGTGAAGTTTTATGGAGCAAGGTCATGAAGGGTGATTCTGCTCCAAAAAAGTGCACGGTTTAAAAAACTAAAATAATTAAAATACCTCATTTTATCGTGGATTTCTGAAATTACGAAATTTGTGTCCCAATTCTGATAGAAAGTTTTATTTGTGAAACGAAGGAAAATTGAAATAAAGGTTGTAGATTTAGTTGTTTTAATTTTTACGTACATTAACTCTGAAATATTACCTTAAAATTAGCAAGAAATTTGGCACAAAAACGTGACTTTTTATCCCCCCCATTTTATCATATGGAAAATTTTGATTTCAGCGCCGAAAAAATTAAATTTAATAACTAAAATAATAATTGGAATTGATAACTTTATTCTTGAGGAGATCATGAACATCTGTACAGACATACAGCGTAGTCGCACTTAGTGATACGTAGTTCTTTTCCACCCGGGAAACAATTGGCGAAAGCGAAGTCTGAATAGGCCAGTGCAGGCCGAGAAGATATCTCTTGTTTATATTGCAAATAAATAAAACTCAAATCGTAAAAAAAAAAAAATAAACATTGAGGAATAAGATTCAAGCCAGTTGATTTTACATAGCAAGATATAAAATAACTATTATCAGACAAATACGAACACAAACACATGACATGTAGTCAGGAATATCTGTTATATATATTTTATTTTCACTCACTCATCGCAATATTACATCCGCTCACTTTCTCCTCATCCATTCCCATTTTACTTTATAATGAATGTTTTCTAAATGTAAGGCAATGAAATTAAGTTTAAAAATTGTTTAATAGTCCCAAAAATGAAATTTAATAACTTTAAAATTTAACTGCGTTATGAACAAAATATGTTTCATAGTTTTGAAATTTTATTTAATTGGTATGACTATAAAACAAACTAATAATGGCACCTCCCACAAGTTCACGCTCTTAACAACGAAAGCAGTAAAGCTGAAAAATACTAGAGTTAGAGAAATTGGCGAAATGTCGTAAAGAGCCCTAGAAAATTTAGATGTAAAAAATATCCGAAAATTTTCCCCATTTCATTTAAGAAATTCTTTTGCACAGGAAACGATTAGCGAGAAACTGGAAAAATAGGAAGTCCGAGATAAAAACGATTAAAGGCTCGTTCTTTGAATGGGGAGCTTTAAAACTTTTGACTTGAACTAGAAGTAAGATCATGAAATTTTCTTCCAGGAAACTTCGAAGAGAGCTTTAGGAAGACGACAGAACAACCTTTTAATTTCTTAAAAAAAAAAAAAGCATACGTAAAGTGAGATTCCTGTGTTTAATCGTTATTTAATGAGAATAAACTATTTTAGAAAATTTTTTAGGCTTCCCTGTCTAAATTATTATTACTTAATTTTAGAAATATCATAGAGAAAACGTTCACAATACTTACAAAAATACTAAAAGCATGCATAGAGCCTTTTAAAGGAGAGAAAAAATAAACCCTCGTTAAATTAAAGAAAATAAGCCACCCGAAGTGCGTGTTTATTAAATTAAATGACATTAATTTAATTACATTAATCTAGTTAAATTATGTTTAAATTTAATTTAAATTCTAATTAATTCAATTTAATTGCAGTAATTTAATTTAATCACAGTAAATTAATTTAATTACATTAATTTTATTTTTACAGTAATTCAATTTTAGGATACATTAATTTTACATGCATTAATTTTACATATATTAATTTTATTTATTCACATTAGTTGGATTTAATTACTCGCATTTTATTCTAAAATGCAGGGACTATAAAATACAGTAATTAAACAAATGATCATTAATTAGAACGCCTTTAAACAAAATCTAATAATGAAAATAACGAAAGTCTAATAGTCTAATAGCGAAACTAATAAATAACATTAGAATACAAATTATCGCAGCTAAATTTTAATACACTGACAGCTGTTTCAAAATGCTGTTTCAATGTCTGATAGAGTTAAGTAGTGTTTTTGTACAGTATTATTATATTCTTGAACTCAGTGTGACAAAATATTTGCGTTGCATATATTTCCATATACTTATGCTTTAAGTAGGCATGTTTCTTACGATCGGAAATACTACAAGTAATTCAAATGTAAATAATCTACATTGCATCATGTAGATCAGTGTTTCTCTAAGTGTGTGATACAGAACCCCAGGTCCAAGTAACACCCCATTATTTGAAGCAATTTGGAATCAATTTATAACACACCGTATAAATTTCAAGAAAATCGTTAAATTCTGTAATTTTTCCACTATTTGTTTACGTGGATAGGGTTGGGGACAAAATTTACGAGCCCGTAACTTAAAACAGAGGACTAAAAAGGATAAAAACTTAAAATAGATAACTAATGAAAAAATATAAAAATAATCAAATTGTTATAAAAGTGTATAAGAAAACTTCGGAAGTCTCGAAAATTGGAAAAGAAATATGCACAGTAAAACCTTCCCAATGCGACGGTCCTAGTTTCCATGGGACCGCGGTCACTTAGAGGTGGTCTTTTAATGAAGGCCTCTGACGAGGGATTATAAACATGAAATCAAGCAGAAAACAATTGAAATTAAATGCGTAAATGGCAAAATTTGTCTCACAATAGCATGCAAAAATACCAAATTGATTTTTCTTCCATCAATTTTCCACAAAACATTTTTTCCCCTCTCTCAAATACAAACCGTTGCTTCAACGTTTAGCTGATGTCATTGAACATTTCTTTGCATTTTATTACGCGTGCATTATATTTTTCACAGTCTTTTAATTTCTTTAAAAACGCTTCTTTATTTGTGCTTCTTTAAAGTGTTGTTTATATGCGTCTTTTTTCCATAGTTAAACCGTTCGGCCTATTCTCCTTCAAGCTTCTTTTTTCATAATCATTTATAAAATTAATTATTTGCTTTAAGATTAAAATCACTCTTTTTAGCTGCCATTGAAACCCTAATATCGAATCACCTACCTCTTCAAAATAAAGCAAAGAACTTGCCACTCTTTTACTACAGAGTTAATGTCGCTGTAAGAACAACATATACCTTTAATATATCTTTCGGCCATATATCACCTGCATGAAGTCTTCCTAATGTCTCTTCATTTTTTTTTACCCAACTGGCACTCATAGGAGTCCCGCTTGAGGGCCCCAGATTTCTTCTTGGTCGTACTAGAAACTCTGTCCTCTCTTGGGAATGTAGAGCCTAATTTCTTCCATACTTTCCATAACTTTTCTAGACAATATTTATTACTATGCATCAGGTACAGAGGCGTAGCAAGGTCTAGTGGTACCTGGTGCGGAATTTAAACTCGTTGCCCCCATGTCCACCAAAATATAAAATGAAATTTATTGAAAAAATAATATTTTTTATTCAATTGGCTAATAAAGAGGGCAAAATGTTAATTATTTTGTAAACAATTTTTTATGAATAAAAAAACATACCTTTTTATTAACAAGCTTTTAAGGTGAATGTAAAAATCTTTTTTTCATAGTAATAGTACCTACTGCATAATTTTATTATTATTATTATTATAATACAATTTAATGAAAACTCAATTGTTTACAAGTTTCGTTCTCTAGGCTCGAATCCAAAAAAACTGCGCTTTAACATGGTACTTAGAATCTATTATTTCTAACTTTTGGTTCTGCAAATTTTGAAATTGCGTTATCAAAATTGATACCTTTAGCTACACTATTTTCAATGACAAAATGACTAAGACAGAGAGTCGTGCTTGGTTCATAGTGGATCTGAGATAATTCTTAATTGGTTTGAGTTTCGAAAAACTCCCTTCGCATGATGCAACAAAAGCACGCAAAGTTAAGAAAAATGTCAATGCTAAAGTGAGATTGGAAACAGAGTAGTGATGGACCAAACTGTTATTTTTGAGTAACCTGTTCCAACGTTCCTGTTCCAATCACGTAACAGGTTCCAATCACCGGTGACTGGGACGTATGCGTTGCTTCACAGGTTTTGGGAATTGAGGAACTTAACGATAACAAATTTCAAAGCTCAATCTGTAACAGAACGTCGTGCCAACTCCATAAAAATAATAAATCCTTTGGAAAAAAATACACACATATGAAGTACAAAAATAATGAGAAAAAGTAAGGCTTTAAAATATTGAATTTTAGATATTTGAAACATTACACGATATTAAAAATCAAAGAAAGTTTAAAAAACTAATTCAAAGTAATGAAATACAGCAAAAAATATTGACACTGCTGTAAATTAATTGGTAAAACATACTGGAAGGTTACAATGTGGAACTAATTAAACAGGATAATGATACAAAATGTGTATTCTCAGCTGATGTAGTTATACACATGTATGTATTCAGAATTTTTCATGTGTAAAGCTCAGTAATGTAAAAATATTAATACTTGTACTAATTAATATACATGGATAAAAAATCTATTCCATTAAATATGAATTGGCATTTAGGAACAATAATCTTTCGGCGTGAAGAGGCTCCAACCGATTTCTCCCATCGGTTAAAATGTTACCAGCCTTTAAGAAAATTCTTTCGCAAGGCACTCATGTTGCCATAAAGTTGAATTTCCTTTTCGCTAACTCTGATAGATTTGGGTAGATCAGAGAACGAGATCTCCACCATGTCAAAGGGTCATGATTCCGCGGCAAGCTAATTTTTTATAATTATCGTCTAGATAACGATTGATTTCGCTAGTTGCTATTAATATAAGAGTACCTATATAATCACATATTAACTGAATTTAAACTTTAAGTAAATTAAATAAAAATAAATCAATTAAAACAATAATTAAATAAACTGATTAAAACAATTAGTTAATTAAAACAATATTTGGTTAATTAAAATAATAATAATGATAATAATAATATAACCTCTTGTAATATCAGATATTAAATGGGTAATTAGTGCCTAAGCCCTTGTGTCAGCTAGACAACTATGCCGGATGTTGTGATAGCCCGTTATCTCAGCGCGTTTCCTGTGTGATGGAAACGGAGGAATATGTTCCTAGAACAGTGATTTCTCGGTCACCGGTGATTTGCAACTGTTACTCCAAGTAACTCCTAGCCCTAGTCACCAGTGATCTGAAATAATAGCTGTTATTTGAGAACAGGGGTTTTAGAGGAGCATACTGTTCCTCAACAGTTGAACAGTGATCAGTAACAGGTGATTTGTAACAGTTACCTTAAATAACTCCCATCTCTAAAACAGAGTTGAAAAGTTCCTATTCAACCATAAACTCTAAGAATCTTAAGGAAATCCAACCAAGAGACTTTTCTTTTAGAACTTTGGCGACTTTTAAAAATCTTCTTAGGCGTGGAATTTCTGTAAGGATACCATCTGCAGAAAACTCATCGTAATTTTCAACCAAACTTTGTATAAACTTGGGAAGTTCAATTCCCGAGGTGTCGATCAAATTACTGGGCTCTAAGACTGTAAACCAATATCTGATACACGTTCCACGCCTCCGCAACGTGTATCGATTTCTTGTTGAAACCCGCCAATGCACTCTAACATTCACCTTTGCAGTTCTTGGGTCAAAGTCAACGGCTCGTCTGCAGCCTTCTCTGCGGGCATACTTTTCTTCCTCCTGGCAGTTCTTCTTTTTACTACAGGAATACCCATCTCTTCACACGTATCTTTTGCAAATTGCAGTGCTTCATCAACAAGGTCATTTCTTTTATCGTTTAAAAAGACGTTTAGACTTCTCATCTTGGTAACAGACTTCGCGAAGCTCATTCCAAGAATCTGCAAATGTTCTTGAAAGTGGTTCACTTCTTCTAAGACATTATTCCATAAACACAAAAAGCACAAAAACGAGAAATCACACATTGCAGACAACAGAGTTTGAGTTGCTCCTCTGGTTTCGATCGTTTCCGAAGCATCACACAGTTCCTGAATGGCATCGACAATCTTCTTAAAGAACTTAAACACAGGCTTAGCAGCTTCGTAGTGAGAACTCCATCTTGTTTCTGAAAATCGCTTAACTGTATCTTCAACATTTGTTTGAAGGATCGTCCATCTGTGCGTAGAAGCTGAGAAAGACACGTACAAGCTTTTTAAGGTCCCAAAAGAAGTTACACATAATGGAACTGTTGCAAATGAGTGTACTTCACACAGACTGAGAGAGTGGTTTGTACAGGGTACAAACATTTCTTTAGGATTAAGTTCATAAATCTTTGCTTGAACTCCTTAATTCACTCCTGCCATTGTAGAAGCATTGTCGTGTCCTTGTCCACGGCACATTGTTATATCTAGACCATCTCGTTCAATAACCTTCATAATATCTTCCGTTATGTCAACGGCTTTCTTTCTAGTTAGCTGGAAAAAAACCTAGAAATGACTCCTTTATTTCAACTTTTTTGTTCTCTATGTGAATGTAACGAATGATTTTTCTCATTTGATCTATGTGCGAGATGTCGGGCGTGCTGCTAAAGATGATATTAAAATACTTTGCGTTTTTAATATCAGTTAAAATCTTTTCCTTAACAATTCCACTCAGAAGTAAGATAGACTCATTTTATGTGGTGGGAGACAAATAGCTTATTAATATCCTACCCGACTGTGAACTGAGTTGACTGTTCTAGCTTGATTAAGTGCTCTCTTAGTACAGGATCATATTTTGATAGAAGTTCAATCAGCTGTAGAAAAGTTCCTTTGTTCTCCGCCAACATATGCTCTCTGTGGCCGAGGAATGAAAGATTTTGTTTAGCCAAACACATAGTGACCTCTAAGAGTCTTTTTAAAAGGTCTCTTCATTTCCTTTTTTCTGTTTCAACAGCTCTCTAGATAACTTGATCAATTATTCTATTGGCAATTGAACTTGTTCTTAAAGTTTTCCATTTTTCGAAACAAGCTTCATGTTGTTCTGAGGTTTCATGGTTGTGAATTTTCGGACTAAGTTTCCATCAAACTTGATAACCAATTACAAATTGAGATGTACAAACTTATATCAAAGCTTATAAAAAACTGTTACATAACAATATAAATGTTACAAAAAACAGTTACAAATTGAGATGTACAAACCTATATCAAAACTTATAAAAAACTTTAAAAAAAAACAGTTACATGACAATATAAATGTTATAAAAAACAGTTATAAATTGAGATGTACAAACTTATATTAAAACTTATAAAAGAACTTATAAGTTTGTAATATGAGTTTTTTTATATCTGTGCCAAAGAGCCTACAACAAAGACAGTAAAAGCTTTGGTTTTTAGTTGGGTATACTATCCAGGCTCTCAGAATTTTCTCGCCATTTGGCTGACTGATATAGAATCAATCAGACGTCAACTATCGGCTAGCACCCTTCGTCTTATCCACTTGTCTCTTAACTAAAACAAATGGTCCCTCTTTGTTTTGAAACCCTGCACTTCCTCATTTTAATTAAGTCAACTCTTAGATTATCTAGAACAGGGAAAGGCCAATAAGAGACGTCAGAAAACAAAATATTGCTATTGGTTTCTTCTTCTTCTCCTCCTCCTTTGTCGTATGCGCTGTCTTCTAATTTATTTTCTCTTCTTCATTATGATTATCTCCGAAATTATAATTTTCTTTGAGCTCTTCAGTTTCTTTGTGAATGTCCTCTCGAATTTGTTCTTCACTTTCGTGACTTCTTTCCGGTTTTTCGTTAACTCCACTGTCGGATTTAGATAATGTTGCAACGTCTTCTTCCGAGCGAAGTACCATATAATAGAATAAAAACGTCTTCACCGTTTCACTGATGGATATTTTGCGTAGCGTAAATCTGATTAATTTTTAAAAACTAAATTGCAGGACGACAAAATGTTGCTCATAACGAAGTAGAGTCGGCTCCGAAACGTTTTAGGCAGTAAGGAGGGGAGGGGGAGATATTGTCCGTTCGCTCGTAGAACGATCCTAAAGAACAACTTGGGGGCGATGATATTTGTGGGAGGGATGAGACAATAACTCACTAGGACCGGTTGTTTGTTTACTTGAGCACCAGCAGAGTTAAAAAAAAACGAAACAGAACATCCTTTCCCCATGCACCACACAATAATACTAAATCATTACAGCTCCACATCGTTAGCCCGCAATTTACTGCAATTAGCGATAGCCCATGTAAATTATTTGACATGTTATTTTATGTAACAAAAAGGCGCATTATTACAGAACCGACCATTTTTTGTCACCCCCTCAGAGTTGGTACCCGGTGCGGCCGCACCCGCCTTCCTACGCCCCTGATCAGGTGTGCTCCATTGTGTAACAGAGCCGTAGCTATAGGGACTGAGCCTTCCTGGAAATGGATCAATGGAGAACAATCATTCCCCTTGGAAAATATTTTTCTCAAAATAAAATATTGTAGAATTTTATTTTAAATTTTTTGTTTTGTATGAAATTATCCTTTGACGTTAAAAATAAAACGGTTTAATATAAATGTATTCAAAATAGTTTTCTACTGCTGATTTTGTACAGAGGTTTGAGTCATCGTATACTTTATAAGAATGATAAAGAAAATTGTATAGAGGTATGTTAAAATTTATAAATTTTCAAAGCAAAATGTATGTAAAGACATTTATTTACGTTAATATATTAGTATGTTTATATATTTAGTATTATTAAATATATTAATAAAATACATAAAAGCATTTTGGATTTTAAGCTCTCCCTATAGCAAGCAAGGATCCAGGGATCTTTCAAGGTGAGGGGGGGGGGTTTATCATTTGTCTCTCCTTCTATTTTTAGCAAAGTGTCCGATATTTTTCTTTTCCTTTTCCTTTCACATTGCATGATGTTGTTCCGGCTCATGGTGGGGCAGTGGGGCGATTGCCCCCTTAGGATCTGTAGTGTTCTATAATTTTCTGAGTCCTACTATAAGTAAAACCTAGCTAATGGCCTGCTCTGGAATGGGGAAATAATTAAAATTGGCATATCATCATCATCATCATATTCAACCATTATCTATCCACTGCTGGATGAAGGTCTCTCCAAATGCTTTCCACACAAGTCTATCCTGAGCAATTCGCTTCCACGTCACCCCAACCTGTTTTCTTATTTCATCCACCCATCTAGTTTGAGGACGTTTTCTAGGTCTTCGGTGGTCTCTTGGAATCCAGTTCAGAATTTCTGTTGTCCATCGTTGATCAGTTCTTCTTGCAATATGCCCAGCCCATCGCCATTTCAGCCCTTTTACTTTAACAATGATGTCCTCTACTCTAGTTTGCTCTCTCACCCAAGTGTTTCTTTTTCGATCTCTCCTAGTTATTCCAAGCATGCACCTCTCCATGCTCCTTTGCGTTGTCTGTAACTTTCGTATTGCTCCAACTGTTAGACTCCATGTCTCTGATCCATAAGAGAGGACTGGCAATACACACTGGTTGAAGACCTTTCTTTTTAGACACAAAGGCAATTTCCCCTTCAGGATAAAACTGTTTCTTCCAAATGCACTCCAGCCAAGTTTAATACGTCTGTTGAGTTCTTTCATAATGTTGCCATCCATTGAAATCAGCTGGCCAAGGTAAATATATGAATCAGCAATTTCTAGCTCAATGTTGTCAACTTGTATTTTTGTTTCCTCTACGAAATTATTGAACATGATCTTAGTTTTTTGTAGGTTCATCTTGAGTCCAACTTCTTTACTTCTAGTTGAGAGCTCCTGTACCATGTCTTGGAGTTCTAATGGGTTCGTTGAAAAAATAACAATGTCATCAGCAAACCGCAAATGATTTAAATATTCACCATTTATTTTTATTCCCTTGTTATTCCAATTTATCTGCTGAAAAATCATCTGTAAAGCTGAAGTAAAAAGTTTTGGAGAAATGGTATCTCCCTGCCTCACCCCTTTGCCAAGTTTGATAGTTTTGGTATCTTTATGTAACCGAAATTTTGCACTTGCATTTTTATACACACGTTTCACCATGTCAATGTACACATCCTCAATGTCTGTTGATCTTAAAGAGTTGATGACTGCTGATGTTTTAATAGAGTCAAAGGCCTTCTCATAGTCAATAAATGCCACACACAATGGAAGTTCATATTCATGTGTTCTTTCAATTAATTCTCTTAATACTTGAATATGGTCCACTGTACTGAATCCACTTCGAAATCCAGCTTGTTCTCTTGGTTGAGCTGCATCTAATTTTTTCTGCAGGCGATGTGTTAGCACTTTTGTGAAGATTTTATAAATAGCAGGTAACAAGCTAATTGGTCGGTAATTTTTTAAATCCTCTTTATCACCTTTTTTATGCAAAAGAATTACTGTTGCAGAATCCCATTGGTTTGGTATGTTACCGCTGTTAAGACATTTGGTAAAGAATTTTGCAAGTATGTCTTCTACATGTTCTCCAGCTTCTTTTAGGATATCTAATGTAATACCATCATCACCAGGGGCTCTTCCTTTCTTCATACTTTTTATTGCAAATGAAACTTCTTCTTTTAAGATTTTAGGAGCTGTTCCTTCGACTATTTCAATGTCTTCGTTTAATCCACTGTTACTTTCGTATAGATTTTTGTAGAATTCTTCAACTCTTCTAAGTATTTCTTCCCTATTTCTTGTTACGGTGCCATCCTCTCCTTTTAATGCAATGATGTGTTTCTTCCCAACAGATAAACTTCCTTTAACAACCCTAAGGCTCTTGTTATTTTCAATGGCTTTCCTTACTAGCTCACAGTTGAATTTTCTTATGTCTTCTTTCATGCTTTTGCGCAGAGTTTTACAAAGTTCTATGTACTCAATCCTGGAACTGGTATTTTGATTGTCCACCTTCATATCTCTTCGCCTTTTCATGAGCTGTTTCGTCTTCTCAGATAATTTGCTATTGTGCTTTTTACAGGTTACACCACCAATTTCCCCAGCAGTTTCAACTATTGTCTTAACAATGTTTTCATTTGCTTCTGAGATGTCAACTTCTTCAATAAGTCCTTCCAGTGCAGAAAAGCGATTTTTTAATTCCAACTTGAATGCCTCGGTATTTTCTTTTAATTTCTTTAAATCCACCCTCTTACTTACTTGTTTCCTAATGAGCTTCTGTCGTTCTAATTTAGTATTTAAGTGCACTTTACATCTCACCATTCGATGATCACTTCCAGTATTAAATCTGTTCAGTACACTGCAATCTTCAATAATTGATTTCTTGTTTGCCAGGATATAGTCAATTTCACTAGTTCCCCCATTTGGGTGTTTCCATGTCCATTTTCTTTGCGGTTTCTTCTTAAAAAATGAATTCATGATGCTAAGATTTTCAGCTTCTGCAAATTCGATGAGTTGATCGCCACGTTCATTCCTTTCCCCATATCCGTATTTACCAACCGATGTCTCTCCTTGTTCCTGTTGTCCAATTCTTGCATTGAAATCCCCCATGATGAGCTTGATATGTTGTTTCCCTTTGGTGTGTAACTCTTTGATTTCTTCATAAAATTCTTCAACCTCTTCGTCGGTATGGCTTGATGTTGGTGCATATACCTGTACTATTTGAAGTTGGTATCGCTGGGTTAGTTGAACAACAAGCCTCGCTGCTCGATCTGATGTACTTTCAACTTCCAGAAGACAGTCTTTAATTCTTTTGTTGATTAAGAAGCCAACACCACTTGTTCTTCACTTGTTTCATGAAAAGTTTTTTGAAATAAAGGAGGAGAATAAAAGCTAAAATAAAAGGAAAATCAGGTACAGAGAAATGGAAAGAGAATTAAAAATAATCAAAACTTACTAACGGCATAAGAAAAATTTCCCAACGTTTGCAGAATTACTTATCGAGAGAAGTCAGTGAAGGGAGGTGGTCGTAGAGAAAGGTTTTACTGTATTTGCATTGCAAAATATTCCGACGCGTTTCAAGCTCTCTTATTTTTATTACTATTTTCGTAGCAGAAAATAAATTAAATAAAATTTTCCCTAAAAACCCAACACTTATTTCTATACTGGAAAATTTCTACTACATTAAAATCAATATTTAACGTAATAGGATTTTATTAAAACTATTCGAATTATATTAGTAAAACAAAAAGTGAATAACAAATTTATAAAAGATGCCACACTGTTTACAGGAGAGATACTTAAATAAATATATACTTATAAAAGAAGAGCAAATTCTCATCTCCTTTTAAGAGCTTTTAAAATTGTTAATACAACTAACGTTTAATTTATTGCTTGTGGAGAAAACGACAGTAAGCCAATAAATGAGTAAACAGATTATTTTTACCCTAATAAATGATCTCTATTTTATCTCTACATAAAAAATTGTTTCAATATGTGTTCGTGTGCAATTTAATTTATGCATAAACTTATAAAAACTGTCATTGAGTTTTTAAACAGAAAAATTTATATTAATATTTATTCTTTCAAATCGAAGCTGTGTTGAAAATTAAATATCGTTTATTCCAGTTAGCTGATTATTTTGCTTATTTACATGAGAAGAATAATATGCTAGAAAGTAATTCGCAAATTAACTAATTACTTATTCATTGGTTGCTGAATTCCAATTCCTTGCATTATTTAAATTAGAGAATTAAAAATGAAATTTATTTTTTGAAATTGACACGAAGCATGTCCCTCTTTTCTGTACGGATGTGTGATCAACATATCATTTAAAATCATAACCTATTAAAAATTAAATTACTAGAAATTTATCTGAAAATAAACGGAAGTTGTTTTTATATTCCACGTAAGTGTTAGATGGTAAACAAATATGAATCTTTGAAAAGTGTCTGTATGTATGGGGAATCTAATTTTAAAAAAAAACGATTGTTTTAAAACTTGAAATATTTTAAAAACAATTGCTTTCAAGAACAGTTGTTTTGCAAATACTATAATCACTTAATTCTTTTATTAATTTTATATTTAAGTTTTAACAACAACACTCGTAAAAGAACAATAAATTGATAATAGTAATTTTAAGGAAGTAAACTGTTAGCTATTCTCTGCCCAGCTTAAACCACCATCGACTGTTTTAGCAAATAATCCTCGATTAAGCAAGGTATTCGATTATCCGGAAAAAAAGTACATATCGACGTATGTACTTTCAACTGAAAGTACTGCCGTCTTAAAGATTCGGGAAATTGGGCCTCTACTTAAACAGGGAATTAAAAAATATTGTAATGTATAGATATGTATATGTGAAGATGTGTATATCATATTTTTCTTATTGAAATTTCTTAAATTTAAAAATAAATAAGAAGGTCCTTAAAACGTATCGGGCCTAGATTCGATTAATTTTAGGGCCCTTTGGCTGTGTGAGTGCTAGAACACCATTGTCCATTGATCACATGATGAACATGAAATAACGTTGAGAAGAATATTACTATGTGTAATGGCTAATGAATAAATATCCATAGCTATGCATCAGAAGCTTCCGATAGAATTTGATTAAAAGCTTCCGATAGAAATTCATTAGAAACTTCCAATAGCAATTAATTAGAAGCTTCCGACGGAAATTGATGAAAAGCTTTCCATACAAATTAATTAAAAGCTTCCGATAGAAATTAATTAGAAGCTTCCAATAGAAAGTGACGAAAAGCTTCCGACATAAATTGATTAAAAGCTTCCAATAGAAATTAATTAGAAGCTTCCGACAGAAATTGATGAAAAGCTTTCCATAAAAATTGATTAAAAGCTTCTGATAGAAATTAATTAGAAGCTTCCAATAGAAATTGATCAAAAGCTTCTGACAAAAATTGATTAAAAGCTTCCGATAGGAATTTATCAAAAGCTACTGATAGGTATTCACTAAAAGCTTCCGATAGGAATTGATTAGAAGCATTTTATGTAAAACTGCATTGTAAGAATGGAAATACCTCACAAAAACAATACTTTGCCGTTTGTACACCTGAACTTACAAAACAAAAAACCTTCAAGACATGTTTCATTCTGGTGGGTTCATTCTGCAAGTTTTCTGGCTTCTGCTCGTAGAAAATTCCAAATAAAATGTATTTTGGATGTTGAATAGAGTTTTTGGTCTCCTTGGGAATTAAATTTGCAAAGACAATCTTTTCTAGATGAGATTTCTTATTGTGTTTTTACTTTCAAGTGTTAGTATTTTTAAAATCCTATGAATTTTTATATTCCTCTAGATGATATTGTCGAGTTCTACTTTAGTATTTTGACATCTTTTCAACATTTATGAAAGCTTTCAAATAACTACGCTTGGAACTGAAAGTACTTTTGATCAAAAGTGTGTCCGGAATGTTCCTTCGCACTTTTAAAAAATAAAAAAAGAGAGCAGTAGCGAAAGCTATAAACATACTCTGTATTGCACTGAGTAGTGAAAGGTCATAATTTTTATTTTTATGGTGCTGCAATGTCATTCACTCTATTATTATCGTTTCAAACTGGAGTTAAAGCAAATGATGACATAATTTGTTACGTGATTTAAAAGAAAAGAAATCTGTTACGCAGGTGTAACTCAGTTTTTAGAGGACGTGTTAGGCGAAAGTTACCTCCCAAACACATGCATGCAACGATTCATGTGTGACATGTGCGTGCATGTTCACACATGTGGGCTGTGTTCTGTCAAGGTGAGAAATTTCGCGAAATTGGGCATGCTGCGGGTGAACAATGGAGCATATGTATATTAAATTGTTCAATTTTTTTTTAATCTTTTACTACTGAATGTCATAAAGAGAAACATGGGGTGATGAATGATCAATTTTTCAGTCGCTAGGAGATGAGCCATCTTATGGGAGGGTGACACCGTGAGTCCTGCCGTAGTGCAGGATATTATATTGACTGTAGGACAAGATTCGAATTTTTCATTACATCGTATCTGACAGCAAGTATGACAAGCATGCTGAGTTAAGGCGAAATTCTCTCTTTTTTTCCCACTATGCTGCGTGTAAATGTGATGACAGAGGGATCTGCAAACGATTTACATGAGCAGAATATAGTTGATATTTTATGTAAATGAAGTTATTCATCAAATTTATTTATTTGCAGCGAGTATTCAATATATAATGTGTAATGCCACGTCAAATTATCTTACATAATTTTGCTTCAACGGCCTTCTGACAATCTTACTTGGGCTTATAACGTTGTCTTTACTTATAAATCTAATCTGCGTAATGCTACGTTAAATTATCTTACATATAATAATATCAGACAACAATACAAATCAACGTTTATTGGTATTTTGGAAGGTCGTGGGTTCAGGTCCCACCGAAGGCAGAAATATTTATTTTCTTTCGAACGTTTCACCATCTAATCACGCCATACCATCGGCGTTGGTATCACTACGCCAATAAACGTTGATTGATTGACATTGTTGTTTGATTTAATCTGCGTAGTGTTCGATTTATATGAATAGAATAATATATTTACTAATAATTTCCATATAATAATTCAACCCAGTCATTCATTTGTACGTTATAATTTTGTATATGTTTTAATTAAATGAATTTGCCCAGAGTGACCTTAAATGCCTTGTATGTTAAAACACGAACAACAAATTCATTAATTGAATCGGAATTTGTAAAAAGGGAATATGTGCCAGTTATTTAATACATAACATATTCCCTTTTTACGAATTTCGATTCAAGTCTCTTAAAAGTTTATAAATTTCGCTAAAGGTATATTAAAAAAATATGATTTGTTAAAATCAGGTTTTATATTGAAATATAAATATGAATAGGCGTACGCAGAAAGTATCGTAAGGGGAGCGTTATAGGCCGAATGGGGAGGGGGTGGTTACAGAGTTACAACTCGCATATTCCTATGTTAAATGTGGAAAATTTCATTTCAATGGGGGTTACAACCCCCATCAACACCCCCTGCGTACGCCATTATAAATATGCAAATTAATTCATACATTTATTTAATGTCGCCTGTATGTAATACCACCACATACACTCACATATGCCTACGTACGCGTCAGGTAGGCATTGACGCATGGACGTATAAATACTTTTACACTATTATTTACTACATGTGAGAACATGCATCTCATAAAATATAT
>QLNU02015359.1:53855327-53882899 GCA_006491805.2 Dysdera silvatica | reverse complement strand
TGTTTTAGTGGATTTTAAAAAAATAATAAAGCCTGTTTGAAAATAAAAACTGTTAGATGGATCTTTAATGTGAGTGAGAGGGTGAAATCATTTTAAAACATCAGCGAAGTTATCAATATTCTACGTGGGGAAACGTATTCTTATTTATTCTTTTAAAGAAATTGCTAAAATGAAGATAAAATTATACTTTTCGTAAGAAATTATTACCCTTCTTGCGGATAACGCAATTGCGGAATGGTCAACACACAAAGTCACCGGGGCAAGTGGTTTGTAATGTTCAGTGACGAATTTTTATGGATAAGGTCGAACCTCGTTAAGACGAACACCAAGGGGAACAGAAAATATGTTCGTATTAAAAGTAATTCGTCTTATCCGGAAAGGGGTAGTATGCTATAAAATCTGACGGGGCTTATGGAAACTGTTCGTAAGAAGCATGTCCGTATTAACAAGATTCGACTGTAGTAATTTTTCCGACACTCACATTTCAGCTCAAATTAGAGCCTTTTAATGTGTAGAAGAATAACAGCCACCACCCTGGCCTGGAGTCGAACTTGGGTCTCTCCGTTTGACCCGGAGAGACTTAACCGCTAAGCCACCGAGTTACAGGTACGACACTCCCTTCCTCTGCTTGTAAGGTTTTCTAAGATATTATTACTGTTCTCAGTGATCATGCAAAACTGTAGAAAAATGACAAAAATGAACACATTGTTAGTTTTTTTATTGTTAGTGTAAAGAAACAAAAAACAAGTTATTTGTATGATGTTTATTATGATGTTTATTACCATGTATGATGTTTATTATGATGTTTATTACCATGTATGATGTTTATTACGTCGCAACTTAATGGCATACAATGCATCCCTATGTTAACTGTCAATACAACCCACTTCCACAGATTATTCTCCATGTGACATATATATATATATATATATATATGTGTGTGTGTGTAAACATTCTTTTTAAATTTCTTTTATTTAAACGTCCGTTTTCACTTCTCACACTGTCTTACACTCCTTATCTGGCTACTATTTTATGCTTACTGGATGACGTATGACGTAGCATATACACCGCATGCCATAATGGGCTTTGTGACGATTGTGTGTGCAAATGAAAGTACCTCGCCCCCACCGAAAGCTTCCCATGTAATTTTTCCATGAAGGGAAAGCTATCACGCAGTGGTGTCCTATACCTTTTAAACTTCCTAAATAACGATTTTTCCCAATTAAGGTGGTAAAAATAATCATTTCATGTTAACTAGCTGGTGCTTAACAACTTTGTAATTGACTTTTTATCTTGAATAGTTTTCGAGATAGCAGCTCTAAGTTCTGAATTTTTCCGCTAGGGGCGCTGCACGCAGTCTCATCTTGTAACGCATAGTCACTTTACTATACCTACACATCACGTTCATACATATAACTCTCTCCGTTCGACAGTTATCTGCGTGTATAAGGACTTTACTAACCACCCTGTATATATATATATATATACACACGCATACACAAAATGATAAGTTGTGTACAAATTAGCAAGACAATTTTTGGAGTCCGAGAATGCCATAGTAGATGCCTTGTGGCGACCACAGGCGGACAGAGGCAGTGCGTCTGCTGACTCTCGATTGCAATTGAACATCTCAATCTTTAAGCTCAAGGACGAATGAATCTTTAAGCCGATTGTAAATGTTTTTCGATTCCAATCCTTTCGATTCTAAAAATATAGTTCGCAATCGCCCATCACTACTTGGAATGACTATTTTGCTACTTTTAGCTACTAGAAGTCGGAAATGATATGGAAAGTGGACAAAAACACGTTACCGTGTTTTAAAATACTTTATAAAACGTTCGCTAAGACGTTGTGGGTAAACCACCCTTAAAGTTCATTTATTCACTTTTATTTCCTTCCCATTGTGTGCCAGGTATTTATGGCTTTGATTTTGAAGAATAATTTATATGTTTTGTCATAAAATTTTCTAGACATATTCGCAATATGATTTATATTCAATAAAATTTTCTAGACATTACGTTAATGGTTTTACTGTTAATACAATTTACGCTCACTTTTCAGTTAATATTAGACATTGAAATAAAATATCATTAATGTCTTTTACTGCGTATTTCAAAAGCCTTAAAAGAGTGAGAGATGAGTGGGAAATGGTGTTGTAAATGTCTTAGTCATGAGACCCTGTTGGAATTCAGTAATTGCGCAAATGTAGAGATAATGGATACTGGTTTAATAGCCGTTGGTAGATTTTCCATATAGGATTCAGAAGTATTAGTTACTGACAGCGGTACATATTACCATCGTTTAATGCGATGTGTGAACTGATTTTAGGAGGTGCGGAGGTAGATGGTACCAGAAATTAATTTTGCACAGAGAGCACAATTATAGATTCATGCTATCTCATCCATTTGATAGCTGAATTTAAAGCGAGTTGGGATAGCTATGAGTAGATGCCGTTGTGAATAGATAGTTATTATACAAGTGTGCAACTGGTATAAGCGGTTTATATATTGAATCTATGCTCTAATTGTTAAAATGATTAGGAGTTAAGATACAGATAGTTTGCCTTTCGTGATGTAGATATAATATCAAGGTTCAAATAAATATATATATTTTATGTGTCTATAAAAATATAGTTTTACATTATTTTCGATTGGTACGCCTAGAAGAACAGATTTATTTTGGTGGAAAATTATTTTGGACTTCGCTGCTGTTGTTAATTGTGCAAGAAAATTAAAACTAACAGCATGGACAATGATTATCCTATAGACATTAAATGCACATATATATTTCTATATATATATATCAATATGCATATATATTATATATATATATCAATATAGATATATATTTCTCCTATATATATTAGTATAAATATCTGTTCTATTTGACATTAATATTTCCAATGGGACTTCGTTCAACAAGAAAAGTTTACAATTATATTTCAGTGAAACGTCGATAAATTTTTTTTCAGGGGCATGGAGGATAAACACGATATATGAGGGGAAAACCATAGTTTCGGAGAACTGTTCAGAATTAGAGAGAAAAACAATTTAAGAATTATTATTTACAGAAATATACTTATTCTACAATACAGTACGTTTTATATCTACTAACTTTACTTCTTGCTGGAAAAATCTATGATTGGCATTTCTTTATACAAACTTTACGCTTCAGTTCAAAATACGAGTTTTTAAGACCTAGAATATTTTAAAAAAGATTCCGTCTTTCGAGTATTTTCGCCATATAAAGAATCTCCTTTGAAAGCCAAAATCCGATCAGTAAGCACATTGCAGAACAGTTCCGTCTCATCTGTGTTGTGAATATTACATGATTTTTAGTCAATCAACAAGGACAATAATTTTTTCAGCCACATTTCTGTGCTTTCTCTATCCGCTGCAGCACTATTATTGGCTAACATTGTATATTAGGCCATAAAATAAAGGTCCTTGAATTTCGTTATTCAGCAATTAGACGCAGCGAAATTTTTTATATTCAATTGCGTGATAATCGTCTTTGCCTTATCAAAAGGAATAATTCCACATGGAATCTTAGCAGCCCATGCCTGCAAGTAACACGTAAAAAGTACACTTTCTAGCTCGACGAATATCGAGTCCCTACTAGTTTTCCTCTTCTTGCTGGCGTTACCACATTTTTCGACGTATTCTCGTATTTCGTCCTTTTTCGCGATTATAAAATTTCGCGTGCTTATAGCTAAGCCAAGACGTTTCGCAATATCGACACGTTTCTCGCCAAGTTTCTTTTCTATCTCCTATACAATTTTTAATCTCTTATGCCAGTTCTTTC
Source organism: Dysdera silvatica (assembly GCA_006491805.2). Lineage (NCBI taxonomy): Eukaryota > Metazoa > Arthropoda > Arachnida > Araneae > Dysderidae > Dysdera > Dysdera silvatica. The sequence continues at coordinate 53,879,095 of QLNU02015359.1, read as the reverse complement.
TTGCTTTTTATGTTGGGAGATGATTCAAAGATAATCAAATTATACCGGTATTGTACTTTATATTAACAACGAACAGGAATATGAAGTACGCACGGGCTAGTGAAACCAAGAGCAGATGGAAACGAAAGCATGTAAGAATGCATGTAGGCACTTACAATGAAGTAAAATTCAAAAGTAACACAACCGTAACAATGACAAGCATTTTCTATTCATTGAAATGTCACAGCATCCTCTGTAAACAAGTAAGTTCGTACAGTGTGTCGTGCTAACAGTAGTGACAAACGTTTTACCTGAAATCGTGAGTTGGGGCACACCTGCATACAACATACGAGCTTTGCATGATTTCTACTCCCCGTTTCCACAGAGTCTCCAGTTTATAATAACTGTAACCCATGGGGAATACACATCCAAGGTTTTGCCGCGGAAAGGAACGATCATGACACAAAGGATGCTGAAAAACGGCGTCCGGCCATAAGAAAGGAGAGAGGATTTCGCAGCTGAATACATAACGAGCGACCACCCAAAAATGGCCATTAGATGGTTCCGGAAATGGTCGGGAAGACAAAGCTTTCTCCAGAACGTTCTTGAGGACAAAGAGAGAATCGGTACATTGCAAGAGCTGGGAGAGGTGCTGACTCTGGTTGAGCGAGAGTTGGAGTTGGAACTTTGCCGTGAGTGCAAGCGGTCGACCTCCGAGTGTCTTGTGAGAAAGAAGCTAGCAGGTTTTTTTCACGGATGAGGATGATCCGATCGCAGATTTGGATCCGTGGCATCCGCTGTCTTCTCATAATCCGTCGACATAAGTTTTAATGCTATAATTATCATTCTAATTATAACTATTATTTGTTGTAAGAGTGTCTGCATCTGACTACGAACGTCAACATTCTTCTACAATCATCCTCCCTACGCCGACAGTCTGGTGGTATGTTTCGGACTAGCCTGGACGACACACATTTCCGCAAGCCGTAAGTCCCTTTGATTGTCTTCCGTCATTTGTCATGCAAAACTAGATACTAATATATAATCAGCACGTAATGCCATGTTAAGGTAAGGTAATTTCTCGGAAGGAAGTAAGCTGGGGAGAAGGTTTAGCAGCGAGAGTCAAGGTTAAATTAGGAAATACTAGTAACTATGTGCTAGATCTAGAATAAATGTGTTTTAATTGTAAATCCGTTGTCATCTTATCTTATTGTTTTATATCTGTTTTTGTATTACTTTAACATGCAATGATCTGCGTTCTACAGAGGATCATTACATATTTGTCACAACTGGAGGTGCTTTCTTGGTAAGCTTTTTAATTGTCATATTCGCGTTCAGCACCTGAAAAGCTTTAAGAAATGACTATTTTCATCTGATTGCCCTAGATTTCATAAAATTTTGTTGTCCAGTGTTATTAATACAATTACTGAAATTTTCAGCCAGGTAAAGCAAATATTTCTAAATTCATAATTGGGAAGAGTGTGACTCTATTTGTTTGCAAATATCGTTTTATTTTGTTTTAAACTTGTCTTTGGATATTCAAAGACATGAATTAATTCTTATGTCTGACTAACAAACACCCCGATACTTTATCTGTCGCTGCACCACAGCACTTAGGAGGGTTGTCACATTCAAATTTGACATAATGTCTATTAAAAAAAAAGTAACTAAGTTTAAAAGATTGACGTTGAATTAGACTGTCAGTGGAGGACCTCTAGACTTAAGGACAAATTCTGCAAAACAAATAAGTTAAAATATAGACCTAAATGGATAAAGCGTCCTTCCTTCAATTTTCTCTTCTTCAATGCTTGCACGTTCGCACATCAATTACTGATGCAAGAAAGAGCAAAAGAAATTTGTAAAACGGCCGTTTTGCTAGCAGTTACTTTTACAGAAAGGAAAAATTTAGGGAAGTTATCATTTTTTTCCGAAAAATGCAGGTTTTGAACTAAAAGTAGACACCAAAGTAAATTTTGTAGATATCCAAAGTTTTCTTCCAAAAAATTTTACAAAATTTGACCAATTTTATCGGCTATTGAAATACCGATTTTTTTTGTAAAAAGGTAAAATTACCAAAAAATACCAAAGGCTAATAAAGTGTGTAAACATAAAATTTTCTGTTTTTATAGATAACAGTTTGATTTATTTTTACCACAGGTTTCGATATGGAAGCTACAGTTCTACCACGACTTTTTTCTAAAAAAAGTTGCGTCCAACTATTTTAAACTTTCTGCTAACTTTAAGGGAAAAAGTGAGAGTTCTACAACATTTTTAGTTTTCTTAGCATAACTGGAAAAATACGTGCATGCTTTATGTAACTTTTTGCTATGAATTTCAAATATTAAATTTTTTCTAAATCTACCGTTTACTGCATAAAACTATAATTCAAACATGCAAGTTAAATGTGCTTGTAAAAATTGTTTGACGTTTTTGTTTGAAGTCTTAAGTAAATTTTCCTTTTTACAACTCCGGTTAATGTATTTTGCATGACGTGTAACAGTTAATGACTTTTGACATGCGTTTCGATAACAACTTGCTGTAGATAACAAATGAAGCGTTAAATTACATGCAACCTAACCCCGGCCATTCGAACTAATGCAATGGAAATAATTCAGACAATCCGACGCCGTAATAAATATGAGAAAAAATGGTTGAAACAGGTGTTGTGTGTGTAAGCCGTTTGAAAATCAACGGTTTGAAAAATGAATTTACGAGTATTTCCGATCATTCCCCTTTAAGGAGAGTTTTATCAGAAATTAGGAACCGCTGCTGTAACAGAACACCGCTCTCATAATCCACTAACCGACACGAGAGCTAAACCTGCATTGTTGGTGTCAGTTTCAATAGTTAGTCAATTCCACCAATAATTTAATTAATTTAATCAGTCTGGTTCTAGCAGAGAATCAAACCATTTACTTTAATATAAACCGGTTTAATTAATTTAATTAGTCTGGTTCTAGGGAAGGAAACAGGCCATTTACCCAGTGTGACGAAATATTTCCGATCAGATCTATTACTTCTGCTGCTGAAGTCAAAGCAAGTATTGAGATACACAGTTTAATTAAAAAACAATTAAGAAATAATGTGCGTTATTTTTGCATTCATCTAATGATATGAATACTTTTAAATCGACAAATTATGGCAGGATTTCTTACATTAAATTATAATAATTATCAAGTATATCCCATTATTTAGCAACGTTTCGGAATTATACGGACGCGTTATTTTTTTTAATTTTGCCAATTAAGGCAATTAATAAAGACTTATCAGTTTGCTGATTTAAATGATTATTTACTTCCCAAAATAATCCTCTGTGAAATAATCCCTAATCCTTACGAATTCAAATAATTATGTACATGAATTTATTATAAAAATTATGAATACGAAACGTACACAGCCCAAATTTAGAAACATGTCTATACTTTTTAAAAATTTTACGAAAGAAAGAGGTATAATTAACTGTGTGTGTTTGTGTGTGAATTGTAATAATTGATGATGATTCGTGCAAATTTTAAGACGATTTTTGGAGCGTCTGGATTATGAAAAAACTGTGTCCAATAATTTAAAAGTGAAGAAGAACCATAGCTCTTTCCAGGTATGAGGCTATCCTCCAGATAGCTGACATATTACAGGACTTAATTTTATGATATTTTGGTCTCGCTACGTTACATTATATTTTACATTATATACTTTGCACGTTCTAGGATTGATTAGTAAATACTATAGTATTGTGATTATAATAAATTAATTTTCACTTTATTAAATTCGTTATAAAGTTTATGGTCTTATTTATGAAACTGGGTTATGTAATAGGGCAGGGTTGACGAATATATATTCTCAATTTAGAATAAACAGTATAAGAAAGGTTAGGCATCAGAATTCATAATAATTATACTTAATGAACCTCGAGCATAGCTAATTATGGGAAATTAGTCGGTTCCATACATATAATTAAATAAAATAATATAAATATTAAAAATAATCATGCAAATGTAAATAATCACGTAAATATAAATAATCATAAATACGAACAGGCAAGTCAAATAAAATAGCCGATAAAAAGGCCGAAGAAAGGTTGATATTTAAATTTAACGGGCTTCAATAAACGTTAATCTGTCAACTCTGCAATCCGCAACTCTAATTCTCAGTTAATTCGGCGGGTTTCAATGTCAACAAAGCCATCATTATTGCATTACGGAAGACCTTAACCCGTCCCTTTTATTGCGTGTGGACAAACGACAGATCCAAAAGCAATAGCGGATTCAATATCTATTGAAATCTGCTAATAATCATAAATAAATTGCTTCTTATTGAAATCCTTAGCATCGTACTCTTCAATAATTTTTTTTCCACAGGGCTTTAATAGTTTTTCTCTCTCTTTGTGCGGACCAATTTGCTGCTTCATTCTGGATGGGATAATTGCTATTTTCAAAAGCAAAATTACATTTTAGATTAGAAGGCAATACACAAAACCTTTTGTTAACTTAAATATAATGTGTCCATTAAAGAATTGAGTCATTTTATTTTTTAATATGAAACTCTGTTGAGAGTTAGAATGACGATTAACAAAAGAAACGATTTTTAGATCTCATACATTCATTTATGGCGCAAAGGTGTGGTCATTTAGAAATGACATTCCAGGCGCCAAATATAGAATGCTGAACGTACTCTTCAATAATTTAGTTTAATAGCAAAAGACATTGTATACACAATTTTGACTCAGTGTTTTCATGTATTTGTTCAGAAATGATTACAAATTTTGATCAGTCTACTTTCATCGTACTCTTCAATAATTTAGTTTAATAGTTTAGATTTGTTATGGGATAATTGCAATTTTCAAAGACATTTCAGATTAGAAGGCAATACACAAAAACCTTTTGTGTGTCGAGTGAGTCCTTTTTATTTTGAAACTCTGTTGAGAGTTAGAATGACGATAGACGATTGCATGCAAATGTGTTCATTTAGAAATGACATGAAACAGACAAGGCAAATTGTATGCAAATTTTGACTCAGTGGTTTCATGTATTTTAGAGTTAATCTACTTTTGTTCACATTCAATTCCTCTGTATTTTATTCCATGAGGAAATCTTCGTTGTGCGAATTCGGATGTAAATGTTAAACATCATTCGATTTCTATTTAGATAAATTTAGTTAAAAAATGTGTGGAAATTATGGAACAAAGGAAATAGGGTTTATTTTTCATCGATTATTTGCTGCTAATATGAACGATAACCTATCAACATACAATTATCATATAAAATATAGTATAAACTAGAAATATAACTTACTAAGTTTATTTAATATTTTTCGTGGTTAATCACTTGTATGTGAAATTATTTTTTTTGGAAATTATTTCATTTATAGATTACAAGTGCATATATGAAAACTGAAAGTACATTTTTAAATATCGCAAACCCCTTTTTTCCATAAAAATATTTGCGTCTTGTAAATCACAAACATTTAGTATCTGGAACAGTCTTACTTAACAAGAATTTATGTTCTTAACATTATATTTATATATATCAATTAATATTATGCATCAATTAATAATTATATATCAATTAATAATTATATATCAATTAATAATTATATATCAATTAATAAACGAAACATTTTCATTCAATACGCGATAAAGTGTTTATATTTGTGATAAAGTGTTTTTTGGACAGAAATTAAGCCTCAGAACACATTTATTATATTTCCGTCCAATTTCCTGTTGCGGAAAAAATCGCAACGATTTCCTATCCGCTTCACAGCAAAAAAAAAAGGAACAAAAAATAAATTATTAAGCGATTTATGATCCGAGAAATAATCTATAATTTGTGATAAATGGTTTGAAAAAACGCTAATGAAGCGAAATGAGATGTAAAACGGGAATGGGAACAGACGGAACCATATATTCTGAAAAATTCATAAAAGCTGCCGACGTAAACGAAAAGTATAATATGCAACGATAATTTAGAAAGTACTATAATTTAGCTTTTTATCAGCTTGAAAACGAATGTGAAATACTTAGAGAAATGGACATATTACATAAATTCATATCAGTTTCTTCACTAATGTAATGTACATTCACCGTTGATTTTATTTACAAGTATACTTGAAAAGCCATCGCATGTTAGACATTTTCTCTCATCCTTAAAGAAATCTTCCTTGATGTAAGATATTATTACTTTTCTCTGGGATGACATAATTGCCAAATAATGGTTAACATACGAAGACACCTGGCGAGTTTTGTGAGTTTTAGTAAGGGAATTTTTTATACAGCAATTTTTGCTACCTATGTATGTGTAGCTCAAACTAGAGCTTTTTTTTATATTTTGTTTTGTTTAGGAGAAAAAGAGACGCCGTTTCTATCCTGAATTCGAAGCAGCGTTCCCCCATTATGCCTGGAGTATCTTGACCGCTAGACGAACGAGGACAGAACCTACGCCTTCTTTCTCCGTATATACGGATATACGGATATCTCCGTATATACGGATGTAAGATAAATTCCCCCACGGAAACTCACAAAAACTACTCACAAAAAAGGTGGCTTTGTGTGTTGACCATTATTTGGCAATTGTGTTATCCCTGCGGAGGGTAATAATACCTTACACCTTTACATACGGAGAAAGAGAGCGTTGTTTCCTGTCCTCATTCGTCTAGCGGTCCAAGACACTCCGGGCTAAACGGAGGGACCCTGGTTCGAATCCAGGATGGGGAAAGCGTCTCTTTTTCTCCAAAACGAATAAAGCTCTAGTTTGAGCTGTAATTAATACATGGGTGGCAAAAATTATTGTATATACCTTCCTTATTTAAATAAAATTAAAATTTTTAATCCTTCCCTATTTTAACAAAATATTCAGGGAATTGCATTTTCTATACATGCTTGATGCAAAAACCATAAATCTGTCTTCCGAGTGTTCGCGATATAGCATTATAGCATTTATTGAAAAAACACATTTGTCTTCAGAGACGTGTGTCTTAAGTCTCATATGGATACACCACATTTCTGAAAGATATCTGCCTTTTAAAATTTTTTCACCAGGCCGTGAAGTTGCGGAAGCTTCATATCACAATGAAAATTAGCCTTCAACACCATTGACCCCCCCCCCTTATAAACGTTCTACATACGCCTATGTCTATATTGTATATGGAAAAACATATCGAATTCAGGCTGAAAATCCAAAGAAATAATAAATAATAAATTTCGAGACACAGAGGTTTTCGAGATGCATAAGGTCCACCGCCAAATATTCAGAACCGGGACCACTTTCAATAAAGGATAACAAAGACATTAAGGATTACAAGGACATTAAGGATTACAAGGACATCAAGGATTGCAAGGATAATTAGGGCCATGTGGGGCCAGACGAAGTGAAGTTATACATGTGATTTTCCGATTAATAAATTTTATATATTATTAAGATAAATATATTTATAAGTATTCTTTATTCATATATTCAAGATTTATATACAGGGTAAATTTAATCCACCGCACCTCTGATACATTTTTGAAATCCTTATGTTATTATCAGCCTATTTGCAAATCAATGTTGGGTCGAAAAATGGAATTTTATATTTTATTTATTTATTTATTTATTTATTGATGCGGACTATATTTGCTGATTCAGCCAATCGTGAGTTAATGGAAACCAACTTTTTTTTTTGTTGAGCCAAATTAGTATAAGATTTATTACGGCAGTATTTCGTTCCAAGAAAATAAGTTTAATTATTGGTTTTATGACTATTCAACGCGGAATAGACTGGAACTGAATGATTTCATATTTTGGATTGGTGTTATTCCAAGATCGTGGCAAATTCTGTTCTTTACCCAACAGAATGGAAGTCTGTGTCCGTCCCTGCGTGTAATATGGGCATTTTAGCATAAGTGCTGTCACGGTTTATCTACAACAGCGATTCGCTGTATTCCTGACAGTATGGGTGCTGGTATGAAATATATTATTAAATATAAATATTTCTTCGTTTACAACCAAACCTGTTGCAATTACTTTCCCATAATTTTACAAAGCTTCGACAATTTAATTTTGGAGATTTAATTCTTCTTCTGAAACATTGGGTGTGCTGATACACACCCAATGTCTCAGAAAATGAGCAGTTTTTACTGGATTGTATTCAGTGTATCAAAATTTGCTCTACTGAAGAAGACCGGAATAAGGAACTCGAGTTCATCAAAAACATTGCCATATTCCGAGGCTGCAAACCGTCTATTGTTGATCGGGCCGTAAAAAATTCTCCTCCAAAAAACCGGACACACATCTTTCTCCCAACAGCATTCCTATTTTATAGACCATCTGCTTACCGTTCGTTCCCAATATCAGCACTAAAATTGCTACTATTCTTAACAACTTTAATTTTAAAGTCTCTTTCACGCCCATCAATAAACGTTGTATTTCAAAACTAAAAGACTCGGTTTCGGATCACAACTCATGGGGGGTATTTATGAAATCCCATGCTCGTGCTCAAAATCGTGCATCGGCCAAACTCGTCGTGCACTCCGTTTCAGGATTAAAGAACACCGGGCATACGTACAAAAACAAGAATTGACTAAATCACCCATAGCCGTTCATTGCTGGTCTTTGGACCACAAATTTAACTTCGATGAAGCGAAGTTAATCTACAAACCTCCATCTCCAGCTGATCTTAATTTTTTTTTTAAACTTTTTTAATCCATCAAAACATCGAGCACCTGGTGAACGATTTATCTATTACGGCCAATATCCATCCGGCGTGGTCACGTTTTCTCCTCTTAAAATTTCACCAATAATTTTTTGTCATATACTTTAATTAAAAAAAAAAATTTAACACAATCCAACTTTCCCCTTATAGTCCACATTCATCTGGCTCGACCGATAGAAGGCGCCAATCCACCAACATCACCCACAACCTTACCCTTTATACAATAAACAATCGTACACTCGCCCTTACGAGCGATGTACGCTTAGATTTTTTACTTCTTTGATGAAAGCTCAAGGCTTTCGAAAAACGTTTAAAGCCGAATAAATTTTCGTTCCAAAAACTGTGCCTATTGTGTAATATATTATTCATCACATTAAATATATTTATAGTCTGTTCCATGTTATCCTCACACGGATAAATAGAATACAAGCGATACTTTGTGAATACTTTGTGATACTTCGTGTAGAATTTTCTAAATAAAAATAAATGCTTCTCTTATGCACAAATTGAATTGAAACTTGCAATGTGATTATAAAAATTAAAGTAAATTGTTTTCTGCTACGACTTTCAGAAATAAAATAAAAAGATTATAGAAGTTCAACTTAACAAATATAAAAAAAAAAAGAACTTTACAGCTACTTTAAAATCTAATACATTTAAATCCAACAAGTTGACGCAATCACGCTATTACTGGACGTATTCTAAACTTTTAAAATACGACTTCACGTTCGCTTTTCTCCTTTTTAGACCAACTAGCTATCTTGATACGTGTTGCCAAAAGGCTTGCAATTGGCGCTATTTTAACTACCTTTTAATATTTAATTTCTCGATTTCCATGGGAATATAGCTGCTAATTTTCATACATTAAGGATTTTAATATATCTGCATTAAGCTCAATTAAATTCGTTAGATTCGGCATGTGAGCTCCGAGGAAGTGGGGGAGGGGTTACTTGTGAGTTTTCCTGATTTTCTCAGTCTGTAATGTAAATACGAGCCAATCTCCTAAAAATTCCTCCAATGAGGCAATCCTCTCTATCTCTCCAAGGGGAGCCGGTGCTTACACGCTTCCCCCCATCTTTCCAAATCCTGTAATAACTTGAGAAAAGCAACAAAAATTGAATATTATATTCAAATTTAGCCTTCTTATAAAGACCGAAGTATAGGAGGGGGCAACATAGGGTGAAGTCCAGGCCCCCACCACAAATAATTAATAGGCTACGTATTTTTGTACGAGAAAAAGAGGAATCTTGACTTTGTGCCAGTGGAACTCGTAACGTGTCTTATGTTCAGTGTATCTATTGGATAAAGTGAAAGAAAATACAATGTTTCAGTAACGTACGCAAACATTTTATAAGGGGTTATGGATGTACTAAGAGGTGGGGAGAGTTTCGGCAATCAAAATTTAATTGTATACAGGAAAACAAATGGTCGATGGGATTATGACTGCATCAACCCTTTCTGCCGGATGCTATTGCAAATATCGTTACGTTACAACTACCAAATGTTCAGGGCCGGACATTAGCTGAAGCCATTCCTCTCTCCCCCAAAACCGAGCAGTTTTTAAACACAAAAAGATAAAAATATTACTTTGCGCGATTGTAAAAAGTGCTCATGAACTTGCTTTGCAACTTTACAGCCATTTTATGAAAGACGCTGATTGGAGCGGAGCTTGCCTACCCTCACCACAAAAAATTGCTCTTCGTAACCATTGATTAGTTGTAATGTCATCAATCAGATAATAACAATTATTAACGCTGTATTAGGGTAAAAGGTCACTAAATTAAAAATTTACAGGACGGTGCATAAGCATTCCCAGAAAGTGGAAGGGGGTGAGGTTTATTTCAACCCACAATTCAGAATATTAACCATGTTAAAAAGTATGCACGTTAATAAAACCTAGATCAAGCTCACGCGACGCCTTCCCCCGCCATTAGGATAGGCAAATGGGACGATGTCTAAATGTTCTCTAGTGCATAATATTTAAAAACTGAGGTTTTTTATATTTATTAATTAGGAAGAGATTTAAGAAATAGCGATAAACCACTAATTCTAATAAAATGTTCATCCTCGCGCGTAAGAATATTGTAAATTTTATTTTCGTTGTTCGTAACACGGTGAAGACAGCATGCAAAGTCGCCAAATTGGGCTTACCCTTTTTCTGATAGTATAGAACCAATGAAAAGGTTATCTCGGAAAAATAAACAACCCAGTTGTTACTCGTTAGCGCCTATTGGTGAAACTAGTCCAATCAGTGAACAGATGGCTATTTCAAAAATGTTTCCTATGTACGGTGGATTGAACTCACCCTGTATATGTTTGTTTATACAGAAGATGACAACATTCAATCCTTTTGGTAGTCCTGTGATTTAAACCAACCCGCTTAAATTAATTCAGAGTCCTGATAGAACTATAATTTAGTTAGAAAACTGTTTAATTGAAATTAACTTTTCATGAATTTGGCTGATTTTAATTAAAACAAAATTCGTAAAATCTAGACATTGAGTATGAACTTAAGAAATTGTGCTTTCGTTCGATAATTTGTCACCTCCTTTTGACTTTTTTTCGCTTGTAGTTAGTTAAGTTCTTTCGGTTTAAAAACGGTGCGAAGTAAGAAATATATTTTAAAAATTAGGATTGTTTCCGGTCACGTTTCTTCGGATTTGAAATCGATGACAAAGGAGCCGAAACTTCCTTTCAAGTCTACTTCCAGGTCATTGCCCTACCTATTCTCCGAAACAAACAAAAATTATTTCTGCATCATGGCCCTTTATTTAAAAAAGTAGAAATGGCAACTTTCCAGAATAAAAAAAATGGAATTACTGTAAAGAAAGTAAGCAACATTGTCTCCAGTCACAATTACGAAATATGCAAATATAAATAATTACGACATTATTACTAAGAGAAAGGTATTTCTCTAAATAAAAATTTTTTTGAACCAGTGGTTCAAAACCGGAATTTTTTTTTCTAAATAGTTAGATCGTATTTTAAAAGACTAATGGACATGTGATAATGAAATTATCAATTCCTCTGAGCAAACCGGTTTAAACAACTCTGAGCTCAATCACAAACCCAGAGAGTAACCTCCTGCCAACTACCGGTAATTATTTGCTTATGTTTTCAATGCCCCAGGACAGGAAAGATCCTGTTGGGCCAAGAGCTGCAGGTTTCCGAAAAGTTCGGATTTCAGCCGCTAGAGGGAAATCAAACACTTGATAAGGATGGGACGGTACGCGTTCTGAGATACAAATTTAAATAAATAATAAATCCGGTTAATAATAATAAATAAATAAATCCGGTTTGATGATACGATCGAGGAATGCACTTCCACTACAACACCGTAGGAAAAAAAAAGAGCAGTTTACTATTCGTTCACGAAAAGAAGTCCGATGGAACAGTTAGAAATAACGGGAGGTGACGTCACATAAATCGGAGTATTTTACGGCCTAAGGAACCAACACCAGGGTTATAGTGGTCAGTTTATAGGAGTAAGGTCCTTTTTTAGTTTTTGGCGCCACTGGGAATCGAACCTGGAATAACGGCACATTAGGTTAACGCAGTAAGGTTACAGCAATTGGCAACTCTGCGCGCTTTTAGCAGAGGCCACCGTAATAACATAGAATTGAAATATTTATTCCACAGAGCACGAAAACAGGATTTGAGTTCTGATGTAATAAAGCTCGCTCTGCTACAGCTGTGTATCACGAATTTGATTCTCTTGATAGAACATAATGGCTGGGGTTGGATTGTAGGTACTCTAGACATGAGACGAACAACCCTATCCCAGAAAAACAAATGGTGCGTATGTTCTAGAGAAGTATTTCTGAGGCCGCGGCCATGTAAATTCTTTTTTCATGAGACTTTTTTCATGGGGGGGCTTGGTCCCAACAAGCGTACTCGTGAATACTTTTCCATTATTTTAAAGCTCATAAGTTGAACTATTGTAAGTATGAATAATAAATTATGTCATAACCATAAAGAGTACACTCACATTCCAAAGTAATGTATACTTTGTAAGTAATTTATACTTTGTAAGTAATTTATGCTTTGTAAGTAATTTATGTTTTGTGAGTAATTTATACTTTTAAGTATGTACACTTTATAAGTAATGTGAACATTTAATTATATATATTTGTAATTATATATGCTTTGTAAGTAATGTATACTTTGCTGATACACTTCCTTGCTGATTCGCCACTGGCAATTACAACACAGATGTTAGTTCGTTTTATTTTAAGAACACAGGATATACCCCACATTATTGTAATCAGCTGGCAGGTACATTTATAACAAGTCATGATGAGAGCTATACCCTTTCTCCAACGCTAAAAGATTTCGACGTCTAAAAATCCTCAATCATTTATGAATACCCACATCTTTAAAAAATACACGACTTGGTCGCCGACGTTTTCTGCACACATGATATTTAGGCGTTGAGACTCTGAGCTTTTCGACGAATATTTCCACAATAAAATATTTATTCGTGAAAAATACTTAGGAAACTAAAATAACAAATTCCAGGGCCCAGCAGTTGAGAAATACTACTCTGTAGTATTACTGCAACTGAAAACAGGTTGACAACACAATGGACGAAAGAGTGATCACTACGCCAATGTAAGGGTTAAAAGCGATTTTAAAAACTTCTAAAACTTAAAAATATTGCGGATCTTATGGACATTGGAGTACGTAGGAAGGTGTTGATGGGGAGTTGTAACCCCCATTGCAATGAAATTTTGTATATTTAACATAGGAATATATGAGTTGTAGCTCTGTAACCCTCCTGATGAAATTTCTGCTTAAGCCTATGCTTGTGGTATTTGTTTTAATTCGTTATTCAACGACTTATTTACAAGAAATTGAGATATTTAGATAAATACATTATAATATTTTCCTCTGAATTTTAAATATTTCGTTTCCTTTCCATTATTAAGACGGAAACTGAAACGTTTCGGTTTCCGTGGAAAGAGAGCCACTCTTAAAAAACTCAATTTTGACTTTTAAATTTGGAAAATTACGTATCCTCAAAATGTCAAAATAAAATATAACTACAATCCATAATTCGTGTACGTTGTTTGACAGCGTGCTTGAATGCACCTCAAATATGTAAATGTACATTTGAAAGGTCTATAAAAATATTGCGCTTAAGTAATGGTCTTTTCGTCCCCCAATTTGAATAGGGGGCAATAGATAGGACTTTTTGAATTGGCAGTAATTATTATTAAATTAAATTTAGGAATATAGTAAATGCACATTTTATATCAGCTTATATTGTAATCGTCTCTTAAGCAGTTTTTGCCAATGACAACAGTGAACAACATTCTAAATTTATTTACTGTGTATTTCGTTAGAGAAGTTGTCATTGGAAGCATATCAACAGGATGAACCTGATTCTCTCATTATAGTGGAACTTAAGGCTCCTAAAAAGGGGAGCTGGTACATCCGCCATTTTGATGCCATTGTATCACGTGATCCTCTTCACTGCTGCGTTAAAGTTGAGTGATTTCCAAGTGTGTTATTTTTAATAAAATAAGGTGAAATGGGTGAGTGTTCCGCTGGGAATGTTTCTAATCATTCGAGAAATAAACATAGAATGTTAAGATTTGATACAGATACTTAAGAGGAAGAAGAAGAAGAAATATACTATTAATTTTTCAATGGAAAATGTTGTTATGAAACCGGAAGTGTACAACAAAATGGCGTCTGAGGCGTCGGCCTAGAATTCTAGGGGCTCTAGTAGGAGTGACTAAAACCTACAGTAGAACTTTACGATTCAGTCCTACTCTCTATTTTAAAGGCTCATGCTATAATCCATGTTTTAACCAATAATAATAATAATCTGAGAAAAAAAATTATTGTTCTGCACTCGAGTTGGATTTGGTAAACGACCCTTGGATGTCCGCCCCAATGCTTTGGCTGCTAAGATATTAAGAGCCATACTTGACTGTGCCCATTGGTTAGGCAGCCAAAGAACTAAAACAGTGAGATTCAAAAATATCTCCTTAAATTTAGCTGAGTTTTCTTTGGAACAAAATCAAAAAAGTCAATTGGTGGCGCTCTAGTCGGACACCAGATGGTTTTCCAGTCCCCAGAGTTTAACTTTTTATTTATGTTTTTCTGTATATAATTAACAACTCAGTTTGCTTGACAGATGCATTTGGGTTAACTTACTGAGAGAATACTATAAATTTTAACTTTGATTAATTGATTGAAGTGGTTGATCTCGACGAAGTTATTCTGAAATTACGGTGGTTAATCCTGGGCGTGTGAAAATACTATAATTTAAAGGTTACAATATATCATCAGTGCCATTTTATAAGACTATTCTGGCGACAAAGCTTACCTAGTACAGTGAAAAGGCGTAGAGCAGTATGATTCCGCCAGTGCGATATAGTTCGCCCTTTCTTACGTTAACAGAGTTAATAGAAGATGCATTTCGTACATAAAACATTAAAATGATGCTCAAATACATGAAACATAGGCATGTGTGTGCAAATAAAATCTGGTATTTATTAAATTTAATAAAAAGATAAATTAAAGCGAGTGAGTGAGTGAGTGAATTATGCAAGAAGGGTAATGGGAAGGGAAAATTAAAGCGAGTGATGACGTTATTTAAGTAACCGACCACTCAGAGAGCTTTGTTCGCTTGGCGGGAAACTTGGCGCCTGAAATTTTGGCAACCGCCTTTTCCTGTCTTCCAGATTAGGCGGTGAATCGTCTAATAATGTTGAAGGTTACCACATTTTTCTCTAATTTGCAAACGAATACTTGATTGATTGATTGATTGTTTGGCTTTTTTATGGCGCAAGAGCATCTGGGCTATACTGCGCCGACTTGTTACATGGGCGTTCGCCGTAGCCGCGAATATAATTATATTCAGAGTTCAAACAATATACAAAAGACACATGATTGTTTACTTAAAAATTTCTGCATCGGTATAGCTACCCTCAAAGTAGTATATGGGGAAACTTAGGGGACTAAGATTATTTTTCTAGGGGGAAATCTCCTTCTACATACGCTAACGTCTGCATGTCAGTTTCAAGGTCCTGGACGTAAGCTTAGTATGGAATATTACGTGAATTATAATTAAAGAAATTCTGACTTTCGTTTGAATGCTACTTGACTGTTAGTGACAGTTGCTTTGGGAAATTTTCTTACTTGATTTATGAACGGGAAAATAAATCTTAATTTTTATAAACATGTTGGCATTTTGACAGTTTAACAAAAATTTTACGCCCGAATTATTTGGAATAATTAATTTTCTGCTTTAAGCTTCTCAAAAATCGTATGTGCAATGCGAATTTCACATTTTGAAGAAGCAACAGACGACAAATTAAATTTTATTCTAACATTTCGTTACAAAATGTAGTGTCATTTTAAGTCTAGGCAATTTTTAGAATTTTCTGTCTATTTGAAACTTGACATTTTGTGCTATACAATATCTGTTGGGAAACATGCAAAATTTTATTGTTAGTTTTAACAAAATGTTGCTGTTTGTGTTTTGTATGCAAGAAATAATAAATAATCTGGAAATGTTTGCCAAGCAAGCGACTCTAGTTTTAACGAAGTACACCAACGAAGAAGAAGAGTATTAACTTATCATTGGACATTATTTCTATTCGTATCTTTATGTGATATATAGCATCACCGTATGAATAGTTGCTATGGAGATAGTTAATGGAGGTAATTAATAATAGAAAATCATAATAATGGCAAACGATGAAGATGACGATGAGAATGACAGTTAATAATGGAGAATGGATAAATAGTTGCTTTATTTAATCCTAAATACTGAATGATTTCGAGCATGTGTGACAAATATCGTATCCTAGAAAGGTCGGACCACTTTATGTTTCTGATTCTAGGAAACGTATATAAAATGTTCATTATAATCTCATTTTAAAGATTTTAGAATACGCTATGTTGTTCGTGCCTTGTGCAACAAGATGTAAAATAGAAATTTTAATTGTTTTCGCTCATTTTAAATGGTTCTCCTCTAGTTTTTTATTCTTAGAAAACTTATTCAATTACCTTTCTGGCGGCATCCAAACGAGCTGTTATTTTAATTTTTAATTATCACGAGTTGATGCAATAAGTTGATCATGTTAAATACTTGGATGACTTTGTTAATATTTGACACTGAAATAGCTTGATCAATACCACTATTACATTCAGTGTTATTGTTAATATTTCACTATTATTATTATTCTTTATTTTTTATTGTTGTTTTATTTATTTACTATTATATTTAATTTTTATTGTTAAGCCTGAAACATCAATAGTGTACTTCACTGCTTGTGGTACTACTCTTGAATAGAGTTGTAAAAAACCCGGGAATTTTGGACACAATGGAAACTTTGATGGGAAGAAACCAAGATAGCTAGAATAAAGATGGTATTGCCATCCTCACCTTTCTTCCTATTGATCGATCGTGTCGAATCGACCAATAGGAAGAAAGGCGCGGACGGGACTACCTCCTTTATTCTAGCTATTTTCATTTCTATATTCAAAGTTTCCAATGTGCCCAAAATTCTCATGTTTTTACAACTCTACTCTTAAATAAAATCCCCTCAGAACCACTCGATTTCGAGTGCAGATCTATTTATTTTCTGCGCTTTCTTCAGCAAAAGTAATCAGTGATATTTTATAGAACACAAAATGTCTTTTACGAAACAATCACAACAATAATACAATATTTTTTAAACGGTTGAAAACACTGATTAATTAGATTTCTGACGAATCAAAACAAGTTTTTTGTACTAAGTGTAACGGAAAATACGAAGAAGAAGAGGGATTTTCAGATGTGTGGGTTGCAGAAAAACGGAATGTGTTTTACCGCATCACTGGAAGTTAAATCAGGAATTCAAGAAGTCATACAATTTAAGAAAGCAATCAAGTATTTAAGAAGTCATCCAATTTAAGAAAGCAATCAAGTATTTAAAAAGTCATCCAATTCAAGAAATCAGGAAGTCAATTTCAAGAAGTCAAAAATTCAAGTGTCAATTTCGAGATATTAGGAATTCAGGAAGTTAATTTCAAGAAATCAAGAATTCAAGAAATTAAATCAAAAATTCCGGCGTGGTGGAGCACAATGTTGCCACAATTTATGCCACAGCAAAACTATGTTGTGAAAAAAAATATTCGAAGAGAGAAAAAGATAAAAGCCTGGTCAACGTTAGTATTGTTTTCAAGCTCATTAGTTTTTTTGTTTGTCCTGTCTGTCTTCGTTTTATCGTCATTTATTGTTTGTTTATTTATTTATTAATTATAATTAATTAACTTACTAAATAAAAGTGTATTCACGGCTCTTGTAGAAGTGACTATGTAACATTAACGCAAGTCCCTGGAAACTATTTGGTTTATGATAGTGAAAATTAGAATTAATTAAACTAAAGTGAAGTAAAAGTTTATTTAATATATTTGGTATTGGCAACGTGATTAGCGAAGCCTGAACAACAACGAAAGATATTTATTCATTGGATATCTGGTTATAATAAAATTACTTTCCTCTTCTCCGCCTTTTTTCCCGTTAATAAGTTAAGGCTATAATTATTTATTGCCTGAAGGTCATCACCACGAAAGAATCGGAAACAGTTTCATTTAAACATCGTTTATTAGTTAATGAATATATTCAATTACTACCCAAGAATTGAAATTCGAATTATATTTCCCAAGTGCGTGTATCTAAATTTTATCTTAATGTTTCAGATCCTAATCATATTTAGGGTTATTGGTATGTTAAAGTGTTGACTGTGTATTGAGGAGAGTAGGGAGAAGCAGTTAACTTAATTTGATCTTAATAATAAAGTATGATAAATAAATATATGAACACTGAAAGTTTACTGTTCACTGCTATGAATATCAAAGAAACATGTTTCGAGTCATTGACGGTAATATTTATTACCTAATTTAAAACAAAAATGTTTGAAGACGGAAAGTAAAATTATCCACTTTGCCCCAACCCTGGGGCAAAGTGAACAGGTTGTTCTTGAAATAAAAAACTCAGTGGTAAACAATTATAAAGCATATATACACTCTTAACAATTTCCGCGTTAGTTGTTACTAAAACATGGTGAAAATGCAGGCATTTTACCAAAATTTGGTACACTTGAAAATTCAAAAGTACCACTTATTGGTGAAAGTATGGTATTTTTTAAAAGATGGTTAAACGCCGAACCAGATTTTCGTTCCACCTCCTAGCCAATCACTTGCTGCGAGGGAAGTCACGTGTGGCAAACAGTCCGTTGCGATTCTTTACTGATATTCACCAGTTTTTTTTACGTGCAAAGATCTCTTTAATCATCCAGCAAGCTACGATGATTCCAATTCATTAGTTTATGGTGTGTATATCCTTTATTTTTGATGAATTACAATGATTTATATAATAATTTCTATGTCTATGACTTGTTGATGTTTTATCTCACTAATAGCTAACACGCTTATATTAGGCATAATACAAAACCTTTGCAATTTCACTTGGTTGCTATCGTTCTGTAATTAATAAAAATTATGTGTACTCTCTGTATATGAAATGGGGTAGATGTGGCTTCAATAGCCGCCGAGATAAGTAATGGGGGCTCCGGAACTCTTTGATACGCCTCTGATAGGTAGCATGTGAAAGACAGGTTTTTATATTGCTATACACTGTTCGGATACTTTTGATCATATTTGGTTTAACCTACAACAATATGTTTGGTTTAACCTACAACAATATGTTTGGTTTAACCTACAACAATATGTTTGGTTTAACCTACAACAATATGTTTGGTTTAACCTACAGCAATATGTTTGGTTTGACCTACAACAATATGTTTGGTTTAACCTACAACAATATGTTTGTTTCAACCTGAAACCATATATTTGGTTCAATGTTGCCTTATTCGTTATTGAAAGTATATCCATATATTGGTTCAACCTCCGGCCAAGTATTGGTAACATAGCTGGAGCAAAAATGTGGTGAAACGTAGTTCTTAACAATGGATGAAGCTGGAAAATCACCATATTTTGGTTCAACCCTGAACTATTATTTTTAACAGTGTAGCATGCTTCCGGCAGAAAAAAATTACCAGAAATGTTTTCACATAGTGCATTTAAGAAAAGTGTATTCTTCTATGCCTTCATAAAGTATACAGTTCTCGTGAGCTCATCCGTTACATAAAGAACACTTTATACATTCCTATATTGGTGGATCAGCATATGGCTCATTACATATTAAGCAAAAGTAAGATGGCGGCGTAGATTTCGTACCTTCTATCGATATATATGATACGATCATTGTTGCATAACTATTAGTATATTATGAATATTACATAACTGTTAATTGCGTTGTTCTTATAAGATAATAATAGTAATAAGATATCCGAAGTTATATCCATCCTTATTGAAGTTGCCTTTGCCCTTTTCAAAACCACGGGAGCTTCAGCTAAGGTTAATAAATGTGACCTTATATAGCATACAGTGGAAATTTTTACGCATAAAACTATTTTTATATTAAACTTAATTATAATTAATATTAATAATAATTAACTCAATGAGATATAATACTTAGTAGTAAATAAGTTGAGCAGGATAAAATTATTACAGTGCAAGGTGAATATTCTGTATATCAAATTATTTCAAATTTTGTGTTAGAAAGGGAAGATAATATAAAGCCGTAGATTATTACAAGAATGTGGTACGTTGACAAGAAAAAAAAGTAGATATTATTGGTTAGATCGTATATTTACAACTAAATTGAACGGTGTTAGCAGACAATCATTAGATTAGAACTTCTAAGGGAAGAACTGAAGAAATAGATCAAGAAAAGCATGAAGGAGAACTTGGGATGAAACTTGCAGGATGACTATTTGGAAGCTAAAAAACATAGAAAAAGAAATTAAAAAACTCGAAAAACACCGAAGAAAATGGAGGAGCAAATGAGAAAAAAGATAAATTAGGAAGTGCTTCGAACTTAATTTTGGTAGAGCATCTCGAAAATTAAAAAAAAAAAAATTAACTTCTTTTATCTTGTATTCTCTGTCGACTATACTCTTTTGTCTGCCGTTTCCTATTTACCTGCTACGGGAAACTAGTTGCTTCTTGCATAAATTTGTGTGTGCTACTGAAAAAGTCAATTGCTAATATGAAATAGTATTTTTAGTCTGCAGATCCCAACCCCAATCCCGATAAAATTAAATTTTGTCACAGTCGAGAATAAGAAGTTTTAATTTAAAAAGTTGTTCCTTCGTTCTTAACACAAAGACAGTGCGGTTTCCAAATTATCGTTTGGTTGACAGAATTCGTTATTACAGGAAAATTGTTTTCCAAATTTAGAATGAAGGTTTACTCTTCAGGCGCACATGGCGATAATAATCTGAAGAAACAAAATTTTAATATCGTGCGAAGCTAATTTAATTTTGTTCAAAAGCAAAATCCAGTCACTCTGACATTTCTGTCCAGCACGCATTGTTTATTTTCGGTGCAAAACTTATGTAGTTCTGCACATTGTACAGTCGAAATAATGTAATTCCATTTTTGGGAATTGTTTTTGGATGACAATATTTATCAGGCTGTGCGCCTAACATACTAATGTGCACATACTAATGTACTAACACATACTAATGTGCACAGTAAGTAAAAAAGTTAGCGTATTTTAGCAAAAATGTTGAATTAATTTGCATAACTTTAAAAAAATTTACAGATTTAACACACATTGTTATAAATAATTTTATTATGGAGAACATATTCGCCATAGAAAAATTGTCCGCTGCTTCGAAGTATCACTATTTAATCGGAATGTACAAAAGCAGTCAAAAGAAATAAGGCATAAAGTTTTCCATACACGGTATTATGTCAATTATATATACAAGGACATGTCAACTAGTACAGGTATTCTGGAATGAAAAACAAAACCTGACGATTAAGATGAAATTTTCAGAGTTACATAAACAAACAATTAAAGTAATTATGCTATTTTTGGATACATTGTAATGGGAATTTTCCCCAAACAGTTCTCGAGTTTGTAATTAAGAGGTGATGGATTATGCATGTACAAAATTAGGGAAATGTCAAGAAATCAGTGCTTATCATCTAGTGCATTATCTAGTGCATCTAGTGCAGCAAGGCTAATACATAGTCAAATAAATTTAATATAAGTTTAATACAAGTCAATACTTAAGTTAACGTAGTTAGTCCTGCGTGTGTGTGTGTGCAACAACTGTCAATGCGAACTGTAGTAATTGGCGTTGATTTAAAACATAGTAGAAATGATGTTTATTTAAAAAACTGAGAGATAAAAATAACACATATATGTGTAGTGAAAAGTAGTAGACCATTAATTCAATCGGAATATATTCTAGGAACAGCGCTGCTTATCAAACAATCACAACCAGAGAAACTGACTCTATTGTTTCAGGGAAATGTATAAAGTGCTCCATCGATGTTGAAATTTAAATAATAACATGTTAATATAAAGACGTTTTATAAGAATGTAATTTAATTCCTTAGGTGTCGATTAAATAATTTAAACTTTACCGACACATGTGACACGATAGTTCCAAAATTTCCCTGTGAAATGGACTTCGAAGTCCCGTGATTGAAGAGCTAAAGTAGAATGACTTTTAACGTATTGTGACTTCACGAAACATCTCTCGTAAGTGACAATAATGCAGAAAAGTTTTACCCAAGTTTGGAATTTTTATTTTAGGCAAGACTATTCATCTCAAGCTACAAGGTAACTTACTTAGCAAGTCATTGGGAACTGTGTTTGAGAACTTCATTTTACCAACTTCGTGGCATTTGACGGCAAGAAACTTTTTCGCATAATGAAAGATTTCTTCTTCATGGGAGAGAGAGAGAGAGAGGGAGGGAAGAATTCAATGTTTGGAAAGAAATAAGTTAAAGTTTTTGATAAGGTATACTTATATATCCCTAATAAAACATTTAAATCGTTTTTCTTATTGCACGTATCTTGCGCCGTAAACGTCATTTTATAAAATCATTAGTGCCGTGTGTAAAAATATTTTATTGAATTTTACAAAAGGAAACTTTAAAATATTAGAAATCATTCACAAGTTTTATGGAGGAGCAAAATTGAGAATTTTAATTTTTTAAGGATAAAATTATCGTCTAGGTTTAACTGAATTGTTTATAATTCAGTAATTTTTAATATTTTATAATTTAATAACTTCCTTATTCAAATTCTTCGTTTTAGAATTTTATGTATTTTGTGCGTGAACCGCATTTTAATATTTATATTTGCAGGCATATTAATAAAGTTGAGAGAAAGAAAAGTCAAAATTATTGAAAGAAAAATTGAATTAGATGATAGCAAAATTCAATTACATGAAAGTAAAAGTCAATTAGATAAAAGCAAAATTAAAATATATAAAAGCAAAATTGAAATACAGTCGCTTCCGCTTAGTCGGGACACATCAGGACTACGACATTTTGGCCCAATAAAGCGGCTGCCTCAAATAAACGAATTTCACATAAACTATGACTGTTTTTTCCATACTACATACTTATATTATATACAATATATATGAGAAAAAATAATAAATTTTGAAATAAAATATGTAGGTGGAACTGATCGCGCCTTCACTTTTACCCCGCTCGTAAGTCGAGACCTATGATGCCAATGTGTTTCACTTGCATGTAAGCACTGCGTCTCCATACTAATGGCAAACATTAAGCGAGAGAATTCTGAAGTTCTGTTATACTGTATATAAGATCACATCATATTAAATTTTTTTGTATATTTGTTTGGCTCTATGTGTAACGTAATATATACATAAAAATTAATTGTAATCGAGAATTTTCGTCTCGATTAAACGGAATCGACTGTACATGAATGCGACATTAAAATAGATGAAAGCAAAATTAAAATAGATGAAAGCAAAATTAAAATAGATGAAAGCAAAATTAAAACAGATAAAAGCAAAATTCAAATAGATGAAAACAAAATTAAAATAGATGAAAGCAAACTTAAAACAGATAAAAGCAAAATTAAAATAGATGAAAGCAAAATTAATATAGACGAAAGCAAAATTAAAATAGACGAAAACGCAATTAAAATATACGAAAACACCATTCAAATAGATGAAAACAAAATTAAAACAGGTGAAAACAAAGTT
>QLNU02015359.1:53832748-53843222 GCA_006491805.2 Dysdera silvatica | reverse complement strand
AAACTTCCTAAATATACCGATTGTCGAGCAACTTGCTGCTCAGATTTAAATTCATGACGTCAATCCAAAAACGTTCAACCACCGAGAGAGTCGAACAACTCCAGAGGACATAACTTTTTTATAGTTTTCCAGTCACTTCAACTTGTTGAAGCAGGAGTCTGAAAATATCAGTTGTCGTTAAATAATAAAAAAAAAGTTATAAAGATTGAATTCATCACGTATTGTGGAGTTTATAATAGCAATGTACTAGATGGCAACTTCAGTTCCATGCACCGATATCGGTGACGTCACAGGGGCAATAAAGACAGCTTCGATCTTACAACCGGGGGATTCCTGGTTCAACTCCAGTTTACACTGTGTTCAGGGGCGCCAATACTAATGGGTCCAGGTTCCTTCGGCCCCTCAAAAATATTTGTGGAGCCGGACTCTTCCAAAACTGAACTTCAGTAAATATATAGAAATAAATGCAGAAAGTAGTCGAGGATTAGACACAACACATAAAATATGCTAATTACATAACATTCTTCCTGATGAAGGACTGCTGCTGAAGCGTACGAAAGCTTAGATGATCTTTTTCATTTGCTATGTTACCAATGTTTAACGTTCTGTATGTAAATACAATGTTATTGTTCGTATTTTCTATATGGCTATAAAGATGCGACGTAATTTTATTCAGGAGGAAAAATAAGCTTATAGTTTATTATACGAAGGGTTCCTGACATGTTGTAATAAATTTCAGGCGATTGAAATAAATTTAAATGTATTTTTTTTATTTCTTATCAATTTAAGCCTTTGAGCGTTTTATTTTAATAAAATTATGAAGGTGGGGCGAAGATATTCTCCCCTGTTATAGACTAAAAGCCAAGGACCAGGCAATTATTTGCTGCCTAATATTGTTTTAAAAGTTTCTCCTTTGCTTGTATTATCTTTTCTGACGCTTACGACTTATATAAAAGATCTGTAGTTTGAAAACAAATGACGGAAACGTTACAATGTCTTTAAATACCTTTAAAATAGGGTTGTCCAACACAATGCCCGCAGGCCACAATCCGACCCGCTGAAAACTTTTTGGAATAACAAGAAAAATCAAAACAAAATTCAATCCAACGCAAGTGAATAAACAAATAACAGGAAGAAACTTTGAAAGCTGGCCCGTGAGAACGGTGAAAATTTTTTAAGTGGCCCGCACCCCAAAATGGTTGGACTGCTTTACAACATTCGCTTTAAAGTGAAAGATTTTTTTTAACGTATCGTCGACATTTCTAAATACCTGTTTAATCGATAATAACCAATTAATAATTAAACCGATGGACAGAGTAAATAACTTTCTGCAACCCGTTAAATAAATTATCCGGATATTGGCATCTTCGCCTTTCTTCCTCCTCGGTATTTTCAAACCGGTTAGCCCGGATAAAATTATGATACCTCGGAAAACAGAAAGCCCTGCTTGCATTCATACTAACTTCAAAATTCGAGATTGATTAAATATATTTAAAGTACGGACTGAAATATTTTGAAAATTGCAATCTTCCATTAAATCATAATTAAATATCAATTCTGCTTCAGCTTTCAAAAAGTTAAATGGAATCAATATTCGGTCTTTTCCAAAATTTAATGAATAAACTTTCATTAATATTTTGAAATCAATTTTCCTTCTCCGAGAGGTGATATGTGATTCATATTTAAATCTGATCAGGGTTTAAATTTTAAAATAGTAAAAATTCATGTGGAAATTCAAATTCGAGTTGCACGAATGGTCAAAATAAAAAGAAATGCTTCGTTTTTAATTAACTTGTCGATTTCCATATCCGCCCCTTTAATGTAAATCTGACATAATTTTATTTCCTTCTTCTCAACGTTGAGGCGCCTTGTGGCATCCTTTCAATTCAATCAAATTTTATATAATTTTAAATTTTAATAACGAAATCTTACAAATGTATGTACTGAATATTAGGTTTTGAGGACTAAATAACATCATGTAGGAAAAAAAGATTTTAAACACGATTTTAAACACGTTATTAAATTTTTAGCGTTCACCAAAAATTAAATTTCAAACTTACGGATGTTTATATGAAATTGGTTTCTAATAATTCAAATAGGTTTGCAATAAAGTAAGTATCCGAAATTTCATTATGAACTCACCTTAATAACGTATCAAAAATCCGAAAAAATATGCGCATTCATATGTTCATATTGCGCATGATCAACATATTTCACTGAGAAGAAATGAAGGGGAGGGTTGTGTCAAATAAATATATGGATGTTTATGGATCAAAAAATGAATTGCAAAACTATCAAAGAAATAAGTATTTATTTGATATCCTTCTTCCTCTTTTGTATGGAGAGGATCAACCCCTTATTGTCAAATAAATGTATGGAACTCTAACTCTTGGCTAACTACGTTATTGACAGATTTTAAAATATTCAGCTTACATTTGATAATGATATTCCAATTGAGCTTAAATCTACATTAAACTCTTCATTTTATGAACTCATACGTCCCCCCCCCCAACTAAAGGAAAAAAAACGCAAATAGGAATTAAAATTAACATTTCTTCTATAAATGTCGTTTCGGAACTAACGTAATGGTCCATAGAAATATTTAGTTTGTAAATTGGAAGTTCGTAGAAATACGAGTTCATAGTAGTACATTTCCTCTCAACGTTAGAGGTATTAATAAAAATATTTATTTCTTTAACCTGT
Source organism: Dysdera silvatica (assembly GCA_006491805.2). Taxonomy (NCBI): domain Eukaryota; kingdom Metazoa; phylum Arthropoda; class Arachnida; order Araneae; family Dysderidae; genus Dysdera; species Dysdera silvatica. The sequence goes on along the minus strand of QLNU02015359.1, from coordinate 53,840,519 downwards.
TATAAATGCTACAATGTTTCAGATTGTGAATAATTGCTGAATTATTGATATAGAATTAATATGCAAATATTTCGAATTAATAAAGAAAAATTTCGAGCCTAATATATTACTTCGGTAGAAATTGAGTATGTGCTCCAAAGAACCCCTTTTTCTGTCGCCAACAGCAAAGCTTGGCGAAGCTATGTTCGCCAAATCGTGGACTGGTGAGTGAGAAATTGCAACCGTAGAATATCTTTAACCAATAGAGATAGTTAGGTGGGGAGGGGATATAAAGAAGTTAAGAAAGAATGGAAAGAGAGGTGGAGCTAAAATAACTAATAAATTACTTCTAATATATAGGTTCAAAAAAAAAAAAGAGAACAGAATGCATATTTTTTATAAGCATCTCTGCCACACTTGTTAACGTAAATATTGGAAAGAAATGTGGCCATTTTATAAAGAAACACAAGTTAGATCCACGGAGAATGGTTTTTCAAGATTTTTACAATTATTATCTCGGCCTGCAATAAGGGGTAGCTATAATTTACTGTGTAGTAAACGTTACCGACAGTTCCTATGTTTAGAGGGACCTCATTTGAAAATATTGTCATTTTCGTGGGGAGATATCTAGGCATGCAAGAAATAATGTGCGATTTAATAGTTAGAAGTTAGAAGAACAGAGCTAATGTTCATCTAAATTTCAGACTAAGATGCACTTAACATTAATTTGTCATTAATCAGAGTTAATTTTCAACTAAGAAAATTCATTAATAACAAATAAATTTTGGGGAGTCCGATTTCGAATCCATTTCATACTGTCTGAAATTTTCAACAACTGTTCCTTATCAACATAAAACTCGCATTTATCCTTCCATGACAGTATCTTATATTATATACACATGTACAAGTATCTTATATTTATACAATCCAGTCCTTATGGATGCAATCAAATTTATCATTCTTTGACGTAAGTGCAATTATCATTCCTTGACAAAAAAGTACTCACCAACACAATTAGCATTCTCCGATGCAAGGAAAGTCCCCCTGACAGAGTTCGCGATCCTGCACATGCATATCAATCATAGATATAATAATTTGTTATCGTTTGTAATGTTATCATTTGTAAAAATCGCAATGATTATAACCGATTTTCCGACTATCATCCTGTACACATACGATCATGGTATGCCCATCTTATTTTCCGAACACTATCAAGTGAGCATATTTAAAACAACCGCAGAAGTTTTCTTATCAGTTATCGTGTAAAATCATCCAATAACATTCCTCTACCAATACAAATTTTACGCTTTATTTTAGACCTAAAATAGAAAATTTACAGAGTTTTGTGTCTGTCTGTTATTTTGTGGGTGCGTAAGGACAAGAAAAGTTATTCTGTGTAGCGAATATCAGTTTTCCGAGGAATCTCAACTTTCGCTGTCAAGTGAACCAAAACCCAGTCACAGAGATGGCACATATTCAATAATATGATTAAGAGTTGGATCCGAGTTAACGAAACAATAGGTGAATCCGTTACTACTACGCCACCTATAGGAAGAACTACTCCACCTATAGGAATGTGGAGCCACGTCTCCGAGGGATCCGAACCCCTTAGGCTCAAGACGGCAATCTCCAGACTACGATAAGCAATTAGTCGGCAAGGATTCTTTTTTCTGTTTTAAGTTTTGGCATCGGTGGGAATCGAATCCGGGATGACGCAAAGCGAAGGCTATACCACTGCCCCGCAGCTCACAGACATTGCCCCACAGCTCACAGACTTTGCCCCGCAGCTCACAGACATGACCTCTCGTCGATTTGTCAGACAGAAGTTTTCTACCAACTTTTTAAAGACTTCTATATATTATAATGAACATTAAACAGTATAATTCAGTAATCTTTAAAATATTTTGTCTGTTTCCTTGGGACGCATTAATTCTTTGAAAATTATTTGCTATTTCAAAAAATCATAATACTCTGAATACTCTAGAGTTTTTGTAATATGTGCAACCTTTTTAAAGAGTTCAATAATTCTTTAATCGGTGGTTTTTTTTTCAATCTAACCATCATTTGTATCAGCCGTTTTCAATTATTTGCTACATCAATTACGATAGAGATTCTTCGAGCGTAATTTAGTCGTCCAATAATTCTGTATATTTACAATAGTGAACCAATTGTGTAACATTATCTAAATCTTTGAAATTTATTAAAATACCTGTATTTAAATACCTTTACGTCGATTTCTCGTTGCTAATATAGCAGTTGAATTAAAAATGCTTCTACTTTGATTTTTTTTTTAAGTTTAAATATAATCGCAGTGTTTGTTTGATAATTCTTAAAAATATGTGTGCCAGAGTGCTTAAACAATACAGACATTTTCTCCTTAAATTTTTAAATCATTAAACTCATTAAAATATATCTATGCAACGACAAAACTACGTGGATCATTAAAATCTCATTAATTTCTTTTGTGAAAGGAAGTTTATTGATGTTTCTGGCTTTGGATATCGCGTAATTCTTTTCCTTCAAAACATGAACAAATATCTTTATTTTAAGCGGCAAAAATTGGATGTTTTTTGCTGACGTTTAAAGAAAAACTCGATCTTTATAAATTGTTTTATTGAAGCAAATATCTTTAAAAAAAGTAACGTATTTTCAAAATAAATGATTGTAAAGATTAATAGTTCTAATCTGGCTATTTATCATAGTATTGATGTCACGCATTTTTTGGAAAATTATGTTTCCCTAATTGTGCTAAAGGAATAAAGAGTCGAAGCATTTTCGATAATAAATCATAGGACTTCCAATTCTCCCTTTTTTCATGATTTTTGTTTTCAAGTACGGTATTATATAAATCAACACTTTCACTTTTACACTTCGAAATCAAATGTCGCAATATTTGTTATATTGTTCTTGTTGCTTTGGATGTAATCCAGCACTTTTTGGTTATTCTTGATGATGTATTAGAATAACATATATATATATAATTAATTACAGTTAATACAGTGATATATACATACATATATTATAGTTTCTATCGAAGTTCCAAATTTGCGGTAAAAATATCTGATGCTGTAAATTATCAGTATTTTAAACACAAAAGGGTTCTGTTGGGTCCTAAGCTCGGGCCTACTTGGCCTATACGTAAATCCAGCGATTCCTCATCAGTCAAAATTACTGAGAATGCCGAATTATTCATCTGTATCCAAAATTGCCATCAATGAGTGAATAGTGGAGTTTAGCAGTGGTTCAGAATCCACGTTGAACTGTACTTTCAGACTCTTGGTAAGCTGACTAATCTTTTATAAATTAGGAACATAAAACCTACCTATGTTACGCATTACAACAACAACAAATAGTCAAACAATTTTCATGAGATTCCATACAGAAAATATTCCCAAGCTTAGAAATTGATTTTGCTATCCCCATTAACAAGATGGCGATTGGATGTTAAATAAATGTAAGTATTCACAGAAAATGTATAGAAGAGAATGCGCATGGTAACATGCGCATTCTCTTACCAGTACTATGTAGAGTAAGGACAGCGGAACGTCATAGAAAGCACATAATTTTGGTTACTCGACGGACATAAACATCATACGAACGTCGAAAATATGTCTATATTGTGCTACATCCTACGGACCATAGGCGTACGCAGAAAGTTCGTAAGGGGGCTACTCAATAGGGGGGGGGTTACAAAGCTGCAACTCACATATTCCTATGCAAAATTTCATTGCAATGGGGGGGGGGTTAAACCCCCATTAACACCCACTTGCGTACGCAAATGCTAGAGGTGTCCGAAAAGAACATCATACGGACATTCCAAAACGAATATCCTACGAACGTCAGAAATATGTCCGCATTGTGCTACATGCTCAGGGTGCCCGAAATCCGTATCCTAGGGACGTTCCAAACGGACGTCCTACGGAAGCCCGAAATAAATATCCTACGGAAGTTCCAAAGCGGACGTCTTACGAACGTGCGAAATATTTCATGTTTTGCTACATCCTAGAGGCGTCCGAAATAAATATCCTAGGGATGTCCGAAATGAACATCCTACGGACGTTCCAAAACGGACTTCCTACAGAAGACCGAAATAAATATTCCACGGACGTTCGAAAGCGGATGTTCTACGAACGTGCGCTATATGTCCGTATTGTGCTACATCCTAGGGGCGTCCGAAATCAACATCCTGCGGACATTCCAAAACGGATGTCCTGCGGATTTCCGAAATATGTCTACATTGCGTGTGGACAAAGTATGGACATAAGGGACCAAAAAAGGACGTCCTGGGGACGTTTTGTGCTATCTGGGCAGCGACATGGATTCATTAATTCAGTTCCTTCTGTCTGGAGACAGATAATTCAAAATTTGCCAAATCTCCTATAAATTACCATAATTATTAGATTTCCCCTTAAATAAAAAAGAGCGATTAGAGTGTTTCCCTAATCTGACACAAATGCATTACTTTTCACGAAAAAAATTGATCAATGTACTTTATTTAATCAAATAATTATTTATTTGTGTACTCACTTTAGAAAAGTTTTGGTAGCAATTAAGGTAACAAATTTTACGTTAAAGGAAACCCATCTCTCGAGAATTCTAATTCGTTTATCGAGCAACAAATAAAGTAATTACTTTTCAGAACTACAAAAAGTAATTACGTTTTGTTTCATTAGAATACAATATCGCTTAAATTAATATGATTCGCGTAAGGAGCATACAAATAAGTCACATAAAAGTTTATGCTGACAATTAAAATCGACTTAAGCGAATGACTTTTCTTGGAACATTGCAGAAATTGAAAAGTTTCATTAGTCGAAATAGACGTCTCGCTATTTAATTTCATTTCAATGTTTATCCACTTATTACATAAATTTCATTCAATTGTTTAAAAACTTTGTAAACCCTATGCACCAGCTTTTAAAATTCAATTCCCTAGATGGACTTTTTACAAATAATAAATTGAATTTATCATTCAGCTACATAGGGCATTCGAATATAATACTATATTCGAAGTTATGACGGTTCTTTAAAAATTAAATTACTCTTTATAATATATTTGGTTGTTTGTTCTAGTTCAACGTCGTTATTCCGTTGTCATAATTACATCGCATTTCCAATTTATTGTTTCTTTACTTGTTATTTTAAAAACAGCCATTGAAAATGCAGTAGAACCTGATAAAATAATCCTCTTGGTAAAGTGACCACCTTCGTAAAGTGACCACCTGACTAAAGTGGAAAAATTTTATAAGAGAGAACTAGTAGGGATTTTGTCATGCCTATATCAAAATCTATGACGTATAGTGACTATCAGTCTATGGTGAATAGGGCGGCCCAGTTCCAGAGGTGGTCACTTTAGACAGGTTTTACTGTAGTTTATATTTCAAAACTAAATTTATTGAATATTAGGATATTAATTAGATGTTTCATTGCGCGAGGTAAGATCATGCAGTTGAGGTCATGCGGCCCCTAGAGCTACAATTCCCCTACGAATCTGAAGTAATGTCGCTTAAAGAAATAAGAACCCAAACCCCGGAATACGGTGTAGTTGTGAAATGCAAACTGTAGATATCAGAGGGCTTGACAGCCGCAATATCAGCACATTAAACAAATTACATCAGCTTTACTGATTGCGTGCCTAATAAACAGATTTTCAATGATATTGATGAAAATCCAGAAACTTCATTTTCGATTAATTTAAGGTACGTGTATGACAAATAACATGTCAGTTTCCACAGCAACCATTTGCTTATTATTTATTCTATATATTGCATATTGAATGTGGCACCAGCACTCGGTACGAGCGCCACTTACTAGGGAACTCCACCAACTGTCACTCACCAAATGTCACGATTTTTTGCATGTAGTAAGGTATGGTAAATCTATTGCCTAAAACATTAAAAATTTTCTCTATCTCGGAAGAGATCAAAAGATATGACATCTTGAATATTAGTAAAATCAGCAGCATTTGGCTGTAACCCGTCCATTTGGCGTCCTTTCAATATCATCCATTATTTGAAGGACAAATTCAACCGCTCGGTTTTCAAAAAATCTTTACTTTGGATATCAGTTTTTGTTACGAGTTTGGTAATTTTTCGCCCAGAAATATTAAATTCTCTTTTAAATGAATTTATAAATCCATTTGAAACTTTAAAGTCATTTATGCTTTTTTCTTTTGTGCATGCAATAAACCATTTTTGGGTGTCTTTATCATGTACACAAAAGCCATTGTATCGTGCTGATTTAAAACGATTAAAAACTGCGTTTCTTATTTCTTTTTTACTTTTGCGATCTATTGCCATTATTTACTATATAGTTGCGCATTCTATATATTTGTCTGTAATTTAAATCTAAATTATAAAAGTATCGACATATTGTTGCTATTTTGTGACATCGTCCTTTCGTTGTCCAAGCAAACTTGACAACTTTTTTCCGCATATTCTAAAGTATAACTATTGGCAATTGAGCTGATGGGCTCCTTATTTTCTGATGAATTTTCTGTAAAATCGTTATTTGCAACCCTTTCGTCAAAATCAAAATCCAGCGTAGACTCAAACTCCACATAAAATTCCGATGACTGTAACCTTGTTTTAGCAATTGCAAAAAGTTCCATCCCTACATTCATTTCACTTTGAATTGTTTGCTGTAATTGGATCTCCAAATTTAGCTTTAACTAAGTTCAAAAAATGTATGTCAACATTTAGTAAATTAAGCATAATTCACGATAACTGCGAAACGAAAATTCTAGTGTCAATATCTCTGTTCTTTATCGTGATCTCAGGCGTTCGGACGTTCGCCCAAAGCGTTTAATTTAAACAACTTGGTGAGATTTGTTTTAACTTGGCTTACTCAGAGATCTCATAAAGATCGCACTGCTCACTGTAGTCCGGGGTTTGGTTCCCCAGGCCTTAAGAGGTTCGGATTCCTCGGAAAACAGTAGGTCCCGGCGCAGCATGACCACTGTAGTCTTTGAGCCGTAAAACCACAAAACAAACAAACTTGTTTTAACTTGGGGAGATATCTTTAGCTTGGCACGTTAAAAACTCTATATTCATATGACCATATCTTCTGTTCTATTCCGAGATAGAGAAAACTTTTAACGTTTTAAGTGATTGTTGTACCACATCCTACTAGATACGAAAAATCGTGGCATTTGGTGAGTGACAGTTGGTAGAGTTCCCTAGTTAGTGGCACGTGAAAGTGTGTGGTGTGGCACGAAGCAACCAAATAATTGCCTAGAAATGTATAAAGTAGATCTATTTGAATTTTTTTTTTAAAGTTTGGCAAAGAAGACAACGTTATTCGATTTGATTACATAGTATCCCCATTAAAAACCTTATCTCATTGCTATGAATAGATGGGCGCTGAAGTTCCGGCCCTAGTTCTAGAACTTTTAGAACCTAGAAGTTCTAGAACTTTTCAACATAACAGGCTGAAAGTATCCGTTAGTATAGCCTTTGTGCAGCAAAGTGGTACAAAAAACTGAATTACACTGACTTATTTTTCTGATATTTGGTCATGTGAAGCTTAAATATACTGGGAGGTGGGGGCTTTAATCCGAAATCATATTTTGAAATTTGAAAATTCCTAGACAATGTTTTTCCTAAACCCACGTTTCTGGTGGCTTTGTGCGTTGACCAGACTTGTCAGTTGCGATATATCTGCAAAAGCGGATAGCATCTTTCGAACCTTGAAAATTCCTACGGGCGTGTAGGAAAAATGGCTTATAACTGATACGGAATAACCTAATAACTGATATATGCATACACGATTTCTCATCATGTACAGACGAAAC
>QLNU02015359.1:53814370-53832648 GCA_006491805.2 Dysdera silvatica | reverse complement strand
TTGGCCGAATCTACTTTCCTTTGCTTGTGAATAGCTTTCAACATGGACTGCTGTTTCCTTTTTTATATTGGAAGTTTTTTGTATATTTTACAATCCGTGACAGGGTTGATTTTGTCACAGGGATGTTATCCTCTTTGGCCAATTGTCTGAGGGAAATACCACCTTGTGAAAAACGATGCACAATATCTCTTTCCTGCCTGGAAGTCATTTTTCTGCCTGTACACCTCCTTTTTTATACCTGTACGTATTGCCCTGATTCACAAAACTGTCTATTACGGTTTTAGATCGTTTGATTTGCTTAGATATTTGTCTATATGAAAGACTTTGTTCCTTAAAAGCTGTTAGCTGGCCTTTCTCGAACTCTGATAGCTGGGTTCGTTTTCCCATTGCAATACTGCAGGAGAAATAGAAAATACAACCTTCTGAAGTCAACATTCGACTGGGATAGAACAGGTAAGTTATTTGACAACTTCCTGACGTCATAAACCTGTTTACCTGTAATAGCTCGAATATTGAGAGTTACCTAAAACACTAATAGGGATGGTGGCTTTATTTCGGCGGGACACTTTTTCCCCCTATTTTTTTACACGTTCATTTTTTTTCCTGCCCAAGTGGGGCAGGGAGTGAGTTACTCCTTGTAAATATGTATTTGTATATAGACTTTCTTAATATATTTGCTGCGTTCTTATTGGTTTGTTTCGTGTCCAGTCATGGCACACAATCACGGTGGCTTTATTTCGGTGGGACACACCTTATGTATATTATATATCCCTTTACATATTTTTACATAAAGCAATATAAATGCCTAATGCCCTCTTTACCTAGTTTACGAATGTATGTATATGTATAGTTATCTATGTAGGGTAATAATTTTCAAGTTGCACACCTTTATATGGCGAACACCTTACTAAGTTGAACATAGATCGGTGTAATGGAAAAAACTTTTGTCTTTTAACGTATGTGCAACGTATGTCTTTAACGTATCTCTCTGTAACTTCTGTCTTTTAACGTATCTCTCTGTAACTTCTGTCTTTTAAAGTATATGACTTTTAACGTATCTCCAACTTATAGATAAAAAATTTCCGACACCCCCGCTTGAGCTCAAGCTAGAGCTTTTAACCTAGTTCAATTCTAGGCTGGGATAATGTCCCTTTTTCTCCTATACCTTAAACGCTCTATACTCGCGTCAAAGCTAACGTGGTATACTGTCTAGTCTACGTCGACCTATTTAGGCCCGTGCAATGGGTATTCATCCGCAAACGGGCGAAAAATGAGATAGCCCTCAACATTATTAGGCTATTTATCGCCTAATTTGGAATGCAGAAAAACGCGGTTGCCAAACTTCCACGCGCCAAATATCCCGCCAAGCGAACAAAGTCCTCTGAGTGGTCAGTTACTTTAATGACGTCAGCGCTTGCTATAATGAGTCTTTTTTCTAAATTTAATAAATACCAGATTTTAATTACACAAACATGCCTATGTTTTATGTATTTGAGCATTATTTCAATGTTTTATGTCCGAAATGTAGCTTTTATTAACTCTGTTAACGTAAGAAAGAGTAAACTATGTCGCACTGACGCAATAATATTGCTCTGCGCCTTTTCAGTGAACCGGATTCGATTTGCCGCGATAATAGCTTGAACTTACGCGTGAGTGTCGGAAATTTTTATTTATAAAAATTCCTCACGAAAAATTAAGAAAATACGCCCAGGTGGCTTTGTGTGTTGACCATTATTTGGCAGTTGTGCACCCTGCAAATTGTAATGATATCTTATAACCTCCAACTTGCATGTCTTTACCGCCCTATTTTGGAAATGAGACGCATTTTATATGCTGAATTGGGCACGTTCCTTGAAATAAAGTTTCGTACACTAAGCGTCACATAATTCTTAGGTAAGGAAAGAGTGAGATCTTTATCTTATTAGCTCAATCGCCGCTTTTCCGTACACAGACAAATGAAGAGGCAATTGGAAGACGTTTTGTGCATGCCCTTCTAATTTTGACTTTCGAAAACCATCCCCAGTTATATCTGTCCCTGTAAATACGTAACATAAATTTTATTTTTAAATATACGGTGATGATAAAGGTTATATAACTATATATATATTAGAAATGGTTGTTCATTATTTTTACAGAACAAAGCGAAATGAAGTAGTCTTATTTGGATTTATTAAAGGTGTCTAATGTAATCTTTTCATTTACATGTCGTTCAAAACGTTGAATACAATGAAAAATAAACAAAAGAAATCATGGACAAAAGAAATTAAAATATGAAAATGCAAAAACTAGAAATTGAAGCTCAGTAAGAAAAAATCCAAAATGCTATGATTTCCAATACTTCTTCTCTGAAATAAAACCAATCAAAACCCTCTCCTTGTAATACATGCATCAAAATATAACGTTTATTAAAAAGATCTTTAAAACCGAATGCATTTGATTACCATTTTGTGAATTGTACAAAAATTATTCTAATTATATTCCAATTATTATTATTATTATTATTATTATTATTATTATTATTATTATTATTATTATTATTATTATTATTATTATTATTTATTATTATTATTATTATTATTATTATTTCATATTATTATTATTATTTACAATTAATTCTAATTATATTCCAATTAGAAACCACGTCCTTTTACTCTCACACTCAGATGCATCACTCTCAGGGGCTTCAAAATAATATCCTCCTACTCTCGAACCTGTATTGAAAAATAAAACAGTCTCCATATGCGTAGGGTTATATGGGCCCGTGGGGAACGAGACCCCCAATAATTTGAAATAAATTATTTTTACACATACTGTAATGTGCAGATGCCCATAATATGTGCTTCCCCCCCCCAGCCCGCACCAATAATTTTGAGAGCTATACGTGGATGACTGTCTCAAAAATGAAGAACTTTCTTGTTACAATTTCTATTATTTTCAAATCTTTCCACATAGCTTTGCTAAAGAACAAATTAAGTTATATTTTACTCTATGTTAAAGGTGTTCAAGCACTTTTAGCTCAATCGGATACCTTTATGAAGAATTGTTCACATTCGTTAATTTATAAGGTCCAATAACGAAGACCAAAACTCCATACTTCGTATACAAAATATTAAAAAAAAAATTTTGAGTAAGTAAAACGACGTTTGCTTGTTCGTTAAATTTTCTCCGACTATTTCATCATTACTGTTATTCATTTAATTACTTAACGAATTCATGAATCCTTATTAATAAATAAAAAATGTTCACATTGTATTTCCCCGCTTTATTTTGAAAACAAATTGATTATGATTAATTATTACGAGCATCTGCATATTCATCTAAGATATCAGTTGTTTCACATTTTAGTTGCTTAATTGGTCTAATTATTCCCACGGCATTTCATTCGAAATTGGACAAGCTGGTCGTTTGTTTCAGCGCCTGATATTACCGACACAGAACGTTGCGACACTTGGAATATATTACAGAAACTTTATTTAGTGATTCATGGAAGAAACGTTAGGAAGCGAGCCCATTAAGGCATATATTTATATGGCATATATAAATGGCCAGACATTTGGCTAAATAGCCAAGTACTTCGCATTTGTTGACAATTTTTAAACTCCCCCATTACATTCAAGTAGTTTATTTACAAACATTTATAAGTGAAATTTAAATATATGCTCTTCAACAATTTTACTAAGAACTCTCTCACTTGTTAAAAATAATTTGTAAAATATATTATGAAATTCATTGAAACTTAGCAAACATTTTGGTGTATGTTAAGATGGTAAAATTTGGTTATATATGTGGGGAGTTCTACTTTTCCGCTTTTAATTACGACTCAATTTAGTCAACACTTCTGTATGAACTCAATAGCAAGCAGTCAATCCAAAGAGAAACAACTCTTTATTTTTTTTTTTATTTACACGTTCAATTGAACAATGAGAGCCGCCTTCGGCTGTTCGCCCTCTTAAATGACAAATGGAATCCAACTAACTAAAATTACACATTATAAACGAAAAAATCATATCCAGGCTATAGTTATTAAAAAGCACGAGCTCATGAGATATCACAGCAAACTGGCAGCAATGGGAAGAATAAATTAACGACAATGCCTATTTTCTTCCTTCATCTACGTATATAGTATGCATATAATATATAATTTGTTAAGACAAAAATATATAAATATACCTGTAAAAAGCACATATTGAAAAAGTAATATTTATTTTTAGGGAAAGAATTGGAAAAAAAGAGGCAGATATAGGGATAATACTAGTAAAAGTAATAATGATGGTAAATAAAATCGTAGTCATAATGATAACTTTATTAATATTATAGATGAAAATAAAAATAACGTATTACACAATTAAATAATAATATATACAAAAATAATAACATTTATGTAAAATTAATGATAATAATAACAGTAAGAATACAAATTATTAACATACCAGAGAAATGAGCCATTAAACCATTAAACATCACGTGGAACAATGAATCATTTTGCCGAAAAAACGTTACATGGAGCAACGAAACATTATTTGGAACAGAATAAACTAAAATGCATCCAGTTACTTTATTTTAAAAATGAAAAGATAATTTATAACCAACATATGTCATAAACCATAATTTATAACAAATATACGGAGTATAATCATGTTAAAAATATTAATAGCATAGCGCGTAAATTATCGCCTACTGCTAGATGCAAAAATATTTATTTTGGAATTGTGGAATTTGATGATTAAATCGTCTAAAACATTCAAATAAAATGTTTGTTTAGGTGTTTTATGGCGCAAGAGCATCTGAGCTATACTGCGCCCCAATAAAATGTAAAATACAAAACGATGCCTTCTCACTCTGTTACGTCTAGAGTTCTAAACATCAAAATTTAATTTTTTTTGTTTTCAGGTTCATTGTTGTTCTGACTTCTGTCAATTTAAATAACATAGAATGTCACCTGTCCTAACTTAACATTTTAAGAGGGTCGAAAGAAAAGACTGAATACAGCAAAACTTTTAGATGATTGAAAAAGACTAGGTTTGCGTAATTCTCCCCCTATAACACAGGTGCTATTGTAACAATATCATGAATATGAAAATATCGTTGAATTAAACCTCAATTACTATTATATATTCATATTACCGTCATCAAAATCTTTAAAATATACCAAATAATAATCAGCAAAAGTATTTACAATCGAAGGCATCGGTCAAAGAAGGACGTAACAGCAAAATTGAAGATTTTGAGTGATGGGTACCACGTGAGGGAGGAAAAAAATCCTGCATCCTTAGATAAAAGAACGGTGCAGCTCTCTATCCAACAATATGTACTATCATAATAAAAATATTCCAACATGCAATGAATTGAATTTTTATACTTTATTTTTGGATTTTCTCAAAACTATAGAAAGCGGAGTTACATCCTCTTTTGACCGATGCCTTTTTCTGTCCAATTTATTCTGCACGTTTATAGAACCATACAATACATTTAAAGCTCTGTAATAACTATGATCTTTGTAATGACTTGTCGGTCACATAACACGTTTAGTGTTCAGATCTCATTCTCCAAAAATTCTTGTGAGATTATCGCCAAGATGCTGAATGTTCTGTGTATCTCTAGAAAGTTCTGTTGCCTGTGACAGAACGTCACAAATCGCCGAAAGCTTACCCCAATCCCACAACTGTAACCTACATCTGGCAAGTTTGAATAAAGTTAGGTTTTTCCTACAAAATATTAGATCATAGTGGCCGGGTGGAAGGATTTTTTTTTATAGAGTTACATATTTGTTTTGGAAAAGGCTCAATGGTAAAAATTTTCTGGTTTATAATTATATATAATTATACGCGCGGAGTTCAACGATAAAAGCCTTCATTACTTAATAGTCTAACTATTCAATCCTTTGGTTACGATTATTCAATCCTTTGGTTACGGTTAGTCAATCCTTTGGTTACGGATAATCCTACGTAACACCCCAAAAATGAAATTATTTCGGTGGTAGTTATTACAGAAATTAAGAATTTCTATGTGTACGTCAAACAATGGAAGTCACTTGCATAAAATGGGAGAATGCAAAATAATAAATAAAAAGTGACATTTAACTAATCACATCTTTATTCATATAAGGACTTCACATTCGATTTAGCAGTGTATAAAACGGATAGCCATTTTCTAAAGTTTTTCTAAAGCAAATCTGAATCGGGGTCCGTGTATCACGACTTCATAAAAATTAATTTTCCAAAATAGTACATAATGTTTTTTGAATAATTCTCTACGTTAAAGTTGGGTTTCCCTTATAGTGCTCTATAGAGCAGTGTTTGTAAGTGTCGTCTGAGAACCACTAGTAATGAACTGGATTTTCACAAAATTTCAATAAAAACGACAATGGAATAATATATTTGGTACCACGCCCCCCCCCCTAAAAAAATGCGGCAATCCACAACGAAGTCATAAATCGATGCAAACGAACGTTTTGAAAGCGATTGTCTAACAGTTGTAAACGTAGTTTAATAAATCTGAAATGGGAGTAAAAATTTGATATTGGATACTTTTAATGTATAAATAATGATGCATAGAATAAAATTATTTAGTTTTCAACTTATAGTGGTAGGTAGAGCCTACTATTTTTAACAGAGTTCGCAACTTTAGTGTTTTAGACAATGTATGTTTTAATTCCCTTCCGAGAAATGTCCCCGAACTTCTCTCTCTCTCTCATTCGAGTAGTAGGTATGTGTATTGTTGAAAACGATTCCTGAACTACTCCTGACTAACTATTCCTGAGCTAATATAATAAATAATATATTCCTGAGTTTTAGGAACATCGTTGTAGGGACAGAATTTGCGGGCTCATAAGCGGACAATTTATCCAATCGGACCCATCCTGCTCCCTATACTACTAAACCAGCCAAGCGCCCCCTAGAATAGTATGCAGCGAAAAATGTTTTTGTTCGAAATTCATATTGGCTGACTCATTATATGATTCCAAATGGGCTAGAACAATCTTCAAATTTCGGCCCGAAATATTGGAATTTCGAGGTTCCATTTGTGAAGTGACTATTTATGAAAGCTTGGTTAACGGTTTTATGCTTTGTCAGAAACGCCATGTTCATCGTAAAAAATTGCTTCTCGCACCTAGCTAGTAAACCTAACTCCAAAAAGTGGTAGTTTTACATCATAAGCGTAATCTGGCGGGAGCAAAGAGAGTGGGCACTTGCCCCACAATTTTTTTGGAAAAGAGGCAAAATCGTAGTTTTTCCCATACAATTTTGTGCTTTTTGGCCCCTTAAATTTACGTTACATTTAACTTCAAGTTATGCCTATGTTCTAGATGGCAGCATAGGTTTTAGTCTGACTAGTAGTTCTATCTTGACGTAAACGATCACGTGGCTTCCGTGGCATGTGATAGCTTGTTGATGACTGACTCTTCTTCCAAAGGCTTGTTATTGTTAGCTAGTTGGTTGTCAAAATTGATTTAATCAAAGGAAGATTGATTGTTGCCACTTTATTGAGGTAAAATCAGTAATATAAACATCAATGCTAAATATAAAGGAAGCTTAACTGTTGCCACTTTATTTGGTGAAATGCATAATATAAACACTAATGCTATTTTTTTTTGTTTATACAAGTCGAACACTACGCAGATTAAATTAAGAAACAATTTTTATCAACGTTTTTTAGGCGTAGTAATAGTAACGCCGATGTTATGGCATGGTTAGATGGTGAAACGTTCGTACATAAAGGATTTTTTTTAAACACAAAAACATTTCTTTTCTGTACGAACGCATCGTGATCTAATCATGCCATAACGTCGGCGTTACCATTATTACGCCTAAAAACGTTGATAAAAAATGTTTCTTAATTTAATCTGCTTAGTATTCGATTTGTATAAATACATCCGCTGCAACGTATTTTTCGATGAATTTAATACCGATCTCTTCGCAATTTGGTTTAAAAAGCAGTCCATGTACTGTCCCATTTCTCGAAATAACCGGTTTCGTAAAATTGTTTTTTGTTGGTTTGCCTGTGGTTTTACGGCTCAGGGACTTATTATTTTTAATAAAATAGGGTGAAGTAGGTGAGTGTGCCGCTGAAAATTGTTCAAATCACTCGAGAAATAAATATAGAAAGTTTAGATTTGAACGATTTACAGTGGTACACCCACCTACTTCACGTTATTTTATTAGAAATAGCACACTTGTAAATCACTCAACTTTAACACAGCAGTGAATGAGCTTAAGTGATACGTTGGCATCAAAATGGCGGATATGCCAGCTCCCTTTTTTAGGAGACTTACACCAGCCATTTCTCATGAGCTAAAAGCTAACGGATTGTTAAGTTGGCAATTGTGTGTAATAATTTTAGCAGATACATTGGACCTAGCTAACAATAAAATGCTATTTTTAACCATGGTGTTCCCAGCAGATTAAAGAGAGAATAGGAAAATTAAATCGTAAAATGAATATTTGTAAATTATAAATTTAAATTACTGTTATAATGTCATCTCACTGTTAGATGGCGTATTACTCGCAAAGAAAAGGAAGCATTATCTGCCCCTGGTGGGATACGAACCTTGGCCTAAATCAGTCCATGTATTGTATCGATTCAGTGACATGTTTGTACTATTGCGAACATGTCCACGGTAACGCTTTCATATACTCTGACCAAAAAAAAAAAGAATGTCTGACTCCTGTGGTTCAATGTTAAAGCACTTGACTGGAAATCAAGGAATTGTGGATTCGTGTCCCAACAGGAGTTGGTTAGTCATTTTTTGCCAGTAATTCATTATCTAATACTATCACTCCATAGGCTAAGATGAGAATTGTTTTACTTTGATAAATTATACCATCGTGTTGAATTTTTTAGAGAATACAATATTTGCAATCAACTGGGAAATAAATAATAAAACTTTTAATAAAAAAGAAGTTGGGAAAGTTTCCTGCTGCGTCTGGGTTGTATCCAAGTCGGGGTCAGCTGGAGCGTGGCGCCAGTTGCCCCATTCTTGTGCCCAGTTACCCCGCGAGCTATTTATATATATATATATATATATATATATATATAGAACAATTCCTGAGTGTCGTGTGCCCTATATGCCCTTTACCTTGCCCCTTCACCCTGGCTACAGGCCTGTGCTGGGCTTACTTTAGATCCAAATGCCCTGGGAACTTCCCTTTTACCCTTCGTATCTCCAGCCCAGTAAAGAAGGATAAACAACTCATTTAGATTCAGTATCAGGCATAAAATCTGTTTTCGGGCTGTGGTGATCGAAATGTGAAATTCAAATTTCAAACACAAGAAAAAACATTAATTATTTTAATCACAACTATTCTACCTACTACTCTTGAAGATTCTAATTTAAATGTAAGTAATACTAAATCACAAGTTCAATTTACAGAATAAGCATGTGCTAAAATCGTATGGGGAACGTTTATAAAAACAAAAATATTTTGTAAACTTTTTTTTCGGATATTAATGTCTTATTTTTTTTTGACGCTCGTTTTATCTCCATTTTTTTCTGATCTCTTAGATGTTTGGTCCTTGGTTTTCACTAACCATTAACATAATAGTAATTAACTCAACCTTCTTCTAAAAAAAAATACATACTCATTTCCATACACTCCATCCAAGCTTTTAAAATATTTATGTTTGCATTATATTTCCTGAAAACTGCAAGCAAACATATGATGTGTTCCATTGTCATATTCTTTTTCTCGCATTCATTAAAGTAGCCCGTACTTGGATTTCTTATACACATTTTTTAAATCATTTTGATTTTGAAACAAGAAAAATATCCCATTTATTTCATCTGGAAACGACAAAAGAGGAAAGTTTTTATCCTCCTCTCAATTTCCATATCCATCTTTTTTTCTATAAAAAAATTGTTAACTTTTGCCATTACCACTGCGACGGGTTTCATAGGCCCTAAAATACTACGCAGTCACCAAATATTCATGGAATCATGAGCATACCAGGATCCCCACTTCAGAAATAAATTCCCTTACTTTTCGACGTTTTCCCCGAATTTTCCAGGTTTAATCTTGTTTTTCCCTGACTTTTCCAGGTTTAATCTCGTTTTTCCCCGAATTTTACAGGTTTAATCTCGTTTTCCCTGACTATTCCCCTAACCAGTAAAGACCACTTCAAATTCAATAATAATTCCAGGTCTTGTAGACGCGTGAGAAAGCTGCCATACTTGAAACTACTTTCACGACAAAATCGATTTATTTTGACCATCAGGTATATCCAGGGGACATTAAATCTTACTTTAGATCGTTCTTTGGATCGTTGAATCCTTGAAATTTGATTCATTGGGTTAATCAAGAATTAATTATAAATAATTAATTCTTGATTACTGATGATCAAGGATTCAAATCTAAGTGAGGCTAAGATTTGAATCCTTCATTACTGATTGTTATCCTTACTTAAAATTGGAATCCTTCTTTAGATTGTTGAATCCTTGCTTACTGATTGTTATCCTTACTTAGATTTGAATTTTCTTTAGATTGTTGAATCCTTGATTATTGATTCTTATATTTGACTCCCTCTTTAGATTGCTCTTTAGATTCACAGAAGATAAGTGTAGTATAACCTCACTTATCCGAATTGATTGGAATTAAATCCATGTCGGTGAATCGAAATTTCCGGATAATCGAAAATGCATCAATTCAGAAGTTGGACATCAGTTACAGCTAATGAGAAGCATATAATTTTATAGGTATAAATTTAACAAGATAGTGGTGTTATTATCTTAAAAAAATAGTCTTCTGTTTTTTACCCTGATATTATTTATTTAAAGCATCTCACAAAAATTAGAAATGGAGTTTCCTGTGGCGAACTTTAGATTTGTTTTGTTTTGCAATTCTATTACGGGTTTCTTTAACAGAGGCGTAGTAATTAAAAATTAATGGGGACTCAAGCGTCTTTTAAAAAAATTCATGTGATTTGACGGTAAGAAGAACAATGAATTTGTCATCCAATTGGGATTTTGCGCCCCCCTCCCCTCATTTGGATGACAAATTGCATTGTAAGATTAGTCAGTTGACGTAACACTACTCAGTAAAATAAATTGAAAGAGAACACCGTTTTTAGGAGTAGTTTGAAATTGAAATTTTTGGAAGCCTTTTTCATAAACCTTAACGATTTTAATATTGTTAATGATCACAAAACGACTCCGAGTTTTAACCAAGCGTGAAAAAAACTTAATTTGTGTTCTCCAAGCATCAAATTTCTCCACAACTCCTTCCAGTTTCCTTTTGTCACCAACAGATGGAGCTAGCATCGCGTAAATGGAACTGTGACAATAGCAACACTTCAGTGCAGTTTAGTTTTGTGACCACTTGCATTTCTGACGAGGGACAGCCAACGCCCGTCCGAAACGCGTCGAATTTTATTATTAAAAAAATTTTTAAAACTACGCCTAAAAACGTTGTTCTTTTTCCTACGCCACTGTTCTTTAACTGAAATATTTATGTCGAATCACATTTTCCTTTGCTGTTCCAGCCATGTAAGCCCTAAGCAAATTATAATCGCTACGAGTCCCCCCCCCTTCTTACGCCACTGTTCTTTAACTGCAATGCTTATGTCGAATCACATTTTCCTTTGCTGTTCCAGCCGTGTAAGCCCTAAGTAAATAATAATCGCTCTGAGTCCCCCTTTCCTACGCCACTGTTCTTTAACTGGAATATTTATGTCGAATCACATTTTCCTTTGCTGTTCCAGTCATGTTAAGCCCTAAGCAAATGATAATCGCTACGAGTCCCCCTTTCCTCCGCCACTGTTCTTTAACTACAATGTTTATGGCGAATCACATTTTTCTTTACTGTTCCAGCCATGTAAGCCCTAAGCAAATTATAATCGCTACGAGTCCTCCCTTTCCTACGCCACTGTTCTTTAACTGGAATATTTATGTCGAATCACATTTTCCTTTGCTGTTTCAGTCGTGTTAAGCCCTAAGCAAATAATAATTCCTTTTGCTGTTCCACCTATGTTAAGATCTAAATAAATAATAATTGTTACGAAAACGGGAGTTGAGAAACAAAGATTTTCGGATTAAAAGGGAATCGAGTAATAGAAGTTCTACTGGAATGGATTCCCACCCCAAGATTCTGGCCATGGTTGTTTGGAATGACAAGTTCATGTGTGTCTCTAGTACCGAGAAACCCTTGCTAACCACCGTGCATTTCCATTCTTTAATACTGGGCCCCGTTAGAGGGGTCTAGAATTAACCATCACGCATGCGCAAAAGATAACATCCATTTTTTAACGTGGAAACTATTCTACAGTTTGAACCTATAGAAGCCATCACGATTTTCCATAATTTTTTTAGCGTTTCCGCATGTTCCATTATTATGCTAAATTTCTTACCAAATTTTGTCACATTTTGATCAAATTCATGGAAATTTTAAATAAAAAAAATTCAATTAACTTATTTTTAAAAATTTAGCTATTTTTTCCCCTACAATTCTAACTGCAGACTCAGAGGCGTTAGCGCAGTTAAGTGACTAGACTCCCTGGATGGTGAAGTAAAAGGCGCAATATTTTTATTATCATTCTCAGCTGATCTGATAAACTTGCGGCTAATTTATATTAACGAGCCACAGAATTAACTACGAATAATCTAAATTTAATATCAATTAAAAATACACTTTTCATTAAAAATAAATTCGTTTAAAGCGGTTTGCTTGTGTTAGCAATACCTCAGATTAAAATTTCTTACGTTTCCACGTCTGACTAGCGCCTTGCCAATTAAATTTTATTGTTTTTCATCACCTCGGGTAGAGCCCTAGAATTCCTTCTTTTAGGAGCCTTAATTTCGGGGTAAGAACACCGTACTTCAGAGTTCAGGGGCAGCTCGGGGTTGATTTTGAACCCGGGCGGCATGGCAAGGGTTATTTTTTGGCGCCCCACCTCCGGCGAAAACAGGAGATTTTCACAGATGCACAGTGAGCTATGTAACATATAAAAGCGGCCAAAAGTATCTGAAAGAATTTCTTTAAAATGTCTCTAAAATTTTCCCTTTTTAGAGAGATTTTCTACTGTTGGATCCATTAAAAAAATTTTAACTTGACTTCAGTTTGGCGTTCTCATCTAGATGGGGACCCGGGCGGCTGCCGCCCCTGTCAGAGTTAGTCAGCAATTTTCAACAAACAGCAGTCCGCCAACGACCTGATCGCCCCTCCAAAATATATCTGTTTTCACTATTCTTGAATAGCTCTTTAATTAGACTCTTACGACGCATACGTACTTCTTCCAGCTGCTTGTCGTTGCGTTTTGTATGCAAAACATAATAAATAAATAATCTGGAAATGTTGCCCGAGTAGGGGGCGCTGTGCTTCCAGGAGAGGAAGTCCAAGAGCTGAGGAAAGAAAGAAAGAAAGAAAGAAAGAAAGAAAGAAAGAAAGAAAGAAGTAGAATCTCCATTTGGGGTCAAAGTTCTTAACGAGATGTGGTAGAAGTATCCAAGTTGGGTTTTGGTGAACAAAGTGCAGTGTTGCCATCAACAGTGCAGCACGTTTGAAATTTCTGGAAGTCCAAAAATTATGGAAGGGGTTTAACCAATGACGACACTTTCTTGACGGTGCAAGTTTTCTATAACATGCAAAGTCCTACGTTAATTTAAGTTTATCCCGTGCCCATAAAGATGCTATATACTATTCGTCGTTTCCATCTTTGTCTAAGACAGCGGTCGCCAACCGGTAGTCCACGGACCACTGGTGGTTCGTGAGAGAATTTTGGTCGTCCGCAGAAAAATCTGGACATTATTTGCATTTTTAATGTTTTATTAATAATAAAACAAAAATAATATTCTAAGAAATTCTCATATTCTGAATGACAATTTCCACCTTTATATTGCACTAAATTCACGAAATGTGCTTGATTGGATCCTAAACGTTTAAGCACTAATTTCTAACTTTCTGTTAAAATAATTAATTGTAAATTTTTGTATCTAGAAGGTATTAAGATAACAATCGCCAATTGGGGAAAACTTGCCGCAGTGCGGTTTCCATGATAAACCCTGTGTTTATCTTTAAAAAAAAATCACACAAATGGTCCGTGGGACATAAAATCATGAATTTAGTGGTCCGTGAAGTCCGAAAGGTTGGCGACTGCTGGTCTAAGGAGTGACCATTTGCTGCATATCTTCACTTACGTCAGTTGACGGAGCCTGCTTCAACAGATCCAGTAATAGATTATCATAACAGGTAGCCTTAAACCTAATTATTAAAATACTTAATAAACTACTAATCGATGCTTCATTACCGAAATTATCAGTTTTCTATTCGATATATTCTAATAGTTATCATTCTTCTGAATTCTTTTCTCTGTTCACAACGTTTAACTTTAATTAAGTTTTACAAAATGTCGCGAAGTTTATTTTCAGCACCTTGACAAATCACATTCCGTAATATAAATTTCGTCCGGTTTGTTGCAACTGTGCTCAGAAATTTAATTAAATTTTCTTAGCAACTGTTGTTAACCGCAGATAAACTGCGAACAAATGATCCTGAAACCAAATACTTGTGATACTTTTATAACACATGTATAACATTTGCATAACTTGTTTCCAAGACGGTCTTACAAGCTATTAAAGACGAAATTGATAAGAAACACGCCCTCATGACAAACACGCGTTTACCCATTCTTAATCTAACTAATTTGTTTTATATAATTTGAAAACATTTATTCAAATTAAAACTGTTTCAAAAATAATTCATAGAATTTAAAAGTACAAAATAATAATTGAAAATTTATTTTAACTTAGCCTAAATTAGTAAATGTCGACAATAACTAAATACAATAAATAAGATCCATTAAGCAAATATTTAAGATCGACAATCTGAAATATACACCTGCATCAATTTCAACAAAAAATTCCGTATTAAATCTTTATTGTCAATGTGATAAATACCGTATTGCGTATAAAAGCATTGCCAAAATTTTCGCATAGTTCTTGAGGCTTTCGCCAATGGTGTTTCCTAAACCTTTTTTCCAGTTGCTAGCTTCTCAAACAGTATTGCCCGATTCTTTATGCTTTTTTTTAGAACTATTTCTAGTGACTTTTACTTTTAGTGACTTGACTTTTTGACAGTACTTTCCTTGTATCAGTAAATACCTAGTGGGTGGACGCACCCCACAATTCCCTCTTCTGGATAACGGCATTGAAATTAAGCAAACTCAACCTGTTGAATCAGTACTTTCGTGAATTAATGTTTCTTGAGCCATAGCCGGATTAAGCGGGGGGGGCGCTAAAGGGACTGCAGCCCAAAATTCCGGTGAACTCAGTGGCCACACCCTAGTTGTCATACCAAGTTCCCACCGCCTTGCAATGTGGCCAGTGATTTAAAAAAAAAAATATATATATTTTTTGCAAAACTTCACATAGGAAATAATTTCGAAAAACTAAATTGAACAAAATAATCTTCATAATTAATGTTATAATATTGTACTCACGGCTGTAGTTTTGTGGTAGGAACGGAATTTCTATTTCATATTTCATTTATTATAACTTCATTATTCCAATATTCTTAATTAATTGTTATACTTAATCATATATTGTCGAACAAATCCATATATTAATACATAACTGTTTCGATTTTTACAATGAGGATTTGTATAAATGCTTACGCAATGAAATTTCACAATTCTATGAGCTTATCAAAAATTGTTAATGAACTCTATGTACAAAACACAAGCAGAAAAAAAGACATTTCTTGCCAAGACATTGCAAGATATATTTGTATGGTAGTGATTTGATTGAGGTTTGCTCCAAACGTATTTACCGCCCTAAAACTATATTTGGCAACGTCAAAAACTGACTATTAAGCAGAGGGTTCTATTCCAAAAATAGCTTCAATTGCGATAGCTAATAATGCAACAAAACTGCTTAATGGATTTTCAATTATGCCATTAGAGCATGATATTGCTAAGAAATTGTCGTTAGACAGTATCGTGCAATATTTTGCGAAACTTAAAGTAAGAAACCAAAAACTTTACAGATGGTGAAACTTAAACTCTTGAACGGCATGTGAATTTTTGCTTTTAAATACCCATTTCTAATTTTGTTTTACTATACTATATACTTAAATATAGCTGTTGTATACGCTGTTGTATAAACTATTGTATACAGAATGTAAATATCAGCGAGATGTATTATGCAAGTATCAAACGTAAACAAAATTTTTGCTTAAAAGCATTAAAATAGTCATAAACGGAAGTTAAAATGTTCTACATAGGGAATGCTCAAGTATTACGTAGGCAATATTTTCGCCATTTGTACTCCCCCCTCCCCTGCTAAGCAACAATTAACTTTGGCTAACATAGGAGAATAAGAACAGCATCAACTCCCCTCCCCAAGGGTGCTTACGTAATACTTGAACCTCCCCATATGTATACTATACTGATACGTTTCTGGCGGACAACTAGGCTTTTTGTGGTTCTTAAATAATAAATATTAAATTTGGTAATTCAATGCCTCTCTTCAGGTCTGCACAGAAATAAGATTAAGACTAATTCTAGAGCCACCACTGGATGCAAGGTGTTGCCATACACTTTTTTTGTAAAATGTGAAAATAGGGGCCTCAAAATGTCCAATACCCCAGGGCTCCTAGTCTGGTACTAACTTGAACAGTATTACTTGATTTTTTAAATTTGTTTTTCGCTTCAAATAGCGCAAAAATAGCACTTCGAAGTGCTAGAGAACACTCTTGAATATTCTGAAGCTTCCTGAAAATTCTATTATTAAAGGAATTCCGGAAATTTTTCATAGCTAAAGTTTTCTTTTTACATTCATGTTGTTTGACGCCAATGTAATTACTCCCTGATTTTCCTGCGTTGTTCGTTGGCGTGTTCTTACGTTGCTCTTTCAGCATCTATCAAACTCGGATTTCTGTTTTTCTTGAAAGAAAAAGTTGCTGTCAAATGATACAGTAATCACCGCTAAAAACGTGAGTACCGGTTTTTTCTTGAAAAATTCCGCAAATCCTACGTTAAAAATGCATATTTTATTATAGTGTGTCCTAAATGTTTATAGACAACCATATTTTTTAATATCAGACGAAGTACACAGAGAAACAAATGCAAAATATGTTATGCCTACAGAAAAACAAAAGACGTACAGGGTGTTTCAAGAAGGGAGTTCGAAAGGAATATTAAAAAAGACAAGAGAAAGAAAATTGCTGAAGGTCGATATTCAACTTTAGCGAGTTTAAATTAACATTGATTTGAAACTCTCTAATCCGCAACTATCTAATTCACAACTCTCTAATTCTCAAGTAACTCTGTAGGTTTTCAACGTTAACAATAGCCATCGTTATTGCATTTACCTTACCCTTTTTATTGCAGGCAGACAGACAGGCAAGCAGCCAGGAAGGCAGGCAGGAAAACTAAAATCAATAGCGGGTTCCATATCCATTGCAACTCGCTAATTAACGGTTGGTCGTAAAAAAATGAAATGAAATATGATAAATAATCAGCAAATAGAGGAGAATTTAGCTATAATAGTTTCATCCCAGGAAATAATAATTTCATAAAAATAATAATACTAACATTTTATATTCTCCCCAATTCAAAAAATTCAACTAGTAAAATTTTCTTAATTAGCGTGAAATAATTTTACCTATAGCTTTTCATGAAAAATTCGCTGAGATATTGATAAATAAAAATTTGTGGGTTGCCACTTTTTCCTAAAATATATTATGTGTAATTTAATTATTATAATAAATGATATAATTATAATTTAATTATATAATTTTTGGCGATCGATTGCCAAATGTAATTGCAATGTTAGCCACACCCGTTTCTCCCGTCAACCTCTGTTAAAGGAAAAAGACGCACCGGTATATGTTACATGTAACAGAACCATTATACATTTTGCATATTTTATTCATTTGTCAAATTTTAACCAAGAGCTTTCATTGGTTTTTAGCCGTAATCTTTGTGACATTTTATGCAATTCTTTTAATCATGAAATCATTTTTAAATTTTTATGTGATATTGATTACAATCTCATCTGATTTTATTGCATTATTTGGTTTAAACGAACTTTTAATACATTTTTTTATCACTGTAGTTTTAATTTCTCACTTTAAACTATATGTACGACCTCACCTTGTTTGGCGCAGGACGACCGCTGTTGTTCTTGCGTCATAAAAATACAATCAACCGATCATTTAAAATCGGTGAAGCCTTAAAAAGTAAAATATTTCTATGGAGATGGTTTAACAATTTCTTAAAAACATATGCTTTCACGCTTACTCCAACAAGTTATATTTTACATTTGCGAGGATTTAAATGGAAATACTATC
>QLNU02015359.1:53788066-53814270 GCA_006491805.2 Dysdera silvatica | reverse complement strand
TACTTTGACAACAGTATGGTGATTTTCTGGTAGAGAGATTACGACTCTGAAAAAAAGTTATTAATGATTCCAAAGAAAGATTGTTTTATCTAAAGAATAACGAATCCCAGACCTATTTTAATGATTTAAATCTTCTAAAAGATTTTAAAAATTCTTATCAATGGATTTAACTTTCTTCAAACTTTTGAACATAGTCGATAATAGGAAAGCAAAACGACTCACTGTGCTGAATATATCACAAAACTTGGTAAAATAACACAATGGACAGTCTTTGAAACTGTGCCCATTATGTTATTTCACCAAGTTTTGTGATAGTCAATAGTTTTTAAATGGTTTCTCACAATGGTATAAAAATAATGAAGTGCGTTATATATGAATGTATGTGAATATATTTATGCGTAGAGTTTAGTTAAACTTTGATTTGGGAATTTTGGAAATCGTTAAACATATTGCTCTACAGAAAAAATGCAACACTATGAAGTAATGCTCAAATGGGCCAAAACTTGTCAAATAGATTGAGAAGTTTATTCTAAAAAATTGAACTTAGTTCAAGTAATTACATGAACTCAGTGGCTGAATATACAGTGTGCACATTATATAGTGGACATGCGATGTTGAGGGATACATTCGTTCTCACGGCTTGGCATTGAATAGAAGAGTGCTCCAATACCATCCTGAGGTACTGTAGACCATGTGGTATTCACCATAATTCAAAGTCCATCCTCGTTCGTTTGAAAACATGTATTTCCTTCATTCCTTATCCTTCCGTTCGCGCTGTCATGTCAAACTATGCCTTCTCAACTTGGTGTGTTTCTCTTACTCTCTCATTTGCGGACACCCCGACACCACGGTTTCCTTTTTCGGCCTTCCTCTATATATATATGATTTCTCATTACCATACCTTGATTGCTTTTGGAGTGTTCCTTACAAATTGCTGGGACAGTCAGTAGTTCACCTCTAGAGTTTCGTTGGTTCGCAATGGTATCCCGCCTATAACATTATTTCCAGGGGCGGACACAAGCTTTCGTTTTTGGGAGTCAAGAACACAATTACCATAAAAGTTTCAATTATTTTCAATGAAAAAATATATTTTGGGGGGTCATGATCCCCACGTCCGCGCACGATGATTTCTGTCTTTTCCTTGGGAGATTAACATTTCTTCATCTGTTCTATTTACTGCTTACTTACATTTCTCTCAACGTTCTACTCCATGCATTGATTAATTATCATTTACAGCAGATTGATTTACATAGATTGAACGAAATTGAAAGTTCAACACTAAGACTGCGAGGTACAATTCATTCGAAACATCTGCACAAGGATGGTTAGATAGAAAATGAGACATGACACTATTTTGAGAAAAAAACAAGACACAGTTGTTTTGAGAAAACAAATACTTTCCTGGTCATACTGGTACAAAATGTTTGTTGTTTCGTTAGCGATATATTTTACTACTACCCGCCGCGGTACTGAATTGTACATATCCAGCACAAATATCGCATACATTCTTGATACTTCTTGCTCAATCTATTGAAAAGGATTAGCTGTTATCTGCCGTAATTATGACGAAGTCTGTAAGTGACATTTCCAATAATGGTTGAAATATTTTCTGTTAGGAATAAACCTAGGGATCTTTCAGACACAGTAGCATGTTGATATCTCGTAAATATCCCCGTGAGATATTTGCCGTACGTAGGCGGGTGTTATCATACTCAAATAGGGCGTTACCATCACCGGTTTTTAATAGTACTGTAAGTTCCAAGATGTCGTCAATATGCTGTAGAGGTTTTAAGTGACCTCCAATTCACACCAGAATGAATTGACTATCATAACTCAGTTTCTAAACCATAATGTCGTGTGTTAGAGCTATGTACCATTTTACAGAGTTGATTTCATTGTCCTGTTCGCAAAATCGCCTCTACATACGCACTCGGTGACCGTCGAAGCCTGCTCAAAAGTGGAATTCATTTGTCGCTGAATACGAATTTTTCCCATTTGGCATCCCTGGAACCGTATCAATCAAAGGATGTTTGACGATGAGTTGAGATTATCGGTAAACGGCCATATGCCTACTTCATTAAGGCGATTTGAAATCATTTACCATCGATAGGTTAGCTGATGACAGATATCATCGTTCGTCTGACGGTCGATAAGGTGGCCTTAGGAGTAGCTAGTAGAAGAGAAGAGACGGGCTCGGCCCCGAAATGATCTTGGGGCTCTATATTTCACATTATTTTTGGGCCCGGGCTCATCAGACGGGCGCAACTGAAGCCGAAAACTGACTTTTCAATATCGAAATTCTCCACACAATACAATTATGTGATTTGTTTTCGAGGATTGTAAAAATCTGCGTGTATATGAAAATTCGAAGGAAATCTAGCGATGTAGTTCAGCAAATTTTGTAAATCTAAATCGTATATAAAAGGGTTTAATTTATATTTGAAGTTTCGGGCTTGGTTACAAATTTTAACAAAGTATTTTTTGGGCCTTCGAAAATGAGCCCGAACTTACCTCTAGCAGCTGGGATTAGTCAGCCATTTTTCAATTCCTTCTATTAGCTCACACTCTCCCTATATATATTATATCTTGTTCAAATTTTCAATCGTTAATAAAATACTTTCTATCCATCCAATCAAGTTCAAATAAATTTTTTTAAACTTGTAGTGGATGACACTTGATGTTAATACAGTTTTTTCAAATATTAATTCATTAATTAAATTTAAATGATTTTTTTTTTGCTTTCCTTTGGTGTATTTGGCGATTAATGCTTGCCGCCAATTACAGCCAAATGTCGCCAAAATTGCTTTTCGCAATTTTTCCCTTTCTTCCCTTTTATTTGAGCAGCGCATTGAAGGAATTGACTTTAAAAAAAAAATTTTTATTATTTTTATACTCAAGTCATGCACCATTTTATATTCGCTAATCTCATATTGACTCCGAATTATCTTTTTCCAATGTATTCTACCTTAATTGTGATCTTCTTGCAGTCCTGAAAGATAAAATTGTTTATTGCGATCAAAACTGACCACCATCCTCACTTAACTAGGTTACTTACTTACTTAACTTACTAACTTAACTTACTAGGTAACTTACTTAATTTTTATTCGAAGGTTCTGCGATGGCTCAGTGGCAACGCTTTCACCCAGCGTATGATTATTCTGGGTACGACCAACGGCATCAAAAAAACCCTAGGCCTTAAGAAGTTCGGGTTCCTCGGAAAATGAAGGATCGCTGACTTACGGTGACGTAGTTGCTAACGCATTAATCTGCCATATTGTTAAACCCAGTGGCGGATTTATAAAATTGCCGCCCTTAGGCACAGCCTGTACTGCCGCCCCCTCCCTCCTTTACAAAGAAAGGAATATTTGTTTAAAAAAAACGCATATCATACTCTTAACATTTGATATGTAAAGGAGATTTTTCATATAATTATTCAAACTAATAAGATACAACTCAAAATTATTGCTACCATAATCTCCGACTTCGTGGATTTGAGACACTTTTTGAATCCACAATAATTTTAGTATGGATTCTTGGAATCTCTGATTTGATCTGTTTGGAAAAAGAAAAAAAAAAGAAGCAAACACAATCATAAATATAAAATCGTAGTGTTACCAAAATAAATAGAAACCCGGAACCGCACAGTAACTGCGATAGATATCAAATGCGGTTCATATTGCAAAAAGCCCATTTTTAACATTGACCATCGTTTTGTTCACCTTTAATGAGGCCTGCAAAACGTTTCCGTTCTGACTTTTCTAGAAGTCAGAAAGTTAACATCAACAACTAATGGCAATTTCCACGTGTGGATACCAGATACATCCGCTTCTGGTGGGAAGTAGCTGATATTGTAATGTAAATAATATGGTCGTATCCCTTGTATTTCGATTCTGTAGTTTGTATTTGCAGGCAAGTAGTCGCCTGTATCATCGCTGTTGGGGGAAACAGGACAATAATTAAAAAGAAACATTATTTTCAACATTGCGCAGTTTGGAAAATTTTATTTTTAAGCTCTTTGATGCCTCCCCACGAGAAGTGTCGCCCCTAGGCCTGTGCCTTGTATGCCTACTTAGAAATCCGCCATTGGTTAACCCAGGTTCGACTACTAATGCCATCGTAGAATGCGTGCCGTTTATCTGCCCACTGAAGTTTGTTTCTCTTGGTAGAAAAATTTCGGGTTCCTTAGGCCTTAAGAATTTCGGGTTTCTTAGGCCTTAAGAAGTGCGGGTTCCACAGAAAATGAAGGATCACTGACTTACGGTGATGTAGTGCTGACGCGATCATCCATCATGCTAGTAATCCAAGTTAGAATGCCAATGGCATCGTAGAACACTTGCCGTTTTTCTGTCCACCGAAGTGTGCTTCTCTTGGCAGGAGAAGATTGGGTTCCCCAGGCATTAAGAAGTTCGAGTTCCTCGGAAAATAAAGGGTTACTGGCTTAGGGTGGCGTAGTGCTGACGCAGCCATCCATCATGCTGTTAATCCAAGTTCGACTGTCAGTGGCATCGTGGAACGCGTACCGTTTTTCTGCCCACCGAAATGTGCTTCGTTTGGCAGAAATTCGGGTTTCCTAGGCCCTAAGGATTTCGGATTCCTCGGAAAATGAAGGATCACTGACTTACGGTGACGTAGTGCTAATGCATTAATCTATCATGCAATTAATCCAAGTTGGAATGCCAATGGCATTGTAGAACGCTTGCCATTTTTCTGCCTACCGAAGTTTGCTTTCCTCGGTACGGTTCCTCGGAAAATGAAGGATCACTGGCTTGCGGTGACGTGGTGCTGCCGCAGTCATCTGTCATGCAATTAATCCAAATTAGAATGCCAATGGCAATGTAGAACGCTTGCCGTTTTTCTGCCCACCGAAGTTTGCTTCGCTTGACAGAAGTTAGGGTTCCTCGGAATATCTTTAAGATCGACGCAGCATGACCCATGGCCTTTAATATCCTTGTACCGTAAAGACACTAAATTTTATTCTAATAAAAAACGATTTCATCCTCAGGTTCTCGAAAAATTTCCCTTGATAAGGTAATTGTCTCCTTCACCTCTGACGATCGTTGAAAATCTTCTAAGAGAAGAGTTCAGGATTTTAATTCAGAGTAATTGATTGTATTCGGAACCCACGTCCATTTACTTTCATCTATGATTAATTATTTTGCCTTAAAGATCAATTCCAACTTAGGGGCGAAATTTCATTTCCGTTTTAAACGTTTTCCACATCGGATTTTTTATTCGAATTACTTTTTAATCGAATTTAATTAATTTTTAATTAAATACATATAAATATCTAATCTTAGAGTTATCGTTATTTCAATATTTTTTTTGTCATCAACTTTTTTTGCAGGAGAATATTTCATTTTTAAAATACGCTTTCTTGAGAGCGTAAAGTTTCTTTTCTAAAGTTTTTTTTCTAAAATTGGTAGTTCCGTTTTATTTTTCACTCGAATATTTATAGTAATTAATTTTAATTTATTTACAGGATATGGGTATTTAATAATTATTTATCTAGACTTGTGCCCCGAACTCCCGCACCGCGCATTATAATTGATTTTAATTAATAAAATATTCTTGCTAATTGGTACACCCTAAATTAAAAAAATACTTGCATTTCAAATTAATCTAAAATTTTCAAAATTATAAAAATTATAAAAACATATAATCGCACTTTCTGAAAAATTATCACTGTGAAACTAATTTTTCAATAAAATATTCAGCGCTGAACCGATTTAAGAAAATATAAAATACTGAATGAACATTTTGCAAACAGATTTTCCTAACTAAGCGTTTTAGTTCCTGCAATGTAAATTTATAAACTCCTTACTTTTTGGATCCTTTCGTTTGTAAACTGTGCTGTAAGAAAGTGGGAAATGTACCAAAAAAGGTTGCAATATATTTCCAGAAATTGACTGGACGGAGTCCAAAATATAGTTTGTGAATGGAGCTAAGGTAAGCTAAGCATCTTTAAAAGAAGAGTTCAGAAACTGGAGAAGAAAAATAGATAGCTAAGGGAAATTAATGTTGAGTCATCATGGTCTATGATCCCCATAATTGGTGAAAAGGTCTTAAACAAGATAGATCCGCAAGGTCAATTCGCTTGCAAGTATGGGCGCCTTATAGGGGAAAGAGGGGTTTCAGATCCCCTAGTCGTTCAAAAATTTGATTTTCCCGATTCTGCTATGCATTTACTTTCAAAGGTTTTACAAGTACATTTTAAAATAAGATACTTTTTAGCTCATTACTAATTGTCAAGCAGTATAAATTATTTTTGTAGCATTTTAGTATCTTGTACATTCACTAAAATGTTTGACAGCCTTGAGAAGAAGGTAATAATTTTTCTCAGATCCCCCCACTTTAGAAGTGCTTATATGGGCGCCCATGCTCGCAAGCTTCAAACCAATTAATATGCAGGACGTCCTACGCTGGACAATGTAAAGAGATATGTACTCCAGAATTTCCTTTACGTAGTCGGAGCGCTGGAGACACAGGGTGTAGCCGATCATTTGATTTCGTGCAGGAAAAGTAACTGCTGAGGATTATGCCAAGATGGTGCGTGTGGTTTGGACAAGTTTGATTGATTTTGGTATCATCAAATGTTCACAAAAGGTGGTCTTTTACATAGAGTGGATGTGCCTTTAAAGTGCACTTTGGGATCCAAATTTGATAACCCAAAGATTTCTTTTGGGTATAGAACAAATTTGGAAAGTAATGATATAGTGATCAATTGCATTTGATTCCTCTTTCCCTGAATTCCAAGCCTGAGCTCCACAACAATTAGATAACTAATATCGTGATATTGATAATTAAGTTGCATTTAGTAAATGTTTATAACGAAATCGAGCGCAAGTTCCAAGACTAGGTAGAAATTATTTTTAAACATATTCGTATCTGTAAGTAGTAATTTAGAATATTCTCTGTCAAAATAATCCTTGGTCTCCAATAAAATGATCCCGATGTATCATTCTGCAGATCATCTGCCGCCATTCATCTTGAGCATAACATATTATTGATTTGTATCATCTAGATCTTTCTGTAGCATTCGCAATTTTGTAAGCGTTGGATATGTATTCCCTGCATTGCATACATTCACCGAAGTTCGATATTAGTACCTTGAGAGTTAGCTAGAAAGTAGTTGTGAATCAATTCGCAGATATGCATCGTAATGCATTTCATATAAACGGATATTTCATATAAACGAATTCCATGTAAACTACAAGGTTTAGCTTATCTAGCTAAATCTGTTAGTATTAACTACCCATTGTTGAACACAGAGAGTTCTGACAAGCACACTGTGGAACAAATGCGCTTCTGAAATATAGTTAGGAATATGGTGAAGAATATATAATGAGTATTCCTGATATATCAGTCGTTATTACAATTTTGAAGTAAAAGTAAATTAATAGCAGCAATCTCACAAACGAGATTAAATTAATATTATTACGAAAGGGAATTTTTATAGTAATTCCGCCTTCGGTGTTTATATTCAATTATTTGTAACGGGCAATTACTTTTCCCTGTTTCGTTTTTTGCCCCATCTCGTCAATTTCGTCCTACGGTAATTAACAAAGAAAATTTTCCGAACTCCACACCATAGACGCATTGGGGTATTTTATTTTTCCCCCCCCATCTTCGATTGTCTACCTACATTTCTTCCTTAATTTCTAGCGGTTTTCCTAAACCAACGTATATATAATAGTATGAAAGAGAAGCGAAAATAACTGTGACCACATATTGAGGTTACTTTGTAAAACCATAGACTTCGATATATGGGGAGTCTACTGTATATAAATACATATGTATTGTATATATATATATATATATCATCATCATCATATTCAACCATTATCTATCCACTGCTGGATGAAGGTCTCTCCAAATGCTTTCCACACAAGTCTATCCTGGGCCATTCGTTTCCACGTCACCCCAACCTCTTTTCTTATTTCATCCACCCATCTAGTTTGAGGACGTTTTCTAGGTCTTCGGTGGTCTCTTGGAATCCAGTTCAGAATTTCTGTTGTCCATCGTTGATCAGTTCTTCTTGCAATATGCCCAGCCCATCGCCATTTCAGCCCTTTTACTTTAACAATGATGTCCTCTACTCTAGTTTGCTCTCTCACCCAAGTGTTTCTTTTTCGATCTCTCCTAGTTATTCCAAGCATGCACCTCTCCATGCTCCTTTGCGTTGTCTGTAACTTTCGTATTGCTCCAACTGTTAGACTCCATGTCTCTGATCCATAAGAGAGGACTGGCAATACACACTGGTTGAAGACCTTTCTTTTTAGACACAAAGGCAATTTCCCCTTCAGGATAAAACTGTTTCTTCCAAATGCACTCCAGCCAAGTTTAATACGTCTGCCACGTTAATATATATGTATAATTTTCACTTTTGAAAATCTTTCACAATCCATTAAAATTTAGCATAGGACTCACCAGTGGATGACAATCCGTAATTTGGGAACAATTGGGATTAATAAATCAACAACAAATTGGAACGAAATCATTTGCCATAAAAGAATTTCTAAGAGCAAGAGCAAAATCTCATGTAATATTGAGTCAAAAAATTTGGTTAAGAGCATGTAAAAGGGTTTACGTTGTACTATACTGATGAAAGAAAATACAAGTTAGAGTTTAAAATCCATATATTAGGATCACACTTTCAAGCTGATCTGGTAGAGGTTGAAATTGCACATCTTTCTAATATGCAAAGATTTACTCGCATTACTGGCCTTGAAATTTACTCACCTTATTAATATTGAAATTGATTCACATTATTAGCACTGAAATTTACTTATGAATGATTGGCAGTGAAATTTGCTCATATTACTAGCATTGAAATTTACATATACTCTCTCGCTCATATTTTTTATTGGCATTATAATTCACTCTCAAATTATTAGAACGAAATTAATCCACATTATTAGCATTGTAATTTACTCTCAAATTATTAGCATTGTAATTTACTCTCAAATTATTAGCAACGAAATTAGTCTACATTATTAGCATTGTAATTCACTCTCAAATTATTAGCAACGAAATTATCTTACATTATTACCATTGAAATTTACTTACATGATTGGCTATAAAATTTAGTCACATTACTGGCATTGAAATTTATATATATGCTCTCTCTCACATTTTTTATTAGCGTAATTTACTCCCAAATTATTAGCAACAAAATTTGTTCACAGTATTAACATTAAAATTTACTCACATTATTAACATTGAAATTTATATATATGCTCTCTCTCATTTTTTATTAGCAGTGTAATTCACTCTCAAATTATTAGCAACGAAATTAGCTCACATTGTCAACTAAGATTTAGATAACGTCTCACGCTGGCTTTACGTTAACAAACTAGAGCTAAACATTGCAAAATCTAACTACGTTATCTTCCATTCCCGGCAAAAAATATTACCTAACAGTTCTCCTATTACTTTCCGCAACTCCATCCTTCAGGAAACGAAATCAGCCAAACTTCTTGGAGTAATTTTCGATTCAAATTTAACCTGGAAAGAACACATTAACGATCTCACCAATTCTCTTAGCAGTCTCCTGGGAATATTTTTGAGATTCAGACATGTCGTTCCTCAATATATCCTAATGATTCTTTACTATTCTTTATTTTATTCAAAACTTACCTACTGTCTTGAGGTCTGGGGAATCACATATTTTACTTCCCTTAGGCAATTGATAGGAACGCAAAAAAAAAAGCTTATGCGAATAGTTAACTTTGCAGGCTTCCATGAACACGCTGGCCAATTTTTTAAATTATGGCGCATTCTTCCTTTCACTCTCTTAGTAAAATATAAACTTGCACTCCTTATGTACAAAGTCACAAAAGGTGACCTAGTTTTACCTTTCTCCATCTCACAGACGACACATGATTACAATACACGTCACCAGGACGATATCAGGCTACCGCGGACTCGCACAAACTATAAAACACACAGTGTCTCCGTTACGGGTTCTAAAATCTGGAATTCGATCCCTCAAGAATTTAAAGCCCTGTCTTTTCACGCCTTTAAAGCCAAAATCTTTGATTAGTACTTAAATCAAGTATGCTCTGCCTGCTACTTCTGCCTTCCCACTCTTTCCTTTTAGTTTTCAGTTCTTCCCCCTCCTCTGCTCTCCCTGCTCTTCCTTTTCCATTTTTCTTTTGTCTGCCTTTCCTTATAAATGTCCTTTAAAACTGCACCCGCAACGGTCAACTCAAAATTCATTTACATTTTTCTACTATTTTTGTTTCTCCTACTTCTTCTCTCGGCCTTGGCTACAAGGAAAAACATTCTTACTCTGCAGCCCACAAAGATTCCACCTTTGGACTTCAACCTTCACTTGTAACATCTTCGAGTCAAGACTCTGCTCATAAACTCTGTAAATGTGATACACCTGCGAATGTAAATCTCTTAATAACAATGCAAATTTCTACGCGCGAATCAATATCTTTGTTGTTTCTTGCAGAATACGAGAAATCCCTTGCTTTGTCTTCCGGAAAGAGAGCCCCGTTACTAGCATCGCTACTGCTCTCTTTCCGTTTCCCAAGCAAATCGTTTGTATGGTCTCCTGCGGTATAAAATAATAAGGAATAAAGTATTTATCACTTTCTTACTTCATTTCACTTCACTTTACTTATTTACTTATCAGCATTGAAATTTATATATACTCTCTCTCTCTCTGTCACACACACACATTTTTTATTAGCACTGTAATTTACCCTTACACATTATTAACAACGTAATTTACTCATATTATTAGCATAGGAATTTACTTACATAATTAGCACTGGAATTTACTCACATTGTTAGTATTAAAATTTATATATATACGAGAGAGAGAGAGAAGCGCATGCAGATGCATGCATGATGATACTGAATATGTCCACATACATACGTTAAAACAGTTATAGCTACGGACTAAAGTTGTTAAAACAGCTATAATTACAGACTAAAGTTGAGGAAATAATAGTCGGATGTGATTGTTTGTTGCAAGAATATGTTTTGAAGAGATACAGCAATTTCAGCCAATTCAAATAATATTTATTAGGGCTTAAAATGTTTACATTAGTTCGCCAAAAGACAATTAAATTACAAAGCAACGTTAAAAGAATTTTGAACGCCATTTTATTGGCGGAGCCTTCAAGGGACGTGTACACAGGTCGGAGGAAAATCGAAGACTGATTGCTTTTTAGAATTCCGAAAACAATCACATATACTGTTGCCAAATATATGAAACGAAATTATAATTATACAAAATCTGTTGCCAGATGCAGAAAGTAAAATTCGTGCAATCAGAAAAGATTATGTAAAAGGAAACTATTTGGCAGTTTGCCGAATTTAGAAATTAAACATATTCAGTTTTATTTCCTTACGTCAATGTGACAACAATTAGAAAAAGCCTGCAAAACGAACTAGAAATTCTATTGTGGGAGCCCACAACATTATTAGTATTGAAATTTACTCACATTATTAGCATTAAAATGTATATATATATATATATATATAGAGAGAGAGAGAGAGAAGCGCTTGCAAATGCGTGTATGATGATACTGAATATGTCCGCATACTCACGTTAAAACAGTTATAGCTACAGACAAAATAGTTTATCGATTTTTAGCAACAAATCAGATCAAAATACCATCAAAGTAAAAAAAAATCGTGTAGATTCTTGGCGCCCGTTTATTTTAATCTTGAGTTACTGAGACGAACAACCCTACACTTTAACGATCGCATTATTCTTGCAAAACTCCTCAGAAGGACGAGATTAATTCCTAATCCCATGGCGAGAAATTTAAAACGTCTACGATCTGATACAGCTGACAGATCGCGAGAGATTACGCTGGATTAATTTAGAACATTTCAGCTTCGTAAGTTAAAATCAATTTGATCGCAGACTTCTTATTCGATAATACTTGACCATGTCAACAACTGGGTATTACCTAATGACTTTATTTTAGCGAAACATACATATGGTGCAATGACTACTCAAATGCAATATTCGATGAGAAAAATTATATCACGATTTGAAATCAACACCCACTTTATTTATTATTCCATTTAACCCTTTATACGGCCATTTTTTTCTAGTAATGGTATATTAAAATATTTTTGTGAATGCGATTGATTTAAAAAAAGAAATTCATTTAGCTTATTAGATAAAATTAATTATTATAAAATTAATTATTAATAAAAATAATCAGACATGGTAAAATAGCTTACCATGGATATTCAAAAATTGATGAAGTTGGTGTAAGTATCCTCCCCACGGCTTTATAAAGGGTTAAGAAAGCAATATATTGGAACAACATTTCGTTTAAATTGATGACAACGTTGTAAAAAATGAGATGTTTAGACCCAACGAATTCGAATTCGAATAGGTTAGAGGAAATATTGCATTGCAAATTTTTTTTTTAAACTTTGTAACATTGATATGAAGAGATATCAATGTTTTATCTCATTTTCCGTCATTCATTTTAAATCAGTGATCTCCTCGGAAATTGATGTCCGCATTGGAGTAACCTGGGTGTCGGGGAGGGATGTATTCGCCGTATATAAGATTCTGTAAAATATTATTACCCTTCTAAGGGATAAGGGAATTGCCAAATGATCAACACACAAAGCCACCTGGGCAGTTTTTTCGTGGGAATATTTTGGATTGTAATTTTTACGACGTCCACGAAACAAATGTTGTCTGTAAAACTTCTACGAAAGACTACAAAACTAACCTGCCCCTATGAATTTGTATGTTGATCATTTGGCAGTTTTGTCATCCCTGAGAAGGGTAATAATATGGTGCAAAACCTTATATACGGAGTAAGGGAGCGTCATTGCTTTGTCTTGGTGGCCGAACGGTTAAGGCATTCCGGGTCGAATGGAGAGATCCTAGTCTGACCCTGTGCCAGTCCGATGTCTATTTTTCTCCTATATATTAAAAAGCTCTAGCTTTGGTTCGGAAGTGGGTGTTGGAAAACTTCCTATTATGGGGGAATGGTTTGTTGATTAGATTTATTTATATACTTTTATTTATATACTTTTTATTTATATACTTTTTTTATTTAGAATAATTTATGTGATTTGGAATAATTTAATGATTTGATTTTGAATATAGTAATGAATATGAAATGATAATGAAGTATTAGTATTTTATAATTATAATTAGTTTGGTTAAATTTTTAGTTAGTTTACTTATTGATTTAATTTTTACTATTTGAGAACATTAAAACACAATTTCCATAACATTAAATATTAAATTTGTTTATCCAGAATAAATTTGTAAATTGCCCGTTGATAGTGGTTAGTAAACATTGGTTGACTTTTACCTAAAATTTCAAATGCAAGACCGTAAAAATTAAGTAAATAACTAGGGTTATTTTTCTAAACGCGTTGTGTGTTAAACATAAACAAAATAAAAAAACAGGTTCTTTAAAACAGACATGAAACAATTATTCAATAATTACTGCCTTTTATTTTATATTATAAACACGATAATATATTTTCCAATTCCTTTAGAATATAACAGTGCCATTTATATAAGCATTTGGAGCTATTAACAAATCTAAGTACTATCAATTTTTCACTTGACATATTTTTTTTCGTATTTAAACCTGATATAAGTAATTTTAGTAAAATAATTCAAATACTCCTTTCACTATGAGAATTATGCTGGGGTATATAAACCACCAGAAAAAATTACACATTTCATTATAAGTTTAATGAGGGAGGAGGCACTTATAATTATCGATTAATAGAAGAGAAAGAAAGATAACTTTAACTTACATGTTACACCCTTAATGGCCCATGTTTGGAGTAGGTTGGGGTCCCCTGGTCTGAATTACATCTTCGTGTTTCAAAATTTCTCTCTCTCTCTCGGAGCGAGACTTGTAAGCGTTTTTAAAGTAGCGCCATCTTGAAGACTTTTTTTTTTTTTTTTTGTATAAGGACTGCTAAAATCCTTATTCTCGCCAATATATTGCCAACTTTTTCATTTGGCTTTTGTTAACGTATTAGACGGCAATTTCGCCTGCCTAAATTGCAATTGTTGGCCAATTGTGGTGGTCTGGAACTGGACGCACAGCCATCGTGCGTGACCTATTTATGCACGTGCAACGAGTTGGCTATTTATTGCTGTGATGACTCATTTACTTCCCCTCGACCAGGGATTTCGTCTGAACTTAAGTTTTTATAGGTTTCGGTTGCTGATGGATATTAGCCATATTGTAGGGAGCGAAATAGCAGTTTTTAGGTACACTGATTGGCCAAAATTATTTTGTTTGCAAGTTAAAAATGGGTTTAAAAAATTAAATATGATAGGTAGGAAAAAAACAAAAAGGTGGATTTGTATGTTAAGGGGTCCTACTTTTAAAAAGAAAAGGAATTTAATTATAAGTGCCTTATTTATATTCAGAATTTTTTTAAGAGTGTTTTTTACTAGTAAAAATCAAATTAATTTAAATTTTACACCTTTGTTAATTCAACAGGCATTTTTAACAAGTCTTTTCGTTTGTCACATAAAAAACAACTAAATTTAAAGTTCTTGAAAAGAAGTTACAAAGAATTTGATTTTGTTTGGAAGCATGCCTTGCACAGGAAACTTGTTTACTTCCTATTATGCCCATGATGAAGGTTTCTTTGGACGAAGGTGCCGCCTCTTGAATGGAGGTGTCTCCTCTTGAACGTTAATTAATCTGGCATAGTGTTGTAGACGCAGTGTACAAATAATTGGAGGTACAACTCCATCTGAAAAAATTAAATAACAGGCGGCAGAATATCGAAAAAACAAAAACACTTAACAACATCTAAGCATATATTTATATATAGTGAGAGAGAGAGAGAGAGAGAGAGTGTATGTATTTTTTATTTAATTATCTATTTATCTGCTCCTGGGTGTTTAGATTTAATTAGTTATTTTAAAAAGAGAATTTTCAATTTTCACCCTAACAATACTATCTGTTTTTGCAAACCTTTCATTTCTTTCTGGAACTGACATGATATTTCCGGAAAAAAGTTTGGTTAATAATTCTTGACTTCCATCTCATCTGAATACGTGTGTAGGTAGGCGTTATATTTATTCAATTTCGTGATCAGGTTATGTCTGTCCCTGATATTGTCTTGTTCCCAGGAATAACAAGTAAACATATTCTAATATTTTAGATATACATTAGATAAATTTAATGTAAATATCCACACAAATTTTAATTCTCCGAAGTATATAAGAACCTGCGTGTTCAGAGAGAAGAGGCTGAAAGCTAATTTGCATAATTTTCTTTTAGTCGCCGGAGGAAGAAACCTGGGACTTTTGAAATCTCTTTGTTGCAGAATTTGCATAAAATTTCAATTTCTATAGTAAAAGTGTTAAATAAAAGCTTTTAAATTTATATAACGTCTCTACTGTTACAGCGGAGATGGTACAAGGTATTACAACAAAAGTTTTTTCAATGGGAGGAAGAAAAAAATTTAAAGGAAAATTGGCTAACATATATCCCAATATATATTTCTAGCCTATTTAGCAAGAAAATATCAAGTATACGGACATCAAAAAAATCAGAAAGTAAAATTATTGTCCTTGCTGTTTAGAAAAATAAAGCAACACGAAAGCCCAATATTTTCCATTATCTACGCATAGACATGAAATTTACCAATGACATATGGATAAAGTCATTGGAGTAGATAGGGGGGGGGGAATAAGGGTGCGGTCGCTCTGGGCTCCGCAAAAAAGGGAGGCAGCAATTAGCCTTTAAGAAACAATGACAAGTACAACGATTACAGCAATGACAGTCCCTCGCCCCGGGCGGAAAAATATCTAGCTACGTCACTGGATAAAGCATTCTATGTCTGAAGCCTTAGTATTAAGATCAGTTCATTTTTCAATTAGCTTTGATTCGCGTGTTGGCGCCTTGTTTTAGAGAAATCCGAGATTTTTTTCAATAAATATAACAAATCGTTTGAACAAAGGCACTAGATGAGAAAATAGTAGGAAGACACGAGCTAAATGCAATTAGTTGCACGTGACAAGGTGAGATTTAGATACATAGGGCAGTCAAAATGTAAATTTCACTCTGCAAAAGAAAAACATTGGGTCGAAAATATAAAACAATGTTTTGCTTACATCAAAGTACCATTCAAAAGCTACTTTTGGACGTAATCCCCTCCTTTATTTAAACATTTGTTGAGGCATGGTACTTATTTTCCTATGCCTTGTACGAAAAATTGCCGTCCAACTTGGGATAGCCATTGTTGGGTTGCAACTTTCACCTTCTGATGGGAATGATACCTTCTCTTTTCAAGTCTTGTTTCATGGTATCAAAGACTTGGAAACCACATGGTGCAAGATCCGGGCTATAAGGGGGGTGGTCATATACTTTCCACTTCAATTTTTTCAGACAGAATGTCTTTCCTTAGGGTCGTCGAATATATGGTTTCACATTGCCATACAGGAGCACAATGCCTTTGGAAAGTTTACCTGCCTGCCGGTCTTTAAGTGATTGTTGTAATCCCTTCAAGGTTACACAACAAGATGCTGTAGTAATTGTGGCCACTTTCGGCAAGAGTTCAGTATACGCTGCACTTTCTCCGTCGTCAACGTCATCGTTAACTTACCCGCAGATGGAATTGTTCTGAACATTTTTTTGAGTTGGAGGGAGTGAGATGTTTCCACTCTATTTGTGTGGTCATTCTCGAACATGCTGATCCATTTTCCAATAGCTTGGCGGGATACTTCCTCATTACCGTACAGTTCGTGCAACTGCTGAAATTTTTCAGTGCAATTTGCAACCTTTTGCCCCCAAAAAAAGAAACAATTTTACGCACTTAAAATTTGGACGCCACCTCAGCTGCCGAAGCATGTTTATGACTGATTAGCAATCGAACTAATGCTGATACGTCAACGCCGCCATTGTGCCACAGACAAATATCTTCATTATTGCCACAAAGTTTCAACAAAATATAACTTTTACTTAAATTTTTACGGAGGAGTGAAACTAACTTCTTTGACTGTCCTCGTATAAATCGAGTCTACGTCCATTATCACATGTACGACATAAATACTATATATTGTAAAAAAAGAGAGGGAGGGCGGAAGCCTGCCTACCTATCTATTTCAAGATGTCAGTATCGGCATACATTGAGATAAGAGCTTTGCCTGTTCTTAAATGCAAGAAGCCATCTTAAAACACATGCAAAGTGGAAGCTCTCTTAAGAATTCGATATTCACAGGAACTGCGATCTCCTTATGAAATACTTCACAGGTTTCATGAGCTTTATGTTCATCCATAAGGTCCAGCCCTCAGTGTCTCTTTGTCATCCTAATAAATATAGGCATTATTGAAATATTCTCGTGATCATCTTCAATGAACTCTGAGTGATAAAATAAGTTAAGGCGTTTTCTATCGACGAGGTCCGATTATTTCTGCAAAGGGGTTTTCAATGTCATTTTATTGACAATTCAATTACCAAGGAGGACATACACACTTAGACAAACATATATTTTTATTAGAGCTGGGAAGTACCGCAAGTATCAGATGTGATTCACAAGTGTAAATATGCAATATATATATATATATAACTCGATAATTACAAACATGAGAAAAGAATATAAAACCAAAGAAGCACAAACCTGGGACACTTCGATTACATGTCGATTACTCCACCAAATAAACAATGTTCTACGTTCAATTTCGTTCTTATTAAGGTTTATACAAACACACACGCGCAAGCACACACAAAATAGGGAACACATAAAGAAGTACGTAGTTGTAAAGACAGACAGGCAAATGTATATACAGTCGAACTTAATACGAGCACGGCTAAAACGAGCAATCTGCACGT
Source organism: Dysdera silvatica (assembly GCA_006491805.2). NCBI lineage: Eukaryota > Metazoa > Arthropoda > Arachnida > Araneae > Dysderidae > Dysdera > Dysdera silvatica. Next base: position 53,796,453 of record QLNU02015359.1, on the reverse strand, counting down.
TAAGTTTGGTTCACTATTTAACTACATTAAGAATTCCACGCTTTTTACGAGCACAAAAGTAGAATTTCAGCTAATATGAGAAAAATATATGCCAACTTTAATACGATTTTTCCATTTTCAATGCCATTTTTCGTTTTTTCCGAAGAAAACGGAGGAAAAGAAAACGTCGGAATATATGGATATACACATAGACGATGGATATCACATAGACGAGAAGCACAAATGAATATGCCAAGCAAACAATCAAAACTGATTTTTTCAATAACTATTGAGGTGAAATTAAGCGAAATGAGACCATATGTGTATTTATTTACAGTGTAATAAAAATAGACCCCATATAGGTAAGGTTGAAAATTCTATGTTTATTAAATGATATAAAGTAAATCTTGCACTAAGACAATTACCCAAGTTAATTCTAGTAATTATTTTATTACGTGTGTGTAGTTTGAAATTTTTATTCCTTTCACGGGTTTTACGAGTAACGGCTAATACGTGGAATTTTACATATTCTTACCTTCTCATATTAACAGAGTTCCACTATATATATGTTTACGTGCATTATATACGAAATTACGCTTGTATATTTGCGTACCTTGTTTAACAATTGAATCTACTAAAGTAATTCCGAGAGAGAGAGATGGACCCCTTTTTAAGAATTGCTATAATTTCGTTATTTATAGCAATATTGGTGAAAAAATGGTACTATAGTATTCTGGAGACATATGCTAAATATGTCTATCAGCGTAAATGCGAGAGACATACAAACAAATCTATTAATAATTAACAAAAAAATCTTCATGTGGTCCATCTATCTCATACCACTCCGTGTCAGATGGATAATGTGCTACGGGAGAGATAAACCATGTACTACGGGAGAGATAAACCATGTACTACGGGAGAGATGGACCATGTGCTACGGGAGAGATGGACCTACTTAAAATTGAAACAGGAATGAGACTAAACATTAGTAATAAAAATTGATAATTGAATATTATAATCACAACTTTTTTTAACTTTATTATTTAAGTTCGTTAGTTTTAGATTTTCTTAGCCCACACGTCACATTTATTGGCATATTTGGTGCAGTTCTCATGTAACCAACGGCAACATATAGTACGTCGTATCCAGACTTCACTGCTAGTAGTTGCATTGTAGTTCTCATTACACCCTGCACATTCATTTTCATTCCAATCGTCGAGATCATCACCACTCTAGGCCTATCATAGTATGCAATAACACCGTTTGAGCACCTTCTGAATTCACACGAAATCGTGTAGTGAACATTATTTCCGCAATTTTGTATACACCCTGTATAAAACAAGTTCGGTAGGCTTTTACAAAGCAGGTTCCCGATGATCTGATTCCAGTAACTGACATAAAATGGGCGGAGTTAAGCTTAGATATGACGTCACAAGCGAAATATTACAATACTCTTATACATGGGTAGCATGGATAGTACAGACATCAATACCATTTAATAGGTATGGGCTTAGAAGCTACGAGAATAAAAAAAAAAAAATTTTTTCACTCATTAGTTTTGAATTTACTTGTCATTTTCATAGCTAGAAAAATAGGCAATATTTTGTGAGGTTGAGAACACTTTCCTTCTGCAGTAAGAATTTTGCTCGTACACTAACTTAAGGATATATCGTTATTTATGAGAAAAACAAATCGCCCACCTGAGAAGAATTTTCCATTGTAGAGTGTCGTCAGCAATATGTATTTATTATGTTCCTACCTTTATCAACTTCTGTGCTAGATGATATAACAAATAGATTAATCCATCATCAGTTGTTATTCTACAAACTCCTCGAAGATACTCCGCTTCTCCCGCCGTTGGATTTAAGGAAGCCACGCTCCTTAGCGTGACAGAGCATCATCAGTTAAAAGACATTTATTCTACCCCACTTAAGCACATGTCTCCGCAAGGTAAGCTTCGGGTAATTGCACATTCGTAGGATACTTGCTATTCTCAGAGTTTTATTTTCATTTCTGTTAGTTCTTGTGATGTCCCCTTTCTATTAAATTCTTTGTTACAAAAATATTTAAAGGTACTTAAGGACATTCGCGTAGAATCTGTCTTGAGGCCCTAATTTCATTCGGGAGGAAAAACATCAAAATATTTGTAAAGTTGTGAAAATTTGGCAAAAAAAGTATGTCTTTTGTGAAAATTAAATTGATATTTTAAAACTGAAATAAAATAATTGCGAATGTGTCCGCGTTTTCACCGAACAGAGGGAAATTCCTGTCTAAGTGTTTGGTTGCGTGGATAAGCATATTTTATGTTTTAAGTAATATTAAGTTGCCGGTCCAAACACAGATGACCCAGAGTCCAGTCTTAGAACATGACAATTGAAAGCAAACCGAATGTAGAAATATCATTTTTCTCGAGGGGAGCTTGGCCTTTAAACTTTCGAAAAGTCGGTATTTTATTTGCCATCCCAAAAACAGAATTTGAGACTATTAGACATATTTTGAGATAAAGTTGAGCAAAATACGTTCAAAATTAAGTTCACAGTGTTGAAAAATAAAAAATCTTTAAAGCATAATAAGTACTAGTAAAAAGTTTAAGTGGATTTTCTCAGAACTTGGCTTGAGCCGCGGTTGATAACTGGAAAACCGTTGAAAATCCCTAAACGAAATTTTTTAGATAACTTTATGATGCATCATTTTAAAACCTAGCTTCATCATACACAGCATTTTAAACCTTAGCTTTATTATAGAGTATTTTAAAACCTTAGCTTCATTATATAGGGTTTTAAAACCTCAGTTTTATTATGTAGTGTTTTAAAACTTTAGCTTTACTATATACAAACAAGGTAGTCTACAGTTTACAAGTAAGTAAACTAATTTTAGAAGGTAGTCTACAAATAAATAAACTCCATTTGCAAGATAATATATTCCTATAAAAGGGATTTTTGAGAAAAATCCCTTTTATAGGGATTTATTCCGGATATTATCCCTAAATTTATAGATTTTACCCCACATATAGCAAAATATACCATGGATGCACCTATAAGGCATTTTTCAAAGCTACTATCCCATTGAAGTCCCAAGCTTAAATTTTGCAGAGAGCTTTCAGAAAAAGGAGTAACTTATATAATTTTTTTTAAAAAAATTCACATTAATTTGTCTATTACATTTGTACTTTTTTAAATTTTTAAATTAATTTGAAAATTTAAAAATAACCAATCATATTGCAAATCATATTAAAGTCTATGAAATGCTAAAAAGAATATTATTTTTCTTTTTAAAATATCTCAGATCTGAGATAAGATTTTTAGGTTTAAGTGCCGTCAGGAAAGGCCAAAATTCTCTGTCTTTGGCAATTTCAAACCACCATAACTAAAAAAAGGAGATGAGATAATAAAAAAATGAAATCTAGGACTTTCTTTTATACTAATTTTAGTGCACAAAATGAAAGCTATAAAAAATAGTTAGATAAAAGTCATTGTACCATTTGACGTGAAATGACTCTTTTATTTTTTAAATTTAAGGTATAAATAATAATTTAATTATTTATATGCTGCTTCTAAATATTACGATAAATTATTGCCGAAAGTCCTCATTCAAGATGATCCATAACAACTCAGTCTTATCAAGAAGGGCATGCCCTCACGCCCGGAAAGAAGTACCTCTAGTTGAAGACCAGAAACTAGGGAAGCTGTGTATGTGATTTTTTGGAACTCACGAAATATAAACGTCTGCCCTACATACGTTATTTTCACTATGTATCTTTCCAAGTTGTTGATTGAACTTATCGTTGACAAAACTGTAAAATGTAGAAAATGGAATAAATCAGGTTTACATGTAATTTTCAACTCTCGTATTTTCACTCATTCTGTGATAAATTTCGAAATAAGATATTATAAAGTCTGATCTTTCTTTCGTTGTCATTTCATTTTTCATTAACTTCATTTCAGTTCGATAGTCGTAAGTAAGATGATAGAACTGGTAAATGATGGAATCACTGAAGATAAGCAAATGTAAGGAAGATTACTACTGGAGTCTAATAATAAAACGCAGGAAGGAGGAGACATGATGGGTTTCATACGACATTCTACCCACTCTCTTATTTTGATTTTGTCCATTTTTCCCGACTTGGAGCATGTAATATATAAGTTTGGAGGTTGAAATAAATTCTTTTTGACATTCGGGCCAAATCTTCCCGCAGCTTCTCTTAAACGAAGTAACATTTTCCCTGTCAGTTCCCCATTCATTGGTATTATTGTCATTATTGTATATGAATGTGTTCTGCCAAAATCAGACCCTATTAAAGAAAATGTCTGTTTTTCACCTTTATGCGATAGCTGCCTTTAATTTGGAAGAAAATAATTAAAACCACTTTGATCAGAGTTAAAAATTTGTTGGGGGATAATATTAGCAGTAATATTTCTCGTTTGCAAAATAAATTCTATGGCACTATCTTCTATATTACCCATATTCTGGGTGTATATTTGAGTGATATATTTTGTTACTTTCCGCGCAACTATTTTGTTTTGGCTCTTAAAATTATCGGAACATTTAAAATCCTCAAATCCTAACTCTTGGGATTTCAGGATCGCCCATCTTTTCAAATCTATATCATGAACAGGTAAATAATTTTCCCTAGCTTTTGTAAATCTGGCTAACATTTCATTTTTTATTATTTTATACTTTTCTATATTTGTGCCCATATTTGATATATATTTTCTAAACCTCGAAATATAAGTAGGGTATTTTACTGTTGGATATCTCCTGTTTGTTTTCTGGAATTTATTTTTTTGACAACTGTCAAAATACTGAACAATTGTTTGCATATTTTCTAAACTGAATTCATTTGCCAATTGATCGCCCTTTACAGTACAGTTATAATATTCGTCACCGACTATACTAATATCACTTTCTTCGTCGATACAGAAATCACAATTGTCTTCAAAATCTAAACTGATATTTTCACTGACATTGTTATTAAAAATTATGTTTTCGATTTTCGACAATACTTCCCGACTTTCCTTAAGTTCTTGATCAGTTATTAACGACGGAAGCGTGTCGTATTTATTAACGACCAAATTCAAAACGGATTGAATTATGTTCACTATATTTTTCATTTTCTCACAATCGGAAACTCGTACAACTATATTGACGTTACACTTGCGGACGAGTTTATATAGCTAGTGGAATGCGAAACTTAAATGTCCCGCCAACTCTTCAAAATTGTCGCCAAATTCGCCAAATATCTATGCTAAAAGTTCATTTTTCATATTAATTTTTTTATACTGTTTAAATTAGCTGAGACATAATTTTTTATTTTTATCCGTTAAATACGATGATCCTTCATAATCTTACCGACTTCAAACCTGTTTTTGCTCACATACAGTGCGATTAAAAAATATCAAACCTGGCGAAAAAAGTGTCATTTTTGGACTTCAAATATTCATAAAAAATTGTCATATCATTTTAGCAGACAAATGATTACATACTTGTGATCAGGAAGTCAAGCACTATCATCTCCCATAGGTCTGATATCAAAGTGCAGTGAACAGCGAAAGGGGTTCCCTTGTAAATAATAAGTAACTGGCAAAGAAAAGAATGATTTGTGTGCTCTTTTCCACTGAGCTACAAGTGTCAATCGAACTCCCCTCTATGAGCGAATTTATCCACTATGAGTGAAGCTTTATATTGGTTCAGAGTGAAGAGTTTGATCGACAGCTGCAGCTTAATGGGAAAAAGCACTTGACTGGTTATCAAGAGATTGTGGATTCGATCCACACCAAGCATCGAGAAACTATTGTTTTCCTTACAAGTAATTTATCATCTAAACCAAGAGTTATTGCACTGGAAGAACTTTTATGCTTGGAGAAGTGCGTAATTTTGTCTCTTCTCAAAAGAATGTCCTGGATGATGTATTTTTTCATATTCATTCATTACAAGTCTTTTTATTAGCTTAATCCATGAACTCACTTGTTCAAACAAAAATCATGAATTTTCTGCAATAGTGTAAATAAAGGCCAGTCTTTAATTTTTGAATTTTATTTCACTAAGTTATTCTAGATTAATTTAGTTATTTTTCCATCAATATCATATTTGGTTAGGATGAGAAATGCTTTACATGTTATATCTGCATGAATATACAATGCAATATTAATATATTAGTATGCATTTCGTTATAACGAAATTTTCTTTACAACGAAATAATTCAGCAGTCCCATGGAGTTTATTACGAGAATCTATTGTGTATATATATTTACACTTGTTACACAAAGTGGAATTGAACACTCACGATTTCATGGTGTTTAGGAAAACCGAAAGTATAATCTTGTTTCAGACAATTCTCATAGACATAATCCTTATGTGGCTCATTATTATAGCTGCCATAATAATCATATTCCAAAACCTACAAAGATGTTACAAGTTATAAAAATTTTATTACAAAAAGGAAAGTAACATTTTCATTTCAACTAAATGAAGAAATCACAGTGGGGAAAATAAGCTCCATAGCAAAATAAAGCCCCCTTTCAAAATAAAGCTTAACAGTGATTTATTTGCACTTTATGGTAGAACAAGTACAGACAAGACTATGCTGCACCAGGACACAGTTTTCCAAGGAAACTGAACCCTATAACACAGAAAATAACAGAGAAACACAGAATAACAGCAAGCATGTGGTAGTAGCAGGAGCCAATTGTGTTACCTCTCCACCAGTGCATAACTATAAATGATGGTTAAAAATTACATTTTGCACCCCAAGACATCATATATTACACACAAAATGAAATTTAGGGTTATTTTCCTTATATGCTTTATGATGCAAGGACCACTAAGATCCTGCTGTGCTCTAAATAAGGTCTTTATTCATGACATATCATGTTTAAAAATGAAGGATATCAGTTTTGACCCTTCTAGACTCAGGACAGCAACTAAAATGGTCTAGATCAGAGGTAGGGTACTTGGTTTTCCAGGATATTACATATAGCCTTTTGAATGAATCCAAATGCGGCAGAACCATTTTTTTTTTCTTAATTTTTATTGACACGTTTTTTGCTTGTCCTTTTCATTATAGTTTTGAAGTCAAGGTATTCAATACACCAAAGAGTATGCGATTCTATGAAATAATCCTTTTTGATTGACTGATACAGTTAAAACATTCGGCCTTCATGGATTACTGCTAATTTAATGCGGCCTTCCAACACGAAAAGGTTCTCACCAGTGAATTAGATATATATCATATTGCACTAAACAGTGATTCAGAAAAAAAAAAAAAAATCGCTTCCCTGGAACAAGATACAGTCAAACTCATTTATAACAAATATCAAGGGAGTGAGGGATTTCCTTAGCAATAATCGTTATTCAATGCAATCATATATATATATTACACATTAACCAAACTAATCAAAATTGCTCGTTCATTGTAACTGAGTTCCATTGTAGTCACTAATTTCCTACGTAGAACATAAATGTTTCACAATAAAGCAAAAAAAAAAATCAATATGCTGTATGGTGGTCCACTACTTCAACACATGCAGCACAGTATCTGGGCATGACCGTAACAAAATTATCAAACAGTTCTTGAGGTATGAAGTTCTATTCTTGTCCAAGCGCTATTGAAAGTTTCCAAAGAGTTCTAATAAATAGATGATGTTTCACGAGTGTATTCAATGAATGCTGAATAGAGGTTTAAGTTAGGAGAGTGAATTGGGCACTGAAAGCAGGCGACATCATCATTTCATGTACTTCTCCACTAGGGTAACTCAGTGAGAACATGCGTTGTCATGCGTAGGCAGGCAACCAGTTCGATTATGCCCCTGAATGGGCGAATGTATTGTTGCATGTACATCCTTATATATATATATATGGAGAAAGAGAGCATTGTCCCCTGTTCTTGTTCGTCTAGCGGTCTAAGACACTCCGGGCTAAACGGAGGGACCCTGGTTCGAATCCAGGATGGGGAAAGCGTCTCTTTTTCTCCAAAATTACATAAGCTCTAGTTTGAGCTAATATACGTGGGTGGCAAAAATTATTGTATGAGTATATGTATTGTTGTACGATGACATCACTGCACCTCTGGGCAGTCACAATTCCTTATTTAAACACATGGAGAAGTGTTCATGAAACAAACATTATGCCGGCTCACAATGAAATACCACTGCTACCAAAACGTTCATGATTGAGGATGCTGGAGACATGTATCCAGTCCCTGGTGCTCTTCAAATGAAGAAACGACATGGATCACAATGCAGTCAAATCTGAAGTCATTGGTAAGCAAAAACACAGGCTCACTGATCAGCAGCTCAAGCACAATACTTTCTGCATCAGTCTGCAGAGACTCTTTAATAAGCTGAAGTTAATCGGATGCATCTTACAGGTTTGTGGGCATAAAGGCAGTTCTCACTCAATCATCTGTTCAT
>QLNU02015359.1:53766798-53787966 GCA_006491805.2 Dysdera silvatica | reverse complement strand
GAGCCAATCATGTTTTCTCTTGTTTTGGCAATGAGCCAACAGGTTACAGGACATTTATCAGTGTGTTCTGTAATTGCTATCAAGTTGGTTGTTTTTTTTTTGTGCTCTTTGATTTAGTGTGCTTGTAAAACGTAATAAAATTAAAGAAATGGCGCAAAGAGTTGACTGGTCACCTAGGAAGCGATGTAAAATAGTAATATTAAGTGAACAAGGCTACAGTTATGAAGAAATTAGAAGAAATATTGGGGGAAACTTAACTAAAGGTGGCATTTCTAAATTTTTGAAGAAGTATAAGGAGACTCAGTCATTACAAAACCAGACTGGTAAAGGCAGAAAAAGGTGCACAACAGCAAGTGATGATAGAAGAATTAAAAGACAGTGCCTAGGTGACAGGAAAAAATCATCTCTGTGTATACAAGGTGAAATGGCGCAATGCAATGTGAAGTTAAGTGCAAGGACTGTTCGGCGCAGACTGCATGAATGTGGTCTAAATGCAAGAATTCCACGAAAAAAGCCATTTTTGTCTGTCAAACAGAGGTTGAAAAGATTAAACTGGGCTAAAACCCATGTTAACTGGACAACGGAACAATGGGACAGTGTAATTTGGAGTGATGAGACCAAAATCTCACTGTTTGGTAGTGATGGCGTAAAATACGTATGGAGAAGAATTGGAGAAGATTTCCATCCTGAGTGCATTACACCTACCGTGAAACACCCAGTTAGTGTTATGATTTGGGGTTGTATAACATCAAGAGGTGTGGGCAGAATTTGCGTGATCAATGGGAATATAAATGCCCAAAGATACATAAATGAAATACTTGAGCCCAAGCTGCAGCCTTCTGCATGTGATCTTTTCCAAGATAATGAAGCATTTATATTTCAACAGGATTCAGCTCCATGTCATGTTGCTCGTGTGTGCAAAAAATGGTTTCAAGATCATCATATTCAACTGCTGGAATGGCCTGGAAATAGCCCAGACCTTAACCCCATCGAAAATCTATGGAGCCGGCTAAAGAAGCTTGTTAGTCGGAAGCAACCCAGCAATAAAACACAATTAACAGAAGCAATAATTCAATCTTGGTTTCATATTATAACAGCTGCAGAACTAAAGAACTTGGTTCACTCCATGGGAAAGCGTTGTAAGGCCGTAATTAAGGCTAAAGGTTACCCAACTAAGTATTAACTGGTATGGTGAACATTTTTGTATATCTCATTTTTTCTATGTATATCACCTTTCTTCTTTATGAATGCTGTTCTATTAAAATACGATTCATAAATGTTATTGCATTACAATCTTGATTAAATTACCTTTCCAATGATATATAATTTTATAGTATTGGTACAAAAAAAAGTGGTGTTATTAGCCATCAAACCTCTAAAATAATCTTTTTTCAAAGGGTTTCCACAATTTTGTCCACTACTGTAACTAACTAACTAAACTAACTAACTAAAGCAAGCAAAGTTCGGATAATCTGGATTCTGTTGTATATATAACAGGAAAAATATTCGTTTGTGACGTCAAATTAAGCAAAATAAATAGAGTTGAATATTATACATTCACGAAGACTTTCACGGCGTCTATTAATATACATTATAGAGCTTTGCGGGTTATTCCGCAACGTCTGTTTATTAAAAACACTTAACGTTTCACTCCGTGTTATGCGGAGCATCCTCAGAAGCAACAGCTGACCAAGTTTCCCTCTGTAAAAATACAAGACTTCGCTTGGTTGCTCGTCAGAAAAAAATTTCAGATCAGATTTTCTTCCGAGCAACCAAGCGGAAGTCTTGCATTCTTGCAGAGGGAAACTTGCTCGGCTGTGGCCTCTGAGGATGCTCCGCATAGTGGAGTTAAACGTTTAAGTGTTTTTAATAAACAAGCGTGGCGGAATGTCCTGCAAAGCTCTATAATATATATTATAGCTAGATGTTTATCAACGTTCCTTAACAACAAATTAATACTAAGACAAGTAAAATCTCAACATGAAATTTGCTATTAACGCAATTTAAATTGTAGTTGTAGGTCAAGTTTTAGTTTCAAATTCTCGCTGCATCTACAATACATGCGAGTTCTGACATAGAAAGTTACTGGTCCTTAAACGAAGTGCCAAGGCAATGCGCTATACATGTATGGCAATACACTACGGCGCAGTATAGCCCAGATGCTCTTGCGCCATAAAAATCCAAACAAACAAACAAGCAGTACACTACGCCATAATAACGTAGGGACATATAGATTGACGGGAGGACAAACAGTGGGGGAACAGTACAATAAATTGATTAGAACAATAATTCGAAAAGAGTGGCTTCGGTGATTTGTAAACGAGCCCTATTGTGCATTAAATAAAAAATATATTCTGCAATTTAATTGCTTTCGGGAGCTAAAGCGGATAGACCTTCTGCCCAATGGAACTGGACAATAATCGTCTCTTTCCCTTGATTTCTCTCCCGCGTAAAATCGTTTTCTAAATTTACGATACCTTTGGGGATATTTGAATGAAATTTCTTAAACTCCGTGTTTTATCCGCGAACAGATGCCCTGATCAGAGGAACGCGAGAACGCGCGCGGGGTGCTTTACACCCCATGTAATTATATAACATTATATTATTAAAAACATCCAATTTTACAGTGAACAGTAAGTAGAATATTTGCTTTCTCAGCCTACCCCAAAAGATTGTGACTTTGAAGGCAACAGGAAAGAGTTTGGCCAGTTTCAAAAGCAAGGGTGGACTGTTCTTTTAACATATTGTAAGTTGTGGGATGTGAAACATCCCGCGCGCCTGCTCGCGGGTTTAATGCTGCATGGGGTTTGGAAAAATTATGTTTAAACGTTCGGCCGTCACGTCGAAGGATTGGTCCCGTCTTATAAAACGTCGAAAGTAGCCTGAAATGCGAAATGCTAAACCATCTAACCGTTTTGATGGAAATTCTGCATAATAACAGAAATTATTTTGTGAAATGACAGAATTAAAACACTATTTGGCATTTCAACAAACACAAATTTTCCGTCTTTAAAAATCTGATTTGTCTTAGATGGAATTAATTATTCAATGAAATTTGAAGAATTAAATTTAAAACATGAAATAGATAAGCATTGCAATTTCGGAAATGTAAATTATTAACATCTAAACACCTGCTATTAAAACAAAAAAATAATAAAATTGTTTAGGAATACACACAGGGTGATCCAAATTAAACAGGAGGTATTTAGACCTCTCTCCAGAGAAAACTACTCGGCCAATTTCACCCAAATTTCGTACACATGCTCTCCTGGGTATGCGGTTTCGATTTCTGAAAGAAAAAAATTGAGTTCATATTTCGGCCGCTAGGGAAGGAAATGGCGCTGCGGAGCAGGCAATTTATTAATATTAACAACGAAAAAGTGTTTTAACATGCAATAACCTTTATTGCAATCACATGAAATTAACTACAAATTACAGTATACCGTAGGACAGTAGGTATGACTAAAAAAAGATTTGTGCAATAACTTTATTGCTATCACATGTGGAACCACACTATCATCACAGATACGGCTCGGTATGTCCTCCGTCTCTTTGCTCTAGAAATTGCATTCGATGCACAACACATTCCACGGCAGAACGTAACTCATTCGCTTGGAGGTGGGATACATGTTGCGAAATTCTGTCTTTTAAGACTGCTAAGTTCGGAACATTGCCTTTATAAACGCAGCTCTTTAAATATCCCCACAGCCAAAAGTCACAAGGGTTAAGATCGGGTGACCGAGGCGGCCAAGATGTTGAAAATGACCTGCTAATCACTCTGTCATCCGAAAAGTTTTGCCGTAATAATGTTTGAACAGGCAACGCGATGTGCGGGGGTGCACCATCTTTCATGAAGATTGTAGTGTCAAGACAATTTCGCTTTTTTAAATGAAGGAATGGCAAAGTTCCGGAGCATAAATGTGGGTTGGGACACCCATCCCTATACACCAGACGCCATGAGTGTGTAGACAGTGACGGTAGCGCATGCGTGGAAACGAAGAAGATTGGTAGACATGAAGCAACCGAGGTGGAAGTTGGACACAGGGCAGCGACGCTTACGATGACATAGGAATATGGCGGATATTACCACCGCGACGATATACAGCTGTGACGATATACAGCTGTGACGATATACTCATGAAGAATTAGGATAATTTGTGTTATGTGCTTTAATGTAGAAGACACAACATTGTAACTATGTGAAGTAGCTGTAGCAATTATTCATTAAAGGACATAATATTTATCCATAGAGTTCTTCATATTGCTTCATTCTAAAGCACAAGTCCCACATTAATTCATACCTAGAGCCAGTAACAGAACATGTCATTGGCCCCGGGGCTGTATTTTCTTCAAAGAAGTAAGGACCAATGACGAAAGATGAGGTGAAGCCACACCACACTGTCACTTTTGGAGCATGCAACGGAATTTGTTGATGAACGTGGGGATTTGTGTCAGACCAAATACGGCAGTTACGTGTGTTTACAGCGCCATTCAAGTGGAAATGGGCCTCATCACTCCACAGTATCTGCCAAGGCCATTCATCATCCACTGTCATCCGAGCAATGAACATCAAAGCAAATGTTTTCCGCACGTCATTATCACCAGAAAGCAATTGCTGAGTGTGGGCTATCTTATATGGATAAAACTTCAGGACATTTCTCATAACTCTCCACACTGTCGTATATGGCATGTCCAATTCCCGTGATATCGCACGTGCACTACTGCTACCATGTGCACTTGCTGCTCCCTGCTCCACTACTGCAGTTGCAACTTCTTCAAATTGCTGCACTCGAGTTGGTTTGTGGCCTCGTCCTGATTTAATGGCGAATGTTCTGTTCTCTTCAAAATACAAGACCATTTTTCGAAGATTTGTAATTGTGAGAGTGCGTCTGCGTAAACCTTTTACCTGTCGAAATGCTTTAAGTGCCGCAGAAGCATTGTTATTTCGTTGATAAAAGAGCTTAACAAGTAACGCGCGATCTGGTAAAGTAAGTTTCATGACGGAGTCCTCGTATGGTGGAAAAATGCTTCACGACTCCTTACATAGGCAGAGGATGTTGCGCATGTTAATATGTCAATTGCCTGCTCTGCAGCGCCATTTCCTCCCCTACCGACCGAAATATGAACTCAATTTTTTCTTTCAGAAATCTAAACCGCATACTCAGGGGAGCATGTGTATGAAATTTTGGTGAAATTGGCCCAGTAGTTTTCTTTAGAGAGAGGTCTAAACACTTTTAACTTGGATCAGCCGGTATAATAGGAATTGGAAATTTAATTTACAAATGTCAATTACAAGTAGTTTCAGCTATTTAAAACGAATGATTAAAATTGATACAAATTGAAAAAAACAAAACATTTGTTTCTTCCAATAACATCCTGATAACTAATAAGACGAGTAAATCCTTTCGTAGGAAGAGAAACGGGACCATTAATTGGCTTGTTACAAACTAACGATCTATTTAGAGTAGGGAAATTTTTTTGTTTTGCCATGTCATAGTATGTTACTTAAAGCAATTAGATTTTAATTGGTCAAAAGCAGTTAAATTTGGCAACATAACATACAACGGAAACTCAATACAGGTCACTTCAAATTAAATGAACTTTTATGCTTAAATCCACAGTATACGCATTAGAACATTTGGAATGTTTTTTAGTTTTATAGATTTTTCTGTTCTGAGTTGTTGGGAACGACTGCTTGTTTACGAAAGCTCCGTAATTCAGCAAATGTTAAATGAAGTTATTGAAGAGGCAGAAACGGGTTACGTTTTTTTTTATCTAAAAACGCGTTTTCAGGTAATCCGAAAATTAGTTTACACTGTAAAGTTGCAAAGGAACTTCAACTTTTATCTAAAACCACATTTAATTGTCTATGAATAAACAACTATATTGACAATAAAAATTTCACAAAGCATATGTATATGGTAATTATTATATTAGGCTTATTTATATACATATTATCCTTTTCAAGAGGAGAATTCGTCAACTATTTTTTAAACCCATTTATTTTTTTCTTCCTTTCTTTCAATTTTTGTTTTTTCCATTACATTTTATTTTTTTCTCAGTGTTTTAGGTGCTTGAAACTCATCGAGTCAATTCAGTTTGCTGTTTTCCTTGCATTCAGGAAACTCATTTAAAATTTATATATGCAAAACTATCTAGTGGTGTTTCTCTCTAATTCAAACGTTTTTGTGCAGTTTCCTTTTTTCCTCCTACTCTTGAATTTGGAAATAAAATGGTTGATTTATGGATTGATTGATTGACTGATTTGGATATAGTCCAAATCTTTGCATGCATTCGATGCAAAGTACAACGATTTCCCTAAAGTAGGCAATGAATGGGAAAATTGGCATGACTGAAAAAGCATGCAAGCAATTTGGAAGAAATCTGATAGCAGTCTGAATCATGGGCGCATGCAGAAAGTTCGTCAGGGGGATTACAGATGAGCAACTCACATATTCCTATGTTAAATATACAAAATTTCATTGCAATAGTTTATTGTTAATAGTTTAATAGTTAATTGTTACAACCCGCATCAATACGCCCCTGCCTACGCTAATGGTCTGAATCATACCACATGTGAATAAACTCCACAAGAACATCTGATACAAAGCGTTTACGTCTTGTATTTTCTAAAGAGAAAAACAATGTCAGATAAAAACTGCAGATATCAAAGTTAAATAGCAAATAGTATCCCAATATGGCCTGTGGTCAGTCACCTCGAGATATCACCGTAGAATTTTCAAAATTATTGGGAGGGGGCCAAGACCACATTTTGCACATTTATACATTATATTACATGTAAAACTACATTTTATTTCAAATTATTTGGGGTTGGAGATTTTTTGGCATTATGCTCGTGTTCGATAAAAGAATGCGTATCGACTGCTATCCTTGGCTGGTGTTTTTCAACCTTAATTGCCAAACGTAGTGACTGCAAGCCATAAGTTATCAATACTGTATTGAGCTAAGCATCCATATTTACAAGAAAAGGGTTGATGCCAATTTTTATGATATATATATTTTGAGAAATTTATTATGATTAGTTTCTGCCACTGGAAGTATTTGTTGATAATATTTTTATAAGAAAAGCATACTAATGTTAAAAATGTGTATATAACGTTTTGAATTTTGGAGTAAACAATATATATATATGGCAGCGAGTATAATACTTCATTTAACCAGCAATATAAATTTTAATAACTACTGATTACGAAGTTTATATTGCTGAATGCAGTAATTAATAGTAATTAACGTGCTCGTGGCGTAAGGGCTCAGGCCCCACGGACACGTATAATTCTACGCCCATGCCCCAAGTAGCAATAGAGTCCCGAGTGCGATGTTCCTTGTTATTAATAACGTTGTTGTCCATTGCTGAAATTGACAGGAACGCGGTAGCTTGATACTATTGCGTATGGCTGCCAGAGATTATCTCTGTTCTCTACTAGTCTGCAATTCAGGGGTTGGTTAACCAGGTAAAAGAAATTCAGATTCCTCGTAAAACGGCAGGTACTAGAGCAACATGATCTTAGATGTCCTTGCACCGTAAAACAAAAAAAAATGTTGAAATTGATTCCTCAATAATAATGTGTAGCAATAATGGCAACCTAACGTAGGCTAGGGTTCCCAAATCCAACTAGACTTAAATGTATTAGAGACTTATATATGACTAAATATCCTTGGATGAAGATGACCTTTTCATCCTTGCGCCACAAGCATAAAAAAATCCACCATTTAGTTACGAATTTCCTTAAACACATTTTACACAAACGTGCAATATAAACAAGTATAATTCCGTTACGGAATGAGCCATTTTCAAAGAGAGGGGAAAACCCCACTTCGCTCCCTGTCGTTCTTTGTTCCTCTTTCCTAAAATGTGGCGCAGAATGACCATTGTTGTCCTTGCGCCATAAAAATACAACCAGCCAACTTTCCTGAAATGGTTCATATATCCCTCTTTATGAAATCAAATTTCAAAGGTGCTTCTTCTTGTTTCACTACCGTGCAAGGTTTCTCTGTATAAAAGCCTGTTCTCCAAACAAGAGCTGAGATTTCTCCACTGCGTAAAATAGCTGAAGAAACAAGGGACACAATTCTTCTCCTGAACTAAACTATTATTCATTCCCGAAAAGAAGTCCGATGGAATAGTTAGAAATAACGGGAGGTGACGTTACAAACGGACTATCCCATTACAGAAGAGGAGGACTCACATTTCAGACCTTGATTTTGGCGCCGACAAACGTTCACTAAAAACAAGTTCTGAAACTGTAGTCTTCTTTTGCTAATTAACTACTAATGAACTAGCCCATTTGTAACGTCATCTCCCTTTATTTCTAACTATTCCATCGGACTTCTTTCCGTGAACGAAGGGTAGGTTTTTAATTTTGGGCACATCGGCCTCGTGGTGTCATAATACTGACGATTTTCATGCGATTATTTCGAATTTTATTTCAGCCTGTACCCAGCATCTTCTAGGTTTCTCTAAGAATTCTCTCTCCGACGTTCGACTACTTAAACGACATTTAGATGTCTCGCAAACTGTAGGTTCTGGCATGATATTGTTCGTTCACGAAAAGAAGCTCGAATGGTTAGAAATAACGGGAGGTGACGTCACAAACGGGCTAGTTCATTACAGTAGAGGAGAGCTCCAATGTCAGAACTCGATTTTGGCGCCGACAAACGTTCACCAAACGCCAGTTCTGAAATTATAGTTCTCCTCTGCAGTAATAAACTAGCCTGTTTGTGACGTCACCTCCTGTTATTTCTAACTGTTCAATCGGACTTCTTTTCGTGAACGAATAGTAAGTTCCCCATCTTGGGCGCATGGCCTTGTGGTGGCATAATTCTAACTCGTTTTATGCGACTATTTCGACTTTGATTTCAGCCTGTACCCAGAATTTTCTAGCTTATTCTAATGATTCTCTCTCTCTGATGTTTGACTCCTTAGAGGATACTGAGATTTCTCGGCAAACCGTAGGGCCTGGCATGGTACTGTCCGTTCACGAAAAAAAGTCCCAACGGTTAGAAATAAAGGGAAGATAACGTCACAAACGAGCTAGTTCATTACAGCAGAGGAGGAATCCAATTTTAGAACTTGTTTTCGGTGAAGGTTTGTCGGCGCCAAAATCAAGTTCTGAAAGAGGAGTCCTCTGTTGTAATGGAATAGCCCGTTTGTGACGTCACCTCCTGTTATTTTCGACTGTACCATTGGACTTCTTTTCGTGAACGAACAGTATGATCTAGCTTGTCCTTGCACCACAAAACACAAACGAGCCCTATTGTGGCGTAGCAGTAACGCGTTAGACTATCGCGCCGTTAACCCGGGTTCGATTCCAATCGTGCTTTTTTTCTGCCTATCGTAATCCGGGGTTTAGTCCACCTGGGCAACAGAATTTCGTTGGATTCCTATGAGAACTTTAGGTCTCAGAACAGTATGACCTCAGCTTTGCCCTTGCGCCATAAAACGAAGTCGAATAAAATGTAAATGGGTCAAGCATTTATGGTAATCTACATATGTTGTCTTGAAAGATACCATTGGAGATGACAAACAGTAAATCATGCTAAAGAAATTGGACGCCACTACCAAAAGATCGTTATTTTTGTTAAGTCCTACGATGGATAACGTGTTCGTTAACTCAGGGTTGATTCTAATGATACTATACAATGTATTATTTTTTCTGGCTGAACCGTAGTCAGCGGTTTTATTCCTCAGGCAACAGAGATTGACATTTTCGGAATACTTAAGGTTCGAGCCATTGACGTAACGGAAAATATCCGGCCTCCCGCAATAATGTTTTGAGGGCTCCCTTTTACGCAAATTAATTTGACTATTCAGATATATATATATCATCATCATCATATTCAACCATTATCTATCCACTGCTGGATGAAGGTCTCTCCAAATGCTTTCCACACAAGTCTATCCTGAGCAATTCGCTTCCACGTCACCCCAACCTGTTTTCTTATTTCATCCACCCATCTAGTTTGAGGACGTTTTCTAGGTCTTCGGTGGTCTCTTGGAATCCAGTTCAGAATTTCTGTTGTCCATCGTTGATCAGTTCTTGCAATATGCTCAGGCCGTCGCCATTTCATCCCTTTTATTTTAACAATGATGTCCTTTACTCTAGTTTTCTCTCTCACCCAAGTGTTTCTTTTTCGATCTTTCCTAGTTATTCCAAGCATGCACCTCTCTATACTCCTTTGGGTCGTCTGTAACTTCAGTATTGCTGCAATTGTTAAATTATATGTCTCTGATCTACAAGAGAGGACTGGCAATACACACACTGGTTGAAGACCTTCTTTTTAGGTGCAGATAGGTTTTTTTGATAGTTTTGGTATCTTTATGTAACCGAAATTTTGCACTTGCATTTTTATACACACGTTTCACCATGTCAATGTACACATCCTCAATGTCTGTTGATCTTAAAGAGTTGATGACTGCTGATGTTTTAATAGAGTCAAAGGCCTTCTCATAGTCAATAAATGCCACACACAATGGAAGTTCATATTCATGTGTTCTTTCAATTAATTCTCTTAATACTTGAATATGGTCCACTGTACTGAATCCACTTCGAAATCCAGCTTGTTCTCTTGGTTGAGCTGCATCTAATTTTTTCTGCAGGCGATGTGTTAGCACTTTTGTGAAGATTTTATAAATAGCAGGTAACAAGCTAATTGGTCGGTAATTTTTCAAATCCTCTTTATCACCTTTTTTATGCAAAAGAATTACTGTTGCAGAATCCCATTGGTTTGGTATGTTACCGCTGTTAAGACATTTGGTAAAGAATTTTGCAAGTATGTCTAGAAGACATACTTGCAAAATTCTTTTATATATATATATATTAATAATAGTGATGCCTCTTCTATAAGAAAGTAACCGGCGACGCATTTCAGTATTTTAACCCGCAAGAAAACGCGCCAATTAGAAGAACCTGAGGACGTTCGCTGGGTGCTTTGCACCCCATCTGATTATATAGCATTATTTCATTAAAAACGTCCAATTTTACAGGGAACAATAAGTGGAATTTTCTCTTTGTCACCCTACTCCGAAAGATTGTGACTTTTAAGGCAACAGGAAAGAGTTTAGTCAGTTTCAGAAGCAATGGTGAACGGTTCTTTTTCACAAGTTTAAGTTGTGGGGTTTCGTGAAATATCCCGTGCGCCTGCTCGCGGGTTAAACAGAACACGTGTCTATTAGTCACTGTTCCAAGAGGTAGGGCTCTGGTGCAAAACGTTTACTATAGCTTCCAATATCGTCTAGATTTTATAATTTTCGGTTGTTGAGTTCAATTTTAAAGGCAATGAAAACAGCTAAAGTAAATACGCGTAATGAGTTTGCCACAGTTGGAAACCGTTCATTTTATTTTATATTTTACCTAAAGATTAAAAAAAATTTTTTAATTTATTAATTTTATGGAAAATAAACGACAACTAAAGGGATCCCCTTTTCCTGGGCGCCCACCTTGCGGGGATTGCAAGGGTTATCAGAACGCCACTGGTTCTAGCGCAGCATTACCTTAAATATCCTTGCGTCGACAAATACAAATTATTTTTTTAAATTAGATTATGAAATAAAAATACTTAACTTCCTGGAAATCTTGTGATTGTAATTGTAATTTTACCTGATGATGTTAAAAAATTTACTTTTTTATATTTTATTTTAAAACTTACATCCTAGATTGCTCAGGACATCAAATGCGGCAGGGGTGGGGAACCTTTTCATGTTGGAAGGCTGCATTAATTTAGCTATTAATGTAAGAAGGCCGCAGTAAGTTAGTTGTAATGTACGAAAGCCACATTGTGTTAGTTGTAAAGTAAGAAGGCTGCATTGTGTTAGTTGTAATGTAAAAAGGCCGCATTGTGTTAGTTGTAATGTAAGAAGGCCGCATGTGTTTTGTGTCGATCAATCAAGGAAGATTATTTCGTTAAATCTTCTTCTACTCCTCTTTTATACTTTACTTAAGTTCATTGTGAGCATTTTAAGATTATAATGCAAATAGAAAATATCAACAGAATCATATTACTAAATATAAAGGGAATATTCTTTAAAAATTTCTGTCAAAAGGTCGCGGTCCCCCCACTTCCCCCGGTAGATGGGAACGTGAGCTGACCAGGACGTTCGAATCAATCCAAAATCCCAAAATGAAGTAATGACTCTTCAATCTACAGCAGTGTTAGTCAAAACGTGGTCCATTGCAGCATAAAGTAGTTCGCAGGCCCTGCGGTGGCGCAGTGTGGTAACGCGTTCTCCTAGTGCGCCGCTAATCCGGGTTCGACTCCCAGCAGTGCAAAAAGAACGCTTACTCAGAGATCTCATAAAGATCGCACTGCTCACTGTAGTCCGGGGTTTGGTTCCCTAGGCCTTAAGAGGTTCGGATTCCTCGGAAAACAGTAGGTCCCGGCGCAGCATGACCACTGTAGTCTTTGAGCCGTAAAACCACAAACAAACAAGTAGTCCAAAGAAACTTCGAGAAATATCAGAAAAAACAACAACGAAATAAAATAACAAACAGTTATTGAGACATGGCGTAATGAAGGCAGAATGCATTCTGCCTTCGTAGTATTCTTCGAAACGTCGTGCTTTGGCAGTGTTTAAATAACTGTTTGTCATGGAATCTCCTGATAAACTCTATAATGTTTCATTAATGAAGTAAAATATTTAACAACATATTATTAAATCAATTTAAAACATTTAACAACATATTATTAAATCATTTAACAACATATTATTAAATCAATTTAAAACATTTAACAACATATTATTAATCAATTTAAAACATTTAACAACATATTATTAAATCAATTTAAAACATTTAACAACATATTATTAAATCAATTTAAAACATTTAATATCAATTTAAAACATTTAACAACATATTATTAAATCAATTTAAAATATTTAACAACATATTATTAAATCAATTTAAAACATTTAACAACATAGCTTCATAATTTTCTTTCAAAACAGTCCAACACAATAATGTTCAATTATGTAAATGGAATATTAATGGAATGGAATGTCCGGCTTATCACTTAACCCCTTGAGTCTCGCTCCCGTCGATGTGACAGGCTGAGGTATCGATCCATATTTGTCGCTCACGTGATATTGCCGGGCTGAAACGTTTTAGAAGCTATGTAATAAATATTGCGAAAGCATTGATTTATTTACTTTTTGTCGTCTATCATTTACAAATGTGTTAACATTTTTATTTCTTAAATAAAAAAATAATTAATTTTTACATGGTTTTCTTGAAAAATAAGAGACACTTAAGGAGTTGACACAAATTTCCTGTTCCTCACATCTCTAGGGAGCTAAATTTAAACAGTTAAATTGTAAAATATTTTTGGAGAGAAAACAAAACCACCTTTACCAAATAGCAAAAGAAATTATTCAGAAAACTCTTTATAATTAGTTCAGTTTATTTCTGTGCTATGGGATAAACAAAGAGACAACAGCAAATACCACAAGATACAGTGCTTACGAAAAAGTATGGCGTTCACAGGAAAAGTAAATAAGCTTCCAGCAAATAATAATTATAGTTTACTCCCGCAGGACACGAAAGCTAATTTATACACAAAAACATTTGCGTATTAATCTTTGTGGTGAACGGGCTGTTTGGAGCTTGCCGCGCCAGGATCTACCATTCTCTATACATTCAAATCAATGTCGTTTAGAGCAGTGGTTCTTAAACCGTGCTCCACGGAGCCCTCGGGCTCCGCAGTAATATTTTGGGGCTCCAGGAAGGTCATTGGCATCAAAATAATCAGGAATTGGAAAAATAGTATCTTCTTAACTAAATTTATTAATTTATTTTTTTAGTTCTAAAACGGGGTGTTTTATTTATATGCAATATGGATAATCATAATTTCATAAAAATTTCTGAAAATAAGATTAAAAATTTTAAAAATGTGTGATCTTTGTCTCACCAACTACTCCTTCGCAAAGAGGGTAGGAATTTTGTTAGCGTATTTTCTATTATCAGTGTTTAAGGGTCGTTCAAATATTGTTTACATTTAAGCATATATTTTGAGCTGTTTTATATCCTTTTCTATATAAGCAAAAAATACAACTACCTGACCTACCTCCACTTTTACGTGAGGTTTTTATTCTCTGATTTTTATTTGCTTCTGTAAATATAAGTTTTAAAAGCGATTTATAAATTGGTATAGGTTTTAATTAATTAATTAATTATTGTGTTCTGATAGGGCAGTCATCACTTGATAACAAGGTCCATTGTGCTCGTTGCATCATTTCGATGTCTCCTACGACGTAAGACATCGAAAATAATACAACAGAACTATGATTACGCAACTTACGTAAGCATAGTTCAGCCTCCCCCCCCACTGTTGCCCCAAAAATATAAGCAAAGTTTAAAGCCCCATCTCTCCTAAGATGCTTACGTAATAGTTTAATGCCCCCTTTATACATAATGAATTGCTAAATTTTTAAGGTTTACGTGATAGAATTTGGGGCTCCGTCATATAGTTTTGGATTTAAAAGGGCTCCGTGACCAAAAAAGTTTAAGATACGCTTGTCTAGAGCAAGGAAGGCCGATCTTTGGTTTGGCATTTATACTTTAAGCTATTTATAGCATTTATACTTTATTATATTATTTTAAGTATTTATACTTTATTATATTATTTTAAGTATTTATACTTTATTATATTATTTTAAGTATTTATACTTTATTATATTATTTTAAGCATTTATACTTTATTATATTATTTTAGCATTTATACTTTATTACATTATTTTAAGCATTTATACTTTATTATATTATTTTAAACAGTTATACTTTATTACATCATTTTAAGCATTTATACTTTATTATATTATTTTAAGTATTTATAGTTTATAGCTTTTGCACCGTCGGCCTGCTACCCAAGTCCTTTCGTCTGTTAAAGTAAGCTTATACCATATTGAAATAATAACGCAATTATCTTCAATTCAGTAAGCTTGTTGAGATTATATAAAGCTCTTAAAACACATTACAATGGATCAAATTTATTTGCAACTCACAATGGAAATGTAATTAATAAAACTTAAACGCGTCTTTTTAATTTGCCTGCTTCCTAAAATTTCCGGATGTTAGGAGTTACTTCAAGAAATAATAAAAATTTTATATATACATAACCCCCTATATACAGTTTCCGGTGATACATCTGTTTTAATATGACTCTAACGAGCAATTTGATTGTTTTTAAGATTAAGAGAATATTAACATGTCTAGGTGAGAAATGAAGGAGAGCAGAAATTAAAAACTTGTTAGGAGGGCTCTCTTCCAGTTAAGTAATATATTTCATAAATCACAGTTTCTGAAAAAAGCAAGCACGATTAATTTATTCGGGTGAGCTTCGGTCAATTTTGAACGATAATGTTAAGTTTGAACAATAATGTTAAGTTTGAATGGTAGTGTCAATTTTAATCGTATTCATTATTACGAATGATTATTCTCCATCACAGATTAAGCTAAACTTACAAAGTATGTAAATGCTTATTTCTGAAAAATTGGAAAATCAGGAACTAGAAGAAATTTCCAGAATGAAATATAATTTGCAATAACTGAAATACTCTCATTTTTCTTACTTTTAAGTGTGATATTATTATGCTGGATAAAAATAGTCTCTTTCCGTATATTATGGCAATAATAATGATTTAGTTCTTCAATACCAATCAAAAAATGGGTTTGTAAATGGGTCCAGTATTTTTGCCATCTGACCATCTTCAATAGTTATTTTAGATACGTATAATTAAATCACCGCACCAACTTCAATGTGATTGGTGTATACACTATAAAACAGTGGTTGCCAACCTTTCGGACCTCACGGACCACTAAATTCATAATTTTAAATCCCGCGGACCACATTTCGTGAATTTAGTGCAATATAAAGGTGGAAATTGTCATTCAGAATATGAGAATTTCTTAGAATATTATTTTTGTTTTATTATTAATAAAACATTAAAAATGCAAATAATGTCCAGATTTTTCTGCGGACCACCGGTTGGCGACTGCTGCATTAGAAGACAATAGTCTTCCTTTGTCAATTTCTGTTCTTTGTTCTGATGGAACTGACATGATTGAAGTCTTTATTTTCTCTGCCAGTCAATTCTTAAATTTTCGAAAATCGAATTTACACTCGACAGGCACCTTGACGGGAATTTCGATCTAACGTTCCGAGTTTCAGACGCTAGTCATGGTTACCTTCTAACAAATTGATCTTCTAACAAACGCAAGTCATGGCTGCCTTTTAACAGATGAATTAGAAAGATAAATTACAACGCGTAAATTTTCCTAAATATGAGTTACACCGTAAAAGCTGTCAGGAATTAAGAATTAACAATGGATTTTAAAAACAAATTTTCGAAGTCTTTTAACATCGAGGGTAAAATGTTAGTTATTGCGAAAATTAACTTTATAGAAAAGAACTATATGATGATAATTAATTTCCACAATCAATCGCCCGAAATTTATATGTCCTAAATTAATTAACATAGAATTAAAAATTAATGTTTATAATTTAGTTCAGTTTTTATTGCATTCAAACACGAGAAGAAAAATTACGAATATTGTTTTAATTCTATATTTTTCAAACTAACAAAACAAACATTCGCTTAAGGTTACTATTTTTAGCTGTTTGTCGCCAAATTAGTAATTAATTCCCCAAAGCTTATAATCAATATAATTAGTAACATTTTGAGAATTTATAATATAGCAAAATAATTAATAGGACATTTATAATCACTATATAAGTAAATTAAGAAACAATTTTTATCAACGTTTTTTAGGCGTAGTAATAGTAACGCCGATGTTATGGCATGGTTAGATGGTGAAACGTTCGTAAAGAAAAGAAATGTTTTCCGCTATCGGTGGGACACGACCCCATGACCTTCTACAATCGGGGCAGGAGCTCTACCAACTGAGCTACAGACGAAGAACATTCAAACTCCTATGAACTTATTTAAAGTGTAGGGGATTGAATGTCCTTCGTCCGTAGCTCAATTGGTAGAACTTATGCCCGGATTGTGGAAAATCGTAGGAGTCTTACCCCACCGGACGCGGAAGATATTTCTTTCCTTTATGAACGTTTCACTATGCCATAACATCGGCGTTAATATTACTATGCCTAAAACGCTGATAAAATTGTTTCTTAATTTAATCTGCGTAGTGTTTGACTTGTATAACATATAAGTAAGCAAATATACATAAAAAGGTTAAACACTGGTAAAATAGCAATGAAAAAGA
The DNA here is from genome assembly GCA_006491805.2 of Dysdera silvatica. Taxonomy (NCBI): domain Eukaryota; kingdom Metazoa; phylum Arthropoda; class Arachnida; order Araneae; family Dysderidae; genus Dysdera; species Dysdera silvatica. The sequence goes on along the minus strand of QLNU02015359.1, from coordinate 53,770,726 downwards.
TCACTCAAGCTTTCGGACGCATCAGCAGCAGTCCTTCATCAGAGTCGTAAGTAAATATAATCCATCACTAGATAACATTGATGCTAGACCCTGTCTATAATTTTTATATTTGTATGGTTGCATATAAACGATATTTGGATATTATTAAATAACAGATAACTAAAGTAAAATAAGTTTTCCTTTTTTGAAATTACAATGGAGTTGTATAAAAGGGAAAACAAAATTATATACCTCTGTTGAATGGAATCTCTTGCATTTAAAAATGATTTCATTTCTTCTTAAAGATCAGACAATGGTTTTGTTTTTTGTAATTCGGTGGAGTTCAATTTAGTACGCAATAGTAATAAAGGCAATAATTTAATAAAACAGCAATTCATATGGGAATATTAAAAGATAATATCATCATCATCATATTCTACGATTATCCATCCACTGCTGGATGGAATTCTCTCTAAATATTTTCCACACAAATCCATCCTGAGCTATTCTCTTCCATATCACCCAAACCTAGTCGTTTATTTCATCCACTTATCAAGTTTGAGGGAGTTTCCTAGGGCTTCGGTAATCTTTTGGAATCAAGTTCAGGATTTCAGTTATCCATCTAAAATTCTAATGATCTGAAAAGAGAATGTATTCATAAATAACTGAGAAATTTATACGCCGTTGAAATGTTATACGAGGGCGAATCAGAAAGTCTTTGCCCCTATTTTTTATTAGCCAAAATAAGGTACATACAGGTAATTACAAATATACGTACTATTCTACGTACCTTACACTATTTTTCCACATAGTCCCCACACCGGTTCAGACATTTGTCCCATCGCAGCACTAAATTTGAGATGCCCCTGTGGTAGAATTCGTCCGGCTGACTGTGGAACCACCGTCGGACTGCTGTCTTGGCTTCATCGTTGCACGTGAATCGCTGTCCTGCCAGGAACTTCTTCAGCGGACCGAAAACGTGGAAATCACTAGGGGGCGAGGTCCGGACTGTATGCAATCAGAACCGCCGACAAGCTCCGGTCATTTCACTGGGAGAGTCTGGACCACCCACCATACAGTCCGGACCTCGCCCCTAGTGATTTCCACGTTTTCGGTCCGCTGAAGAAGTTCCTGGCAGGACAGCGATTCACGTGCAACGATGAAGCCAAGACAGCAGTCCGACGGTGGTTCCACAGTCAGCCGGACGTAGTTTAGTACTGCGATGGGACAAATGTCTGAATCGGTGTGCGGACTATGTGGAAAAATAGTGTAAGGTACGTAGAATAGTACGTATATTTGTAATTACCTGTATTTACCTTATTTTGGTTAATAAAAAATAGGAGCAAAGACTTTCTGATTCGCCCTCATATTAAAGTTATTGAATTTATTAGAGGGATCTGGCTTTAAATATATCCCCAATTGGTATAAAAAATTAGATAGGTCTAAAATTCCAGCTATCATGAGTAGCAAAATTTGCATAAATACAGTCGGAACCACGTATTTGTAACTCGCATATATACAAAAAATATCGAGCCTCAAATTTTCTCTTATCTTTTTAATATCTAAACCCGCTTAATTGCGATTTTATACATACAAAAATTGCATGTATGCAAGTATTTTTGAAGCCAAACGAATGTTTTATTATAGAATTCAAACCGGATATATGCAACCATTATGAAAAAGTTTTCATCCACAGTGAATGTGTAGTTGGCAACTCTATTTTTAAGGATTGGCTTTCCCCATTAAAAATAGCTGTCAACCCTTGTCGAAGTTTCCCATACCAGCTTATTTATGGTTTTCTTTATGCCTCCCTCCCTTTATAATAATAATAAATAATAAGATTTTATTTATCACAGGAGACATACAATGCACACAATCTGTAAAGACATGTTTACATATTACATTAGAGAAATTCCATGTTCAATAAATCGCACATACTGACGTACATAATATGCCTGTGTTCGGAGTCACTACCAAATTTTGTATTTGTAACAGGCGTAGTGAATTAATTACGCGTCTCATGATTTATTGGCCTAACAAAATTCCTAGTCTATTCGCAAGGTTTTTTTTTTTTTTTTTCCTTTCTTCTTCTGCACTTTTTAGTTTATATTTATTGTGAACATGGCAGATGAAAAGAAATCAACATATCTGCTTAAATATTGATCAAAAGTTGGCGATTTTAAATTCTTTGAAATCAAACAATAAGACAAAGATAGAAATACCAAAAGATTATGGTTATATTTTACTTAATAATTTTCGACACCCACGTAGAAATACGCTCAAACTAGAGCTGTTTTTGTTTAGGGGGAAAAAGTGACGCCATCCTCATCTTTCATCATTCTCCTAAACAAAAACAGCTCTAGCGTATTTCTACGTGGGTGTCGAAATTATTAAGTAAAAAATAAATTCACCCACAAAAACTAGGCCCGATGGCTTTGTGTGTTGACCATTATTTGACAGTTATGTTATCCCTGTGAAGGGTAATAATAATAATAATTTACAATATGGTTGTAATTTGTCCACTGTTTTCCACAAATACAGTCCATGTTTATATAAGTACTACATTACTTTTTGTTCATTCATTCATTCATTCATTAATTTCAATTTCCTTCATTAATTCATTAATTTCAATTTCCTTCATTAATTCATTAATTTCAATTTCATTCATTAATTCATTAATTTCAATTTCATTCATTAATTCATTAATTTCAATTTCATTCATTAATTCATTAATTTCAATTTCATTCATCAATTCATTAATTTCAATTTCATTCATTAATTCATTAATTTTTGTTAATAGAGTAATAGTACTGTACATTATAAATATTGAAATAAATAATGTGTATGATTTATAAAATTAGAAATAAGAATATCTAATTTAATAATAAAATTCATTAAAAATTTAATGAGCAAATTATTTCCACGCTATAGTTCAGAGAATACCGCTTTTATGTAAAACCTGCTTATATGTGCAACCCGCTTACACGCAAAGGATATCCTAGCCGCATCCGTTTGTGCGGTTTAGGCTATAATAGATTAGGTGATGTTCAAATACATTTGTATTTACGTATACAAATAAAAGCATGTGTTTTATAGCAAGTTCTGCAATAAGCTGAAAAAATAAAATCACCTGTGCAGAATTATCAACAGTTATATAAAAATATAAGGACAATGATATACAAGTCATTAAATAATTATTAAAGAATGGACAAAAAATACCCTTGTTGAAATCTTTAAAAAACAAACACGAAATATTCCTTTTAGCGAACTGAAATTTTCTGACTTCGAAAGAATTATATTTCCTTTCCAGGTTCAGGACTTCAGGTATAAGTTACTGAAGAAAGATTTCAGAGACTCTTCTGCTGTCAATGAAAAGAGGGAATTCTCGGGAAGTCCATTGTGTTGTATATCAGAGGCTAAGAAAGAGGACAAAGCGATGAAAGGCTTTACTGTACAAAGATGCCAGGTGCATGTCCAAAGTTGATATAGTTGAATCCAAGGGCACCAAAAGTAAATTAAATTGCGTTTCTATCAGCTATGTCCAAAAAAGCGCCAATGCAATAAATAAATTTAACAGTAGAAAGGTATTTTTACCATAGTCATACATATAATTGGAGCTTCGTACTTAGAAAGTTTATTTATATATTTGTTTTAATTACAGTAATATCCCGATAATTTGCAATGTCAAGGGACCAAGGCCTGATTACGAATTGTTGAGATTTTCGATTTTGCGGGATTACGATTTATCAAGGGTGAAAAAAGAAAAATTTCGAATTAACGGGCTTTAAATAATAAAACTGGTATAGATAAAAGAGTATATATCCATGAGCATAATGCGAATTATATAAAGTAAGTACGGAATATGCACCTATATATATATCCTAAACCCCAACTTAGGTTTGAAATACATACATAAACAAATGAAACATACATAATGAAACATACATAA
>QLNU02015359.1:53737488-53766698 GCA_006491805.2 Dysdera silvatica | reverse complement strand
ATACATAATGAAACATACATAAACAAATGAAACAGACATAATGAAACATACATAAACAAATGAAACAGACATAATGAAACATACATAAACAAATGAAACAGACATAATGAAACATACATAAACAAATAAAGTATGTATGTAGAAAAAAATTCAATTATTTTTGTCTGATGAAGGGAATGTTCCTGCATTCTATCAATGGTGTTGTCCAGTGTCATAATAGAAGGCAAAACTCAACTTTTACATAACTAAGAATCAGAGCGCCATTGTGGGCCATGCAATTATCAATGAATAGCAGAATTTTACGCTGTTATCTCCCCATGTTGCCATTTAACAACTTCAGCCATTCATGGAATAAACAACAAGTCATCCATGCTTTTTTATTGGAAGGATAAAGGACGGGAAATGATTTTAAGTGTTTGAAACATCTGGGTTTTGCTGATCATTAATGGTTTTAATTTATCGGATCTATCCATATTCGCGGCAAGCAAACAGGTGACTCTGTCTTTACTATTTTTGCCGCCATGACACTTACGGTTTCCCATAAGAGCCAAGCTAGAGGGAAGTGGGTGGGGGGTGGGGGGTCCATTCCGAATAAATGGGATTGTTGACATGCTATATTACGGTTTATAAGATGTTTTTGTTCTTCTTGAGTGAGAAAACACTTACGAATAAGCGAAGGGACCGAAATGCATTGTTATTTTACGAATTACCCGGAGTTTTGCAAGGGCCCTGGAGTTTATTACAAATAAGCGGAATTTACGAACTAGCGGGATGAGAATTACCGAGATTGTGTTGTATAAGAACGAACATTTAGTTTATTTTAATCTCAGCATTTCAACTAAACAGTTAAAATGAAAAGCGAAAATGTATGACTTTTTCGCATCTTAAAGCTATCTTTGGACATCGTAATATGAAAGTCCGCACATACTATTGTATCACGAATGCTGCTTAAAATGATGTATGTTATTTTGTGTTACATATAAAATTATAAAATCATATAAAGTCATATTAACTAACCGTCAAAGCAAAATTTATTCAAATATCAAAATTTATGACGACAAATGATGTCGGGAACTTGTAAATTCATTTAATTAAAACACCAAGGAACACAATTTATTAAACAATATTAACGTACACGATTATAATTACTATTATAATAATTTCATTCCGTTCTTAGTAATAATTTATCATTATCATCGTAAATACTGAACAATTAGTTTGAAACACGTAACAATGTTTTAGAAAAATTACTATACAAATCAAAAAAAGCTTTATCGCTAAATTCTGCATAGATAGAATTTAAACAGACATCAGCGATAGAGGTTTAACGTTAATGTTATGAGAAAAATAGATGGTGAAGTTTGGTTAGGCTGAATATTTCGCGTCGGTGGGACTCTGAACTCACGACTCTTCCACTTGCTGGCGTAGCCTCTACCATTGAGCAACGCACGATTACGTTCATCTTCTACACCATATACTGTTGCCAGTTATTTCGCAGAATGGTGTAGTACATAGACTACTATAGTCTTTATATACGTTCGTAAAGAGATTATATATTGTCCTTCGTAGCTCAGTGGGTAGAGCCTCCGCCCGGCAAGTGGAAGGTCGTGGGTTCAGGTCCCACCGAAGGCAGAAATATTTATTTTCTTTCGAACGTTTCACCATCTAATCACGCCATACCATCGGCGTTGGTATCACTACGCCAATAAACGTTGATTGATTGACATTGTTGTTTGATTTAATCTGCGTAGTGTTCGATTTATATAAAACAGGTGTAGAATTGTTTAAAAAATGAGTTTACAAATTGTTTAAAAAATGGTCATTAAAAACACCATTGCATTCGACAACCTTTTGCACAATTCCTCTAAAATATCTTTTCTTGTGAATCGAAAAACTCAGCCATTTCGATTTTGTCTCTGCTGTATATGTTTGTTTGTTTGGATGTTTTATGGCGCAAGAGCATCTGGGCTATACTGCGCCAAGTGCTGTATATGTAAACTGCCTGTTTTGAATATTGTCTAGAGCAAGAAAATGTTAATAATCACTTGGGGGAAAATATTGTTTCATTCAAAGACTTGATTATATATTGTGTGTAACTTTCAGTGACCATGTCATTATAAAGTAAGAACTTCCTTTCTATTCTGGAGTTGGATCTTTGTAAATGAAAGAATCATGCGCACTATCAAGTTGAGCCATCCCTAATGATTTGGCCATTGAAAAGAAACTGGTGGTGCACAATTCAAGATATATTCCACTATCCACGGCGTTTAGGATGAAATGGAACCCTAGTAGAAAAGAGATTGGGTAGTTAAGTGACAACCATGCCAAGTTCACTTGTTGCTGAAATACTGGATCCATGTTTCGTCACACCCAACAAGAAATCCAAAAACGATTCCTCTTTATGGCTGGAGATAAGTTAAAAGTTGAGGATTAGCCTTTGAAGTAAATTACTCACTAGCAAATCGTACTGGACAGGCATACTGAGATTCCACGTCATCTCAAATTAATGCAGATGAAAAAGCATGGTTTCATCACTTGCGTTCAACACTTTTGAAATTCTTTGATACGTTAAGGTAGACTCATCATCAACAGAAATTTTCAAACCTTCGTCATTAATGTCATAATATCTTCTTGACCGCGATGCATCTTCTAGCGTTTTTTCACCCGAAAGAAATTTTTTGCACTAACATTTTGCAGTACGATGTGTTATAGAATTGCTTCCAAATGCACGACGTGTTCTGCAGCATTGCTTCCAAATCCAATACGTGTTTTACAGAACTGCTTCCAAATGCAACACGTGTTCTGCAGCATTGCTTCCAAATCCAATACGTGCTTTACAGAACTGCTTCCAAATGCAACACGTGTTTTACAGAACTGCTTCCAAATGCAGCATGCGTCTGCAGCATTGCTTCCAAATCCAATACGTCTTTTACAGAACTGCTTCCAAATGCAACACGTGTTTTACAGAACTGCTTCCAAATGCAGCATGCGTCTGCAGCATTGCTTCCAAATCCAATACGTCTTTTACAGAACTGCTTCCAAATGCAACACGTGTTCTGCAGCATTGCTTCCAAATCCAATAAGTGTTTTATAAAGCTGCTTCCAAATGCAACATATATTTTATAACATGCGTCTGCAGCATTTGTGTCAAGTTTAAATTCATAAATCAAACGTAGTTGAAAAACATTAGACTTCCCTTGATATCCTTGTGCCAAGACATCAACCTGCCAACTACTCCAAGGAACCGTGCAAATTCGGTCGTTATAACCGATAGTCGTTATAAGCAGGAGCAGACTGAGCCGGTTCGCCCTTATGGACGATAGGACACAAGATCTCCGAAAATCCAAGATCTGCGACTTTGAGAGGACAAAATCAGACCCAGGTTACAAGCTGTATTTTTTTAAACTGTTGTATGTATGGTAATGCATTTTGATATTTACTCTACACTTATATAAAAACATGTATTTGTATTTTCTTATTTTTAAAACTTCTTGAACCGTATCAGGGTATTTTGTGTATTACCCCAAACAATCAATATTTATTAATTTAAATAAATATATTTTAATTTTGAGATATTTCCAAGTTTCAGTGTCTTATTAGTTTCCAGAAATTTTTGATCTTTGTTTAAATAAGGAAGCTAAGCAGATAAGCCAATTAAAATTATATGGATGTTTTTCGTTAACAGTTTTTACGTCAAAAAACGCAAACAGTTTTTATACACGTAAATAGTCCCAAAAACGTAAACAGTTTGTATACATGTAAATAGTTCCTAAAACGTAAACAGTTTGTATAGACGTAAATAGTCCCAGAAACGTAAACAGTTTGTATACACGTAAATAGTCCCACAAACGTAAACAGTTTGTATACACGTAAATAGTCCCCAAAACGTAAACAGTTTGTATACGCGTAAATAGTCCCTAAAACGTAAACAGTTTGTATACACGTAAATAGTCCCAAAACGTAAACAGTTTGTATACACGTAAATAGTCCCAAAAAATGAAACAGTTTGTATACACGTAAATAGTCCCAAAAACGTAAACAGTTTGTATACACGTAAATAGTCTCAATAACGTAAATAGTTATCCGTGTGGCAAGCTTGTCTAAAACTATTAAAACGTTTTTGGAGCATATCATGTGCAATAAATCCTGAATTACCTTGGATTCGTTACAAAAGCCAGAAGGCGGGAGATAAGGATGTTAACCATCTACTACAAGGCCGAATATGTAAATAATATGTTTTTCATAGTATACAGTTCATGATGGGATGTTAAATGTTATATATTTTATTATGAAAGCACGTGTTATCTTTCAAAAAGATCGTATCAAAAGTATAATAATATTATCTAAAGTATAAGCAATCTTACCTAAAGTAAATTATCGGGAGCATCTTATCAATATATTATATAAAGCGGAAATATATAATCTAAAACACAAATTCTCCTCAAATATGGAATTGATCTTGCAATATTACTTTCGTTTCAGAACCTAAAAAGAAATATGCTAAAAACAGAACATTTTCCATCAAGCCATGAAGTAATATGCAATTCCTACTTCTAATGACAATTACTCATCTTTAAAATGGCTTAATCAGTTCCGAAACAAATATATCGGTGTTGATAATGCACATAAAAATGTACAACCTACTGACCAAATGTAAACACATTTTAGGGGGATTATTTAAAAATAACTATTTCTTAAAAGCTATTTCAAAATGGCGTCGGTCTTTATTGTGAATTTGGCTTTTTTCCAACATGTCATAAAATTTTGGATCACTTCTTATAAATATGTATTTACCCTAATTAACCTGAAAAATGTCATCTTAATGATGCTAAGTATGGTATCTGGTCTTCCGTAATGAGAGATCAGAGACATTATGGTTTCCCTCTTACAGACAGCCCATTAGCTTTTGTTATTTTCAAAGCTTATCTCCAAAACAAGAAAATATCTTCTGATGCTTTAGTTAGAACGTAGATGCGTAAAGAGCTCCTATATCTTACTTTCTATGCTAATTTTTTTTTTAAACTGCCTTAGAATTTTAATTCCCTTGGATTTTCTTGGAATGAAATGCCTAATATTGCCGAAAAAATATAAATTAGTCGTCGTTTAACAAAAATCGAACTTAAGTTCGCTGTATATTATTTTTAAATATGTACATATAATTTTGTTTATGAGAGTTACAAATTTAGAATTTATTATTATTATTATTATTGTCAACAATAAAAGTATTATCGAAAATACATATTTAGTCAGCAGTTGCAACCAATTATTATATTAATTACACAATTCCAAGTAGAACATTTCTGGCGTCGACAAAGCAAGCATATATATTTCAATTTGCTATTTTTTAGCTTACATAATTATGGACCATCAAAATGAAGAAAATTTTCCAAATAGAAATATCAAATGTTTTCTTTTATATCAAGTCATCACTGATGATTCTATTTTTTTTCCTTTTGCGACTTTCATTTTCTAAATGAGTTATATTCATTCAGTATAAAGGACTGTCGTACTGCGATTGATTGATTGATTGATTGTTTGGCTTTTTTATGGCGCAAGAGCATCTGGGCTATACTGCGCCAAACATGGTAATGTCGTACTGCGAAAGGCGCACAATGCGTGCTCTATTCTTAAACTATAATCAGAACTTTTTATACTTCGTTACCTGCTAAGTGACGCAAGCGATGTTTGTAACGCAGATATCAGCTTGTTGGAACTACAACTGTTTTTTCTTATTTCTGAAGAGGTAAAGAGTATTTTCCATCATGAATCACAATTCGTGGCTTGCAACATTTATTTGTGGTTCACAATCATTCTTAATTTTTGAGCATAAATATCTAATACCTAATATAATACACTATAATACAATATAAATATAATATAAAATGCAATATAGATATAATATAAAATATAATATACTATGATACATTATAATATAATATAAATATAATATATACTATATTGATACAATATAATATGTATGCAATATATAATATACTAAATAATATGTTAACTTGCCCGAATTAATAACCGTTACAAGAAAAATTAATAATATAGGGTATAATTTTTGTTTCTTATGTCTATTGATTTTTTATATCTGGCAACTAAGTCCATCCAACGATAAAATAAATATTCATTGCGTATTATAAGGCAATTTAGATATTTGTAAGTAGGTCAGACGTTCACTTACGAAACCTCATTCTTAATAAATAGTAATATAAATAGTACGAAGAGTTTGGAGCTATATAAATTTTAAAGCAATTGAGGATATACATCTTTCAAAATGAAGATTAAATGAAAGAGAAAAAAACAAGAAAGGTTAGAGAGAAACTGAGCGAAAGAATTGTCAAAGAACCATACTTTTAAACTAAGAAACAATTGGTATTGAATAAATCATGAAGAACAATAAAACACTACGCCAACACTTTAGAAATGGAGCACTCTCTCTCTCTCTCTCTTTCTTTCTCTCTTTCTCTCTCTCTCTTTTTCTCTTTGTCCTACTCTCTTTGGGTCCATAAGACATATAGGCTGTTTGTGACCAATGTAGGGTTTGGAGGCTTGTATGACGACAGATTTAGAAGTGGGGTCTAAAAGCATCCTAAAAATAAGTACCTACATATACTCATTCAACTCTTCAAACTTGTAGTAAACTATAAAATAGCCCAAAAAGTAAAACTTTTCAAAATTCTCTAGATGCCTGATCAAAGTGAGCAACTAAATATCAACGGAAAAAAAAACGCCTGTTGGGGTCCCTAACTAGGGCCCTGGCTACTTGCGGGCCCTGTATAGTGGGTAATCAGGTCCTGGCTCTGTTGGCTTCTCTGTGATAAAAATAATCAATTCTTTCACCGAAGTAAACTATCGGGCATCCTAATTCATCATTGTAAAAAGTAGTGTGTCAAAAGTTCAGCTCATGGACATAAAACGGACGTTAAGGCGTATAAAGACGGACGATCAATCAAAATTGCTCAGGTTTTGATTGTTTCCCTCTTTGGAACTTTTATTTCTATTCATTTTTTTCCATTGTGATCAAATCTATGCAATAAAGCTTCTCCAAGGACTGTCATGTTCTGTTTATTATTTTTACATTTGTACAGATTGTCGAAAAAATATTATAGATTAACGATATTCACAGTGTAAAAATACAAGTTATTATGCGTGTGGAAGGTAGTTGCTAGAAATTGCGAATAATGCTTAATACTTCCTCTCATTTTCTACCACACACGATAAACTACATATTTTGATGCTGTTGAATTATGTGTTAGGTGGGAATATTCCTGTTAGGCTGGCACAATGGCCAAATTGCTGTTTTGCTATAGCGGAGTTGGTATCCTATATTAGTTAATATTATTGGCAGTACAAGGTTAATATAGTGGCAATCAATATAGCAGTACGGCAATTAATATCGTGATATAACTATAGTAGTACAGCAGTTAATATAGTGATATAACAGTTAATGTAGTAGTAGTACAGCAGTTAGTGTAGTGATATAATAGTTAATATAGTGATATGACGGTTAATATAGTAGTACAGCAATTAATATAGTGATATAACAGTTAATGTAGTTGTACAGTAGTTAGTGTAGTGATATAATAGTTAATAGAGTAGTATAGCAGTTAATATAGTGATATACTAGTTTATATAGTATTATAACAATTGCTATAGAATCTTCTGGTAAAACTTTATATTGTCTTGTTAAACCAACTACTATATTAGTTAATATGATAGTTATGATTAATATACATTAGTTAGTAGGAAGAGAGAGTGAAATGATGGTATAATAGTTACCTGTAGTACCAGTTATATAATTTTTGTACAGAGAAATAAACGTTCTTCAGTAAATACACTCTATAACAAAAAAATCCACTCACCAAGAAGGAGTTGTCCGATTGTAATGAAATTTCGTATGCAAAGACATTTTGACCGAACATGCAAATGATTAAAATTTGGTGTCCAATGAATGAATAGCGGGAACTCCAGCGCATCGGAACTGCGCATTCAGCAGGTGTATATAAGGAGCGATTCTCAATATGTGGTCAAAATTTCTGTTGCATTTTGACTGCGGATATCTTACGTCGACTGTAACAATGCCTCGCCGAAAGATTCGTGCTCATTACGAGCATATGTCAGAGTTTGAAAGAGGTTGTGCTATCGGATTGAAAGAGGCTGGTTGGACGAATCGAAGAATCGCTGGACATGTGGGTCGAAGCGATGCGGCGATTGGACGGTGCTGGCAAGAGTGGGTCAACAACGGCAGATGTCAGCGTCGGGACGGCAGCGGTCGACCTAGGGCCACAACAGAACGGGAAGACAGAGCGATTGTCAGAGCAGCTGTCACAGCACCGGATTCGTCGTTATCAACTATCCAACGTGTGGCCCGCACACATGTGTCCAACATGACCCTCTGCAGACGACTGAGAGAGCGGAATTTACGCTCGCGCCGACCGTTACGCCGCTTACCTCTCACGCCTTTACACCGTCAAGTCCGATTACAGTGGTGCCGGGCTCGATCAACTTGGAACTGCGCTGACTGGGGACCATATGAGTACCTCTAGGGGAGAGGGCTGAGAAACATTAAGAGTACTTCTAGGGGGCTGAGAAAAATTATTACCTCCTTCTCAAAGCTGTCGAGAATTTTAGTGAATGTACAAGATACCAAAACGCTACAAAAATAATTGATACTGCTTGACAATTAGTAATGAGCTAGTTAAATAAGTAATAAGCTAGCTATTAAGTACCTTATTTTAAAATGTGACAGTAAATTTTTTTAAAATAAATACATAGCAGAATTGGGGAAATCAAATTTTTGAACGGCTAGGGGGGATCGAGAACCTCCCTGCTTCCCTATATGGGCGCCCATGGTCTTTAGTGTGGTCTTGTGTTTCCTGTTTCCAACTGTGTCCTGACGACAACCGCAGACGTGTCTGGAGACGTCCAGGGCAGCGTGGGGATCCTGCCCTTACTATCGCACGCCACACATGCCCACAACAGGGCGTTATGGTCTGGGGTGCCATCTCCTTTGATAGCCGGACCCCTTTGGTGGTTATTTCTCGCACAGTTACAGCACAGCGGTACGTAGACGACATTCTACGACCGGTTGTGTTACCGTTCCTTTTGCGACACCCTGGACTTACGTTTCAACAAGACAATGCCCGGCCGCACACGGCACGTGTTGCTATGAATTGTCTTCAAGCTTGCCCAACACTTACTTGGCAATCTAGGTCTCCTGATCTCTCTCCCATAGAGCACATTTGGGACGCTATGGGAAGGCGATTGCAACCATCCCGGAATGTTGACGATTTAGCCCGACAGTTGGAGACAATTTGGCAAGAAATTCCGCAGGACACCATCCGGGATCTTTATCAGTCTATGCCACGCCGGGTGACAGCTTGCATCCAGGCCAGAGGTGGACCAACGCCTTATTGACTTCCTCCCTTTGTAACGGTCAAACTCTGCAATAAATCATTCAATTGTTCTGAAATTTTAATCCTTTCTTTTTCTATGTATGTTCTTCACATCCACCAATTTTTATCGAAATCGGACAACCCCTTCTTGGTGCGTCGATTTTTTTTTGTTATAGAGTGTATATTAAATCGCATTTAAAGAATTTTTGCAGCTCGAAATTTTTTTGTGAGATCTTAATTACATTTTTAGTTTTCATATCATTCATATTAAGATAGTGAATCATAAGAAAGTAAAATAATGAAACTTATATATTAAAATAAAAATTAATTTATCTCCTTTTATCGTCAACACATAATTTCCAAATATATCTAAGAGGTAATGAGAGTAATGTAGTTGCGAAAATACACCTCACAATATGAATTTAAATTTGATCATTATAATAAAAAATTATGGTAAGAATTGAAAAAGGGAAACTAAAAATTTAAATGGAACATACTGAAATATAGTTAAAATAATAGTAATTACAGTAAACTTTTCAATAATGTTGTGGCAGTACATATGAGTAACGGCGCATGAACACACAAATACAAATGGCATTTCAGGAAAAGTAAAATTATAACTCATAGCATCTAACCCACCTAATGTTTTCACCGAACACCAAATTCGTCTTCGCGCGATGTTAATCTCTACCATACATGACACATTTTTAATTAACTCTTGATGTACATAACGTTTTTCCCTTTTCTCTATGGAATAGAATCCCCTCACTCAGAAAGCCAGTACATCCAGAAATGACAAATTTCCTCCCCATTCCTGTTCTATTAATTATTTATATTCGAAATGACAAAATTATCACAAAATTTGGTAATTTTAGTTGCTCTCTTGAACGTGTCCACTTTTAAATATATATAACTTCAATTACATATTTATTGTGCGTTCGCGCAGACCTGACGCCTGATACCGTTAGCAGACGGGTTAGTCCATTGCAGTTTAGGGAAGGGCGTCTTGCCGAAACTGGTTTTCCGCGAGGGAAAAACCAGTTCCTCCAAGACGGCCTTCCCTAAACTGCAATGGACTAACCCGTCTGCTAACGGTATCACGCGCCAACTGAGCGCGAATGCACAGTACATTGTCACTTGTATGAGGGAGGATCGAAAAGTAACATACATTTTAACACTGGCAACTCTGACCACATGAAACCTTTAGACCCTCCAGAGATTTAGTGGTAACTGTGCCGTTCAACCGCGTTCGACTCCTAAGGTGCTAGGAAAAAAGAACACTTGTCATATAACTCCTGGCCAGTGGCGGCTCGTGACTTCAAGAACGGGTGAAGCGGCGAGCCCCACCTCCATCTTTCAAAGAAACAGGAAAAGTGGCCAATAAATTTCCGTTTTCTAGCAAAATAATTGTATTTATTATGACTGATATATACATATAATTTAAAAAGATGGGCGTATTTAAATAATTCAATTATTTACACATAATAGATCTTTCAATACAAAAAGTGCGCATGCACTAGTACTTGCATAAAATTTAAATATTATTAAAACATATAAAACTATAATAATCATATTGTATTAAACTGTCATAAAGTCTCCAATCTGTCGTTAGCAGACATACGCAATATAAAACATATGAACATTATTACAAGTTAACTAGGGCGAAAACATTCAAGAAGCAATCCAAAATTTTGAAGCAGCTTATGAAAAAATGTACGCTGTTTTCTTAAAGTATTTTGTAAATATATTTTTAAAACAACCACTCAAAAAACGTTATTTCCTGTCAATATTTTGAATAATGTCATCAAGTCCCTTTCTCAAATGATCAGTTTAGTTCATAGATAAGTAATCGCTTTCAGATCGATTTTATTGTAATGGTCAGATGGAAAAGTAATGTAATTATATCTTACCATATTTATTTTTTAACTAGGAGAAATAGCGATGATAATGCAGGATAACGTATTTCTTCTTGACTATATATTAAAGCGTTAAAAAATTAACGTTTCATCCTTAAGTGATGGCATCATATATGAGGCCTTTATAGATGCGACTTTGTTTTAGAAGGCCACTGTCCTTTGTCACCCCCATCCCACCCTTGGAGCAAATAACCAGCTTCAAATACGTTTTACATTTGTTCAGTCTTGGCCTGAGTAACAGTTTATAAGATAATTGATGCACAGAATCTGCCAATGAGCAGTGAAATTCATTTATTTGGGTTACTTATTTAGAGTGGAATGTAAAATTGCTAACTTTTAAGTGTATATACAAAGAAATTCATGTGAAAAGTACGATTTATACTTCTCAAAGAAAATCTCCATTGGAAACAATAGAAATTTATTAGTACTAGTTCAAAGTTATTGAAACGCTGATTACGAATCTGTAAGTGCTTTGACGATGAATTGTCAGTAATAGATTATTTTGGAGACTTCGAATTACACTGGGTGTCTATGTAAAAAAATATATTTCTAAATGCTCTGTAAAGGGGGACAAACTACAATCGGCCTAAATTCTATTTTAGACAAGAAACTGGAAATTGTACTACATCTAACACACATATATTAATGTTTGAAAAACGTCGGCACGTGACCAAATTCGACTCCAAAAAATGTCTTGATTTTTCCATTTGAATTTGAACATATTCTCGATGCTTTTCGAGCATTAATTCAGGTGTATTGTGCAACATAGTGTTGGAGAGGTGCCCTGTATATTTACCATATGTAAAAATCACATGCGCAATTAAGGATAGCAGTGCGACGCTAGTACAGAAGTCTTCCCTGGAGTGGCACGTTTGTATCACGTAGAAGTTAGGTGGAATATGAAACTAAATAAACCCAGGGCAAAGTGCTGAGCGATTTGTTGATTGTACTACTTTCATTTACCCTTGATTCAATTTATTAAATAACACTTTTTCCATGATGTTAATTATACTTCTAATATTTCCAACACATAGCTTTAAGTTCCTTTTCCGAAAATAGAATTTAGATCACTTGTGGCGCTCTTTTCAAAAATCGCAGAAACCATATTTTTACCATAGACTCTAATTGTAAGAAAGATGGCTGCATTTCATAAAAATACCCATGATAGTGATCGAAAACTATCAGTTCTCTAGAATTTTTAGCAAGGATTATAAATATGTAAAGATTTTAAAGATGCGACTTCGGGAAGTGGCTTTCAAATCGGAATGTTCTCGGAATCCTAAACTGTATTATATAAACTATGTTTCTCCTATAATTTGAAATCAAAAAGAAAAAGTCACTGCCTTAGGTCACATTTTCACAAGCTTTATATATATTCATAATCAGCACTGAAACTTATTTTACTATTATATGTATTGTATATATATATTATATATTTTACCTACTGCTGATAAAGTTCGATCAATCTCAGAGGAATTTCCATGTGACTTTTTTTCACAATGGAAGTCTATAATAGACAACAAGGTTTCTACGATTTCTGAAAACGGTACCAGAGGTAACCACATTTTTATTTGTGAGGAAACAAATAGAAGCTATGCTATATCTAAGCAAGCGCGGTTACGGGGTGTCACAAGGGTCATGACCCATCCCAAAAATATATTTTTTCACTGTAAAAAATTCCAACTTTCATGAAAAATGAAGGGTGTTATTCCAAGACCATTGCAAATTCTGTCCTTGACTCCCCCCAAAATGAAAGCCTGTGTCCGCTCCTGCATCGAAGCCACTAGATTAACTTTCGGGAAGTGTCTGAAACATGTTTGAAATCAGCTTAATGTTAATCAACTAAGTGTACGCTTGTGTTAATGAATTAAATAATTAACTCGTTGATTTAGGATTTAATGAATTACCGTTATTTGATTATCTCAGTAAGTTTTAACTGAAAAATAATTAATGGTATTCTTGATAAGCTGTTACAAATGGGAATAAAATGAAATTGAAAAGTTACTTACAACCTGGTAGAAACTAAACACTTATAAACGATTCCAAACACCTTACAATAGTGGTAAATAACATCCTTATGTTAGATAGATTTTGATTTGGTATTTAAATCATTTATTATTAAAGTAGATTTTCATTAAAAGGCGCGTGATGTATTTAATTTTTAAATGTTAATTATCTAGAAATTACTTTCTTAATAGTATGGGGCGGTTACCCAGGTTCAAGAAATAAAATTGCCAAGTACAGACAACAATGATACAAAAACCAAAATAATTTATTTAAAGAACCATTAATTTATTCATCGTAAAACAATTAAAATGCATTTAGACAATTCTTTTATGCTATAAATTTTGTCCTTCACAACAAAAAAAAAATTACTGTCTAATTTACTCTCATATGAGATTTTCAGATTATCAATTTACATTTACAACATTGACCAATTTTTTCAAAAGTACATTTCCAACTATGGGGGGTTTCTATTGAGCGAGAAATAAAAAAAATAACTTGGCTAAAAGAGAAAATTTCAGAATTTACATTATAGAAAAATAGAAGGCTAATCATCATCAACACAGAACCCTGGACTTGGTTCGCTTCATCTCCATTTCTGGTCTTGAAAATTTATATCTCCACCATTTTGTTTCACGCCAGCCTACCTTAAGGCATGTTTTTTCCTTGAGAGATGGACCCAGATTAACTCGCAAGACATTTTCGAAGCGCCTCGAAAGTTCTGGTCTCCACGATTAGAATGACGCCAACGCCCATATAGTATCGCCAAATTATTATTATTATTATTTTGCAGTGAAGATGGCTTATTCCACTCCCTTCCTGGAGGAATGCAGCCAATGCTTGGCGAGTACGTATGCAGAGTGCACCTGCAGTCAACACGTGACTTTCCCGTAATTTGAAACTAGTTGGTGTTGGCCGTGATGACTGAAGAAAATTATAAACATTTGAAGTTTGTGTGGAATTTTAAATTACAACAGAGAGGGCAGGTAAGAGAAAGCGGCAGTTAGAGGATAGTTTGGAGTGAGGATTAGAAGTTGCTGACATTTTAGGAAACAGGGAAACACGTGTTAGTTTGAAACTACGGAAAATGAATGTTCAAATGCCAAATGGCTTACATCTGTGCTTTAACATTATGACTCACACTGTCGAGAGTATAATCACACACTTTAACAAAGACTTACAAGTCAATGATATTAAATGAAATTTTTAAAACTTAACTTTAGTTAGTGGGTAAAAATATTAATAAGTGTAGAACAGAAATTTCTAAATTGGTAATTATTATAACCACAAGGCTGAAATTAATAAATCAATGTAACAAAAATTAATAACATTATTACATAATCAATACATAGAAGATAATTATTCATCACATTTCACAACAAAACATAAAATACTTCATACTTAGTTATTAAACTTCTTTCCCTTCAAAAATGATAAATAGAATTATTATTTTTACATTAATGATAACGATTGAAGTTACATAATTGTTCTCGTATCTGTAGCACTAAATTTCAACATATTTTATTTTATATTGGTTGACTAAAGAAAGAAAAAAAAAGAAACAGAAATTTTCACTGAATAATAAGTTTTTGTTTAAAATGATTTTTCCAATTGAAAAGTTAATTCACAGAGTTTATCTTGTTTGCAGCAATTTTAAGCTCTTGAAAAAATAATGTTTTTCTTTGGATGGGAAAGTTCTATAATTCGTTGTGTCCTGGTACTTTATTTACTGTCAGGTTTGTATGTAGCTTGTTAAGCAGCATCAGGTTGGAATGTGACAGGTAAACAACAGTGGAGGCATTTGTGACAATTTCAACTTTGTTTACAAGTAGGCAAAGACTGAAATAAATAAGAACAAAGCGACAGTAACTGGACTAATAATAAATCAAATTAAATAAAAAAAAAAATACTCACAATGTGGAGAGAGAATGGGTTGGCCTAGTTACATGTATTTTGAAATTTGAATAAGTGATTTAATATTTTATATATATTTGTATTTTATTTTTTTTGCATAATTTTATGAAAGACAATTTTGATTAATTTTCAACTCAACATTTGTTACGCACTCGATGAAGCACACCTCCACATATATGTAACCATTTTAATTTTATCCAAGGACCATAATTTCATCATTCGATGGCAGCGAGAAATTCACTTATCGCTATAGATTAATTTGCTTGCAATCTGTTTAATTTGCCTGAGGAGCAGGGCTAAAATTACTTACGAATTCACTCAACTTTCATAAAATTGCCACGTTCTCAGCTTTCTGTGAGATTGCGAATTCCTCAACTTTCATAAAATTACTTACGAATTCACTCAACTTTCATAAAATTACTTACGAATTCCTCCAACTTTCATAAAATTGCTGATTTCACTCAACTTTCATAGAAATTGCACAATTTATCAACTTTCATAAAATTACTTACGAATTCCCTCAACTTTCCTTAAAATTACTTACAGATTCACTCAACTTTCATAAAATTACTTACGAATTCCTCAACTTTCATGAGTACTTACGAATTCACTCAACTTTCATAGGTACTTTGAATTCCTCAACTTTCATAAAATTACTTACGAATTCACTCAACTTTCCTTGGAAATTACTTACATTCCATCGGCACCATAAAATTACTTACGAATTCACTCAACTTTCATAAAATTACTTACGAATTCACTCAACTTTCATAAAGTGCTTACGAATTCACTCAACTTATAAAATTACTTACGAATTCACTCCAACTTTCATAAAATTACTTACGAATTCACTCAACTTTCATAAAATTACTTACGAATTCACTCAACTTTCATAAAATTACTTGTACTTATCGGAATGAGAGATTGATTGTTGAAGTTTCATGTCTCAAGAAGAACAAGGATCATTCTGCATCAAACAAAGTAAGGCCGTACGTTCGGTTTTAAGCCACATGGAAGGAATGAAATTCTAAACAGAAATTCTGAACAATGCAAAAATTTTAGGAGAGCTCTCCTACAAGGGAACGTCGTACAATTTAATTATGAATAGGTTGCCACTGTATTACCGCACACTCTTTTAAAATGCAAAAGTTTTAACTGGGCCAATATGCAACTTATTTTTATAATTGTTAGAAACTTGCCAGTTTGAACATACTTTAGAAACGTGGTATAATTCTAAATGTTCGACTACGCAGGTTCAGATAGTTGAAAATATATGGAATTGAGTTTAATAATAATAATAATAATAATAATAGTAGAAAGGATATAGCAGGAGCCCGCTTTCGGCGTTAGTGGCTCTGGGCGAGACATATTTTAACGGCTCTCAAAAATGTTTTAACGTAACACAACGATAAAAAAATTGACCGGTGTTTAGCATCACAAAATAAAGTTCTTCACTCTTCCAGACGCTAAAGATAAAGAGAAGATAACGAAGTTCAATTAAAAATAGACATTTCTTGACAAAGTTTAGCTAGGTATGTATCAATTACTTGGCATTTCTTGCTTAACTTTAATGTCGTGGATAAATAAAAGAGTTTCATTTAGGTCTACTGCGGCATTATAAACACAAAGAAAAACCTGAATTTTGTGAAATTGAGTGCAATAGTAATACAAACGGCAAGCAAGCAGACACTTTGGTCACCATGAACTCAACTCTCCTTCTGGACAGAAGACAGAATTCATGCTCATTGATAATTTTGATAATCGGAATATTGTGCGATTGAATGCAATATTAATATAAACGGCAAGCAAGCAGACACTTTGGTCACCATGAACTCGACTGCCTTTCTAGACAGAGGACAGAATTCATGCTAATTGATAATTCAAATAACCGGAATCCTGTGCGGTTGAATTCAATAGTAATACAAACGGAAAGCAAGCAGACACTTTGGTCATCACGAACTCAACTGTCTTTCTGGACAGAATTTATTGTAATGACGATTCTGATAACAGGAATCCTATGCGATTGAATGCAATTGTAATACGAACGGCAAGCAAGCAGAAACTTTAGTCATCACGAACTCAATTGTCCTTCTGGACATAATTTATGTTAATTTATAATTAGGATATCCGGAATCCTGTACGTTAGTGCGGTAGTAATACAAACGGAAAGCAAGCGAACACTTTGAATATCGCAAACTCAACTGCCTTTTCTAGACGAGGACAGGATTCATGCTAGTGATAATTCAAACAACCGGAATCCTGTGCAGTGGGTGCAATACAAACAGAAAGCAAGCGAACACTTTGGTCATCACGAACTCAACTGTCTTTCTGCACAGAGGACAGAATTTGCTAATGACGATTCTGATAACAGGAATCCTATGCGATTGAATGCAATTGTTATACGAACGGCAAGCAAGCAGAAACTTTGGTCATCACGAACTCAATTGTCCTTCTGGACATAATTTATGTTAATTTATAATTAGGATATCCGGAATCCTGTGTGAGTGAGTGCAAACTCAACGCAAAATATTTGTTTCTATCTTTCACGAAATATTAAATTTCGAAAGTACTAAGTGTTAGTAGGTATATAAGGCCTATAGCCAAGCCGGGGCCAGAGGGGCGTGGCCTCAGTTGCCCCCTCTAGCTACTTGACTATATACAGCAAAATCTGTGGGTGCCCTGTGCCCATATGACCTTTGCCTTGACCCAGTTGCCCCTTCATCTTGGCTACAGGCCTGACGTGTATTATTATTATGATATACGATAAACGTACTTTTTTCTTCCTTTTTTTTTTTTTTACTTTCTTGGACATAAATAAGAGATTTTTTTTAGTTTTGGACGTAGCTCCGTCCATTCCAAACCCATCACTAGTCATGCCTGGTCAACAAAGGATTTTATCCTTTTGTCGCTTCTTTCAAACTTCTTGACGTGTTCAATAGCATTTCTGGGAGCTTGCTCTATTATTTGACAGCAAAACAGGCGCTGAAATCTTTCTACAGAAACTTGAATCTGGAGTCAGAAAAAAATGCAATAGACCCAAAAGAGAATTTTTCAGGTCGAACGACGATGGGCTTTCAGGCTATTCTTCAAGGATTTCCACAAATGTATCTTTTTTCACCTTGTTCGTATTTCATAGCTATTGAATGATTTATAAACCATTCATTCTTCTTGCGTAATTACTTTTTTCCAAATAATAAAAGAAGAACTACTACATAAAGTGCCTATAGCAATTTTATTATCTGCATATAAAATCATTTCTGGACTTGTTACATGCTACTTTTATAAAAATTGAACTTTTAACAGCATAGGGTAGATCAGAAAATCCTGTTCTTGAACTATTCTCACTTTCAATATTTATTAATGTCATATTTAGTTTTGTGAATTTAATCATTCAAATAATGAACAACACAAATATGTTTTTTACACTGTAATTATTTTATAGTAAGACCATCAGATGCAAATTTTAGGTTTTTTTTGCGAAATCCCTTTGGCGCTGCGGAAATATTTTATTATTCTTACCAATTTGAATTACAACAGCTTATATATAAATATATCCAATATATATAATCGGTTATCAAAGAGAATAATTCTTTTAAATGATTCTTTCAATCGAAAAAGAAAATACATGTTTGATTTAAAAATCCCAACTTATTTAAAAATTTCTTTATCATTATCTGTACGAGGTCCATCCCTAAAAGCCATTCCGTTTGTACACACCGCTCACGAACTTGAAAGTATCTAGGCCATGAATGAGTGGTCACTGCCTTGTATTCGAGTAGTCACTGCCTTGTATTCGAGTAGTCACTGCCTTGTATTCAAGAACAAAGTCAGGATTTTTCTATACTTACCACTCTTATTTTAACCACATGGTATTTTACTGTCAATTGAAGACAAAATAGTGTTAGTCGTTTCTATGTAGGGGTACCAAACAAGCGATTAACATCACAGACGCCCACATGATTTCTAGAGGGGACTGAGAAAAATTATTGCCTCCTACTAAAGTTGTCGAGAATTTTAATGAATGTACAAGATACCAAAATGCTACAAAAATAATTGATACTGCTTGACAATTAGTAATGAGCTAAAAAGTACAGTGATCTCTCAATTATGCGTGGACGCAGGAGACAGCTAAAAAAAACGCGAATGAGAGATGCGCATACGCAAAAAACCATAAAAGGGAATTTAAAAGTGAAATATTAATGCATTGTACTACATTATATTGTTAATTAATACTACGTATGTATACACTACTGAAAAATGCAAATAAGATTAGTTTCAAAATGCGATGAATTTATTTTTTAATGATTTATTGTACTATGTATTTTTTTAAGAACATAAAGGAAATGGAAATGCTTACATACCCAAATTTCGTTTTACTCCTATTACTACTTTCTTACAAAATAATTTACAATCGAGGATTGTTTTTGTTTTCGTGAATTTTCAAAATGAGTGTTTCCAAGTCCATCAAGACGTGAAAAAGTTCCTTCACTTCCTGGATTTAACTGAAAATAGTCACGCAGTATTTCTAATGCTTCTGACGCTACTGTGTTAGTTGGAGGAACTTTTGCCACATTTTCTTCATCATCGTCGTTCGCCTCTTCATCTTTGTCACCACCATTTATTTCAGCTGCAATGTCTCCAGTTTCCCGCAATTGAGCTGTGATCAAATTTTCATCTACGTCAACGAATTTGTTGAAAATACACGTAGCGAGTCCATCGGATACAGTATGCCAATCTTCTTCGTTTATGTCATTTTCACTTTTATTTTCCGGCTTCTCACATTCATTTTCTGCTGGAAACGATAATTCTGCTTTCTTAAAGCAGCTTCTAATATACTTGTCGGTGACGTTTCTCCATGATGAGCACAACGTATGAATTGCATCAAGGACGGCAACTTGCTTCAATTCGTCTTTTGTTGCATTTTTTGTTTGTAAAGTAGCCAGAAGTCCACGGATTAAAGTTTTTCTATAGTGCACGTTCACACAACGAATGATACTAAGATCCAAAGGCTGAATCTTGCTCATGCAATTCGCAGGAAAAAAACACAACTTTCGTGTTGTTGAAAGTTGGAAGATCTTGTGGGTGAGCAGGAAACTGTTCCACGAATAAGAGAACTTTCCGTTTTTCTTTGTTCCATTTTTCTGTCGAATTTATGAAAGAAATCCAAGAAAATGTGCTATGTCATCCACGCCGTTTTGTTGCTAGTGTAGTCGCAAGGAAGCTTCTTCACATTCGTAAGTAAAACAGCGAGGTTTGTTTGATTTGCCAAGGACCAATGGCGGGAATGTTTCCGAACCATCTAACACAGCAAGACAGTTAGTCTTTCTTTACTTTTTTCCCCATCATGGCATGGTTCTCCTTTGAATGTTAAGGTTCTGTCAGGCATCATTTTATAAAAAAATCCAGTTTCGTCACAATTGTAGATGTTTTTCGGTTCGTATCTGTTTACTAAAGTAGACGAGTCTTCTTTCCATTGTTCTACAGTTTCTTCATGGACACTCACACTTTCCCCAGAAAGGACACCAATTGCCAAGCTATGCCTATTTTTGAATTTTTCAATACATTCATGTGATGCAGAAAAGTTTTTTATTTCAAACTCTTTGACAACTGTACGGCCTTCTCCCTTAGAAGCTCAACGTTAACAGGAATGTTCAAGGCACAAGCTTCTTTAAACCACAGCATTAAAACTTTCTCAAATTCTTTGTACTTTCCGCCTTGAATTTTGCTTCTTTTCTTCGACTGAATTCCACATTCTCGAGGAGCTACTATTATCGCCTCCTAATTTTTTAAAATCCCTCTCAATGTCGATTCTAGAACATTAAAATGCTCTGCTAAAGCTTTTTTCAAGGTGCAAGGATTTTCTTCGAATTTTTTAATAACATCCATTTTAAACAAAAGCGACAGTTTTCTTCTTTTCGCCATTTAAAAACGTAACCATCTAACCAAAACTCCAAAGATTGTTCTTTCCTTAGCGATCAATGCCACGTGGTACGTACCGAACTAACCTCTCTAATTGGCTGCGACTTTTACTGACGTCAATCACAAGAACTCCCCCACATACGCCCCTGTGTATAAGGTAGAGTAATGTGTTCATGGAATCTGAACAATAGGGGAAGGGCGAGGGAATGCATTCCTACAAGCAGAACAAAACTCGTAAAATTCTTGCGATAAGCAAAACCTGACTACTTGAGGTACTACCTACTTTTTGAACTGAGAATTTTTTTGCAACGCGCATAAGTGAGACGTGCTTTTTCAATGCGGCGCATAAATGAATAAGAGTTATCATCGTTTTCCTATATCCCTGCCAGGACCGCGGAAAAATCGCGCATAAAAGAGAGCCCGTATAAGTGAGGGATCACTGTACATTATTTTAAAATGTGACTGTAAAACTTTCGAAAGTAAATGCATAGCAGGTTCGGGCAAATCAAATTTTTAAACGGCTAGGGGAAGCTCGAGCCCCCCCCCTTCTTCCCCCATATGGGCGTCCATGCACCCCACTACACATTTACATACGCCTAAACTTACTCTGTACTCAAACTCAAACCTAGCAAGTCAGAAGGCGGTCATTATGTAAGCTGGACCATAGGGGCGCATTCAAGGATAAAGTAGCCCATACATTTTGTTTTTTTCTTGTACACTTTGTGGGTAGTTTCAAGTTTGCAATTACGTTTACAACAATCCATATTGTCGGTAGTTACAAAATAAGACCAATAACATGTTTTTCAGTGCAACAAATCGCAGTTAGCATGAAATGTACTGTTAAATTTGCAATCAACGCATAGAGTGTAATGGAGGAAGGTATATAGTGGGAATATGGGTTATAATTAGTGGTGGACAAAGTCGTTCGAAGACAGAATCACCCAACGAGTCGGCTCGTATATATGAGATGGACAAAGTCGTTCGTTCTTTCGTTCAGCCAATGAGTTGGCTCACCTGTCGTTATAATGTTCAATGAAGGAAAAGAAGTCATTCCTAATAAGAACTTGGTAGTAGTGGCTCATCCTGAGTCAATTATACGAATTTTCTGCTAAAGTTAATGCTATAATTGGTTCCAACCGGCGTTTAAATTTTTTAACTTGTCAGTGGAATTTCTTGACTTTAAGCAACTTTGCTGCATGAAATTGCGATGGAGCATCTGGACGCAAGTCCTCTGAGATGAGTAGTACAAATCCAATGTGGACGCAAGTCCTCTGAGATGAGTAGTACAAATCCAATCTGGACGCAAGTCCTCTGAGATGAGTAGTACAAATCCAATCTGGACGCAAGTCCTCTGAGATGAGTAGTACAAATCCAATCTGGACGCAAGTCCTCTGAGATGAGTAGTACAAATCCAATCTGGACGCAAGTCCTCTGAGATGAGTAGTACAAATCCAATCTGGACGCAAGTCCTCTGAGATGAGTAGTACAAATCCAATCTGGACGCAAGTCCTCTGAGATGAGTAGTACAAATCCAATCTGGACGCAAGTCCTCTGAGATGAGTAGTACAAATCCAATCTGGACGCAAGTCCTCTGAGATGAGTAGTACAAATCCAGACCACATGAATATTCTAATTGGCGGCCGGTTTTCGCGAAGAATGCAGTTTATGATTGGTGCTCGAATACGGTAAGTATCGCAATTCGGGTGACAACAATGTTGGAAAATATATTTAAGTACATAAAATTTGATAAAAAAAAAAGGTATATTTTTCAATTGCTAACATATTTGCTTGCAAACCTGCTACGTTTACAATGTGTATGTAAAATTTGCTTTAAAATCGATATTTGTGAAAGATGTAGTTAATTTTAAATTTGCCTATGGAAGTGAGGCGCGAAAAGCTGACGAGAGTTTTTAAAAGAATTTTTATTAGTAGAATCGATGCGGCATCATTTGTTTGCGAGAGCTATCTTTTACAATTCAATGATGATTTAAACTTTCAAAGTGCTGCAACTGACAATATAAAGTCCGATTTTGAAAAGGATTAAAGATTAACATTTTATATTAGCAAAAACACGTGCAGTCGATTTCATCGCCGTCGTCAAAAAGCAAGAAAAAAAGAAGCGAAGAGAAATTATGTTACACTCTAATATATAATATATTATGTTTTTATAAAATTTGCTATCATTTGTTTGTTATTTGCTATCAGTGATTTTTTTAAATACTTAGTATCTTGGCTACCTGTGCAAACAAGCCAAAGTTTTATGAGGAATTAAAAATTAAAATTAAGATCTTGGAAATTAAAAATTTGCCTCTTACTCTGTCACTTCCCTCATATAACTCCTTTGAAAAAAATGTAAAAATGATAGGAAAAGGAATTCTAATTACATTTAATTATATTGCAAAGTACTAATTTAGTATTCGGTTTCCTGGGTTTGAACTCCAGGCATAATGTTAGCAGCCTCGCCGTAGAAAACATCTATCTCTACTAATACGGATATCTAGAAAGGTGTACCTAGAATTGCGTGGAATATAATTGCCAATGGGGCGTTTTGTTTTTTTCAGAATATGCAAATATATATATACTTATATATTTTATATTTCTATTTCCATAATTCATTTTACCATCAAATATAATGGTCTTTAAGTTTTTTACAGCGGCACATTGATCTTTATACCTGACGCATCACGATTGTTTACTTTACTTTAAATGTTTGTATTCGATATTCGATATCATTTTCATTCTGCATCTGATGATGGCTGTCCAATGGAACAGCCGAAAGCCAGGCTAATGTAATAAAATAACTTTTTACCCGCTTTACGTTGTCATATATATCGTATTATATCGTATATCGTATTATATATACAGTTTTTAAATAAGGCATTAAAGCATAAATTTGTAATAATACGGAACGTCGATGATGCGAGCCAGCAGCGCAGCAAATCAAAAATAATGAGGGGACTGAAGTGGAAATAATGGGGCTCAAGCTGATGGAATGTAAGAAAATGATGTGTTTTAATATCCACTGGTAGCCTGAGCCCTCTTCATACTTCACTGATACAAACTGTTTCGCCTCAAAATTTCGTCAACTATCATTCAAAACGCTATCAGTTAGATCGCATTTCAAGAGGTGAACAGAAATTTCTAACGATATTTAGAATAAAAAGATACACGTTAAAACCCGATATAATGATGCCACCTGTAATGATAACCTGTCTATAACGATGCCACCTGTAATGATAATCCGTCTATGGCGATACCATCTGTAAGGATAATTTGTCTATAACGATGCCACCTGTAACGATAACCTGTCTATAACTATGCCACCTGTAATGACAATCTGTCTATAACGATATTTCCCGATAGGTATAGATTATATCAGATTCAACCTTGTTTATAACTAGAGCCCGGATTATATGCAATTACATATGTACATATGCAATTGCATATTTTAGCTGTTTTTAGTGTTTTTGAATATAAATGCACAAAAACCATGAATTTCCAGAATAAATGCATATTTTAAGGGTTTTAGTAATTTTAAGAATTTTATTATTCCCTCATCCGAAAAATTTCACTCTAAAGTTAAACTTTCCTCTTACTCTTTACCTGAGCGAAAAGGTGATTAAACATTCTAACAATAGATGAGCCAAATCATTTGCTGAACGAAACAATGAACGACTTGGTCCATCTGATATATATGAGCAGACTCATTCGGTGATTCTGCTTTCGCCCGATTTTGTCCACCACTAATTATAACTCATCTTCCTTCATTACATTCTACGTGTTAATGGTCAATTTCATAGTAAATTTCATGCTAACTGCGATTTGTTGCACTGAGGAACATTAGTTACTGGCCTTAGTTGTGGCTACCGGGAAGATCGATTGTTGACACCGGTGGTGTAGTCCTAAAACGAAAAGTGGTTTAGTGCTCTTCCAAATCAAGGGTAGATCCACTTGAGGAATAAGGGACAGGGGCGGATTTAGGGGTCGGGGGATTGCTCCCTTGAATGAAAATTTAACATTGAAAAGATACAAGGTAAAGGTCCAATGAGGTATCATTTCCAAAAATCAAGTCATTAATCGCCCCCCCCCCCTTGAATGACCTCTAAATCAGTCCCTGATCAGGGAACCCCTTAACCGGCCTATAGCCCATTATTCCGATGGGGGCAGAAATTATCATTATGTATGAGTTGTTGAACTGGAATTGCAAGACCCTTCCCATCCCAAATGCCCCTCTGAATCCGACACTGCCTACAGCATATAGCTTCGGGGCATATAAGCATAAAATAATAATGTAATACAAACACAAATGCCCAAACCCAATTAAACCTGGAATGCACCTCTGAAGTGAGCTAAGAAAATTTTTAAAAAAAAGTGGATATTGTACTGAACTAGAAATTTGTCAAAGCCGAAGTATGGCTATTCTGCTCGCGGACGGTTGCTTCCAGACGCCCTAATTCAATTTATTTGTATGCACTGTGACAGTGATTTCATTCCCGTATCCAGAGGGGCGGTTCTAGGGATCGGTCCCCGCCCCCGAATCTAAATTTTTAATAAGTGTGCAAAAATACTTAAATGTACTTACTTGCCAAACTTGTAGAGGGAAGAGAAAATGAGAATGACTCAAACCTTGCCTAATTATGAAAATTGTGACCTGAAGATGTCGTTTTGCAGACCACTAATTTGAAAATCTTTTAAGGAAAAAAAACCATGGAACCATTTTCTATAAAAGGGAGGACATTACAAAAAATTAAATTTTGATGGTAAAATTACAAGATGATGCCTGAAGGCAAAATGGATATTTTCTCATTTATTTCTTGTATTATGTATTTATATTTCGTAGTTCCAATAAAGGTGATACATCTTTATTCATCGTTATTTTTGTATTTTAATTTTATTTTATAATTTATTGCAATTTATAGAGCTATTGCAAAAACATAAAAACCTGTTAGTGAATATAAAACGTGTTTTTTCTAATTAATAACTGCCAAATATAAATTTAAAATAAATATCAATGCTGAAAAATGCAAGAATTACACATTTTCCATGCTTAGTGCCCGTATTCGATGAAAATTCTATGTTAATAACAGGGTGTCTATCCAAATTCTATTTCAAACTTACCTGATTTTTCCAGGTTTCCAGACCAAATGTTAATCGATTTCCAGTCGCTAATTACAGTAAACAACACACAATGCGCCCGCGAAAATTTGCGCAATTAAAATAAGTTTCAAGGCCATGAAATCAATTAATGCAAACCCCAAAGCCATTTATAACTCAATTATAGTGAATTTACAAATTCAAAAGCTGTATTAAAAAGTGTATTTCTTTACACTAAAAACTTGCACTAATTAAATATTTACAGCAACATTTCCATTTGGCCCTTCTTGAGTTCATTATAAAAGAGTTTAACTATATAATCGCAAAGCTGATGCTTCATCTTCTATTTCATTTAAAAGGTGTATGACTATATATAAGGCAAAGGAGATTGGTATGATCAAAATCCCTTACAGATTAAATAATTTAGCTAAAAACACTTTTTTTTAAAGTTTTAGTTATATATTTGGCAAACATTTTCTCCTGAGAAATATATAGGCTTAATAATTTTATATAAATTATATTAGTTTTGGTGCAAAATGGTAACTTTTGGAAGAAGTTTAGTCAAAAGTACAAGTTTTTCAAATTTTTCAGTAGGTAATGTGGTATGAAAAGCACAGTTCAGGAAAATTATTTTAATAAGTTATTTATTATAACAATGAATTTCAAATTTCCCTGACTTTTCCAGGTTTTCCAGATGAGTAGACACCTTGTAATAAACGATACAGCTGATCATAGAGCTATTTTTCGAGAACTTTGATTTACTTTCATAACAGCTGAATATTCTGTTTGGAGAGTAAGCATATGCAGAAAGTTCGTAAGGGGGGGTTATAGGGTCAATGGGGGTTACAGGCTCAATTTGGGGGTTACAGAGCTACAACTCACATGTTCCTATGTTAAATATACAAAATTTCATTCCAGTGGGTGTTACAACCCCCTATCAACGACCCCCTCCGTACGCCAATGGTTTGGAGGAAAAATTGGATCAAAACAGATGTTACTTCCAGACCTGCTAACGCAATGGAAGCACTTATAAGTACAATGTGACTAATCTTTTTCCAAAAGCATACATGTTATTAAAGGTTATTGCCACAATTCCGATTTCTACTGCAACGGTAGAAACAACATTTGCATCATTTAGAAGATTGAAAACATATTTAAGAAACTTAGTAGGAGAAAATAAGCTAAATGGATTAGCTACTCATCCCAATATTGATGTGTAACTGGAAAATTAAATCAGTTTATTAAACTTCAAGGCGGTCTAATTTTCGATAAGGTGCGTGTAAATCTGAATTGCACTTTTTCTGTATAAGAGGGGAGAGATTTTGTTCTACGCTTTTTTTTTTCTTTTCAGTTTGAGCTTCCACTGCTTTACAAATGCCATGTCATCTACTGAAGAATTTCTTGGATTTGCTTATTTTTATAAATATGTCTAACACTGAAATCAAAAACTTATACCGATATACTGATACATGTAACATCCATATATTCTTTAACTCAAACGGTAGGTACATGCCGTGCTTGTGTCGATGCATAGCATACAAATTTTATTCCGCTCCCCAATCAGAATCGTAGTACTCATTTTAAACTATTCGCTAATTAAAGCACTGCACGCAACTGAAAAAACAGCAAGCAGAACCTGCAATTGTTACTTTTAAAATGTTCGAATAACGAAACATTCGAAAAAAATAAACCTCTGAATAACGGCTGGACATTATGAGGGCTAAATAATTTTTCGCTTTTTTCTTTCTTTCTTTTTTTTTTTTTTTTTTTTTTTTTTTTTTTTTTTTTTGGATTCCCCCACATTGTGGGGTTTTGCAGGCGATAGATCCGGCTCTGAATGTATTATACAAATAAACGTTCTTGAAAATTTTTAAATCTATACTTAAATTGAATGGAATACTTTCATAATAGATGCATAAGTAATAAACTACATTCTGATACATCATGCATATATATATATGCACACACACACACACACAAGCAATAAACTACGCTCTATATTCATATTCTGCTGGATTGTATTTCCAACATTTTATTATTCCGATCACTAAACCTATTTCTAATAAATTTACATTATACAATTAATAATATTATTTTCAAAATAATACTTAATATCTCCTCATTGTAAATTTAAAATAACGTTTGTTTCAAATACAAATTATTAGTTCCCCCTGATGTCACCAAAAGAGCGCAACGGTTTACGATGTGAAGACCACTGGAAAATGTTAGTGTTTTCCCGTGTTTTGAAAGTTTCCCGCCTTTTTAGTCCCCCCCCCCTCCAATTCTGGAGTGGAGAGGAGAGGAGATGGAAAAACTCAGATAAGAATGGGGATAGTGGCAATAAAACTTCGGATGATTCCAGTTCAAACGTTGGCTGGTCCCGGGTGTAGGAATCACGCTTGCAAAAAAGCCACCAGAAAACAAAGGGTTAAATCGCTTTTGGGAGGAAAGGGGAACTATATATTTTATGCTATTATACTTTCCCATTCCTAAATGCGTCGGAGAGGATGAAGACGAATTAGGCAGGGGGGAGTTGCGAAGGCGTCGGAGAGGAAATATAGCGGGAGGGAAGCCACCAACATCCCTCCAATGTTCGCCTTTTCACCCTTGTCGCACTCGTTGTGTCAAACAAAGTATTGTGGCTTATTCTGTTTTCGGAATATAGTTTAAGACACTTGTTTCAAGCTGTAATTTCGTTTAAATACCCACGATTTATTTTATGATCATTGCTCTAAGAATTTTTTTTTCTTAACAGAATTGTAGAATTCACATATTTTTTATTTACAACTTGAACAGAATTTTTTACGTAAAATGTATGATTTCCTAAAACTTTGCCCTAGCTCCGCTAGACTGCGCTAGGCCTCGACTACACCACTGTTCTAAACGTAATCGCAAACTTGAAACTAACCTCAAAGTATACAAGAAGAAACAAAATGAACGGGCTATCCTTGAATGCGTCCAG
>QLNU02015359.1:53727214-53737388 GCA_006491805.2 Dysdera silvatica | reverse complement strand
TAATTACACATTTACTTAATTAATAAATAGCATGGTGCGGATGTTAACAGGTATTTTATGTTTATGGGGGGGCACTGGACTAGTCAGATCAGTTAAACTGGTCTTTTTCCGGTGTCTCCAATATCTTTGTACAATTTCTTTCTGGCGCAGTATAGCCCAGATGCTCTTGCGCCATAAAAAAGCCAATCAATCAATCAATTGTACAATTTCTTCCTAATTTTTAGATAATTTTATATTAAGTTAAATGTAATACGTTAATAAACTTCAAAGTTTCATGAATTACTTATTGTAATACATTGTACATTGATATGAATAAAGTTGAATAATAATAATAATCAGTCATACTTTCACCAGAGCCGTTTGTAGGTGTTTGCCGCCCCAGGCCAGAATTGAAAAATGTCGCCCCAACCCTTTTACTACCATCACTCTTTCGCCCATATCTCCTTCTCTATCACCATCAACATCCGGAGGTACAACAATGTAAATTTTCTGTTATACTTTTAATCATTACCCGTTAATTATATTTATATTTTATACTTATATTAGTTATTTTGTAACATTAGGATATTGTGAATAGTAAAACAATTGCTACATGTTATAATCGTTTAATTTCAACATTTTATATTTTTGAAAACTGAAATATTAAAGGAGTAATATTTCAAAACACAACGTTGTATTATCAGAGCTAGAAGGCTTAAATGTATTAGATACGAGGCTTAAATGTATTTTATACTCGTATAAAAGAATTTGTGTGCAAAATTAAACAATGAAACACATCACAAATTTTTACAGTCGTCAAAGTAAAGACTTATTAAGTAATTGTCCCGTATGCTTTTGAAAATAGTTCGGTGTTTTAATTTTTCCTCTTTTACATTTTTTCTTTGTTTGATTTGAAATTATTTTTTTACGCCATTTTGCCGCCCTAGGCGGTCGCCTACTCTGGCCTAATGGTAGAAACGGCCCTGACCTTCCCTGCAAGCTGGCGCTTTGAAATAGATTTCGTCCATTTCTGATTAAATGAAAGTTTAAGTTTGAGTAGTAACTTTCTAGCAATTTCCAGCTGATCAAATAAGCGGAATTTAACCGGAACTGAAATACTGCATTTGCTGCTCCAGGCAACGGAAATATATTCTACGTGAGTATTGAGGTTGCTATGATTACCAATAAATATTTATCGGCCCTCGGTGTTACGTAAAGTATGTCACACATTTACATAAATAGTGGAACTTTCGTAAATCGAATATCTTTATATATTGGAATTTTTTTTGGGGGGATTTCACTGGTCATTTATACATAAAAAAAATATTTTTAAATACTACCCCTAGCAAAATTTATCTAATATTTTTCGAAGTTCACTTAATGGTTCAAAAGTGATATATTTTGTAGAAATAGTACATCGCTGGCTGCATTTCAAACAAAGGCAGGTTATTTTTTAGCATATAAATTACATCAGGAGTATTCAACCCGCGGCCCTCCGACATGTTTTATGTGGCCCGCCGGCTCACGAAAAAATGCAAATTATTTCACATAAAATTAGCGTCCCTGCTCCCTTGGAGTCTGAAATCTATATATTTTATTCTGTTGTCATTTTCACATTTCGTAATAAATATCTTAAAACACTATAGAACTAAATTAACTCGAGGTTTCCCCTCGATCGTGTTTTACTTTAGTTTTCTAGCGTATATGGGCACTAGGTGTAGTTTTATCGATTTGTAGTGCAACAGTGATTTAAAAAAAATTCATCTTAGGACTCATCAAATTCTATTCTAAATATGCTGATATGAACATCTTCCCCACTATCTGACTGCATGCTCTGAAATGTCACTATTCTGGAGCACTTACAACTAACCACAGAGGCTCGACGAGAAAATTCATAAGGGGGTTACGGACTTACAATTTGGGGATTAAAGAGTTATAGTTCTTCGCGGAAAGTTTTCACCAATTCCATTAGTTTGCGCACGAAAATTAGAGAGTTATGAAGACGCTCTAATCTCTACTGTAATGAAAACAAGCCGTCTGTGACGTCAGCTCTAACGGTGGAACTGGTGGACAACTTTCCGCGAACAACAATACAACACCACATTTATCCATATGTATATACACAAAATTTCCTTATTGCCGTGGCAATGGGAATTACAACCCCTATCACTCCCCACACAGTTTTTGCGCTATTTTATCACTTCATCTTGTGAAGGTTTTTCAATAGTCTTTTTATCTTCATCATCTCTTACTGTAAATTCTTCATTACATTTTTTAACACTTTGTAAGGTTTTTATGCCCCGTAGGATATTCGGCGGTCACAATATCTTCATTAACGTTCAAAAACTCAGAGAGCTCTGTGTGTTCTTCAACACCCCCCATTGTTTTTCAGCTTTTGCCATTTTGCATTTAGTAATTCTGCCAAGCCCATATCAGATTCTGATTCATTTTCTTCGATGTATTTTCAACTTATTCCAGATGTTCCGCACATGCTCCCCACTCCATTGAGGTCAACCCCACTTTCAAACAACGCAACGCGTGGATGCGAGAATCAAATTTTGTGACTTAGCCATGCCTGCACAGTGATAACACATTTTAGTAAAACCCCACTGTTTCTAACTGAAGTTCCCAGTTTAGAACAATAGAATTATTTATCACAACTGGTCATATGTCCACAATACAGAAGGCTACCTCACCTCCATCTTTTTGCTTAAAATGCTCAACTATCCCTTCTAGCTAACCATCCCGCTGAAAAATTGTAAAAGGTAATTTAAAAATAAAATCAAATTCTTTATAAAAAGAACTTCGTTATATAGAAATTGTTTTTCGTAATATGGAGACAAATTTACATGTTAGTGCCATTCAAAGTCAAGGTTCCGCCGAAAATTTCATTAAATAGAAAACTTTGTTATATGGAAGTTCGTTATATGGAGACTCTACTGTATATATATTCAAGCACAGACTCTATTCTTGAAATTAATTTTGGGTGGGCACGCAAAACTAATATAGAGGAGTAAAACAATTTGACTGACAACGTTTTTTAAAAATTCAGTTAAAATTTATTTAAAAATCAAACGTTTTCGGAGGATAATGGATCCTCCTTCTTCAGGATGATTGCAAACAGGATGTTCTCAAGGTATGATATCCAATTTGTGGGCAAAATTTAAAGCCACTGGCAGTGTTAAAAATAAAACGGGATGTGGGCGTTTTAAAAAAACAACGAAGCAACAAGATGTCACCTCATAAAAATTTGTAAAAAAATGCGAAAATCTTCGTCAAAAGAACTCAATCGTATATAGAGCTTACGTGGTGTGAATGTATTTGACAGAACATATAGAAATCGGTTGAATGAGCGTGGATTTTCCTTCCATAAAGCTAAAACAAAAACACTGCTCACATGCGCTCATTGCCAAAAGCTTTTTCAGTGAGCAAAAAAATATCGGCATCTGAAACTCTGATGATTGGGAGACGGTCATTTTTTCGGACGAAGAAATATTTGATCCAGACCGTTTTCTATCTCAAACAAAATTTCCCCAATATTTTATGATATGGAGCTATCTATATCACAACGCTGGTAGGTTTTGCATTTTTAAAAGTAATATTGACGGTAAAGTTTATCGTTCAATTTTAGAGCACTGTTCGATACCTACCTTGGAAGATAAACTTGAGGATAACGATGAGATCATTTTTCGAGATGATAATGCATCATATCATCGCGCTAAATTAGTTTAAAAATATTTAAACCCAACTTTTCTTAAAACCATGACTTGGCCTGCGAATAGTCCAGACATGAACCCGATAGAAAATGTCTGGTGGAATGCAAAGAAATTCGTCGATGAGCAGAAGCCAACGAACAAACAAGCACTGAAAAAAGCAAGCATTAAAGCCTGGGAAAAAATTAAACCTGATAAGGGCAAATATCTTTTTAAATCAATGTCACGACGAATTCAAGCCGTCATCAATGCTCGAGGAAGAGCAACGAAATATTCATAAAAATATAATGACTGTTAGATGATTTTTTCCTGATTATATGTATTGTATATTATTAATTTTTCCCAATGACTTTTCAAGTTCCAGAGAGTATCTCTAGTATACTTCTATTTTATGACAATATGTTTTTTATGTATTTCAAGGTATGAAATATAAATTATGTTTTTGAATATAGCCTTTTTTTCATTTTTCATAATTGTAAAAATTAATTTCAATTCAAGGAAATTTAAAAATTATTAGACAATTTTTGCAAAGGGTTGTATAAAAAAGTTCTATGCACTGATTTTCTTTAAGTTAAATAACCTTTTTTTAAAGAAGTCATGACCTTTAATGAAATGTTTTGGCGGCATATTTTACCGGCTATTTAATACATATGAACACATTTATGACGATATTTTTGTGTAATAAGAAAATTTATTACATAAATATATAAATGCATATAAATACTTCATAAATATTATGCTTTTCAAAATATGTTCATCACACTTTCTCTCGTTGGTGTTTGTTTTAATTATCTATAGGAACGTAACATCACATGATATGTAATTCTTATTCACCTGTTTAAAAAGGAGAAATTTTCATTGATTTTGAAATATGTCTCTAAATTCATAACGTGATTTAATATTAAAGAAATCGCTTCGATATATCGATGTGCATCGAAATCTTTTTACAGAACCGTTGAGTTCGATATATTATGCAAGCTCTCCTTCATTACTATTAGTTTTATAGTTATTAGTTCTTGGCGCAGTATAGCCCAGATGCTCTTGCGCCATAAAAAATCCAAACAAACAAACAATTATTAGTTCAGAAAATACGATATTTTATTTGCGGGATTCAATCGATATTGAACCCCGCTAATAAAATTTGATTTTTCTGTCTATCTGTCTGTCCGTCCGCAATAAAAAGGGTAAGGTAAAGGTCTTCCGTAAATGCAATAATGATGGCTATTGTTAACGTTGAAAACCTACAGAGTTACTTGAGAATTAGAGAGTTGTGAATTAGAGAGTTGCGGATTAGACAGTTTCGAATTAGAGAGTTGCGGATTAGAGTGGCGAGTTAGAGAGTGGCGAAAAATAGAGTCTTTCCGTTACATTCAAAGTGCCTTAACCATTAGGCCATCAAGACACAGCAAACAACGACGTCCCATTTCTCCGTATATAAGTTTGTAAGATATTATTACCCTTCTCAGGGATAACACAATTGCCAAATAGTGACCACACAAAGCCACTGGAACAGGTTTTTGTAGTTCTTTCGTATTCGTTTTTAATGTATCTTCTATTAACTCTCTTAACGTAAGAAAGGGCGAACTATATTGCACTGGCAGAATTATACTGTTCTGCGTCCTGTCAGTTCACCAGGTTAGCTTTGCCGCGAGTATAGTAGTAGCAGAGAAGAGGTACAAAATTATAGGAAGACAGCATTAATTTTTTTTTATCGTTATTGTTCTTCTTTTTATACTATACTTTTCGAAATAAATCTACATTTCTATGAAAATTATTTTGTTTTTGCGGCCCTCATTAAATTAAACCTTGTTTTTATGGCCCGCGTTAGACTTTGAGTTTGAAATGCTTGCTTTAAACCTACTGAATATAATGATATGAGTGACAAAAAAAGAGCATTCACCTTATATTGATTATAATTATGTGAATAACAAAAAAAAAAAAATCATAAACGGAAAGGAGGGTCGTTCTTTGAAGGTTAATTAGCTCCATTTTAATTGCTATAATAACATGCAAATAACAGATGTTTGCAAATTATTTTAAAATAAAATTAATTATAAAAAAAGGTTAATTGGTTCAAATGAGAAGCGATATGCGCTTTATAGAAATGTAAGCATTAAAAAAAAATACCAAAAAAGAAGCATTTTATGTCCCTTTCAGTTTTAAAGTCCAATGGGAGATGACATAATTAAAACCTTGTCTCGAAACGTTCGTCTGGCAAGTTTTTCCACTTTTAAGTAATTGTAAATTTTAATTGCCATATTTAACGTACAAGGAGTTTGGTAAAAAAATCCATAATTTCCGTACACAAACCATTGGTTTTTTCAACATGAAGCCACGAAGTGACATGAACACATGGCATGAAGTGACATGACAACATGAAGTCACAAGAGAGCCCCGTTACTAGCATCGCTACTGCTCTCTTTCCATTTCCCAAGCAAACCGTTTGTATGGTCTCCTGATGTACATAATAACAAGGAATAAAGTATTACTTACTTATTTACTTACCAACCTCGTATTTCTTCCGCCTGAGGGATTATTCAATTTCATTGGCTATCTCTGAAAGAAATTAATTGTTCCAATTTTTATATTAATTTTATTTGTTGGTTTCGAAATCGTAAAAGAAACATTAATTGCGTAACTAGCGATTAAAAATTAAATTATAAAATGCCATTGTTCATAATGTAAATGGTATTACTATTTCACTTTGATTTATTGCATTTCCACTTCATCGATTGATCGATTGCATTTCGCTTTCATTGATTGATCGATTGCACTTCACTTTCATTCATTGATTGCATTATGCTTTCATTTCATTCATTGTTTGCATTTTGCTTTCATTTCATTCATTGATTGCATTACGCTTTCATTTCATTCATTGCTTGCGTTTCGCTTTCATTGACCATTTTATGTCGCTTTAATTGATTGATTGCATTTCGCTTTCCATTGCATTTCACTTCCATTGAGTGAATTTCGCTTTCGTTGATTGCATTTGGCTTTCATTTATTGATTGCATTTCACTTTCACTGATTGATTGCACTTCGTTTTCGTTGATTGACTGCATACATTTCACTTTCATCAATATACCTTTCCTCTTTAAAGATTACTTAGAACCGGTGGCGAATTTAGGAAATTGACGCCCCAAGGTACTAGAGGTGAAATTTGCTAGGACTTATTGGACAGATCGCACTGCTCACTGTAGTCCGGGGTTTGGTTCCCTAGGCCATAAGAGGTTCGGATTCCTCGGAAAACAGTAGGTCCCGGCGCAGCATGACCACTGTAGTCTTTGAGCCGTAAAACCAAAAAACAAACAAACAACCATTATTGGACAGGTCAACTGAGAATAAAAACTGACTTTTTACCTCAAATTATTCAATGAACAAACATGTGATTCGTTTTCGAGGATTGTGAAAATACGTATATATGTGTGTGTGTGTGTGTGTGTGTGTGTGTGTGAAATTCAAAGGAAATTAAACAGTGTAGTTTAGTAATTTTTTTAAAATTTAAATCGTACATCAAGGAGTTAAAGTTATATTTGAAGCTTTGAGCTCGGATTCAACTTTTCCAGGTACGGGCTGGCTCATAGCCGAGCACTTTTTTCCTTGAAAAGAAAAAAAAAAACTTTGAGGAAAAAACCACGCTTTTCACGTTTTCAACATTTTACATGTGAAGGCGATTTTCCACTTAGTCATTCAAACTAATAATTTGACTAATACTTCCATATAATAGCCAATAATTTATTTTTGAGCTATCCCCCTCCCCCCTCATCAAATGCCTCTCGTAAGCAAGAACATGGCGTGCCTATTTAGATATCCGCCATTGCGTAATACAATATCGATATTTCAGTTTATTAAATTTTAATCACGCGAAAAATTATGTACAACAACTTAATGTTATTAAAAATCTTTTCTAACCTCTGCATCGTTGAGTGTTATTTTCCTCCACCGGTCCATCTGTTGTAAGAATTTTATGTAGATATGAGTGGAATTTTGCACTATCCATAACATTAGACGACTCTACATGTTCCCCATTAGCAAAGATCGCCCTATGGACGTCCTG
The DNA here is from genome assembly GCA_006491805.2 of Dysdera silvatica. Classification (NCBI taxonomy): domain Eukaryota; kingdom Metazoa; phylum Arthropoda; class Arachnida; order Araneae; family Dysderidae; genus Dysdera; species Dysdera silvatica. The sequence goes on along the minus strand of QLNU02015359.1, from coordinate 53,729,640 downwards.
AGTATGTCCAGAACGTTCTCAGGACGTCCCAAGGACAGTCTTTGCTACCTGAGTTATCTTCTGATGGAGGAAAATCGGTCGTTGAGCGTTTCTTTTCTACCTGTTTGGTTTCTCGACGCGGAGTAACAAGGGATGTGTACAGACGGGAAAGACTCGTTCACTGGCTGTATTACTAAGCGATTCTTTTCTGCCTGATTAGTTTCCCAATATGCAATAGCAGGGAATTTACATAGACAAATAAGAATCGCTCACTAGACAGCGTTAATAGACGATTCCGCACACTGTCTATAGTAATGGTAAGAATTATTCAGGGTTCCGTTAAGTGGACGGTTCTTTCCTGTCTATTTAATTTCTTATTGTACGATAAAAAAGTAAGTTAAATAGATAGGAAAGTCTTATTCACTGACGGTATTCCTGAATAATTCTTTTCTGTCTATTTAGTTTACCGACGCACAATAACCAGGAACTTACATAGACAAATAAGAATCGCTCACTGGACCGTATTGATAAACGATTCCGCGCATTGTATAGCAATGGGAAGAATTATTCAAGATTCCGTTCAGTGAACGATTCATTCCTGTTTATTCAGTTTCTTAACATACGATCACAAGTAAGTTAAATAGACAGGAAAGAAACGTTCATTGACAGTATTACTGAACGTTTCTTCCCTGTGTGAAACGCTGTGCTGAAACATTCGGTAATAAATGTCGATATTTTTTAACCACATTTTCTTTCATAATATATTACCTAAATAAAGAATTGACATTAATTCATCGCCGCATTCTTCCTTCTACACGGCTTTGTTAAATTGATTGCTTAGCTGCATTTCGCTTAATTTACATAAAATTCAAGTACACATATTTCTTTCCAGAAACAGGGAGTCTCCAAATTATGTTACCTTTAAGATAATTTAAGGTCTGTCTGTCTGTCTGTGCTTGTACGTGTGTGAAAGGATTTATTCAATCTAGTTTCGGTATATCAAAATAAATTAATATAACCGTTGAATTCGACATATGTTGTTCAGTTATGTATATTTGTTTATATTCAGTTATATACAGTTATAGTGTATTATATTTTTATATTTAATTAAATGCAGTTATGATATAGTTGTACGTTTAACTCAATTGGTAGCCAAAAATGATGAAGTTTTCAGTAGAATTTATTAATTGAATCAAACTTTATTCAGACAGATACAATTAATTACATGAGGTGATAAGGACATAGAATTTATTTTTTAAGTTAATCCGTCTAGGAAGAAAAGGTAAAGACTTTGGCGTCCTCTTATTTATTCAATTATTCATTATTTCAATTTATTCGTTTGGCCAGTAATTTTAAAATAAGAAGTAAGATTTTACGATCAACAACAGAGTAATAGCGAGGAGATTTTTTATCCCGCCAAAAATGTTTATCTCTAAATCTTTTGGTAGAGTGGGTGCCGTCTTTCTGTACTTCGTAATCCACGGTTTGATGCCAAAGTTGACAGATGTTTAAACGTTAAAAAATTGTAAAAAAAATGAACATATTTGTATATTAAATTTGATACAATTACAATATTATTAAATGAACAAATGTTTGTGTTAAATAGCTCTCACCGCCAGAGAAAGTCAGTTTTTAAATATATGTCCTCGTTACGTATTACAGGTTACTATATGCAGATCTGAACCAGTTTGGCTGTTTATCAACATATAGCATGGCCTGCATATATCGAAGACGACGGTTATATAAAAAATGTGATTTATTTTTCTGCTTAACGAACGGGGACTTCAGATCACGAAATTCACCAAAATTTCCATATGCAGGAAATTTCGGTATATGGAAATTACTCAGTATATGGTTAAAATGCGTAAGTTTAGAAGACTTTACAATCGTTTTTGCCTTTTTAAACAGTAGCAAACAGTGAATAAGTAATATCTCATTTAACTTGTAGTATCTTGAATAGTTACATATTATGAACAGCTGTTGAATCACGTACACATTGAATATTCATCGCAAAAGCCTTATCATCGCTATCAATTATTCATTACATCACTACTATAAATTTTATCAATTATTCATTATACCACCACTATAATTAATACGAATTGCTTATTAGGTCATTGCTATAATTACTATCAATTATTCATGGTACCACCACTATAATTAATACGAATTACTTATTAGATCATTGCTATAATTACTATCAATTATTAATTATACCACCACTATAATTAATACGAATTACTTATTAGGTCATTGCTATAATTACTATCAATTATTAATTATACCATTACTATCAATTATTAATTATACCATTACTATCAATCATTAATTATACATCACTATCAATTATTAATTATACCATTACTATCAATTATTAATTATACCATTACTATCAATTATTAATTATATCATTACTATCACTTATTAATTATACCATTACTATCAAT
>QLNU02015359.1:53676918-53710875 GCA_006491805.2 Dysdera silvatica | reverse complement strand
TAAGTAACCATAAATGTTATTTCAACAGGTACCCTGGGCTGGAAATAAGGCTCCTGCCAAACAGGAGCTCCTAATTATAAATGATTGTTCATTATATAGTATATTTTTCCTATGGAAAAATAATTGAAAAGTTAGAAGTTAGTGTAAACAGAATCTCAAAAAAAAAAGGTAGAATCCAGCTCTGTCAAATGCGTGAAAACGGCTCTGCTAATAACACTATTTTTGTGGGTTTTTTTTTTTTTAATTTGTCTCAAGGGTATGTGTATGAAATGGAAGCATTCATTGTGAAGTTTATGATCGTAAAGATGATAATATTTGGTGTTTCCTTACAAGGAAAAGAAGAGAGAGAGGGAGTTGAAAATAGAAGAGCCTGTGATAAAATATTCTGTAACAATGTTTATCTTTTTGAAAGACACCTATTTTAAGTATAGTTAATAAGGAACGTCCATGAAAATAGAAAATCCAAGTATAAAAAAGTAACGTCCGGGGGCAAGTACAAAAAATATAAAAACTGGGGGCTACAAATTGACATTTTGAAATAAATCCTTGTATGGAGAAAGAAAAGTTCATCTCAGAATAGAATTTCTTGACTTTTCTGTTACTTTCTTTGCTCCTCAGGGTGTGATTTATTTCAACGTCCTTCACGGACTTCCCTCAAAGGACTAACTGGGTTGCATAATAAAATGCGTGATATTTTACGAGATGAACTATGAGATAATCTACGAGGTAAAGTGCCAAATACCCTAAGAAATACATTGCGAGATATTCTACAAAAATGTTGCGAAATATTCTACAAAAATGTTGCGAAATATTCTAAGGGATAAACTGCAACATAAAAATAAGCTGCAACATAGTCTAGGAGATACACTGCGACGTATTCTACGAGATAAACTGCGACGTATTCTACGAGATAAACTGCGACGTATTCTACGAGATAAACTGCGACAAGATAAACCCCGAGATATTCTACGAGATAAATCGCGAGATATTCTACGAATAGGCTGTGACGTATTCTACGAGATAAACTACAACATATTCTACGAGATAAACTACGACATATTCTACGAAATATAATGCTAGATATTCTATGCGATAGACTATAAGGTATTTTACGAGATAAACTGCGAAATATTCTGCGAGATAAACTGTGAAATATTCTAGGAGATAAACTGTGAAATATTCTAGGAGATAAACTGTGAAATATTCTACGAGATAAACTGTGAAATATTCTACGAAATAAATTAACAGTTACCCTGTAAGATAAAACATATTGCGGCTTTATTCATTCCTCGTTCTCCTTACATATATGATGATGAATATCCTTGGATTTCTAAACGCTTCCGCCTGATTTCAATCATTTAAATCAATGTGCCGTCATTAAATTTTTAAACCACCATAAAATTTTAAACGCATTTCTTGATAAAAGAAACTGGTTAGTAAAATTACTTTTAAGATCGAAATCTTTAAAGAAGTAAATAATGACATCAATTTCGCACAAGCTGAGCTTCCAAATTTGCTACGTATTGAAAACGTAAATGCATGTCATTAAACGTTTAAAAAATGTATTATTCAAAAAAAATTTTTAATAATATTAGTTCAAAAAATCGTAAGGAAACGAGCTGAAACCATCAGTTTCAACTCTGTCTTGAAATTTGAAATGTTCCTCCGCGGACAATAATTTGGCGAAGCGGTTTTCTGTTCCCAAGAGAAATTTCTAATAACATTAAAAATAGATTATAAAACGATTTTTGTTCCCCGTTTCTGAGGACAAGGTAATCAAAGGAAAATTACATGTTAAGTCAATTTCCTTGGATTTAAACTAAAAAATAATTTTACACTAACTACCCATGAAGAGCAGTCCAAGCACTAACAACAGCCGGACTCGATCTTAGCGACTGCTCAACTGCCTATTAAGTCAAAATGTCCCCTTGTGAGAGACCCACAGAGATACTTTATTATTATATTATATTTTTATTTTTCCTAAATTCAAAATTTACATATCACAATGGGTCATTGTCAAAATTAATCGTCATTACTGAATAATTTTATACTCCCTGTATACCTTTCTCTGAATTTTGTGTTCTCTTTCTCTTTTCATTATTTTACATTAAAATTATTGACTTTTTTCTCATAAATTTTAGTGCTTATGCTTTTTTTTTATTATTTTGTAGTTTAGTTTTATACCGTCATATTTAGATATCCTGTTATATTAGTATCAGTATATTCCTAAAATGGGGATGTATCTTTTTACAAGTACCTTTTATTAATGCCATGTAGGGAGTATAATATTATGTAACGATATTTTAAAGTTATGAGTTATAAGTTATGAGTTATGAGTTTAAAGTTATGAGTTATAGTGTCCCTCGGTTACAGCATCGTTATTTCGGTGATCTCTTAGCTGTCGTTACAATTGGGTTTAACTGCATTTCTAAGTCCCTAATTGAAATTTGGCTTGGAATACATTTTCCATTTTTTTTCATCGTTAAATTGTGAAAGCTGGAACTTATATAAAAGCAAATGGTTTTACATAAAATGTTTTTCAATTTATTTCTAACCTAGAAATTAACATCATTTTCTTGTATGTGTTCTCGTTCTTGGCGGAAAAGACTTGAAACGAGCAGTGCCAAATATTCAAGACTTTATTACCAATAAATTTGAACACCGCCGTATATTAACTCAATCTAGAGCTATTTTTTGTTTAGAAGGAAAGGAGACGCCGTCCTCATCCTGGATTCGAACCAGGGTCCCCACGTTTAGCCCGCGGTGTCTTGACCTACTAGACGAATGAGGACAAGAACAAACGCATTTTTCTCCGTATATGAGGATGTAAGATATTATTACCCTTCACAGGGATAACACAATTGCCAAATAATGGTCAACACAGAAAAGCCTCCTGGGCGAGATTTTTGTGAGTTTTTAGTGGGGGATTCTAGATTGAGCTAATATACGTGGCTGTCCAATTTATTGTAAGAAACAATCCCACACGAAAAACTCACAAAATTCTCTTCCCGGTGGCTTTTTGTGTTCACCATTATTTTGCAATTGTGTGATCCCTGTGAAGGGTAATAATATCCTGCAACTTAATATATGGAGAAAAAAGCGTTTTTTCTTGTTCTCATTCGTCTAGTAGGTCAAGACACCGCGGACTCAACGCAGGGACCCTGGTTCGAATCTGGGATGAGGACGGCGTCTCTTTTTCTCCTAAAACAAAAATAGCTCTAGTTTGAGCTACTAATACGTGGGTGTCAAATTTATTTGTAATAAAAAATCCCCCACGAAAAACTCACAAAAATCTCGCCCCGGTGGCTTTGTGTGTTGACCAATATTTGGCAATTGTGTTATCCCTATGAAGGGTAATAATATCTTACACATTCAAGACTTCTTTCTGCAGGTTATTCGGGTGTTGTGTGTAGAAGCTTTCTGACCGTTCAGCATGTGTTTAAAAATGTGGCCTTTTATAGCTCAATGTCGCTGTTGTGGTCGATTTCAAGTGTTTCCGAGCTTCTGTGCAGTGTAGTTGGTATTTGACCTGTAGCTGACAAAATGACAGACACAATGTCAACATTTCCCATATGCCACAAGTCTTCAATTTCAAATTTAAGGTCTTGATATTTGGTAATTTTTTAAGTATGTGGTTTGTATGTTGTGTTTGGTATTGTATACCTATAATATTTGCGGTTTTGCTAATTTTATTAATTAAGAGTATATCTGGTCAGTTGTGTGGTGTTGCCGTATCAGTTATTATTGACTTATTCCAGTCCAGTCTATGTGTTTCATTTTCTAAAATGCTTTCTGGCATATACACTATATGCCCAAAAGTATCCAGACACTTTGGATTTTTTGTTTTTTTTTTCGAATTTCTAAAAAACCACTCGGCCAATTGTTCTCTAACTTTGGAGGTATATAGAACATACTTGAACGCACACTTTCCAATAAAGTTTCGGTGACTTGTGCATTTAGGGGACCACCCACATATTGACAAAGTGAAAAAATATATTTGATCACCCTGTATCATAAAAAGCTGGAAATTATTTGTAACTTTCAGAAAATATTTAACCAGCTATGCTTAATGCCTGTGTGCATTTTTGTAAAACAAACATGTATATTCATGAAGATAGAAACGTTTCTTTAAGAAAACCCAAATTTTGTCACATATTTTTTGCTTATAATATCCACAATTTTCAGTCAAATTTCACGAAACTTACAGAACATTTGTCAACGTACAAGAAAAATATTATACTTAAATTAGAAATTAATATATTGAATACACGATGAGATATGAGCATTTGAAGAAAATAATTTTTTACTGCGCATGCGCGAAAGATATGAATAACTTTCTTTCATAATTTTGTAGTCAATAGTATAGAGCAACTTAAAAAAAATACCAGTGGGATATCTTGAAAATTCAGAAAGTTATCGACGATATAGTGAGCCGTATTTCTCTAATTCTCTGAAAGTAGCTAGATGATAAGGGTTTTTTCCACAAATTGTCATATTCCAAATTACCAAACACCCCTGTTCTGAAAATGAAATATTCCAGATTTATGCAAATAAGGATCAAAAGTATCCGCACACCTGCATGTTTTGCTTCTCCTTTACAGAAGTCAAAAACCTTGTTTGGTGCAGAATGACCATTGTTGTCCTTGCATCATAAAAATACAACAAACCAACAAGAAGTCAAAAATTAGTATGAAGTGGGGCCACCTTTTGCTGCAATGAGGGCAATCATAAATCTTCGGTTTTGGGTTGCAAAGTTTCATATGTCAACCAGGCATTTGAAGCTTTTTTATCCATATGGATTTTTTGCAGGTCGTTGTAATTTATTATTATTATTATTATATATTTAAACTGAGCGACCTAAAGCTTCTTATTTATTTTAGGTTGTTATAATTCGCCTATTTTTTTTATTAATTTTCAGTCGATTTTAATGCACTTTTAACGAAAATATTTTGAGTACTCATTGAAAAACGTTTTGCGCCGGGCTTTGCCGGTGTTGCTTCTTGCTTCCAGTTTGACTAATTTCACTTTCCAGGCTTCACTAGCTCGCGAAGACTTTGATGTATTACACTTACCTGCTAGGCAAAATGGAAGTTCAGTAATTGAATAACAAGGTTCATGTCATGGTCATATTTAGTCACCATATATGAATTTAATAGAATAAACTAGTAAAATATAAACCTTTCTCCACACCTTCCTTACCTTCAAGCTGCTGAAAATACCACTTATATATATCTTTGTACCTTCTTAAATAGAAAGAAACACCTGTATAACATTAGAGACAACGTAAGACCTTATGCTAATAAATCATTTGATCTCACATCTCCTTACTAATTTTACTTATGAGTCATCTTCAAACTAAATGTAAAAAAGTAACTCACTGTTTCGTTATGTGTCTAATGAAATAGGGGTTATAACCTTCATGTCTATGGAAAAAATACGTGTATACTAATACTTTCTCTTTAATTTTCAGGTAAGTCTTATTTATGAAATTGATTGGAGACAACATCACGGTAAGTTAAGTCTTTGGCATTTTTAGTTATTTTTGAATGTTTCTTTCTCACTTTGAACTTTTCTTGTTTTTGTTGATTTTTAACAATTCTTATGATCAGTTACCCGTTATTCTTATCATCAAATACCTGTTACTCGTATCACAAGTTTCCTGATATACTTATCATTGGTTACGTGAATGTGATCTGACTTCAGCACCTTTGAAATGTTTGAAAAAAGCTATAGATATGGATTCGAAAAATGATAAAGATATCAGCGAAAAATGATAAAGATATCAGCGAAAAATGATAAAGATATCAGCGAAAAATGATGGAGATATCAAGCAAATATAGAAAATATTTAGGAAAAAATCCAACATGCTCTTTTAAAATATTTTGGAAACTCGTAGACGCACTTTTCTTTGCACTTGTAAAACATCTCATTTTCCAAATGTGAATTTGCTTTCAGGAACTACATTCGATAAATTTTAAATTTTGTGCTATAATCGTAATTTTTTTTGTTCCTCTATTCTTATTTATGATGAAACGTTTACACATTGCTCTCTTCGTTTACTCCAGTTATTATACTGCATTAGGAAATGGGTATTAGGCATTAATTTCAGTGTTGTCGAATCTATTTTGTGCATTCGCATATAGACAACAAAATTCAGTATTATATGCAGCTGTTGTCATAGAAACATGAATAAAGTTACATAAAACGGTAATCATGAAAACAAATAACACTCAATAGGCAATGAAATATAAAATACATCGAAAATGTCAGGGTGGCATAAGGTTTCGTGGGCCCTAGGCAATTTTTTCCCGGCCCCTTGTATTATAAATTAAGCCCATGTAATTACAGTAGAACCTAAATATAACGAGAACCTTGGGAGCAACGAAAATGCACGCTATATCCGATATCTCACTAAATTTGTTCTGTAATTTAAATTTCAAATTTTGAAAATTAATAATTAAATTAGTACATATTTGTATGCAACGTGCATGCAAGAAACTCTAAGATTCATGTAAAACGGCGCAGAAATTCGCGCCGCGATAAAATTATTGCGCTAGTGATAATGGCTGATTGGTAATAATTTTGAAGTAGCGTTCAGACTTCACCGGGCCGGGCCCTCAAACAAAAAGCGGGCCCTAGGCATTTGCATTGTTTGTCTATGTAATAATCTGGCCCTGGTGTATAACCACTCTTATTGGAGCTTTAGGCTATACTATGTATGGGTGTTGACATAGCCGTCCACTACTTTAGGCTATGACAATAGTCCAAAATATAAGAAAGGTAGCATAGTGAAACTCTGATTAACCGAAACCCGGGTTAATCAAAAAAAAACACCTTTCTGAATTTATTACTTTTTAGTTGGCATTTTTTCAATATTTATGGCGGAAACCTTCATATTTATTTATTTTTTACTATTCTTGGACTTTAAGACAGGAATCAACTTGTGCGATATATAATATATATATATACCATTCCCATATGGACGCCCATATAGAGACTAGGGGGCTCAAGCCCTACCCCCAGCCGTTCAAAGGTTTGATTTGCGCGATTCTGCTATACGTTTACATTAAAAAAAATGTACAGTCACATTTTAAAATAAGGTACTTTTTAGCTCATTACTAATTGTCAAGCAGTATCAATTATTTTTGTAGCATTTTAGCGTTTTGTACAATCACGAAAATGTTTGACAACCTCGAGAAGGAGGTTTCAATGTTGTCAACCCCCCACTCCTAGAAATACTCGTTCATTTTTCTCAGCCCCCAGAGGTGCTGCGTGGTTTTACCCCTCAGTGATCTTCAGAAAAGGTTCGTGCAACTGTGAACTTTCCTATTTATTTTAAGCTGTGGCAGAGTCATCCCCTCCCCCTCCTCCTTCTTTTCTTCATGACATCCACTAAGCCAAGTTTAGATATAAAGCTAACTTCATTAAACTAAATAAATGACTAATTAAATAAACTAACAAACTGGAAATTTTAAAATTAAGCGAGGTTAACTCTGACTTTAAAACTTGCACAATTATGGGTCCAGCTGCGAATTGTGTATTTTCAGGGACGACATCAAAACTATCTCTACACTTATCATTTCGTCATTATTGTGTCATTCATGTGTCTATCTGTATGTACCGTTTTGTCATTCTTGGCGGAGAGAACTTCATCAAGCACATGTGTGCCTTCTTTCTCATCGCCACCCTGGCATCGTCCTCACTACGTTACTTTTTGTGTTGCTTTTTTTTTCTTAAATGATGCCCTGGAAATAAATTGAATTGAATGGGATCTCTGATCCTGAAAATTTCATGGGAGGTGAGTTAAGACCTGACCCTTATTACTTGTAAAGAGATGAAGTCGAACGGAGTCTAGGATACTTATGTGTGAACTTTCTTTTACACATGTGTTTGATTCATGTTTATCCCTTCCTTAAAAGCAGGGAGTCCTTAAAGTCATAGGGCTCGGTTTTACTATCAATAATACAGTATACTTAATAGTTTAATAATATATAATTAAACTTGTTTTTAGTCTATTGGTTTTTTTTTCTTCTTCGCACTGAAAGTTTGTTTTCCGGCATATCTGAAAATTTGCTTGTTCGAAATGAGGTCTTCGCTTCCTTTACTTTTGATAGTCGGGTTTGTCTATGCTGTGTTTCGGGGTATATATACCCGATTGTGCTTAAAGAGGTACACAGCAGTGGTATCACAGAAATAAATGTTATTTACTGACATATTTTGAATAATAAACTTTATAAAACGCATACTGGCTCATAACCTATGCATATAACATCTCATCTATATATAATATTACAAATCATTATCATTATTTTTTCGTATCCGCGGTGACAACTTGTTTATTATTTTATAGAATTTTCATATATATATATGCATGTATATTTTGTAATCTAATTTGACGGGTTGATTTGGAATGAACAACGATAAAGAGAATTAACGAGAAATAGATACATTGAATGTACCTTGAAAAGACCATCATACTTACATAATATTCATATTCATTGATGATTGTTCAATAAATTTGCTAATTATTGCTTATTAATTGATCAGTCTTGCTACATTAAGTTAATCAGTATTGATTAATTGGTGCTACACAATAAATGTCGATGATGAAAATTCATCATAAAAATACGCACACTTATTAAGTCCTTGCATAAACCGCAATCAAGCACATCATCAGAAGCATTATCGGCGAATTGAAAAACCACAATGACGGTTTAGAACAGGGATGTCTAATATACGGCCCGCGGCCCACAATCCGACCGGCCGGCCGAAAACTGTTTGGAATCAAAAAAATATCCAAAACAAAAATTTAAATTTTTTTCAGAAGTCGTGGAAAACCGCATTAGTGACCCCTTACCATATCGTAAGTAGATAAATGAATAACCAATAGAAACTCTGAAGGGAGGCATTTTGTAAATGAAGTTTTTTTGTTTTTAGGAAACTCGCTGAAGCTGTAGGCCCACGAGATCTGTAAAAATTTTTTAAGATGCCCGCTGCCCAAAAAAGGTTGGACAACCCTAGTTTACAACGTTTAATGAATGAAAAACTCCAATTTATCTTAAAATAATCCAAAAAAAAAAGAATTTATTTTGATACGTTGAAACAGTTCTTGAATGTAATGGCGAAGGGGATTCACCAAAACTTCGACATGTGGAAATTTTTCCACATATTAGTGGTCGGCGTTTATTTAACGGAGTGTTTTTTTTTTCTAGTCTTCATTGATAAATAATATTGTTTTTCCTAAAGGGCCTTCTAGAAAATCTTTTCGTGCTTCTGAATTTCAAAGATAATTATTGTTCCTAAAACTTCCCAAAAGTAGAACTATATGGTTTTATTTCTATGTCCTTAGGATGATATATAACTTTGATCATTAAATGTTTCGATTTAAAAGCATTATCGCATTTTCACGTTTTTCAGAAAGACAAAAAGTATAGAAGACACCAACCTTTTGAATATTCAAAGCATTGACAACCCAAATTGAATGGGAAATAGAAATTCTTTTCAAGGTGACGATACAAATAGATCGAATAAAAATATAACATATTCTTCAATGAACTTTCAGAGATGGAGAAAAAAGCTACCCATCTTCATAAAGGGAAAAACTCTAGCGTTTGTGCAAATTGAATTCCGCAGCATTGAAACGGTTTAATCTGTGACGTCGTCCTTCGAAAATTACTTCTAGCAATTGAAAATAAATTGAATTGTTGAGAGGGGGGGCGAAGGTTTCTGCAATTTATCTAAAGTTATTGAAAAGGGCTTTGAACACTTGAATAAAATCATGAATATTTAAAATACAATAAAAAGTATTATTGACTGAAACAAAAATATATATTTTTAATTTTTTAAGCAAAAAATGTTAGTAAATTGGTTATTACTCGACTTCTTTCATCGTCGTTGAAAATATCCCAAAGCTAAAAATATTAACTTTCCAGTAAATCTAGAACAATTAAACTTTTTTACAAAATCAGAAGTTTTAAACGATTTGTGAGACAACACACATAATACATTCGGGAATCTATTCTAAATCCCACTTCTCTAATTCTTATCAGAGTAAAACGAAGTTTGCTTTTGAGCATGAGCTTACGAAAGAAGCGGGGTTTATACTGCCATAACCCACTTAAATATAAACACATTGTGTGTGCATGTATATATATATATATATATATATGCAGAGTCAAGATCGCTTATAACGAACACTTGACATCCACCTTAATATTACATGTTTAATAGGAGGGATAAGAGGGATAAATAATAGATAAAATTTAATTTAGATAACAAAAATACAATCTTCTTTATGTATATGTAAAATAAGACTTTTATTAAACTAGTAACCAAGAAAACTTAGTAAGTCAGTATGGAGGCGATCCAAGTTCACCAAAGTAAATAAATATTACCCGTACAACGATGCCTTATGTTTTTCTATCGACCCCTGAACCCAAATCGACCCCACACAATGTTATGTCGATAGCTGCTATTTTGGCGACCCCTGGTTTAAATCAGGGATTTTCATCTCAATAAGTAGTATTGAACGATACACGAATAATCTGAAAGTGCTTGTGTAATTGCGCACTTCATATTGTAGTTGAGTCACATCGACCCACGTTGTGACGTTCTTTGAGCACTGAAGCGTTAGCACAAACTGTCCCCAGATGTCTATGCGCCATAAAAGTTCAGCCAATCATCAACGCCCACACTGCTCTGGCTTGACAATGTATTCACGGTAACTTCAGATTACATGACAACGTGCTTACGATATCTTCAGATTAGATGACGATGTAATTTAGAATCGATTCTCTCTCTCTCTGTCTGTCTCCAAACATAAAAAAACCTTGTAACCATGTTATACTGATTGGTTTGCACATATTTAAATAAAAGGCGAAAACATACCAACTAACCATTTTCGTAACTTATATATGTTGTCCTTAGTTACATGAAAATACACAAAATTTTTAAATCGGATGAATAATTTTCAAAATCGAGTCTGTCGGAGAAAAACAAACAAGAACTCCTGGCTCGCAACCTGTAAGCTGCCTTTGCTTGATTAAAACCATCTTTGACTTAAGGCGAGAATTTAGAAGTACTGAATAAGAAGAAAGTTTCTGAAAAGATTCATCTCTAAAATCCCAAACCACAATAGATTTGTAATAGTAGATCGACTCACTGTGCTAAACACTCGATGATTAATATATTACACAATAGGCACAGTTTTTGGAACGAAAATTTATTCGGCTTTAAACGTTTTTCGAAAGCCTTGAGCTTTCATCAAAGAAGTAAAAAATCTAAGCGTACATCGCTCGTAAGGGCGAGTGTACGATTGTTTATTGTATAAAGGGTAAGGTTGTTGGTGGATTGGCGCCTTCTATCGGTCGAGCCAGATGAATGTGGACTGTAAGGGGAAAGTTGGCTGTGTGAAGGATTCCTGATATGCCCACAACAGATTATTAGTAAAAGATCTACATCAGGTAACTTAATTTTTCATTGCAGAATCTTTTTAATTAAAGAAAATGCATCTTAAAATCATAGATACTAATATAATTCACGTTTCCGTTATACAAGATTTAGAAGAAGAGATAGTATGAAGTTGCAGAAGACATTGAATTCGAATTACTGAAAATATTTTTCAGGGTCTTGAACTTTACACACGGATTCCTAATGATAGAATCTGACAATTCCTAATGATAAAATTTAACGATTCTGAATGGCGAATTCTAATAATTTCTGACGGTTGAATCTAATAATTCCTAATAGTAGAAACTAATAATTCCTAATAATAGAATCTAATAATTCCTAATAGTAGAATCTAATGACTTCTGGTGACATAATCGAATTTCTAATTTTTCGATAGGCTCGAATTCTTAATTGATCAATATAATCTAATTACTAATTGAATCGAATTCCTAATGATGAATTCAATGTAGTTTTCTGATGATTTGAAATAGATCGTTCAAAAGAAGGTGGTAGCTGAACTGGCATTTGATTTATCGCAAAGAAGCTGATATGTCGATAAGCTCTTTAATCCATATTTACGACATATCAGAAATATATTCGATTTCGGCTTTCCGGACCATATGATTTGTGATTCTTTTGCCATTCAAAAAAGTCATTCTTATATCAAGAAGTTTTTCTTATAAGCTTTTCAAGTTTACGCATGAATATTTGCATCGATATTCCTTCTTTGCTTGTTCTTACTTGGATGCCTTGACCGATTTGAATTATCAGGCGGAAAGGTAGAACATCCATATTTGTTGGCTTATTTTCACTACAAAAAAGCTCATCTATAACCAAGAAATCGGACGTATGTAGTGAAAGCTAGTGTAAAGACCTTTCATGTATTGTAATCTCTTCACATTAAGATACAAACTTCTGCTCACCAGTTTCTGTTATCTCTATGGGTGACCATCCTTATCTTTTAGCATGAGCGTCCATATCGGAGGAGGGGCAGCGCAGAGGGAGGCTTCAGCGCCCTAGCCTTATTTCAAAATTTGATTTGCCCGATTCTGATATGCTTTTATTTTCAAAAGTATTGCGGTCGCATTTAAAATAAGGCATTTTTTTAATTCATTGCAAATTGTCAAGCAGTATTAATTATTTTTGTAGTATTTTAGTATCTTGTATATTTATTAAAATGTTTGACAGTCTTAAAGGAGGTAATAATTTTTCTTCCCCACTAGAAGTACCCATATGGGCGCCAATGTCATCGAGCGTCAAATTCAAGCTATTCAAAATCGGACAACAGTCAGCGAAAGGAAAAAAACGATGAGCATGAGAATTTACAAAGGTACACAACTTGGGTAAATCTGAAATATATCTAAAACTGATACATTGCGACATTTGAGTGAAAACGCCCGCGACTGTCTTGAAAGTAAGACAATAGACATCGAGTATTTTACTGAAAAACTCTTTGTCGGTGACGTTTTTATGAGTACCACGAATTAGATTAATTCCTCTGAAGCTGGAATATGAGAAAAACGAATTTTCACATCCACCGGTAATTTTAAAATTCCACACATGACAATACTCGTCAAAGAAGTTTTTTTTTGTACCAAAAAATTACACGCAACCAATATCCGCTTTCACCAATCTGGTATTTGCCAGCAGCTTTTACACAAGACAAGCTCTTCAAACTTATAGTAAAATGACTTCAAATATCTGTAATTGATCTCTTCAGACTTAACCTAACGCAGCATTAAATTGTTGTCTTCACACAATTGCCTTGGGCTTCATTTCATCACCTCTGGCTTTGATATGTTGAAAATCGCGTAAAAATAGTAAAAGAATGGATATTTCTTATAAGTGTACGTAGTATATGTACTAAGAATGAATTTATTTTAAGTATTAAAGACCTTAAAAGTACTTTGACTGTTACTTTATGTTTATTTCTTTTTCTTTCTTAAGCTCTTAAAACTCAAAAGGAGATTTTTCTTTTAAATCTTCTTAAATTGTTATGCGATCTTTTAATATTATAATTTTTATTAGCAACATGAGACTTTCTGAAAATTACAAATATCAGAAATATTTTAGAAATTGCTGGCAAAAACATTTCATACGTAAAATTTAATTCGCTCCTTAATTTTAGGTAGTCGGAAAATTATTAACACGCTTTTTATAAAAACTCATTTTCAAGAACATAATTAATAACCAATTTTTGAAAAAATACTTGTGAATAAAATAAATAAAATGCATTTTTTGGCTGACAATAAAATGAATCCAAAAATCATTTTTACACCAACCGCTTTTATATTCCAACCATTTGTCCCCAAGATATCATGCCACCGTTGAAACAACAGCAGATACAAGAAAGTAAATTTTTAAACTTGCATTTACAAGAAAGTTTACATACTTCCACAACTGCTGTAAACAGAGGCGACTTTAAAATAATGCAAATCATGCAAGCACCTAGATCCTTGCACCATTAGAGGCTTTGCTTAATGTTTTAAAAGATTATAAATATTTCTGTATTTGGAATGTTTCCCTGGATATGCATAATTAATTTGAACAGTCAGTTATATAACTTACTCAGAAGTTGCATCTTAGCAGCAAATGAATATGAAAATTTCAAAATTTCATTTTATTAAACAAAGCAATAAACTAGAATAATTTTTTTATCAAAATTTCGAACTTGTGTGAAACTTCTATGTGAAGAGTTCAAGTATTACGTAAGCATCTTTGTGGGGGAAGGAAGCTGTTGTTGTGCTCATTTTCCTATGTTAGCCAACGTTAATTTTTGCTTACCGGGGGGTATAAAATGGCCAAAATATTGCTTATGTAATACTTGAACTTTTCCCATATTGGAAATTAGACAGAGGATCACCGTGAAAGGTAAACGGAGGATAGAACTCTAAAAACTCAGTATGGAAAATGATATTTCGTTTAAGAGGAGGAGGAGTAAATACCCTAGTATATTATTAACAGAGTTTAAATAAAATCAATTCGGAACTGGGGGAGGCTGTTTCTTCAATAGAACAAAATATCGGACAATATTAATTTTATCTGCGACCTTAAATGCAAACCAACAGCGAAAAGTAAATACTAACTTTCTAATAACGGAAATTAAATAAACGCATATTAAAAGATGACGTCTATTTGTCAATTCAACAACTGTTGCAGCAAGTTTTTAACATCAGTAGAGCGCTACTATATTTAAAACTTGCTGCAAAATTTTTTGATTTGATTTGCAGGTGTAAGAAGATTTTAAATTGTATTTTCTTACCAGTTCGGTTTCTGCACTTATAACATTTGTGCCCTATATTATCGTACAGCATTCTAACTTGAAGGAAGTTGCACTGAATAATCCGTTAATCGTATTCCCCTTTAAAACTTTCAATAACGACTTGTAAATGTCATCTCCAGTCCTTTGGGGAAATTGACACCAGTTGATGGAGGGTCATGGACATCATCATCATCATCATGAACGTCATGAACATCAATCAGATCATGCACGAGCATCCATCATCTTCAGCATGTTTGCTGTCAAAAATAACATTTTTCTAAGGAAATTCAAAATGATCCTCTCTCAAAGAATATGTCATTGTAATGTTTTGCTATCCATCATAACGATAAGAATTTCAAATTCTTTCTCCAAAAAAGCCATTCACTTAAACTTTGCAATATGATGGATTATTTTGAATTAATTTTGGAAACTATTGACGTAAAAGTACAGCTACTGATGTCTTTGATATGGAAATGTAACTCGCGGGATACATGCAAAATAGGATAAAAATCTACATATGCAGTGTTCATAAACTATTATCATAGGCTTTCGTTTAACTTTTAAATTTAAGCATTATGGAGAAATAGATATCTGTACAGATATATCTGACAGATATCCGTACAGATATATATGATAGATATCTGTAAAGGTGTATATATATGATAGATATCTGTAAAGATATATATATGATAGATATCAGTACAGGTATATCTGATAGATTTCTCTAATGCTGATGTATTAAATACACACACATTCCTGCACACCTATTGAAGTAAGAAATGCCCAATGCTTGCATAGAAGTACTTTATTCGATTGTTTATACTCTCAAGCTCTAATCAATTATCCGATAACGAAGAACGTCAGATAATCGCAACCAGAATAATCGAGACTCCATCTTACTCTCGAAAATATGTACTGTTGCCACATGTTTCACACTGTCAAGTCTGCAGGCTGCCATCAAGCGAAAGCGCTGAGGGATTCTCGATGTGGACAACGTGGTTATCCTCCACGATAATGCGAGGACACATGTGGCAATCAGAACCACCGACAAGCTCCGGTCATTTCACCGGGAGAGTCTGGACCACCCACCATACAGTTCGGACCTCGCTCCTAGCGATTTCCACATTTTCGGTCAGCTGAAGAAGGTCCTGACAGGACGGCGATTCACATGCAATGATGAAGCCAAGACAGCAGTCCGACGGTGGTTCCACAGTCAGCCGGACGAATTCTACCACAGGGGCATCTCAAATTTAGTGCTGCGATGGGACAAATGTCTGAACCGGTGTGGGGACTATGTGGAAAAATAGTGTAACGTACGTATAGTTGTAATTACCTGTAGGTACCTTATTTTGGTTAATAAAAAATAGGGGCAAAGACTTTCTGATTCGCCCTCGTGTATCCGTATTAAATTTAAATATATTAATGTTAATGATTCTTGTTATTGTGACGTGACTAGATTAGAACGATTTTATTATGATATAATAAATACTCTATTATGTAAATGATTGTTACAAAAAAAGATTAGAAAGATAGAGGAAAAAAGCAGGAAGAACCATTTTGCTTCAGTCTGAGAACAGTACTTACTTTCCTTGAAAAATTCGTCAAATAATTGCGTTTTGGCGAAAATTTTCGAAACGTGTAACAGGTAAACAGAAATAAAAAAACTTGAAACACGAATAATGCTTATTTAATTCATTAAATTAAGTGGTCTATTTCTATTCGATTTGAAAAGGTCGATATTTCTTTTCAATCCACTTAAGCGCAAACGCGTTTCAATTACACCTGAGCTGGTTTTGTTTCCTCGAATGAATTCCCCGCATTCTTGTTGAACAGAGTAAATTTCTTAATATACATAACTAAAGAGTTTCAAACATACAAAAGGGTAAATGCACGGACTAATATTTAATTCCTCTTCTCAAAACTTCAAATCTAATTTACAAGAAGTTTATTTTATCACATGACCTCAGGGGAAATAAAGCCGCTTAATAATAATTGAATTATTCCGCTAATACCATGAGCAGTTCAGTGAGAATAATAAAATGACACAAAGAGGAAACTGTCAAACTTTGTTAGTTTCGTTTTTGTTATTCTTATTGCTAAATCTCTCTCTTACAAAGAAAAGAAAAATTGAATGAAAGCTTTTAATCAACAGGCAGTATACTAATATAAATTTATTGGATTGTATTCCTACTTTTTTCATTAATTTTAAGTTCTAAATTAAGTAAATTTATAATTGAATACATTAATTTATTTGTATTAGGACGTGATTAATGAAATATTAACCCACTATTTAATTTGTTATAAAATAGTACGATGTTTAATGGCTATTATGATCTTAAGTCAACTAAAATTTCACCGTGCCGTTTGTCGTAGTTTTCTCAAATGAGGCAATGAAATTAACATTAAATTAACGTTGTCTTGAGCTTCAAATTTATTAATATACAGCAAGATTGTCAACGAAATAAGTCTGTAATAAACGATTTATGCTATCATAAAAGTATCAACAATGCTTTTATTTATTTTATATAAATCGAACACTACGCAGATTAAATCAAACAACAATGTCAATCAATCAACGTTTATTGGCGTAGTGATACCAACGCCGATGGTATGGCGTGATTAGATGGTGAAACGTTCGAAAGAAAATAAATATTTCTGCCTTCGGTGGGACCTGAACCCACGACCTTCCACTTGCCGGGCGGAGGCTCTACCCACTGAGCTACGAAGGACAATATATAATCTCTTTACGAACGTATATATATTGTTGCCAGTTATTTCGCAGAATGGTGTAGTACATAGACTACTATTTAAACCAAATTGCAAAGAGACTGGTATTAAATTGATCGAAATGCACGTTGCAGCATATATAGCCCATGTACTACACCATTCTGCGAAATAACTGGCAACAGTATATATACGTTCGTAAAGGGATTATATATTGTCCTTCGTAGCTCAGATGGTAGAGCCTCTGCCCAGCAAGTGGAAGGTCGTGGGTTCAGGTCCCACCGAACGCAGAAATATTTATTTTCTTTCGAACGTTTCACCATCTAATCACGCCATAACATCGGCGCTGGTATCACTACGCCAATAAGTGTTTTTATTATCGCATTTATAAGTCTGCTACAATATATTTTTTTTATTACTGGAACAATTTTAAAAGTAGTACGAAATAGAATATTACGGTTTCCGCGTTTTGATTTAGAATCTGAAAAGATTAATAGCTTCAGTTTTGTACCTAAATAGAAAGAGTTTATACAATAGTTTTCCTTCGATCTTAAGAATTATAGAACATTCGGTTAATTGTAAATAAATAGTTTTAAGTCGTCTTCTGTGTACTTCTGCAGCTCTTTTCCATCTTCTATACAGAGGGATAAAGTAAAACTCTACAATTTTATAAGATGAACCAAACACCAGCGCCTCGAAAATTCTTCAGATAGTTCGCATTAAGTAATTTGTTTGATTGTCCCTTTTAAGAACGTTTAACATTTCGACATAGAACATATGCAATACGTTACGCATCTGGGGAAGTAACAAGCATGTAACAAGCTATAGCTTTCTGCTGTCCTCCATTTCTAATCTAATCAGTAGATTACATCTCTAATCGCAAAATCTGAAATATAAATATGACATCAAAAATATCACATAGCATAATGTACCACCATAGTTTTAATTCGGTTGAATAAAAAAATGTATTTATTTACTTTTTTTTTTTTTACACAAATTTTTTCCAGGGTTGAATTTAGGAGCTAATTATATCTGGTTAACAACCAACAGTTTATCCACATTGCGTCGTTAGAAGGGACTAAATTATAAGATTATGTTGATAAAAGGACGTACGCAATAAATTATAAGATTATGTTGATAAAAGGACGTAAGCGATTGATAAGTTTTATTATAAAACTGAATTTTCAGCACCCACTCACTGTGACTTAAACCAAATATCTTTTTTTACCTATACACTAAATTGAATAATTAATGATTGTATTTAGATATTAGTGAAAACGTGAGAGATGATGGTTTCGATTCAGAGTGCTTAAGAGGAACTCGCCTAAGGGCATATCACACGTCATGCGCAGAGCCTGGAAGCTCAAAGCTGCGCATGTGCACACGATACATAACACACCCCTCACCTTTCCTGAAATCATTACTGATTCATCTTTTCTTAATAAGATGTGATGAAGCTATCATCTGAAATTCATCGTTGCATTTTAAAAAGTACAGGCATGTCATAATCGTACAATTTAAATTTTTAAAATTAAGTTTAATAATTGCAATCAGTCATTAATATCTTATTATTTTTATAAATGCTTTAAAAATTACATATATATATATGTTAGGGTTTTACATTTATTAAAACTTTAGCTGTACCAACGGCTAGAATGCAATAGAATAGAATAGAATGAGAATAAATTTTATTCAATCCATTTACAATTTTGATGATATATATTCTGCCACGGGATATTATTCTTGATGTTACGTCGAGGTTCCTGACTTTGAGATTACAGGTATTAATTGATGACTGGGTTAAAAATGGAGAAGAGTAGAAAGCTATGGCTTGTTGCACGGCTCTCTTCCGGATGGGTAATATATTATGTAAATCGATTTTTACAGACTGGTTGCTTTGATATTTTTGCTGCATATTTACAAATTTTTAAATGAAGAAGACTTTAAGTTTAATGTTACTTTATACAATAATTTCTGCCACCCACGTTTTAATTACAGCTCAAACTAGAGCTTATGTAATTTTGGAGAAAAAGAGACGCTTTCCCCATCCTGGATTCGAACCAGGGTCCCTCCGTTTAGCCCGGAGTGTCTTGGACCGCTAGACGAATGAGGACAGGAAACAACGCTCTCTTTCTCCGTATGTAAAGATGTTAAGGTATTATTACCCTCCGCAGGGATAACACAATTGCCAAATATGGTCAACACAAGAAAGCCTCCGGGGCGAGAATTTTGTGAGTTTTCGTGGGGGAATTTATTATACTATAATTTTTGCCACCCACGTATTAATTACAGCTCAAACTAGAGCTTATGTAATTTTGGAGAAAAAGAGACGCTTTCCCCATCCTGGATTCGAACCAGTGTTACTTTATGGCCTCATTTGAGAAAACTGTGACAAAGGGCAGGATGCAGCATGCCTGAGTTGATGTAGATAATTTTAATTCATATGGAGAACATGGTCTGAATTGGAAACGCGAATTTCTCTGTATTTTAGTTATGGATTTTCGATGTGATTTCGTAGGATTTTGATAAGTTAGTATTTATAATATACATATACAGCACGTATCTGTATATTATAGTTACAGTACGTCGCATTCGTACATTTATAATATACAGATATGTGCTGTGTTATCTCGACGGAACAAAAGAAGTTTTGGATGATAATTAAAATGAACGGATACTGCGATAATTGAAGAGCTAATTAGTGATTACTTGTATTATTCAGTATGTTCTACTTGGTATTATTCAGTATGTTCTACTTGTATTATTCAGTATGTTCTACTTGTATTATTCAGTATGTTCCCCACTTTGCATTATTCAGTATGTTCTACTTGTATTATTCACTATGTTCTACTTGTATTATTCAGTATGTTCTACTTGTATTATTCAGTATGTTCTACTTGTATTATTCACTATGTTCTACTTGTATGTCTGCATGTTCTACTTGTATTATTCAGTATGTTCTACTTGTATACTTACTATGTTCTACTTGTATTATTCACTATGTTCTCTACTTGTATTATTCACTATGTCTTCATCTTGTATTATTCACTATGTTCTACTTGTGTTATTCATATGTTCTACTTGTATTATTCAGTATGTTTTACTTGGTATTATTCAGCATGTTCTACTTGTATTATTCATGTTCTCTGTGTCTGGTATTATTCAGTATGTTCTACTTGTATTATTCACTATGTTCTACTTGTATTATTCAGTATGTTCTACTTGTATTATTCAGTATGTTCTACTTGTATTATTCACTATGTTCTACTTGTATTATTCACTATGTCTCTACTTGTATTATTCACTATGTTCTACTTCTATATTATTCATCATGTTCTACTTGGTGTTATTCAGTATGTTCTACTTGTAATATTCATATGTTTTACTTGTATTATTCAGCATGTTCTACTTGGTATTATTCAGTATGTTCTACTTGGTATTATTCAGTATGTTCCTAATTTGTATTATTCAGTATGTTCTACTTGTATTATTCAGTATGTTCAGTTATCAGTAGTAAAAGAGGAAAAAAATGCGAGGTTGGGGAGGTCTCAAGCTGAGATTATCACAGTTTTGTCTAGGAGAAAAAACATATTTTCAAGGTATCCAGAAATTTCCTTGTAGTTAGATTTAAACAGCTTATTTACGATTTTATTATAAATGACAAACCCTAGACGCCATGACAAGTTTTCTTCAATTTCGCTAGTTTTTTAAAGAATGCTGTTGATTTTGCTTTTGTCAAAGTTCCAAGACCACAGCACATTCATCGTAGGATGACCCGTCTCCTGAGGGGATGTAGTGATGAATCAATTTAAAGGTTTTGTATATTGTGCAGCCTTCGTATTTATCTTGTTGTAGGGTCCTGGGGACCTACTGTTATCGGGTAACGAGGGGAATTGGGAAAGGTGGCCGGCGAAGGCGGCCCTGCAATTCCATACAGGAGACTTGGGGGGCCATTCCGTGCTTACGTTCACAATCCAGCACAACCTCAACGTGGTGGGGGAGAACGTGACATATTCTTTCGTTCCGCACTTTTCTGTAGTCGTCATTCGGGTTACTATCACTTAAGTGTTTCCTTTGAAAAAGTTAGGGACACGTCACATGTATTTAAGTTTCGGTAAAAAAAGTACCTGAAGTGGTGAGGGTGGGGGGCTATTATAGCCCACTTCTTCTACGTTAATTACTTCCCCGGAGGCGACAGGAGGACTGCTTCATTGGCATTTGTAGTAGGGGACGGCTAGGGGATCAATCCCCTCTGCTACCCATATGAGAGCCCATATGCAAAAGTGACCGTTCTTTTATATTTTATGGAAAAATATATAATATATGGATGTTCTTTTATATTTTATGTTTTTTTTATGGAAGTAACTGCTATTTCGATACTTAATATGAAATAAAGTTAACAATAAAGACACAAATAATTATTCCAGTTATTCTAATCCTCACGGTCACCTTTGTAGCGTCTCACGGGTGTCCATTTTTCAGAGGTTCTACGGTAAATGAATAAGCGATCATTTTCTCTCAATCATTCATGTCTTTTATTGAAATCGTTCTTTTTCGTCGGCTTTTTTCAATAGCAATGTGAGAAATAGCATTCTTTCGAAACTAAAGGAGAAAAGCAGAATATTCACATGAAAATATTTTAGAGGAGAATCAAAAAAGTCCCAATTTTTTTTAATTTTATAATGAGAAAATCAAATAAAATTCATAAAAAGTTTATTATTTAAAGCCCCTTTATAATTACTTACCTACTCAGCATGACCAGGTGGACAGAGGGGGAAGGAGCTCAATACACGGTTAAACAAATATATTCAGCGAAATATTTTGTTCTTAAGAAATTAATTTAGAATATTCGAAGCATTTAAATTTTATATTCTTTATTTAAAATTCATACAGTTTTACTTCGAATGTTGCTTTTTTAATTGGATACTAGAAAAAACATGTCTGTATTCTTATTATTCTTATTTTTGGAAAACGATTTGAGTATTAACTATTATTCTAATTACGCATAGGAACTCCGTATGTTAATAATAGTTCTTTTTAAACTGGTTTAGTAGTATTTTTGAAATTGATTTGTAAGGTTAATTTACTAAAAGGTAAAATTTTTGTTTTAAATTTAAATTACCTTCTAAATTTTTGGGAAACTAATCAAAAGCAAAACATGAATAAAAATGAGCCATTTGACATTAAAATAGCAAACAAATAAATAAATGCGATATGTCATATTGGATACAGAAATTATCCTGATTTTCTAGTACAGTCGAACCTCGTTAAGACGAACACCAAGGGGAACAGAAAATATGTTCGTATTAAAAGTAATTCGTCTTATCCGTAAAGAATGGAGGTGGTGGGGGAGGGATCGTATTACTTTGTCTCATTTATGATTGCCATATACATTTTGCTATTATATATACTTGTATTGTTAATTTATTATTGTATATTATTATATTTATCAATATTATTATTTTATTGTAGAATACACAGTTTGTAACAAAAATCATAGTATGTACCTTTAACGTAGATATTACGTGTAATTAATAGATTTGAAAAATTCTTGATTTACTATACGTGCATATTCTGGTTTACTAAACGTTTATTTTTTTCCGGATTACATTCTGTGCCCACAATTTTTTTTCAATTGTCGTTGTACACTTAAAAAATCCAGTAATTGCAGATTGTTTTCGCTTTCTGTCAGCACAATGTCGCCAAAAATTATCAAGTTTGCCCACGGTTTCTAGAGAACCCGCCTCGTGCATCACAAAACGACGCACAGTTTGCAAAGTTCAGCGGTAAAATCAACTATCACACTCAAGCTTTTCGTTTGAAGGGAACAGAGTTCATGGGAGCCCATAGGGGAACAGAGGGGTTTGAGCCTCCTAACCGTCGTTTAAAATTTTCATTTTCGGGGTTCTGCTATGCATTTACTTTCAAAAGTTTTACTCAGAGATCTCATAAAGATCGCACTGCTCACTGTAGTCCGGGGTTTGGTTCCCCAGGCCTTAAGAGGTTCGGATTCCTCGGAAAACAGTAGGTCCCGGCGCAGCATGACCACTGTAGTCTTTGAGCCGTAAAACCAAAAAACAAACAACTAAAAGTTTTACAATCACATTTTAAAATAAGGTACTTTTTAGCTCATTACTAATTGTCAAGCAGTATCAATTATTTTTGTAGCATTTTAGTATCTTGTACATTCACTAAAATATTTGACAGCCTTGAAGGAGGCAGGGGTTTTTCTTAGCCCCCCCCCCACCCCACCCCAAAGTACTCGGATAGACGCCAGTGTCAAAGTTGTCAATGTCTTCGTCTGTATCCGAAAATTAGTAATCATTATCGGACAAGGGCTTTATCATGGCGTTTACGACCTTAACCGTTTGGACGTTCATTGAAACATTGTCCGCCATGATGTTGTCCATTGGGGCATCAATTCTTATCACATGTAAACTCCAACAAAAAATGTTTGTTATGCAATTATTTATAGAAGTCGCCACTCCTACATGTTTAATCTGATTACTACAGCCTGTTGAAATGATCCATGAGAATCTCTGATCTTATAAAGCGCATTTTGTTCACCTTAAGTGGATGAAATTTTCCAAGGACCATTGATTAATAGTTCGTGGTAAACAGTATTTCGTCTTAACCGTGTTCGTGTTAAAGGAAAAAATACAATCTGACGGGACTTCAGAAAACGGTTCGTATTAAAAGTAATTCGTCTTAAGCGTGTTCGTCTTAACGAGGTTCGACTGTATTTGATACATAGAGTCGTTAGAGTAATATACAAGGATTTTTTTCGGATATTTACCTCATAATCATTCTACCTGCTTCCTTCTTCTTCTACATTCTTCCATCTGCAGTACATTTATAACTCATGAAATTTATACCGAAAATGGAAAAAGAATCACAGACCAGGATATCGTTTCAGAAATACTTTTGAATAACAAAAAAGAAACGATTCTATTTCCACAAGAAAGTTATTTATGATAATACTTTTTGGACGGGAAAAAACGTATTTCGATATATAAATAACAACGTTCAGGAACAACAGTTGTCAGTTTGATCATAATATATCAAGCTCTCCATTGTTTTATTTATAAAAAATGATATAAAATATGATATATCAAAACTACAATGTGTCAAAACAATGTCTTTCCATATCCTGTAGTGCTACAGCCTTCAACTCTCCAATAAACATTACGTTTAATGTGCATCCTCTCTCTCTCTCGTCTACCTGCATTCACCGCCACGTAAAAATACCCTCTGAGAAGTACAGTCAAACTATACAGAATGACATATGCCATCCGGCACCTGGTCAGCCGTCCACACACCACGGCGCAGCAGTATGCTGACCCATCATACCTCGCGGCAGTTGGCGAAACATCATACGTCGCGGCAGGTTAAATGAATAATATGGCACATCTGTGGAATACCCAATATCGCAGTTTCTCAAATGAGGCCATAAATATGCATAAAAAATCATTGTAATTATAGTTTAATAAAAACAAAATGACAGTTTAAGCATTAAAGGCATTAATTAAATCTATAAAATAATGTGAAATCGAGAAAACTGGACTGGAAACTATGACGCACGAAATACATTACCTACCTGGAAGACAGACCCGTAACAAGCTACTGCTTCCTGTTCTTCTTATATACAGGGTGTCTCAGCACCAGGGTTACAAACTTCTAGGAGGAGTAGGGTACACCTAGATGACCCGGAACCACACAGCATTGCTGGTCGCAAATCACTCACAGCGCTAGTTCTAAAACCGTCCAGCATGCACAAATTGTGACAACCAGTGCGTGAAAAGCGCTAGAACTCAGGTCAGCTGCTCAATTGCATAGATGATTAGGACATCGCAATTTGTGCTTCTCATGCACTGGTTGTAACTATTTGTGTATGCTGGACGGTTTTAGAACTAGCGCTGTGAGTGGTTTGCGACCAGCATTGCTATGTGATTCCGAGTCGTCTAGGTGTACCCTGCCTCTCCAAGAATTTTGTAAACCTGGTGCTGAGACACCCTGTATATAGCAAAACTTCTCTTAACGATCGTCTCTATTCAGCGACCATCTCCCTCAACGACCACTTTTTCTGGAAGCGGGTTTCCTCCCGCCCATAGTCCCAATGATACATTTACCTCTATTCAGAAACCACCTCTCCGATTGACTGCTTTTTTTACGGAACTGGCGATGATCGCCTAAGAAGGTTTTACTGTATATACAGGGTGAATTTGACCTAATCTGCCAAACGAAAGGGGGTGATAGAAGAGCCCATGTGGAGCATAAAAACCCTTGGCAAGTTTGTTTTATCTCTAACCGTTTCTGACTTACGGTGGAAAGAAAGAAAATGCGCCGTCTGAAAAAAAATCCACAAAATTTGTGGTATTTTCGTAAAATCCACATACAAAATTAGAACATACTTGGAAAGAGCAGAAAAAGTTCTATAAGATGACACCATTTTCATCAGGCTATCTGAATTTAATGGATAGTTACAAACGATGAAATATTGGCTAAGTGCAAAATCGAATTGTCGCCAAAATCTGTAACCGACAATTCCACAAACACCCTTCTAGCTACAATCGGTCAAATTTACTAAAAACTGATCCATTCGACCAGTTTTCGAATTAGCCTACATTAAACTACATGAGCATTCTAGTTTAGGAAAAATTTAGCCTTTTGTCTGCAATACTGCCCTGAAATTGACGTTCGTCAAAAAAGGACATGGACAAACATTTGCAGATGTCTTTCAACCTTACTGCGCGCATCCCACTTGGCCACCTACATCGCCAGATCTGACTCCAATGGGCTTCTTTGTTTGGAGTTTCCTGAAGCAAAAGGTTTACTGCACAGAATTTGTCAGTTTGTTAGACTTTAGTATCCGGCTCGACGAAGCAATAGTAAAACTGAGGGATAAGCTTTCGCTAAGAGCTACAGTGGTTTCCCTTCGTAAGCAGGCAGGTGCATGTATCAGGTGTGAGGACGACCAGTTTCAGCAGCGGCTTTAAGTATCACACATTCTTCTGAATGCATACATCCTTTAATCATAGGTAGACGTGAGATACGTCTATTAGGATTTTTTTTTCTTTCTTTCTTTCTTTCTTTCTTTTTTGGTTTTATAGCTCAATGTCATGGGCAGGAATATATGTGCGATCACACTTAGCGTGTGTGCAGGTAGTCGTGTGCTGCCACCAGCTCGGCTCGTAGCTGAGCAATCTACGCCTCCTCGTGAGGCGGGTTCTTTGTTCCTATTTTCTAGGTAGAAAACTAGAAGGTCGACGATGAAGAGTAAGGTAGATCAAGAATGAAGAAACAATCTAACACTATTTATTGAAGGTGGTTAGTTTATACATTGGCATCACAGACAAGGCAACTATAGGCGCACCGCCTAAGTTCCAACGTATTAGTCAGGCACGGAAATCACACACACGTGTGTCCTTCCTACTCCTCTGCCTCGTTCGATCTGCCCTCTCTTACCCACTGTACGCAACCAACTCTTTCTCCACTATGATATAATTGGTCAGTCTTAAGACCGTGGTCACACCTGATTGGCCGATGTGACCCTTCTCCCCGTTCCATACATGTTTCCCATAAATATTCCTCAATGTCAATCTGGACGTTGCAGACGAGAGTTATTGCAATTTTATCCGCCCCCATTCGGACTGTTTCCTCTCGACCCTTTTCACAAAGATGACCTACAAGTCTCACTTTCCCAGGCTAACGCCATGTGATCATTACATATCTCCCTCCCCTTTGAAAAAAGCATTTTGGAAGGGATATAATTATTTCTTCAAAATATGCTTTCTATGGCGTCTGCATAAACATGAACATACAGTGTCCTTTTAAATACATTGAATCACTATCAACATATCAGTGTTCACATTTGCTTAGTGTTACGTAGACATAGTAATATCTTCAAGTTCTTAATGTCCATTAGTAACATTATATACACATAAAAGGTATACAATAAATGCACTACGTTGACATAATCAAGACAAAAATATAGGTAATATCCGAATGCACTTAAACTTCTCAGTGTCCATTGGTAACATATATACACATAAAATATACATAATAAGTGCAATATGTGAGACAATTATCAAGACAAATTGATGAGTTTATATACTGTAATACATTTTACTACATTGATTTTAATCTCCATATAAACGGTTAAGTCCATCGGCATTTGTATTTATTGCCATCTTCTCTCACGTTCACAGGCCCTGCTATGTCAGTACTAACTTTAAAAAACGATTCTACAACAATTGGAACATTTTGTAAAGGATACCTTAGTTTCCCACTTGGACGGCGTGTCTTTTGGCAATCATGGCATGATGTCACGTATTCCTGTACAACTTTCCGTATTGCCGGCCAATAAAAGTTTTCCAATATGCGGTTTTCTGTTTTCTTTATGCCCAGGTGTCCTGCCAGACCAATGTCGTGAGCATACTTCAAAATGACAGTGCGTATTCCCCTTGGAACTACGACCTGTTCGTACTTCTTCTTTTGTCTTTGGCATTCCCATATTCGCATTAGTATATTATCTTTTACTATGATTTGCTGTGGTTTTCCTTCCCTAACCTCATTTACAGAATCCCAAAGAGATTTCAATTCACTATCGTTTTTCTGTTCCCTTAGAAAACTTTCCTTATCTATAATACTGTCTAACCGCAGACTATCAGTATTGTATGTCCCCTCCTCATTAAGAAGTGTCAATTTTTCCTCTCCATTTATTGCCTTTTTCCTGGGGTGTGGGTCAGTTTGTTTATTTTCTTCAATTTCCCCTTTGGCCTGAGGGTTTTCTTCCCCCATCTTGGTCCTTTCTTTGGAATTCGCTGAACTTTGCCCTATACTTTCCCTTTTTCCCGCTTGTGCCCTGGTAATAACAAAGCATTGCTGTACGGGTTTAAATTTAACGGAGTCATTTGTTCCCATTAATAACTCAAATGGTAAATTTTCTACAACTAACGCTTTAATTTTTCGTCTGCCAAACGTATCGTGGATGTCTATTTCCGCCTCCGGTAATTCTAAGACTTCACTGGCGACAGTGATTACTAGTAACTTCTTTTTTGTGTAAGCAGTAGGGTGAACCAATGCTTTTTTCACTATATTTAATGACGAACCAGTGTCATACAGAATTTTCCCATACCGTGATTCGATGAGCCCATTGTTCATATAATGATTTTTGTTGCTAAATAACCATTTTCCTGTGCTTACATTGCTTCCTCCTCCCTCTGTTATTGGGGCATGTAGAATCTCACCTATATCATTCCCTACTAACATTTGAATTTTCCCATTTAGTTTATCTGCCACGGCTACTTCAACCATTTCTTGTTTTCCAAACCTTTCAATTTCTATCATGGCTAATGGTTGCTCAAAAATTTTCCCCGATAGTGTTTGTAATGCCACAGTTTTGCCTGTTAATTGACCTTTTTTTCATGAAGTCTTTCCTTAGTATGCTTCGGTCCGCGCCGGTATCCCTTAATGTATTAATTAATTTTCCATTCAGCTTTAATTTTCCCATATACTCGGTTGAAGGTTGTTGATCCTTCAGTGTTACGTTATATAACCCGCCAGCCTCTTTTTTCCTATTTCTTGTGTCTCCCATTATGTTTCTTGTGTGGCCTGTAGTAGGTGTTGAGCCGAAATTTATTTCCCGTGTCCTGCAAAATTGTCTTTTGTGTCCCGCTTTCCCGCATTTGAAACAAAAAATATTGGTTTTATTTTCTTGCTCCCTGTTGAAATTTTGTCTATTTCCGAAGGTCCTTTCATCTCGTTTCTTTTCAAATTTAAATTCATTGACTTTGTTTTCGCGCGTTTCCAAATAATGATCAGCTAATTTAGCAATTTTATTTGGATCTTTCTCTTCGTGATCTAGGAGCCAAAGTTTTAAATGTGAGGAGAAATGCGTCTGCATTTGTTCGATTAACATAAGATTTTTTAATTCTTCAAACGTGTGGGCCTCATTCCCTTTCATGAATTCACTAAATAAAGATTCTAATCGCCACAGAAGTTGTGTATAATTCTCATTGCCTTCTCTTTTTGTGTTTCTGAATTTGTGTAAATGTTGTGCTGGGAAAATCATGAATGCATTTAATATTGATTTTTTTACTTTCTCATAGTTTTTGAATCCTCTTCTGACAATCTCGAAAATGCGCTCAAAGCCTTTCCTTCCATAAACGGGATTAATTGACTAACGTAATTTGTGTCTTCTACATCGTATAACTTGCACATTCGCTCAAATGAGAGTAGAATCGCTTCTATATCTGCCTTATCCGATAACATACTTATTTTAATCGCGGGTGCCCTGATTCCCGTGGTTTGAATGCCTGATGACTGGTTTGTTCGAAGCTGTGCTAGCTGCAACTCATGTTGTAGGCGCGCAAATTCTAATCTTTCCTGCGCCTCCAATTCCATGGTTTTTAACTTTATCTCCGTTTCCAACTGCATTTGCTTTAATTGCATTCTTTCATTAAATGTCAGGTTACCCATGGATGCCATAATTTCGGTCCCTTGAGATTCCCCTTCTGACGCCCCTTCATCACTATCCTTACCGTTATCCCGTGATCGTGTTTGTGGCATTTTCCCTTCTTTTCCAAAACTTAATCTTTATAATGCCTAAGACTTCTTAGAAAAAAATATTTTTCCCACACAAATCTTGTTATCAATGTAATTTAGTTTACCCCTTTTCTTTATCTAAATTTAACAGGACCCGTACAAATATTCATGCATTCATTTCACATTACCCATATATCATTATGAATATGCACATACATTTTATCATTAAAAACTGCATATAATATATATAACACTACAGACATGCAAACAAAATTTTCCAATCACGTATAGCTACTATTATCATTGGAATCCAATAACTGCCATATTAAAGACATGTAACCATATTTTATCACACAACATGCGCATAACTATGTGTAATCATTCGACTATCCATATCCTATTCCTAGTATGCCCCGCGTTATGTCTATAACTATACAGATTATATATATTTCTTCCTATAACCTGCTTTTATCTACCATACATTATAAAACATTTCATATTTCATATACTGGCATGCATTTTGATTATTTTTTGCTACAAAATATTTCCGCCACATTGGATAATCAATGCTTAACCTATTACTTTTATACACTTAGTTATAAAATTATGCATATTTCAATTCCTTTCAATAAAAATGGATTGATCTTACCAATCATTCTTTGTGCCGTCACTGTAGAGTTTTATGGGAGTTCGTATGTCCTTTAAAAATATAGCGTACTACACTTCCAAAGTTTTTCTTTCCTTTTGGGGTACAGTTCCACTGTTCCTTTCTATGGGGAGTCCACGTTACAGTCAATTACGAAAAAGTTTTCCAATTCGGAATGCGCCTGCTGACGGGCCCTCTTCTTCGTTCCCCGAAAATTTCTCCCTCGTCTTGCGTCCGCGTAATAGGATAGGTTTCCCCGTTGTTTGGCCGTCGTCCACTTTGTCACTCGGACGGTCCCCTGTTTCTTTTCCGGGATCTGCAGATGGGTCTATCTACTTTGCCTGGATACTAACGCCCGGTCGAAATGACGTCACCTAAGGTCTTCAATCTTTATTTGGTATGCTTCTTCAAACGATTATATTTTCCTCTAACCTTCATCTCATTTGTAACTCGTGCCTAGGACCGCTGCCACCATATGTCATAGTCAGGTATATATATGCGATCACACAGCGTGTGTGCAGGTAGTCGTTGTGCTGCCACCAGCTCGGCTCGTAGCTGAGCAATATACGTCTCTTCGTGAGGCGGGTTCTTTATTCCTGTTTTCTAGGTAGAAAACTAGAAGGTCGATGATGAAGAGTGAGGTAGATATCAAGAATGAAGAAACAATCTAACACTATTTATTGAAGGTGATTAGTATATACCTTGACATCACAGACAAGGCAACTATAGGCACACCCCCTAAGTTCCAACGTATTGATGAGGCACGGAAATCGCACACATGTGTGTCCGTCCTACCCCTCTGCCTAATTCCATCTCCTTTCTTTTACCCACTGTACGCCACCAACTCTCTCCACCATGATATAATTGGTCAGTTTTAAGACCGTGGTCACACCTGATTGGCCGATGTGACCTTTCTCCCAGTTCCACACATGTTTCCCATAAATATTCTGCAATGTCAATCTGGACCTTGCAGACCAGAGTTATTGCAATTTTATCCGCCCACATCCGGACTGTTTCCTCTCGACCCTTTTCACAAAGAAGACCTACAAGTCTCACTTTCCCATGCTAACGCCATGTGATCATTACAAACAGGATAATAAATCATATACTGATGCACTGTGCAAACCTAATAAACAATTATCAACACAAAGCTACAGCAATTTAACTTTACTATTATCGTTTACTCGATTACCACGTAGGCCCTGCAAACGTAACGACTTAAAAACGGTGGATTTTATCTTGCAATTAAAAATACATTTCAATGGAGATGGATTTGTGAATATAACCCACTAAACAGTTATTGTTCAATTGATATTGATTTTCAAAGGCAACTAAAATTTAAGCTTAAAACACATAAATTTCGAAATGAAGTATTTAAATGATTGAAAGGTAATATTTCGGCTTCTACAGAAGGACCTCCCTTTTCACGGCCAAAATTTACGCTCCAACATGTGACCATTAAAAAAGGGTTTCACTTTACTTATTTACGTATTTATTTTAATATTGAGCACTTGTTTGTAAGTTCGTTAAAATATTAAACGATTATTTATTCACATAGTATAATCAC
This sequence comes from Dysdera silvatica, assembly GCA_006491805.2. Lineage (NCBI taxonomy): Eukaryota > Metazoa > Arthropoda > Arachnida > Araneae > Dysderidae > Dysdera > Dysdera silvatica. The sequence continues at coordinate 53,678,682 of QLNU02015359.1, read as the reverse complement.
AACAAATTATCCAACTTAAAAAAGTAATGTGCTGTTATTAGCTATTTTGGTTACCATATGCCGCCATCATCAGAGCCGTACATCAGATATTAACAGCATATTAAAATTTTTTTTATCTATGATTATTTTCTGTGATTACTTCCTATATATTCCTGTTTCTCCGAAAAGTTGTAGACTAACTTTAGGGGTAGATCCTCCAGACAAATACGAAGAAATTTGACAGTAGAAATGAGTAACCCAAACGCGATCATGAAAAATGACATTAGAGGCTGTGGTATTTTCAGTATTCTTTCCAATGATTGGTTGTTTTAATTATCTTATTTCTGTTTATGAGTTGCAACCGTATGTAAGTTGTTTTATTATGAATAATTTTAATATTGTCGCCATGGTAACCAGGCGGGAATTTTGAACAGCTGTTGTAATTCCTTCTGTATAATTCATGTAATAATGAATAAGAAGTGGATTTAATAAAATACACTTATTAAAATTAATACATGCATTATATGTAATTTAAGAATATCAGGAGGCGTGGAGGCCTTTTTGAACTAGCGAATATAGAGAAAAATAAGGCTGAATGATCCAATTCATTAAGAGGCTTCGTAAACGGACCCGCCTTTGAAGTCATCGAGAAGTTCGATATCGGTTAAAATTTGTTCATTTGGGATTTCTGATGACGTACCGTTAATTGCCATTTATTTATTACTAATGCTCATGTTCTTTATTAGGAGTTATTTTACGTCACCATAGCAACAAATTCTGCCTCTTGTGCTTTCTTCTTACCATCTCTATAACTCCTCATGGATGCATGCAGGTCCGTACGCAGAGAGGAATCTTAAGAACAGTTCCTCCCCCGAAATTACATTTTTAATTGGACTTTGCTATGACCTTACATGCTGTGATTGTACCGATACATACTGTAAAAATTTTTGAATCGCCCGAAATTAAGTCCTGGCTACGCTCATGGATGTACCTGCATTTCAATTAAATATTCTTAATATTCTATTTTTCCCCAGTTATTAAAATTTCCTTTGCACGTCCTTTATATTCACTTTGCTTCAAAAGCTTTATTTTCGAATGATGCAATGGTTTGCACATTATTCACTAATTAAGAAACTGACAATGTGTCATTATATAAGGGAAATTTATAAAATTCCAGCTCCTTCGAAATTACTAGAATTACTGATGAGTTTAAATCTCAAAGTTATCAGTAGATTCATAGGGGAATTTATGACGTATTTATCATTTGAAAAGTAGTAGTTCAATCCATTAGTCGTAATGAATGCATGCAAAATTTTCTTGAACTTGTAGTTCGGAATATCGTCAACTTTTACGTTGTTTCAAATTCAAATCTTGTATCTTTCGGGGAAAAAAACCCATGGGGGGTTCAAGTTTTTCTAACTGCTACTTAAGATTGCTGTACAATCGTTTGCATGCAGGAAGTTCATAAGCATGGATATATAAGAAAATAAAATAGAAAGATGAAATCTAAATTAAAAGATATAATTGATTGAATATGTAAAAAACGTTAGAGAAGTGAAAAGGACTAAATTGTCTTCTATGGAAATTCTGAGAAAAGTTTGTGTGTGTTACCACTTATTGATTAATATAGGTAATAATTCCAACACCCACGTCTTTATAGTTCAAACTAGAGTTTTTTTTTTACAGAAGAAAAAGGGACACTGTCCTAGATCTAGATTCGAACTAGGGTTCCTCCGTTGAACCCGGAACGCCTTAGGCCGCTAGGCCATCGATGACATTATCGAC
>QLNU02015359.1:53657547-53676818 GCA_006491805.2 Dysdera silvatica | reverse complement strand
TTGTTTTCCACCCCTTTCAATTTCTATCATGGCTAATGGTTGCTCAAAAATTTTCCCCGATAGTGTTTGTAATGCCACAGTTTTACCTGTTAATTGACCTTTTTTCATGAAGTCTTTCCTTAGTATGCTTCGGTCCGCGCCGGTATCCCTTAATGTATTAATTAATTTTCCATTCACCTTTAATTTTCCCATATACTCTGTTGAAGGTTGTTGATCCTTCAGTGTTACGTTATATAACCCGCCAGCCTCTTTTTTCCTATTTCTTGTGTCTCCCATTATGTTTCTTGTGTGGTCTGTGGTAGGATTTGGGCCGAAATTTATTTCTCGTGTCCTGCAAAATTCTTTTTTGTGTCCCGCTCTCCCGCATTTGAAACAAAAAATATTGGTTTTATTTTCTTGCTCCCTGTTGAAATTTTGTCTATTTCCGAAGGTCCTTTCATCTCGTTTCTTTTCAAATTTAAATTCATTGACTTTGTTTTCGCGCGTTTCCAAATAATGATCAGCTAATTTAGCAATTTTATTTGGATCTTTCTCTTCGTGATCTAGGAGCCAAAGTTTTAAATGTGAGGAGAAATGCGTCTGCATTTGTTCGATTAACATAAGATTTTTTAATTCTTCAAACGTGTGGGCCTCATTCCCTTTTATGAATTCACTAAATGAAGATTCTAATCGCCACAAAAGTTGCGTATAATTCTCATTGCCTTCTCTTTTTGTGTTTCTGAATTTGTGTAAATGTTGTGCTGGGGAAATCATGGATGCATTTAATATTGCTTTTTTCACTTTATCATAGTTTTTTGAATCCTCTTCTGACAATCTCGAAAACGCGCTCAAGGCCTTTCCTTCCATAAACGGGATTAATTGACTAACATAATTTGTGTCCTCTACATGGTATAACTTGCACATTCGCTCAAATGAGAGTAGAATCGCTTCTATATCTGCCTTATCCGATAACATACTTATTTTAATCGCGGGTGCCCTGATTCCCGTGGTTTGAATGCCTGATGACTGGTTTGTTCGAAGCTGTGCTAGCTGCAACTCATGTTGTAGGCGCGCAAATTCTAATCTTTCCTGCGCCTCCAATTCCATGGTTTTTAACTTTATCTCCGTTTCCAACTGCATTTGCTTTAATTGCATTCTTTCATTAAATGTCAGGTTACCCATGGATGCCATAATTTCGGTCCCTTGAGATTCCCCTTCTGACGCCCCTTCATCACTATCCTTACAGTTACCCTGTGATCGTGTTTGTGGCATTTTCCCTTCTTTTCCAAAACTTAATCTTTATAATGCCTAAGACTTCTTAGAAAAAAATATTTTCCCACACAAATCTTGTTATCAATGTAATTTAGTTTACCCCTTTTCTTTATCTACATTTAACAGGACCCGTCCATATATTCATGCATTCATTTCACATTACCCATATATCATTATGAATATGCACATACATTTTATCATTAAAAACTGCATATAATATATATAACACTACAGACATGCAAACAAAATTTTTTAATCACCATGCGTATAGCTACTATTATCATTGGAATCCAATAACTGCCATATTAAAGACATGTAACCATATTTTATCACACAACATGCGCATAACTATGTGTAATCATTCGACTATCCATATCCTATTCCTAGTATGCCCCGCGTTATGTCTATAACTATACAGATTATATATATTTCTTCCTATAACCTACTTTTATCTACCATACATTATAAATGACGCATATCAACTGTTAAAGACTACGCGGATGTAACATTTTTGATAAATGATAATATATATTGATATCGAAATGGATATTTATATCCAGATGATAGGTATTTATATAAATTAATAGATATTTATATTGAGATGATAGGTATTTATATCTAAATGGTAGATATTTATATCGAAATAATGGATTTATTAATTATATCGAGATGATAGGTATTTATATAAAAATAATAGATATCTATATCGAAATTGTGGACATTTATATCGAAGTAATCGATATTTATACAAAAATAATATCGAGATGATAGGTATTTATATTGAAATGATATATATTTATATCGAAATGTGGAATATTTATAACGAAATAATAGACATTTATATCGAAATTATAGATTATTATATCGAAATGATATTTATATCGAAATTATAGATATATTAAAATTATAGATATTAATATCAAAATTATAGATATTAATATCAAAATTATATTCATCGAAAATGATATTCATATCGAAATTTTTATAGATTATTATATCAAAATGATATTTATATCGAAATAGATTATTATATCGAAATTGTAGATTATTATATCGAAATTGTAGATTATTATATCGAAATGATATTTTACATCGAAATTATAAATTATTATATCGAAAACTATAGATTATTATATCGAAATTGTAGATTATTATATCGAAATTATAGATTATTATATCGAAATTGTAGATTATTATATCGAAAATGATATTTATATCGAAATTATAAATTATTATATCGAAACTATAGATTATTATATCGAAATTGTAGATTATTATATCGAAATAATAGACATTTATATCGAAATTATAGATTATTATATCGAAATGATATTTATATCGAAATTATAGATATATTAAAATTATAGATATTAATATCAAAATTATAGATATTAATATCAAAATTATAGATATTAATATCGAAATGATAGGTATTTATATCGAAATGATGAATATTTATAACGAAATGATGGATATTTATATCGAAATGATAGACATTTATGTCAAAATTATAGATATTTATATCGAAGTGATAGATGTTTATATCGAAATAATAGGTATTTATATAGAAATGATAGATATTTATATCGACATGATAGATATTTATATCGAAACGAGAGATATTTATATCGAAATAAGAGATATGTATATCGAACCGATAGATATTTATATCGAAACGATGGATATTTATGTCGAAATGGTAGATATTTATATCGAAATGATAAATATTTATATCGAAACGATAAATGTTTATATCGAAACGAGAGATATTTATATCGAAACGAGAGATATGTATATCGAACCGATAGATATTTATATCGAAATGAGAGATATGTATATCGAACCGATAGATATTTATATCGAAACGATGGATATTTATGTCGAAATGGTAGATATTTATATCGAAACGATAGATATTTGTCGAAACGATAGATATTTGTCGAAATGATACATATTTATATCGTGATGATAGATATTTATATCTAAATAATAGATAGTTATGTCAACATGGTAGATATTTATATCGAAATGATAGATATTTATGTCAGCATGGTGCATATTTCTAACGAAACAATACAGAGTTTCACCAGGAGATTCCATAACAAACAGTTATTTCGACACTGGCGAAAGGTTTAAAAACATTCTGCCTTCACTTGACAAAGGGAGCAGTTGGCTCCCGAAACGTCGTGTTTTTAAACCTTACGCCAGTGTCGAAATAACTGTTTGTTATAGATATTTATATCGAAATGATAGATATTTATATCGAAAAGATTATGGCGAAGAAAATCCACTGGTACCCTTAATGTTCATTGTAATCGAGTACGGCTGTGCAATATTTTTCGAATGTCAAGTATCACTAATTTTAATAATTGAGATCCAATATTTGAATATTTAATTTCACGTTTGATACTGCAATTCTGCTAAGGAGATTGTTAATAGGCTACGGAGAATATGGGAGACTCGTTTACAGAATTCAACTTTCAGATGATTGCATTTGGCATTAGTTTAACTGACAAAACTTCCGTATAGATAATTAGTTTTAAATCCTAGATTTATACCAGAATATGCCTGGTCCTGTATTGCTTTTATCACCGAGTAATTATTCCCCTATTTGAACCTTCTTGCTCTCTAATATCTTTCGCCGCCTGAATCTGTATCTTTCGTTTCAGATTGCAGATGTAATTTTTGTTGACATTGGAAATGGCATGGTAACAGTCATATATAAGTTGTCGTCGCATGTTGGTAGGCAATTTTTGTAGAAATATATATGCATGTGTATCTAATATGTTCAGCGTGTGGGTCTCCTTCCAGTTAGATACCAGCAACCCTTTTGCAGGACAATAATTTTGTAGAGGAAACAAAAATACAAGTTGACAACATTGAGCTAGAAATTGCTGATTCATATATTTACCTTGGCCAGCTGATTTCAATGGATGGCAACATTATGAAAGAAAATAAATATTTCTGCATTCGGTGGGACCTGAACCCACGACCTTCCACTTGCCGGGCGGAGGCTCTACCCACTGAGCTACGAAGGACAATATATAATCTCTTTACGAACGTATATATATTGTTGCCAGTTATTTCGCAGAATGGTGTAGTACATGGACTACTATTTAAACCAAATTGCAAAGAGACTGGTATTAAATTGATCGAAAAGCCCGTTGCAGCATATGTATTTATTTTATATAAATCGAACACTACGCAGATTAAATCAAACAACAATGTCAAACAATCAACGTTTATTGGCGTAGTGATACCGACGCCGATGGTATGGCGTGATTAGATGGTGAAACGTTCGAAAGAAAATAAATATTTCTGCCTTCGGTGGGGCCTGAACCCACGACCTTCCACTTGCCGGGCGGAGGCTCTCCCTACTGAGCTACGAAGGACACTACATACTCTCTTTACGAACGTATATATATTGTTGCCAGCTATTTCGCAGAATGGTGCAGTATGTAGATTACTATTTAAACCAAATTGCAAAGAGACTGGTATTAAATTGATCGAAATGCACGTTGCAGCATATATACCATTCTGCAAAATAACTGGCAACAGTATATATACGTTCGTAAAGGGATTATATATTGTCCTTCGTAACTCAGCGGGTAGAGCATCCGCCCGGTAAGTGGAAGGTAGTGGGTTCAGGTCCCACCGAACGCAGAAATATTTTTTTTTTTTAGAAAGTTTTACCATCTAATCATGCCATAATATCGGCGTGGGTATCACTACGTCAATAAGTGTTTTTATTATCGCATTTATAAGTCTGCTACAATATATTTTTTTTATTACTGGAACAATTTTAAAAGTAGTACGAAATAGAATATTACGGTTTCCGCGTTTTGATTTAGAATCTGAAAAGATTAATAGCTTCAGTTTTGTACCTAAATTTATTTCATTGAAATTTTTCCTTATTAATTAATTTTTAATTTATAAAGAATGTATCCATGTAAACGAGTTTTAGAAAAACGCGCTAAAAGCAATGTGATTAATATCTTTATATTTGACTCCACTGCATAACATACGAAAGTTTCATTTCTGTTTTAACTTTAAAATTTCATAAAAATTTAGAAATTCATTCTCGCGCAAAAATTCTTTTGGTTCTTATTAACACCCATAAAGATTTTTCTATTGATACGGGTTTCGATTCAGGATGCCAGAGGCACGTAAAACAGTTACCTTATGAGGAGTTAATAGCATCAAAAATTTGTAATATACACATCAAAGAAGTCTATTTTGAGACGGATAACATTTTTATTCTTTTTTATTCTAGTTCGTGAAGCAGAACGTGGGAGCTGGGAATTTAATTCCGGTGTGTATTTTCTTGTTATTAAATTCGTCAAACCAATGTAGATTGCCACACCTAAAAATGTTGCACTCACACGACCAACCCTATTCATGAAACCTTGTGCATACCTTAGAGTTGGATTTTCCCACTGCTACAGCATTATATTTCGTTGGATACCTATGGGGTTGTGATTACTTTGCGAGAAAAAAAACAGATATTTGATGCGATTCCATTGCTTCGAATAATATACTTGAACTCCTTGACTTGGAGTTGTTTTTCCAGTAGTTTGTAGTATCCTCAAGAAAGTTATAATGCGAAATTTTTATTGGTATTGGAAGAAATGTGTCTAAATATACCAAAATTAATAAGCAAATCTGTTATATATAACGCGTTTTCTTAGAAAATATAGTACTTATGGTTGCCAAGGTAACACTGTAAGAGTAACTAACAAAAAAAATTGACATTTCTTAAGGAAAAATGCAAGAATAAATTATTATTTGCGCGTTATTTCCTTGAAGCTATATATGCAGGGCGTCTCAGCACCTGGGTTACAAACATGTAGGAGGGGTAGGGTACAGCTAGACGAACAATATTTGTCATAGAACCTAAGGTCTCAAACCACCCACAGCACCAGTTCTAAAACCGTCCAGCATTCACAAATATTTACAAATAGTGCGTGAAAAGCGCCAGATAAAACTCAGGTCAGCTGCTCAAGTGCATAGATGATTAGGACATCGCATTTTGCGCTTCTCATGCACTGGTTGTCACTATTTGTGCATGCTGGACGGTTTTAGAACTGGCGCTGTGAGTGGTTTGCGACCCTAGGTTCTATGACAAATATTGTTCGTCTAGGTATACCCTAACCCTCCTAGATGTTTGCAACCCTGGTGTTGAGATATCCGGTATAAAGATTGACTTTGTTTAAACAGTTATGTAATATGTATCGAAAAATAAAAGAAATACCTTCTTTTTGTGAAAATAAATTTTGTTGTTGAAAACAGTTTTACGGAGGTTAACCTGTAAAATCCGTCATTTACGGTCTCTGTAACAATTTTTGTGTCACAAAATTATTTTTTTTTATTTGGCAATTATGTTATCCCTGAGAAGGGTAATAATATCTTACATCCTTATATACGGAGAAAGAGCGCGTTGTTCCACGTTCTCGTTCGCCTAGCGGTCAAGACACTCCGGGCTCAGTGGAAGGACCCTGGTTCGAATCCAGAATGGGGACGGCCTCTCTTTTTCTCCTAACCAAAAAAATAGAACTTGTTTGAACTTATTCATACGTCGGTGTTGAAAACTAGTGTAAAATAAAGTCCTCCACGAAAACTCACAAAACCTCGTCCCGGTGGAAAGTGCTGAAAATTTGGCAATTGTGTTATCCCTGTGAAGGGTAATAATATCTTACATTGTGAGTTAAATATTAATGTTTGTGGCATAATTATATCATTGTCCAACTCTATATCGTGTCTGTACTGTGTTTTGATTATACTGAATATGTATTCATACTATTGTGTAACTCATAATGGTATGTACTGTTATTTGCCTTGCTCTTATAAATAAACTCTATTATTAATATTTTTATTATTTTGTATGTGTTCTCGCTCTGGATGGTACAGACTTGAAACGGGCAGTGCCAAGTATTTAAGACTTCCTTCTGTGGTTTACTCAAATGTTGTGTCTAGGAACTTTCTGACTGTTTGACATGTGTTTAAAATTGTGGTCTTTTGTAGTTCAATGTAGGTGTTGGGGTCGATTTCAAGTGTTTACAAATTTCTGTGCAGTGGGATGATATTAGACCTGTGGATGACGAAATGACAGGTACAGTGTCAGCTGTTCCCATATGCCACATGTTTTCAATTTCGAATTTATGATCTTGATATTTTGTGAGTTTTGTTGTATATATGATTTATATGTTGTTTGTGTTTGGGATTTCTATATCTATAATACTTTCGGTTTTACTAATTTTATTTATTAAAATTATATCTGGTTGGTTGTGCGTCGTTGTTGTCTCGTCAGTTAGTGTTGCTCTATCCCAATACAGCTTATGTGTTTCATTTTATAAAATACTTTCTAGCGTATACTTGCAGCAGGGTAGTTTAGTGTTTATTAAACCAGTCCTGATGGCTAATTTTGTGGTGAATTATTTTTGACACCTGGTCTTGCCTATGTTTATATTCAGTTCGTGATAATATTTTACAACCTGCTGTAATGTGTTGAATTGTATCTGTGGTTAAGTAGCACTGTCGACATCTTTAGTTGTCCAAGATTTTCTTCAGGATGTATTTTATGTAGATTTTTGTCCGGATAACTTGGTCCTGTATGGCAATGGTGAATCCTTCACTTTTGGGCCACGAAAGTCCATGTATCAACCAGGCATTTGATGCTTTCTTACGAATATCGATGTTTTGCAGGTCGTTGTAATGCCAACCATGCAGTGCATTATCTGCCCATATTATTATTATTATTATTATTTCAGTGAAAAATTGTGTAATGTTTTCAAAATTAATTTGTGATCAATTTAATCGAAGACTTACATCTTTTAATTAAACAAATTATTATAAGAACACCACTAATGGACAATTAGGTTTTAGAAACAGTTTATTAAATTCAATATTTCGGTATTAAATATCTAAATGTATATTTATATTGTATCTGTACATCCAAATTAATAATAAAATAGTAAAATCAGTAAATGTCTGTAATGATATTTTAGGGACTGAGCAATAAAAGGTATCTTTATACGTAGGTTTATTATTATAGGCGGTATTGTTATAGAAAGATTTTCCTTAATAATAACAATAATTTATTATTATAATTAAGGACATTATTCCTGATAAAGAATTGCTGCTGATGCGTCCGATAGCTTTGGTAATCTTTTTCATTTTCTATTTTACCAGTGTTTAATATTTTGTGTGTAAATAATTTATTATTTACTGTATCAATTTCAAATACAAGATGCTAATATTTGTAAGACTTTTAAAAATTCGTCATTTTATTGTAATTCAAAGTAAACTGTTGACATAATACGTGTGACCTAATTATATAGCTGATATTTGTTTTAGCATTTTTGCGCATTTATATCTGAGGGCAAAGCTTATTAATTAGTAAATTGTTTAAGCACTACAAAATATGGCATTTTGCCTTCAATTAATAGATTCTTTATTTGTGGGGCCCGACCCCCAAGGGGGAGGCTATATTTACTCAAGACATTTTTTGTGCTTGAAGTTATTAATACTCAATTGAGTTAAATTAATTTTGAAGGTAGAAGAAACATTAATGCTGAGTGTAGAGAGAATGCAATTCATTTTCATTAAATATATGACATATTTATTAGATCTAAATCTTAAGCTAATTATTTTGTTATATCTGCAAACATACGCACACTAAACCTATTTTCTTCGCACACTACGTCCAGCGGGAGTAGGGACGATGAAGAGACAAAATGTTTAAAAACCACTGGGTTAAGAAACAACAGGTATAGTAAGTTGGAAACTATAAAAGTGTCCGTCAAATAGAGGTTTCCGTTAAGAAGTGTTTACCCTCAGCAAGCAGTATGAGAAGTGTAGTTCTTCGAAATGAAGAAAATGTTTGAGTATGTGCCATTCATGTTATTGGTTTATCAGTTCCATTGCCGTGTTGCACACTTTAGCTACATACACAGTCTAGTTCAACTCCATAGAGATAACTCTGTTATTATCTCAAAATACCGGTTCCCTCATGAGCTTATTTATGGAGATTATAAGCAAGATTATTTCAGGCTGAAAAATATGCACAACGTACATTTTTCAAGCTTAAATATGCACTAATAAATAACAGGTTATGCACCATGTAATCGTATGTCTGCCAAGGCAGCAACTGTAAATACGAAGGTTGAATATGTTGTCCAGGATTTTGGATTACGTAACTCTGTTTCGGTTCATGCAAGTCAATTTCACTCGCCCAGCTTACTTACGGGTTATATCGTTATAGGTGACAACGCCCTTAAAGTTCTCTTGAATGTAGCTATACAAGATGATTTTTTTTTACTCTTTCTCTCTCTACTAACCTTTTAAATTTTTAACATTTTTTTAAAGTGAAACTTTGATATAATTATAATAATTCTAAAATCCATTCTTTCGAAATACGAAGAGATAATGTAAGTGAAGATGCTGTGTCACTTTGTAAAAGCGAAATTTAAACTATCCTCCCTAACAATAGCGATGAGTTCTACGTCATAAGATGATGTAATAGGTCACTCGAGGTCGTTAACGATGAATGTTCAAACGAGTCACTCACATTAACGCCTTTCAATGTCATTAGTTCCAATAAAACAGATGACAAAATGTTGCTATCCGCTGGTTTTAAAGACGCTAATTTGTATCATTATATGAAATTTATTGACCGATAGTGTGTGGAGATATAATTAATTATGCGCGTCACATTTTTGAGGTTTTGTCATCATTTGTAATACCTTGCGCAGAAATTGTGGGTGTTAGTGGCATTCCTTCTAACGAAAATAAATTGCGGACACCACGAGTTGTCGTTAATCATGCCACCGGATCCATGATAATTATTAACTACTAACAATCTGTATGAACCACTCTCCGTATCTTAGGTTTGAATAAAATAATTATTATCGTGTCCGTTATACATTGTTATATTACACAGCATCAAGGAGATAATCACTGTCCTCTTGATCTGGTTCTTGGTTCAGTTCAAGTCTCACCCAGAAACCTGAGAACTGTCCATATATCTTCTTAATATATAGGCGGTGCCCAGTAAGGCAGTTTTTTGTAGGTCTGTTGTCGTTATGTCAGTAATGTCCAGTTTTTCTAGGAAGTTTTTTAAATTAGGTGTGATGGCCCCCAGTGCACCTATCACAATCGGGATGACTGTTACTTGTTTTTTCCAGAGTCTATTAATTTCTATTGCAAGGTCACGATATTTGGAGATTTTTTCGAATTCCTTCTCTTTAATTCTGCTGTCACCTGGCACCGCAATGTCGATGATAAATACCTATTTTTCCTTCACCAATGTTATGTCTGGTGTATTGTGTTCTTATTATTATTATTATTATTATTATTATTATTATTATTATTATTATTATTAGCACGCGATGGTTTATTTTACTTGATAACATTTCCGGATCATGCCAATTTAACCTATAAAATTTTTTCTTAAAACTGGTACATCTTGTGGAAAGATAGTATGCGAAAATGAACGATTAAAGATAAGAGCCTACGTTTACGAAAACTCTGGAATCTTGCGCCAAGATTGGCGGCATTTTCTCATTCAACTAGTCATCCCATCGAGATGGTCATATAAACAGCGTTAGTGTGTATCAGGAGTTTTAATTCTTTTTCTCTTTTTTTTTAGATTAATTTGTTAAAAAATTAAGGTAAAAGACAAGATATCAGATCATAACCAATGATCAGAAGAGTTTCAAACCGAGTTTTTTGGGCTTTACCAAAAATCCTGCACAGCTCCTGGCGAATAAATTTAAAACACTATTGTAAAAAGCTGTGAAGTTGCTTTTCATATACAAATGAAGTTTGTTTTCTTTTACGATATCGGGAGTTATTAAGTGAAATAGTTGATTTTATACTGCTATAGTAAGTAATTTCGCCAGATATCGGGTTTGCCTCACAATTTATGAGGGGACTTTACATGGGAAAACTGATTTCCTATGGATGACAAAGGAATCGCACACTATCCATATGATGCGAAATCCTGAATCAATTGCTTTAGACCTACTGTAATTAAAGAGTTAGGGGGTTGTAGCCATGTCAATTTCTTCGCGATCAAGAAACCATACCATGTTTAACTACACACAGTCAGGGGCACTTAAAGCCAACGCGGTCTCCCAGGCTCACTCTGACCGCCCCCCCCACGACCCCTTCCCTGGGTCGGACCCCCCCACAGCATAGACCCATGCCAGCGCGGGCCCCTAGACTTCATCCGCCTCCCCCCCCCGGGATGCAGCCCCCACCCTTTCGTCGGCTCTGTACACAGCTACCGTCTTCTTTCAAACAACCTAGTTCAAAATTGTTAGTCATAGTTCATTTGCATGTCAGGTTCAAGACGTCGGGCAACGTTTTCAGAAATTTCAATTCATTGTTTTCTAAAATTTTATATTATACATCCTTCTTATCTGTAAAAATTATGCCTGTTTGGTTGTCTTTATATTACTAAGGGAGGTATATGTAAGTTGCTACCCTTTTCCCTTTAGTGATAAAAGGAAATCATTAAACATGGGTAAATCCATCAATAGAGTAATTCGAAAGCGTTTTAAATTTAGAGAGCAACTACTTTCTGAATTACATTGACGTTCGATCTATAGTTATCAAGAATACGTAACACGATAATACAATTATAGATACAGGACATTCAGTAAGATACAGTAATGATACAGTAAGTTATAGTAATGGTACAGTAAGGATACAGTAAGTTATAGTAATGATACAGTAAGGATACAGTAATGATAGATAGAAGTACATATACACACGCGCGCGCACACACATACACAGGGATAGATAGATAGATGGATGGATGGATGGATGGATGGATGGACGGACGGACGGACGGACGGACGGACGGAGTAGAGCATGAAAAAGTGTACTGGTATTAATTGAACCGAAAATTCAAAATTTAAAATATCACTTGTTTTAAAGCCAGTTTGAGTATACCATTATTTTTCCAATATTTATTATCGAGGTAAATAAAACATGTATAGTATAATGCAATAACGAGTACTCATTAGAAGTAAAAATGAGTAATAGTAGTTATATCATATATGTGTAAAATAAGACGAAATTAAATTCACCTGACTTTGGGAATAATCAAATAAGTTATATTCGAATAGGCTCTTATGAGATGTACGTCCAAGAATTTAACGACGCTTTTAGAAAGTTTGATGATTTTTTGATCTTGTTAATGATATTAAAAAATTCTGTAACTTATTAAAACTCATTAAAGGTTTTCAAGGAGCCTTCAAAATTCTAAATTAGCTTTACGAAGCATTTAATTATTTTAAATTCTTAAGATACTCAACGCTTCTAACTTCGTAAAGAACTTGCTTAATGCTCCAAAACACACAGGAAGCTTCATGCTTCAAATCTCTTAAAAAGTCTAATGCGTCAAAAGTATCTTTTACGCCAATTAATAAACTTGGTTGTTTCCCTCCCAAAGATAATATTCCTGGTTGTTATTACTGGGAAATTTACTCCATCCCATCCCAAATCTACATCGGCTAAATACGATGGAGCCATCGAGTCCATCTCAAGACCATGAAGCCTATGTACGAAAACAAGAACCATATAAATCTGCTCTAGCCGAATGCGCTTGGAAAACCGTCCAAAAGTTTTCGATTGACAAATCCCAACTTATTGGCAAAGTCCATTTGATATAGGACCTTAATTTCTTCAAAGCCTTCCATATTTTTTTCCAATTCTACTGTTAAGAGGTTTTTGGGATTCATTTAATACTTTAAAAAAGCATTGCATTTTCAAATTTAAAAGCTTTAAATGATAATAATATTTTATTTATTTTTTAAATCAGTTTGCGACTTCAAGTGTATTTAGAATTTTGAATAGCACTAACCTTTGTTAAAGGGGAAAGTTAACCTTTCATTTAGTTTTAAAAAAATTTATAAATCCCTTTTGAAGGGATGGGCCAATGATCTAAAATAATGATTTTTTTATGTTAAACAGAGAACATTGCAAATGAATTACAATAACCACCAAGATTACGAATCGGGAATATAATAGTAGAAATCATAACAAGATAATATTTATTGATTAATTCCTTAATTTTAAATATACTGAACATATAATATAATCTATGTAAATTATAAGTATAAGATGAACATATATTAAAGGCTGCCATTAAACTTCCATAACCTCAAGACAATTGCAAATTTTACATTATTTCTATTGCCGAATTTAAAGTTATTAAAAAAACTCCTCCTAATATCATCCTTCTAATTAAATCCGCTACTCACTCACAAGAATCTAAAATCCAAGAACATATTCGTCTTACTCATTCACGTAAACTTAACAACCTTAGATCTTCTATTTCAAAACAGTCAAAACTCCTTACAAAAAACTGGATACTAAATCTTTCTAATAAAAATCTCACACCACAACAGCAATTCGTACTATCACTCGGCCTAAATTTCTCACCTGCTCCACTTAAAATTCCTACACCACAGATTCTCGCTTCCATAGAAAATGCTCTACAAAATACTCACACTGACGAACGTGTTGCAGCTGATATCCGCTGCAGAGTGGCAGGACTCCTTCGGCGTCCAAAACTTCCTGAGGACAACCTAACGCCTATGCAAAGGGTTGCCCTCCGGGAGCTACGAAACGACAAGGGCCTTGTCATACTGCCAGCTGATAAAGGCCGTACTACAGTCGTCTTAAATCGTCAAGACTACTTAAATAAAGTCTCTACACTCTTATCTGATACAAATACATACACCCACATCACAAAAGACCCTACACAAACAATTCAATCCAAAATGAACTCTCTCCTTCTAAAACTCTATAAATCTAAAAAACTTACATTTAATCTCTACGACTCTTTAAAATGCACTTCCGGCCGCTTACCATCCTTCTACGGATTACCTAAAATTCATAAACAAAATATTCCTCTTAAAACTATAGTTAGTTTTTGCAGCTCTCCTACATATAACCTATCACAACACCTCTCACGTCTACTCTCTCCTATAATCGGTAATAACGACTACACTGTTTCTACTAGCCAATCCTTCTGCACCTCTTTAAATAACCTACAACTTGACGACGACGACCTCATGGTCTCATTCGATGTAATTTCTCTCTTCACTTGCATTCCCACATCACTTGCAATCGACACCGCACTTACACGCCTCCAAAATGACACAACACTACATGAACGCACTTCACTAACACCTCACGACATCTGCACATTGTTGAAATTTTGTCTGGACTCTGCTGTGTTCACCTCAAATGGTTCTATCTATAGACAAGTTTTTGGCACTGCCATGGGATCTCCGGTCTCAAGTGTTGTAGCTAACTTGGTTATGGAGTCATTTGAGGAAACTGCTTTGTCTTCACCGAATTTTAACATTAAATTCTGGAAAAGATACGTCGACGACACGTTTGTTGTACTTAAAACTAATACACTCCAAAGCTTCTTCCATTACCTTAATAACTTAAACTCACATATAAAATTCACATACGAAACAGAACAGAACAATAAACTCCCTTTCCTAGACGTTCTTGTACACAGATCTCACGATAACTCAATCTTCACCTCAGTTTACCGTAAACCCACACATACAGACAGATATCTCGATTTTAAATCGCATCATCCAACATGCCACAAAGCTTCCGTTGTTAAAACATTAAGTCTTAGAGCGAATTCTCACTGCAGTAATGAAACACTTTCAAACACAGAAACAAAACACATACACACGGCACTTAAAAATAATGGATACCCTAAACGATTCATTCTCAGAAACTGTAGACCCAATAGTACATCTTTAAACAATACATCTCACACCCGCATATCTATTCCATATATTCACGGCATTTCCGAAACAATCTCTCGCATCCTTAAAGAGGCAAATATCAAAACATTCTATTCCCCTGTCACAACACTTCGCAAACAACTTACAAAAGTTAAAGACCCAGTTCCACCAGAAGATCTCACAGGCGCCATATACCAAATACCATGCAAAGACTGCAACAAACATTACATAGGACAAACAAAAAGAATGATCAAAACAAGAAAAAAAGAACACAAACAAGCACTCGCGAAAGGAGACATAGCCTCACGTCTGGCAGAACACGCTTTACAACACGGACACGAACCCGACTGGGACTCAACAAAAATACTACACCGTCACATCACAAACAAGAATAGTAGACTCTTCTTAGAATCTTGGGAAACTTACAAACTACACGGGAAAGCCATTAATACATCACAACCACTTCCAGAAACTTATAAACAACTCTTACTCTGAAATGTATGGGACTTCCCCAACATTAGGTAACCCGCAGTGTAGGTTTCTCATTGGTTCCCATTGGGGTTCTTCCATGATTCTATTGGAGGCCTCCCATTGGTTCTCATTGGGTTTTCCCATTCTGCGGGACTACTCTGATGAAGGGTTTTCCAGAAATTTCAAGTATAAAAAAGAGACAGAAACATAACATCGTCATTACTCCTGATGAAGGACTGCTGCTGATGCGTCCGAAAGCTTGAGTGATCTTTTTCATTGCTATTTTACCAGTGTTTAACCTTTTGTATGCAAAAAACATGTTTCCAAATGGGAACAGCATACTGCTTAATTTTTCTACACCTCAGTTGCATGTCATTAATTGGAATTTACGTATCGCAAACGACTCTTACAAGTTTAAATTACGTATATATTTTCTTCTGATCCTTTTCTTTTTGTCATAGTTACGAAGCTGGGAGTTAGTACTTATTCCCTGAAAAATATGCCTTTAAATTTAAACATAAAAAACAAAGCATCGAACGGAGGCACTAGCAATTAAATTTAATAGAAGAAAAAGAAAGAAAGGACTTATGCTCACATGATAAGGCGATATGTGGAAGGCTGCCCGTTACCGAAGAGGAGATTTTCTCTCTCTCTTTTCACTATGGAAGCAAATCGCACACTGACTGCGGAGTCGCAGTGTACTTCTGGAGAATTTCGTAGTTGCCTGCAGGGTTGCCAAGACTTTAAAGTTGGTTAGTTGAGTTTAAACCATCATCTGGTGAAATTACTTCCTCTCGATTCTTCGCATAGGAGGAATGTATTTGGCGTGCAATCAACGGGGACTTCCGTAACAAGCCAATATATTACATTAACCCTAGCTGCCATTTTCAAGTACCGGTCATAAATTATTGAAGTTGTACAACAAGTTGCACTTACTCGTAGCGAATGCCAGTCTTATTAGCACCACTCACCAGATACAGGGACACTTGAGATTTGATGAGGTTGATTTCGTAGAATGGGCATATGTTCATCTGCGTCTTATTAAGTTTGTGCTCTTTGGTTCTTTCAGAAATAGACCATTTTATAGGAGCATAAAAAGACAAAGGATAAGAAATAGAGTGCTATAACTTATTAAGGCATGATTCGTTGAGTAGAAAAGTATATAGTTGATTATATAGAAGAGGACACATGGATTTTCAAGCGGTGAACATGCAAATAAGTTTCTATTAAATATGATACTTCGTTTAAACAGGTGTTGAATTGTCAATGAAAAAAGTCATTTGAGAAATTGAATACTGTTTTTCAACCATTTGTTTCTTTCAATTTAGGTGCCAACAACAACTTACCGATTGAAATGTTCCATCCATCTCCGATAGGGTAATGAGGCAGTGAATATTTCTTGTACAAAAACTTCAAAATTTTGATATAATAGCACATAGTGACCGTTCGGTCCTTTTTCTTTTTTTTTTAGTGGCTTGAAGGGTATGGTAAGATGTTGTAAGATGTAAGGGTGAATCAGAGTTCTATTTTATATATATACCTTATTAATTTTTAATACACTTTCATATAAAATACGAAACAAATATGGCAGAAACGAGAAAAATATAATACAACAATAACAATACATTTATACATTGAATCATAATTATTGTAAGTGTATGCTTAGATATTTGACTGGGCCAACGGTTTGTTATTATTTAATTTTAATTGAATTTTCATTAAAGATCATTTCTTATTATTTTCAGCCACACACTACTATAAGAGACCAACTCAAATTTATTTTATGTCTTCCATTTGGAATTCTTTTGTTTCGTCCTCCGGCAAGAGACGCTGCCACGGACCCACCCCTGGTTTTCTTGAAATAATTTAATACCAGTACGTTGGCAACAGCAACCTTACACAACTGTACTACATTAATCTTTATTTAAGTTCTAAAGGAAAAAGCTGTAATCCCTTTAGTAAATATTTTTAACTGCGATTATGTATACTTTTTTTACAGTATATCTCTTAAGAAGAAGCTAAATATATTTAAACTTATAAAAGATTTATTAAATTTTCGAGGAGTCTAAATTTTCAAAAGTGTATCACTACTTCAGAATTTTTACGAGGATCACGATACTTGAGAATTTTTACGAGGATCACGATACTTCAGAATTTTTACGAGGATCACGATACTTTAGAATTTTCTCAAGGAGATAATACTGCTAATATTATAAACTATTAGTCCCCTGACATTTTAGGCAGCTTGGGATTCGTACAGAGAAAAGATCTCTATGGCCCTGACATTGCAAGAATTTCTTATATTTTCAGCTTCACAAATAATCCAATACTTGTAGTTTCTCCTATAAGTTTAATTCTTCTAACTTGTCTAGAAACTTGATACAGTAGAAGTTTTTTAATCCGACGTTCTTTGGTTCGGCACATTCTATTTTCTGACAACAATTGAGCTACTCGCTTTCGGTTTTTCGGGTGGATTCGGGCGTTTGGTAACCTTGTCTACCAGGTCGAATGAAGGAGACACGACAGATGAAGCTAAAGTCTCATGGAAACGGGCTTTTGATGCATTAAATACATTTATAAAATTTACTGAATGCAACAAAACTATAACTTTGCAGAATTCATAAATTTAAGTATAATCTGTAACGATTGTTTTTAAGAAAAGATCCGAATTACGGAGACAACGTGATATCACAGACTTTTTAAACAGTAACGCTGATGTGTATTTTTTCTTGCCATAGATAGGCTTATTGCAACTACAGCTTAAAATGCCATTGTACTGTATTAATTTTTCTTTGGTATTCCCGTTAAAACCATATTAACGTTCGATAATCCGAAAAGCTCGTTAATCTGACACGGCCGTGGTCCCGAACTTGTCGGATTAAAAAGCTAAAACTGTAATTTTAAATTTAGGCGAAGTGTAATAACCACGAAATAGAAATTCGATAATTTAAATTTATTACCCCTTTCTCCTTATGCTATTGTTAATATAACGATATAATATATAATAATTTTTAAAGCAATAAAACTTTTGGATATATTTTAAATATTCTAGATTTTGTCTGTCCCGGAGTCTATTTCAATATCATTGGGAAAACGGCAGAACCTTTCCCGAACCATAATTTAATTTATTTTCAATTGATAAAGGTAATGACCGAAAGAAGACTTTAGCGTTTGAAAGATAAGGAATTCAATTTGCTCGAACGCTTTTTCACTTTAGTAAAACAGATAACCTTTTCTTCCACAATTGAAATTTATTTAAAAACTCAATTTCACCGTTACTCAATTTGTACGCATCATCACATTGAAAAGAACTTCTATGTTTTACATTTTAAACGTTGTCACATTTTGCTCTTATCAAATTTTAACAAATCAAAGGAAATATAAATTTTTGATGGACGTGGAAATGTAATAATATTTCTTACACCTTTGCTCTGCATTGATGCAATATTAACGGTTTCAAACCGTTATGACTGCGTACCTAATGTACCGTTAATTTGGAGAGAAATGCTGATCAATTACCGGCGTAGGTAAATTTCCGGTTTTGTGCGATACAAATTCAGACAGATTTATTATTTTGCCTTTACTCCTAAAAATTTAAAAATTAAGGAAATTAACTGTTTAAGCTTCTGATTGTAAATTTCTCTTCTTGTACCTTGAACTTTCGTTCTAAAGAAAATTAACTATGCTTTTCTTTATGAGTCAGAAAAATATAAATTTCGTTTTAATGTGTATCATAAAACGTCAGAAATTTAATTGTGTAAACAA
>QLNU02015359.1:53637272-53656447 GCA_006491805.2 Dysdera silvatica | reverse complement strand
GCTTTGACGCAATGGTTGCCATTTTGGCATAAAAATAATTAACAATCCGCGATTATCTGACGAATGTAAACATTGGCGCAACTTTTAAAATGTCTCCAATTGATAAAATTTGAAACCATAACTTAGGCATCAAAATGGCGGATGCGCCAGCTTCCTTTTTTAAGGATCTTACGGAATGCTTCTTCTCCACGCTGGCTTTTAAACAGCACGGCGCATGCGTCAATGATAACAGCAATCTTCATAAGAACGACCAGAATGACGTCAGCATCGATGCATATTCAATGCGATAACCCCTCAGATGACTAATACAGCCGCAACTCCATTAGTTTTCATTTATAACCTCAATGGGTTGACAATTCAATGTTTGTTATAGTTGTACAATTTGCTAAGTATCATCCGATATTTCTAAAGATGGCAGGCCAAAATCTGGTCGACATAACCTGGAAGTTTGTCTTTCTTCCTACCTGTATCGGGGTATTGTGTTCATTTATGTTTATTACTTTTCCATTAATGTTCTTGATAACTTCCATTAATGTTCTTGATAACTTCCATTAATGTTCTTGATAACTTCCATTAATGTTCTTGATAACTTCCATTCATGTTCTTGATAACTTCCATTCATGTTCTTGATAACTTCCATTCATGTTCTTGATAACTTCCATTCATGTTCTTGATAACTTCCATTCATGTTCTTAATAACTTTTGCATTAATGTTCATTTATTTTCCTACGCATTACATTTATTTGATCTAGTTTCACAGTTAGCGTTTACGTTTATAAGCCTTATCTAATGGCATGATTTGATAAATGCATAATTTCTGATTCGGTTCGTACTTACGAAAACATAGCATATTTATTGCTTGTCTTACAATCTACTTTTTAAACCCAAGCCTCCCTTTCGTGAACTCAGTTTAAAATCTAGGCTAAGATGGATGTTCGTAAAAATTCTACTGTGATGTTTTTGCTAAGCTATTTGTCTCTCCTCAAATGATCCAAGGGAATGGAAGGATTGGAATCTCGCTCTTCTTGCAGATCCAGTCTAAAGCTTATTTACCAACGTTGTTCAATGTTTCCCTAAACGTATGTTCCAGCCATCTATAGTTTCTTTGTCGAAGTATATCTGACATCGATATTTGGTTTGGAGTATTTCATATTTCTATGTCTGTTATCTTTTTGTCCAGCGTGTGCTTAATACTGTATGGGTCTGTTGTTTACAAAAACTTAAATTTGGCTTACTATATATCTTCGTCACTTCCCGTGTTTGTCATACATAAAGCGGCACGCCAAAGGTTTAATATTAATTTTTAAATATTTTTAGTTTAGTTTTCTTCTCAGTTATTCCAAGTTATACACAGTTTTTAGTTATGAAAAAATATGCCTCTGACTTTTTGCATTCCCTGTTAAAGAAATCCTCTGTTCGTTCTTCACAGGAGTCAATGCTGACAATAATATTGGAATTGTTCTTGTCAATAATATTGGAATTGTTTTTATCGTTGCTTTTGAGGTTTCCTCTATTGCTACAGTTAATTTTATTATTTGTTTAGTGTTTCCTTTATTTATAGAACAGTAAATAGGATTAGTCTTAGGAAAATTTGTGCTGGAAGCTGAAGAGGCAAGTTTTGTGTTTTTTCCTTCGTATTTTTTTCTCGTTTTTCGGATATGTCCTAGATATCTGTAAAGTAATTTTATATTAACAGATAGTGTTATTTCCTTTGGGCAATTCGTTTGGAACAGTTCGATTTGAAATTAACTTTTTAATTTTGAAGAACGAACTAAGCATTATATACCCCATGTTAATTTATTTTCTGTGGTTACAATTATTTAGCTAGATTCATTAAGAAATCCACTTTATGCAGCGTCGAATGGAAATTCATCCAATGTAAAAAAAAAAAAAAAAAGCTTACGCACAATTCGGGCAAGATTCAGTTCAAACGGATTAAACGAAATTGTCAACCGTCTGAAATTGAATAGAAACCGGTCACTTAATATAATGAATGAAACGTTTATTATTCAAGTGAGACCCTTTTACCTCTGCATATGACTTGTGAGTTCAGAACTTTTATATCTACAACCTTGACGTTTCGACAAAACTTTACTCTTCAACTTATTTGCAATTGAAAATCGGCATTATTCTTAAATTGGGTAAAAAATATGCTTTCTGGATATTTTTCTTAATCTATCTAATCAATTTTGTAACCACTATTTTCGATTTTGAATATTGTACCATGGTGAACTCATGGAGTCAGTCAATATCACCACTGCTGCGGTCATCAACAGCAGCAGATTTCTTTATCAGATCTGTAGGGAAGCAATAAATCGCTCTATATCCTTTTTGGAGACAGAGTAGTACATTATACTTCCGATTCTTCAACTTCCGATTCTTCGACTTCCGATTCTTCAACTTCCGATTCTTCAACTTCCGATTCTTCAACTTCCGATTCTTCAACTTCCGATTCTTCAACTTCCGATTCTTCGACTTCCGATTATGGGACAATCCACTGTAGGTTGGAGGCTATTGGAGCAATGCAATGTATGGTGTAACATAATGTACTATAAAAGCTTGCGGATTTTCAGACACCAATATAATATTACCGCGAAGAAGCGAAATTGCAATGTGGAGCACAAATTACATGCACAGGTATTTGAAACAGGTACAAATTTAAGTACATCGTTATATTTTCTGTATACAACTCTTGGCCCCTCATTTTCTTGTAATGTATGTATTATAATTTCTGGACTATACGAAGAACGAAGATTTTTTTCGAACTGATTTTATTCACTTAACGGTTTTACTATTTTTTTCTTTCATTCCTTTTAACCGACGTATCTACGATCCCATTTTGTTCGGATAATAGGAACCCTAATGAATTTCAATTTTACGCTTCTTCCTCAATTTCGGAATTATGTTAAGACTAACTGAGGTTTTTAACATTATTGATAAAATCGATTAAAATTAAAATCGGTTCGTAAATAGTATGGTGTATCATTATTGTCCTGTGAAAAAACCACACTATGATTGTATATTATGAGATAAAATTCAAATTGAAAACACTGCAACCCATAAAATCCTTCTAATTATTAAAATTTTGAATATTTTTCAAGTTATTCATAAATATTCCACTTCAGTTTCAAAATACCAGGCCTGATTCCATAGGGGCAAAATTGTCCAGAATTTCACTATTAAAATAAAAAGAAGTTAGATGCAAGTCAAGCCGCGTGTCATTTTCCTAATGGCTGTTGACCCAGAATGATGCAGTCTCCTTAAAATCACCGACTCCAGCGCACCTAGAGACTAAACTTATTATCTAATGAAGTAAATCCCTTAAATTTGATTTTGTTAGACTTTATCGCAATTTTAGTTTTTTTTGTTATGCTCTATGCATTTATTTCTGATCAGAAATTCTACGCCATAGTATGTCTGGTTTCTACTTGCAACGTAGCCGTTATTATCTGACATATTAAATGCATTTTTAAGCTTCAAAGCTAACTGACTTATGATTAGCTGCCTTCTTTAAAACCATTTAGATAATTCCAGTTTTGAGAATGTATTAATCCAGTGCCAGATTTCCGGGTGGGCATATGCCTATAGGTGACAAACGAGACAACAAAAATAAATTATTAGTTACTTTATATAAAGTTATTAGGTACTTTATATAAAAATATTTGTTACTTTATACAAAATTATTATTTACTTTATATAAAATTATTTGTTACTTTGTACAAAATTATTATTACTTTATATCAAATTATTAGTTTATATTAAATTATTTGTTACTTTATACAAAATTATTAGTTACTCTATATAAAATTATTAGTTACTTTATATAAAATTATTAGTTAAAATAATAATTTGAGTACCTGTCTGAAAAATCCTCTCACATATAACAAATTGGGGGTGCAATACGCGCGAAATTTTTAAGAGTAATTCTTTCTTCGTAAGTGAAGAGGGGGCAACTGTACAGCTTTTTCTGATGGGGGGGGACATTTCTAAAATCTACAACTGCATTAACCCGCCGCTACGTTCAAAAGTCTGAAGAGCCAAATTAGTGGCCGCCTTTGGGATTTAAGGTACCGCAGAATTATAACCTTAATATGAACAATAATTTTAAAGAACAAGGTTACCATAAACGTCGGATAGGTTTTTTACCTTGGTTCCGATGGAAAGGGATTATACAATCCTAAAGATTTCGCAACTAATGTATGATTGTGGTTTGTTTTAGTGGGAGAGAGTCATTGTAAAGGAGTGTAGAGAACACTCCTACAAATCAACTGAATAAACAGGTCTAAGCAATTGGCAGATTTTATGCCAAAACTTGTGATGAGCGGATCAAAGGACTCTAGGGCGTGGTATATCATGTCGGACTAAACATCAACATTTCGTAAATTTATGAATGATATCCGAGTATCTTATTCCATTTTGCATGCGCTATGAATTCCAATAGATCAAGCTTTATATAAAAATTATTGTTTTTATTTTCGCTTTAAAACTTTGTTCAATTAATCCAAATACTACACTGTGACAATGACCTTAATATTCACTTTAAAATACTTGTTAACAATGGCTTCCTTTGAAGAAGGAATACAGAAAATTAAATAATAGTTAATAATTTCATTTATGACAGATTGGAGATACTATCACAATAGTTTATCCCTAAAACTTAATAGTTTTAAATTTCTTCGGAAACAGTCGTTGGGATCAGTAAACGCGCTGAAGATGACAGATGTTCGTTTGTAATCCTTTCTCAGCTGAAATCACTTTCTTTAAGGAACTGAAGATGAAATTTACACATAATTCTTGGAAGCTTCAAGGGGAAACATGATGAAAGGGTTGTTCATTATGCACTTCAATGCAACTTCTTTCAAGTTACGATTCCATGTATATTCTCAAAAAGCTTTTGACCGTACTACGTCTCTTTCTAGTACTGAAGTTTGTGAGCGAACAGTGCCGTGTGTATGAATTCAAGGACTTTATGCTTGTCTGAACGTCGTCAAGAGAAGACGACTTCTTATTTTCTTCATATTTTGGAATATATCTCCCTTTTGTTCCTTTGTGCCTGTTGAACAGCATATGATCAACAGAGAAAGAAACGCAGTTGCTGGCATCCGGACGACGAAGTTGACAAATTGCAAAACGATAAAAATATAAATTTGCATCTTTTCGACGTAACTTGTTTCGCTTCTTTCAATTTTAAAGTTCAGGAAAAGTTTATTGTTGCTCTTTACAGTTTGGGATAATGGAGACCGGAATAGAAAGCTTGGAACATAGCTTTATTTGCTTAATATTAAACAGAGTACAATAAATGCTCTGTTTAATCGATGATGACACTTTTCTTAAGGGCATCTGCTACAATTAGTTTATAACGATTCTTGGCGTGTTGTCTAATTAGTGAATTATCTAATTCTTCTCGGATTCTCATTTTCTGGCTGATTTTAATAATTTATCTTAATTATACGTTGTTATGGATAATCTGATAATAGAAATTCATACTTTTACTCACTGCATTCTGGATACCCTTTTAGTATTATTAATCGGAGACTTCTTACCATTTTCTATGATAACGAGTCGTTTTGTGTATGTTAGTAATTTTTCTTTACTTTTTGCCATAAATTGTTACTTCCTATTGCTATAATCTTCTATGATTACCAGTTAATTTCAACGACTAATAATTACTTGCGGAGATTACAAATTATTAATGTAATTGCTAATTACTTTCTCTAGTTGCCAATTACCCTCTGTGGTCACTGGTTACTTTCTGTGATTATTAATTGCTGTCTGTTATTTCTAATTACTATCTGTTATTTCTAATTACTGACTGTCATTTCTAATTACGGACTGTCATTTCTAATTACTGACTGTCTCGTTGACAATTCTAATTACTGACTGTCATTTCTAATCACTGTGTGTTATATCTAATTACTATCTGTTATTTCTAATTACTTTTTGTGATTTCTAATCAAAGAGCTCAAGAATGTTGGCCTCCAATTTTAAAATAAAATGCAGTGGATTTCTTCCTGTTATGAAGACTTGCTAGACATTCACACTTCCATTTTCGAATTATTCACTATACAATTTTCCAAGAGCTATATATATATGTATGTGTGTGTGTGTGTGTGTGTGTATATATATTCAGCGGAGCGTAAACGTGGAAATCACTAAGTGTTAGGTCCGGACTGTATGCAATCAGAACCGCCGACAAGCTCCGGTCATTTCACTGGGAGAGTCTGGACCACCCACCATACAGTCCGGACCTCGCCCCTAGTGATTTCCACGTTTTCGGTCCGCTGAAGAAGTTCCTGGCAGGACAGCGATTCACGTGCAACGATGAAGCCAAGACAGCAGTCCGACGGTGGTTCCACAGTCAGCCGGACGAATTCTACCACAGGGGCATCTCAAATTTAGTGCTGCGATGGGACAAATGTCTGAACCGGTGTGGGGACTATGTGGAAAAATAGTGTAAGGTACGTAGAATAGTACGTATATTTGTAATTACCTGTATGTACCTTATTTTGGCTAATAAAAAATAGGGGCAAAGACTTTCTGATTCGCCCTCGTATATGAAAAGGGTATTGAAGATATTGTAATAGAGCTTTGGAATGAATGATACCTTAAACATTAATCTTAAAAAATGTTAATAATATCAAAGTATTTAAAAAGAATTTAATTTGTACACTTATGAAACAGCGTGCCAGTGGATTAACAGGGTCTTTAGCCTATTTAATTTTATAATTTGGACTGGGGACCCACCACAGGGAAGTGTAACGTGTTTTCTTGTCTGTACTTTGTGAAATTTGCTATTATATTTAAATTGAATGTCAAGACTGAACGTAATATGTATCCCTTGTGACAAATAAACATTATTATGAGCTCCATATGCATAGTCCATCTTTAGTTTGACGACGACTGTATATATCTTTTAATATCGGACCATTCATAAGGTCCTGAGATATTATTAGATAAAACCAAGCGAGGGAAGTCAAGCGGATTTACATCATATTTCAAAGTTGCCTTTCTTCAATATACAAGAGAGGGGAAACGTTTTATACAGCCCGAAAGTTTCATCGTTTAAAAATGATTTTTTCCATGTTTATTGACTACTTTGAGGGGTTTTTACAACTTTTCTTCCTCAGATATGACACCATTTACGACTTTTCTTACTCAAATGCAACTGCACACGATTTTTTTATAGATGAAACTGCACTTACGACTTTTCTTTCGATATAGGAATAAGGGTGAAGAAAACCAATACAAAATAAATAATCCCAACAGAGAATCTGTGAGATTCTGTTAAGGCTTTATCGACAAGGGATAAAATTTTAACGAGTTTTATCGAAATTTTTACGAGTAAATCTTGCTACAAATGTCAGTACCCCAGAAAGGTTAGAAAAACAATATTATTAAAGTGAGATTGGTGAAGGTTTTTTTGTTTTCTCACAAAAAAAAGTATCAAAGGACCCTTCACACCCTTGAAAGCCTCGGATACTTATAAAATTCGAGGCGCAGATATTGCTTAGTGAAACATCCAAATTGTTAAAAATTCGAAGTCAAGAAATCTTCAGTGAGGCCCTGTCCTTTTCGTGTTATTATCATCTTTGTATTTTCATTGTTCACGTAAAGGTTTATAAGCATATAATCGTTTGATAATGATAGCGATATTTTTTATTATAGACTACATAAAGATCTAAAACTGAGATCTTTATTTCACATCCTCTAAATGATTTTATAAAACTAAGCTGAGACGGAAATTCATTTTTCTTAAAATAATTATTTAAAATTTCTTAGCCCATTGGGACTGCGAAATGCGGATAATTAAGGAAGAATGTCTATATTCATATTAGGTGCATTCGTTAAATTATTTTTTAAATATTTGTATATATTTTTAAGATTATTATTTTATAAATTCTCAACCAACACTTAACGTAATATGCTTATTATAATTCTTAACAACATTCCATATTCTTTCTTTCTTTCTTTCCTCGGGCATTTTAATATTACCAAACTCATTAGATTTTGCTTCATTAAGATCAGGCGAATTTAAAAGTCTATTGTCATTGAATATGAAAGTTTTCTCCTGTTTCTTTCCTGGAATATTTAAAAAAAAACACGTGCTTTATGACATGCATAATGGTTTTGTCATTTCCTCTTACACCTCTTTTGACGAAGAAATTTGTAGGCGTGCACATTTTTTATTAGAAGTATAAATCGTCGTTTATCATCCTGCCGATACTAACGTACATTTCTTATCAGGCAGGCTAATATACTCCATTTATGGTTAATTGCTCAGTGTTTAAGATTGCATATTGACATTCAGCTTCGGGGACAGAGTTCATGTCCCCTAGTCAGTTTAACAGAACACAACAAATTATATTGAATGACAAATAATATTTGTTACATAATTAAAACTTTGCGCAGGGCCCCTTACGACTCCACACCCCTTAGTACATGTCCCTTGCCCCCGGCCCTGTTAATATGGATAATATTTTTAATAATTCATTGTTTGTTTGTTTGGTATTATTTGTTAATTGGTTATATATATACTCATTGTGCTTAATTATGTATATTTATTGTATTTAATAATATATAGTTATTGTATTAAGTAATATATATTTATTGTATTAAATAATATGTATTTATTATGTTTAATTGTATACAATTAATTGCAATATTTATTAACTAATAATAAATAGTAATTTGGTAATTTTTATAAATACTTATTTAGCATAATTTCACACTCGTGTCTCTATGGCAACAATTCATATTATATACTATTTGTCTACCACAAAAACTCCTGCTGCTAAGTTCGCGCCTATTTGTGGACGTGGAAAAAATGCTTTGTCCATTTACCAACTAACTAATAAATAGTGGTAATACAACACTATTTGTCACGTCAGACAGGCGCAAACTTGGCAGCGGAAAGCTATATATTGCACAAATACAACCCTTGGAAAAGGTTTTTAATCAACACCTATGGTTTATAAAATTTCACCAAAATCGACAAGGTATTCTAAAGAAAATAAATTTATTAAACCGTATTGGTGTATTTCCAAAAATATACATTGTTTCTGAAATTTACATGTAAAAACATCATTTAAATCAGCCGTATTTTTTAAATTATTTAATTTTGAATAGCAACGTTGTGAGAAAAAAGTATGAAATCAAAGGCTTGTTTATGCAAATTCTAAGTGAGTAGTTGACGTCATGATTACGTAATATGCATGCTTGAATTCTGAGCGGAGGTATATATAGCACACCAGCATCATCCAGCATGATTGGGGAGGTGTATGTCGTACGTAGATCCAAGTAATTTATGTATAGTAAGTGGAACTACGAATTCGGAAGCCTGCATCGAGATTTTAAACGCCTTTCCCATTCCAACAGTCGAGTATCGGTTTGAGTATGAGGAAGTTACCTTAATGGACGACAATGCCTCGTGTCATAGGTCTCGTTTTGTTAAAAATTACTTTTCGGAGACAAACATACAAGACATTGGACTGGCAGGCTTGCAGTCCGGATTTAAACCTAATTGAAAATCTGCGGTGGAAACTTAAATAACTTGTTTTAAAGCAGCAGCTAACAAATAAAGAAACATTAAAAGTTGCTATCAACACCGCATGGGACAAAATTGATCGAGATGGCTGCAGAAAACTTGCAGAGTCCATGCCAAAGAGAATCCATGCTGTAATCAAGGCTCGTGGAGAACATACGTGCTACTCATCAAATAAACTTTATATGAGTCCATACTTTTTTTTCCCATACTTCGAATGATTCCATACTTTTTTCTCACGGTGTTGTGAGTTAAAATTAAATAATTTAAAAAATACTGCTAATTTAAATGACCTTTTTACATACAAATTTCAGAAACGATGTATATTTTTGTAAATACACCAATTCGGTTTAATAAATTTATTTTCTTTAAAATACTTATCAATTTTTGTGAAATTTTGTAGATCATAAGCGTTGTTTCCAAACCTTTTTCCAGGGGTTGTATATATGCATATGAACTTTGCATAAATATCATTATTTTCAATATATGTTCCTCACATGTTTTCTCTTCTCAAAACTTTTTTTAATTATCTCTATGAATATAACTGGTGCATAATATTATTCGCGTTCACGTATTTATAAAAAAAGGTGAATTGATTAAAAAATGTATTTCCAAATACAATACATTATACAATATATATGTATAAAAGAAGATCGTTTCTATGAAGCTTATATGGGAAATTAAGCTCTATACTAAGAAGTCTGACATTTCATCTCTTGACGTTTATACCAAAATTTATCTGGTTATATAAGAACCAAAAACAAACAAAAAAAGTATACTTACGCATACATAGACCAGAAAAAAAACCACTGGGTTGCTTTTAGTGGCTTATTGATCAAAGTTTTTATAATTGCAATATCTAATGGGATTATAGATTCAATTTCAATTTATTTAATTCATGAACGAACTACATTATAAAGTTTAAAATGAGTACATAAAACTAATGAACTGAACGGACTGAAATTGACTAAATGGACTAAAATGTCCAGTTATGGGAGTGGAGGAAAAAAGAGTATATACACTCTTGACGAGTCCCCACCTCTATCATCTACCACATTCACAGAAAGTTTAACATTCTCTGAACAAATACACAATAAAAAAATATAATGTCTATATAAACCAGTATAAAATGTAAAACTATGACAGTTATAAACACATATGTGCAAGTTTATTAGTATTAATGTTTCAGTACATTACTGCCATTTTAAGATTAGCAAATGAAGGAGAATACTTTTGAATAATCTCAAGCGAGTCATATCCTGTTACTGCTGTAGAAATTCTAGCAATGATTGTGCCAGTTCTATAAATCATAATAATAATCATAATAAGTTCTATAAATTATAATAATATGGTACATATAGAATACCATGTCCATTTGGATATAATTAAGTTCTTGGATACGATTCTATTATGTCAGTATATCTATTTATTTTAATTCTAAAATATAAGATAATAGCCAATGGGAGTAACCAGTTTAACTTTCCTTGATTCACCTTATTTGGCTCAAAATGATCATTGTTGCCCCAGTCCCATAAAAATTCAACCACACAACCAACTTTCCCCAGTCTGTTCGGGAATCCTTCCTAGACTCTTGTGGGAATTCCAAAACGTAAATTGTCGCAAAGATAGAAATACCTTGCTCTATCTATAACTGTTATAGCTTATTGCAGCGAAACATGATTGTTCCTTGTCGTCATAATTTTTATAATTTTAATTAAATTAATTTTTACAGATTCATGATATCTGATCATCTTGCATATCACTAACGCTTGTCAAGAATTTAACTATGGACTATTCCAGCTGAAATATTTGTTCCGGTGTTCGTATTCTTTTCTGTAAAGATAGTTTTGTCTTGAAGAAAACATTAGCATTATATATATGTTTTCAATCGCAAGAAAAATATTTCATTTTGTGATGTTAAAACCCTGTACCATTATTATTATTCCACTATTTCTCTCTTTTGTAAATAGTTATTTTACCACTATATTGTTTTTTAATAACGGCATATTATTTCTTTTTTTTTTATCACAGATTGTCACCCATCTTTCGTATTTGCTGGTGCTTTACTGCCCAAGAACTGACAAAATGCGGCACAGAGGCATGCAGTTTCTGAAGAATTTGAATCTCTTTTTTGTAGGAAACCAACCTAGCTCGGACTTTGGTAGGCTAGCAGAAGGTTAACCGTTCTACGATGCCATTAAAATCGAGCCCAGCTTGTCTTAACGAGTGGACAGAACTTTACCACTACTCTCCCATTGAGTTCGTCTTTCCTGGTACATCGTTGTGGGGATATATTTCTGTTATACACGTGCCTAACCCATTCAGAAGCACTGCATGTTAATAGTCGAAATAGACGATTTTATATATATATATATATAAATTGAACTGACAAGGGCTTCAGAAAAGTCCAAACCCTTTGCTAAATAAACAATTCCGTCTGTACGGTAATTCTGAATTAGGAACAATGTATCGGCGTTAAAAGAACGGGTTGGGGACCACAGATACATCTATTGTTACATTGTTTTTGATTTGTTTGTTTTCTTTTTTTTTTTCGCTTACGAAGCCCTGCAGCTTTCTTCGTACGTTAACTAAAGCGTTACAATGTTTCTTTTTAGAGTCAAGAGGTGCTTCAATAAATGCTTCAGCGAAAGCTGTTGTATTTTACAGGATTCTAGAATTATGTTTCGCTAAATTGGATTGGGTCTGCTTTGTGATCACTTCAGCTTTTTTTTTTGCTGAAAAAGGGGGAGAAAATAATGAAAGGATTTTCATTTTTCACTTGCTTTATTTACTGAATTGGATTACAATACCGTCCTGAAATGTTTTTTCAGTCTAAAAGAGAGAATGTCGTTTTAATTTGCATTTAAAATATAAAGGAAAATTAGATGGTGCTGAAAAACCCAACATGCGAGCCACGTGATAGCGTAGAGGTAACGCATGTGTCTACCGTGCCTATAACCCTTGTTTGAATCCCGCTTGTTGTTTTTCTGCCACTTCATAATTCAGGGTGTTATTTCCTAAATAACGGGGTTTAAATCCCTCCAAAACTTTAGTTTCTCGCATAGAATAATCGTAACTAATTTTGCACCATAAAATCATAATTATCCTTGCACCATAGAATGATCCTTGCACTATACAATCATAACTATCCTTGCACCATGAAATCACAACTATCCTTGCACCATCAAATCATAACTACCATTGCACCATAAAATTATAATTACCCTTGCAACATAAAATCATAACTACCTTTGCACCATAAAATCATAACTATCCTTGCACCATAAAATCATAACTATCCTTGCACCATAAATTATCTTACACCATAAAATACGAATGATCTGTCCCATATACATCCCACGGATAATTACATGTAGACAAACACCGTATTTTAACTTCCTTATTCCTTATTAAGAAATGCTTTATTAAGTGGTATAGGACCCCTTTGAGGGAGTGATATAGTTATGGTGGAATCATTACGTTTAAATATGACATCCTTCGTTTTAAGGTTTCTACTGGAGCATATGATTTAGCACATAAAAGATGGAGAGAAAAAACTTTTCCACACGCTCAAAATGAACTCGAACCAGGGAGTTTTGGTTTGCTGTTTCAATACTTTAAGTGCTAAGCTATTGATGCGGATTTAAATGCCTAGAAAATTTTCTTCTATTCGGCTGCTCAAAAATTCCAAAAAAAAAGCTTCTAATGTGAAATTAAGGCATTGAATATATGACATCATCGTAAGATGATTAATTTATAAGGTTCTTGTTAACAGAACAGAACGAAGTTTCACCAGAAGATTCCATAACAACTGATATTTCGACACTGTCGTAAAGATTAAAGACATGACGTTTCCCAACTGCTCCCTTTGTCAAATGAAGGCAGAATGAAGAATGAGTGAAAGTCTTAAGTTTACCCACATGTTGGGAATCCACATCTGATTCATTTGGTGCGGGTTAGTCCCAGCTGGGGGGGAAACTCCACACTCGATGACATCAGATGGCCACTACCAACTTGAGGTTTGGCAAAAATTCGGTAAAAAGATTCTTGTTTGTGATTATCAACGCATGTCTTCACATCAGTAATTAACCATGCTACATTGGACTTTAACAATCAATAATAACGTCATTACATGGTACGTCATTACCTAAAAAGTTTTGCTTCATTACTTTTTCAACCTTATATGATGTCATTATGTGGTACGTTAATACCTACAAAAGTTTTGCTTCATTACGCTTTCATTACTTCATTACTTTTTAACCTTATATGAAGTCGTTACATGGTACATCATTACCTGCAAAACTTTTACTTCATTACTCATTCATTACTTTTCAACTTTATATGATGTCATTATATGGTGCGTCCAGTGGCGTAACGAAAAATCTCGGGGCCCCTCGTGATAATGTTTTGGGGCCCTCTTTTGCAAAAGTTAATTTGTATATGCATATATGAATATATATCTGAAATTAACCGGCGACGCATTCCAATATTTTAAACAGAACACATGTCTATTAGTCACCGTTTCAGGAGGCAGTGTACTGTCTCAAAGCATATACTGAAACCTTAAAACTCATCTAGATTTTATCATTTTCGGATGGCGAGTTCAGCTTAGAAGGCAATAAAAACAGCTAAAGTAAATACGCGTAATAAGTTTGCCACAGTTGGAAACCGTTCATTTTATTTTATTTTTTACCTAAAGATTAAAAAAAATCCTTATTAACTAAAAAATAATAATAATATTATATTTTACTTATAAATTTTATGGAAAATAAACGAAGACAAAAGGGAAGTTCCCTTTATCCTGGGGCTCTCCCTCTTTCCGGGGTTATCAGTACCCCACTGGGTACGTCATTACTTACAAAAGTTTTTTCGTTACTCCTTCATTACTTTTTAACCTCATAGGTCATTTGCCCGTGTAAGATCCGCTTACGACCTTACTATCAACACCAGTGAAAATGATACTAAATCCATACCCAGTTGAAAAATAGTGACAACTGTGTCCTCTCAAATCCATAATATTTCTTTGCCTACTCTGTGAAATTTGTTTGAGTAAAGGAGGCATAACATGCATCCGTTCATAACTTGCAAATACGTCATGAGTAATGTCATTTCAGTGTAAAATTGTCTTGAGACTGAAGGTATTTCCACATTACCTTTAGATTTTAAAGGAATATAAATGTGATGGAGAACTTTCTCAGAATTTTGATGTCTTCAAAAGCTACGTGACTGCTGCATTTGCCATACATAAGCTTCAACAATTCTCGTTGAACAAAATCACTTACACGTGAGAACTAAAAGTGAGTGGAGGAATCGAAAGTATAAGTAAATATAATAATGAATAGGAATCGTAGTTATTCCTCAGTTCATAATTCACATTGCGGATCTTCGATGCCACTTTAGAGAAGATACTGTTCAATATGCAGAGACAGGTGTTGAGAAATGGCTAAAATTCGTTGCCAAGTTGCTTCATTTGCAAACCCATGAATTAGAAGGAAGAGTCGTAGAAATTATTTATGAAAATGTAGGTTTTATTTGAAATCGGTTCTTAATTTGATTTAAATGCTCATTTATAGCGTGAAGCATCTTACGTTCAAGCATCGTCTAACACGAATACGTTAGATATTGCTTGAATATCAAGTACTTCTTCACTCTTCAAAGTAGAATTTAAATAACATTAAAAGCCGTTTCTGTATAAAGTGCTTGGAAAGTTTAACACATCGAACTCGTTTATAAACATTTCGATTGTCCCATCCATAATTTAATAACGAAAAAGTACTTTACATAATGATTTCTTGAAATAAAAGTTAATGTATTTACGTATTCATTGTTTCATTAATTTAATATCTTGAAAAATAATCAAGTATATTAAAAATGTAGCGTACAAATGTTAAGTGATGCTCTTGACCGAAAATGTTGGTCCGCAAGAAAAAGATATCAATCAATTTCACCAATTGAATAAATTATTAACAAAGAAACGCAGCAGTACCAACGATTTAAAATAATATTTATTATTAATTTAAACGATTAATTCAATTAATCAATACCCACCTATTTTTGAAGAGCCTTCGTCAGTGATGTATCTACATTACAGGGGTAAATCTTTCTTTCTTTTTGCGCCCGAAAACTCTTCGGGGCGGGTTTTATGGCAGATGCTACAAGATTAGAGCTTTTCTGACGAGGATTAAAAGTTTATTTCACTATTTCAAGCAAAAAAATTATAAAAATTGTCTCTTCATCACATAAAGAATAAACTATCTTTCACAAAAACGATTTCTTATCGTTATATTTAAGTCCAAAAAGATTTATCAAAATAAAACCATTTTCTGTATTACTCAAAAGTTCGATCACTAAATTTTACGAATCCGATAACTAATCGTCAATCTTTGCATTCAAACAAATTTACAGAATTTAAATGAAACCTGAATGGAAAATAAAAGGACTAGACCACAAGTATCAAGTTGTCGCAACTCAAAAAAAAAAAAAATAGTCTAACACACGGAATGAAAACTTTTCAAGAAGTGTTCAAATTGAGACATTTAACTCTGAGTACTTTTAAAGTCACGCAATTAATTTATAATATTCTTCTCTAAAAGGATATAAATCGTGCTTTGCACTCATAGTATTATGTTCTCTTCGGTAATTACCATCGTTTAAAGTACAAAATTCTTTCTTTTTAATCAATCGTACAATCACTACCTTACTAAAGACTTAATTAATCAAAACTCTTTCAGTCCAAATAAATTTATAATAAAAAATCATTTTCTGGATAGCCCAAAAATTCAATCACCATATTATATAACACCGTTTACTTATCGCCAATCTTTCCATTTAAACAAATTTATAAAATTTAAATGAAATAAAAAACGGCAATAATCAAAGCACAGACGAAGTTCAAAATAAATTCTCAAATTTCAAAGAAAAGGTCAAAACCTCAAGTATCAAAATGTCGCAACTCAAAAAACGTCCAGCACATTATATGAAACTCTACAAGAAGTGTTCAAATTGAGACACTTAGCTTTTCGTATTTTTAAATCATTCAGTTGATCGTAAATACTTTTTTTCTCAAAAAGCATACAGAGCTAACATATAGCATAAAAAGTTACAGAGCTACAACTCATATATTCCTATGTTAAATATACAAAATTTCATTGAGATGGGGGGTTACAACCCCCAAAACCACCCTGCCTATGCGGACAAGGGCATTCTATATCTGTAAAATGTCTTTTGTTCGTCATCCCCCACTTTGCTATTTGCATTGTATTACAACCCTCTTTCCTTTTTCTGCTGAGAAAATTTTCTTCCTACTAACGATTTTCCGCTTTATGCAGGTTTTTCTCTTTAACGGGATTAAATAGTGCTTTCCGCTTCCGCGTTAGACAGTTTCTGTGTTAGATAATGTTAACTACCATTGACTTTTGAAGGGATTGCAAAAAGATACCGTTTTAAGAAAGTTTCTACCTTAGACAGTTTTGACTGTATATATATGTTTGAATTCTGATTGAATATTTATAAATTTATTTAATATTCCTGTTTAAGGGTTAATGAATCCATAAAAATTTTCTAAATAAGGAACAATGTAAACTAAATATTTAAATAGCAATAATATCCATTAAAACAGAAAAGAATTCTTACGACATAGACACTTTTTCAACGCCTGAAAGTCCGATAAAAGCCTTTAGTTTGTCTCAAAAAGTAGGTGGGATAGAAGAAATGGTTTCTTTTTAAACTAATGCCGCATAATCTTCCCTTAGTAAGTGAAATTCCCTTTTATAAAGGGATAACTGCTGTATGTTATAATTTCCAAAATAAGTAGCCATCAGAATAGGTATTTCTTTATTTTTTCCAAGAAATAATTGGACCGGAATAGTTAATAACCGTGGAAATAAACGATTGCCATGGAGAAGGATAGTCATAAAAAAATCTTATTAAGCTTATTGCAGAAAATACATTAACCACCTGCCAACTACATTGCTTCTTTATTGCAATTTATATTAAGATATATTCGTAAATGTTTGTTGGCAATGCATAAAAGTCGAATAGTAGTAATTCTTTTGTAATCGCATGGGAATAATTTGTGAACTATGACGAAATATAAAATCCATTATTGCCAATTACTTAGATTGTAGTTTACTGATAAATATGTCTTTATTTTCCAGAATGAAAAATATTTAGAGATGAAATGTCTTGAATTCATATGTTTGTTTTTTTCGAACGGTTATAAAAAAAAATACGTATGCACAGTGAAACACATTCAATAATGGTTGAATAAAAATTAAATGGTTAATTAAATTAAAAATAAATTAATGTTATTCTAAAATTGTGGAAAAGTTTAGCATAAAATTTGACATAAAAATATGACGGGGGGAAAACGCTACAAAAGATATGACAAAAACCTGTTTATAAAGAGTGTTACGAAAAACGTTACTATTTTTTTATGGGATTAAATACAGTAAAAACGTTTTCAATGATAAAATAAAAAGATAGGTGAAACTTACTTATGAATGAATGACAGCCATTTGTAAATTGTTGAAAAACCATTTATGATATTTAAAGTTTATACAACGAAAAAAATATAAATATAATACTGATATATATAAAGAATTTGTCAGTGCAGGTCTGATAAAATGTCAAATAGTAAGAGACATTTTTTAATTATATCATAAGCAATTCGTAAATAGTAGCGAAATAATTTGAGCAATGTAGTAAGATAATTTGCAAATTGTAGTGGAATGATTTGCGAATTGTAATGAAACACTTTATGAATTGTAGTGAAATAATTTGCCAATTGTAGTGAAATAATTTGCCAATTTCTGTGAAATACTTTGTGAATTGTAGTGAAATAATTTGTGAATTGTTGTGAGATAATTTGCAAATTATAGTGAAATAATTTGTGAATTGTTGTGAGATAATTTGCAAATTGTAGTGAAATAATTTGTAAATTGGTGTGAGATAATTTGCAAATTGTAGTGAAATAATCTTTAGATACTTGAGAAGAAAATTTATGATTTTTTGTAATAAAAACATGCCTTTACAGTAATTATTTCAACAGTTCTTCACTATACCAAGTTCAGCAAAAACGTATTATTATTCAAATGAAAATAAGTATTATTAACTAAATTTATTAATTAATAATTCAGTTCACTTTGATTATAGTTTTAATAATTTTTTCACGTTTATATCAAAATAGATATTTGGTGGTGCAAATTTAAAGTATAATGGAAGTATTATCCCGCTCGTCATAACAATAAAAATGTATACTAAGAGGAAAAAGTGAAAGTCGCCGACCTTTGACTACATTTAGAAGAAAATTGAAGAATATATTTTCTCTTTCCATAGTATTTATGGACCTTTCGTTGCATTACGTGAATTGGAAGATAAAACCTGAAACCAAAATTATATGCGGATCACTGAAATATATTTCATCTGAAATGCAGTATTTCCAACGAAAGAGGTGTGGATTGTCGAAGAAATGAGATTGGCGAACTTCAATTGCTTCCATAAAATTCAAATCCATTTCTCCAAGTCAGTTCTCGAAGTGGAGAAATTGAAGGCTTGGTTTAGTTTTGAAATTGACCTCCACTGTAAATATCCAAGTCCATCCTTTCGCCTTATATATAACCTATATATATATATA
>QLNU02015359.1:53602179-53618065 GCA_006491805.2 Dysdera silvatica | reverse complement strand
CAGGGAAAATCTTGAAATTTTAGTAAAATGGTGAAAGATTTGAGAGAAAGTCACACAGGCATTGTCGATACGAAAGGAAGAGGGGGTATTCCGAACTAATCTTCGAGGGAAAGTATTCAAATTTAGTTCTTTAAATTTAATGTTTAGCATTATATGCTACAGGGGGATCAAACTCTGAAGAATTTCTTTAAGCAGAACCAGACTATTTATCATATTCTTCGTAAAATAAGTAAGCTCTGGTTATCACCTTCCATGCAATTTGTTCATTGCACCATGTTCAACGTCTCCTCTATTTTAAAACTGTTTAATTTTAAAGTCACTTTTTCTTCGATTAATAAAATTGTCACTTCTGAACTCAAAGGCGTGGTTTCTGGCATCGTGGGATAGATATATGCAGAATGAAAGGCCTGTGCCGAAAAGCGTAAATTTCCTCCAGTTGTTGGCACACGTGTGTGTTCAAACACGTGTTGGCACACGTGTTTGAACACAGGTAGAAATCTCTAAACTCCCAGCTTTTTCCTGTTGGTATGTCTTTCAAACATGCTCTGTTCTTCAAGCGTTAGCAAAAATATTTTTGGCTTATAAGTAAATTATAATAAGAAACTCGAGGTCCCATTTTTTGTTATCATTATGCAATTAGTAATATAAAAATTGATCTTTTTATTAAAAGTTTTGCTTACATTCACATCTACCTTCACCCGTATTCAAATTTTTCAAATAACATCGAATTTTTTGTAGAAGTAGATAACTATTTGTTTGTTTGTTTGGCTTTTTTATGGCGCAAGAGCATCTGGGCTATACTGCGCCAAAGTAGATAACTAACACCATAAAAGTTACCCATGAAAGCTACAAATAAATCTGTAATTTAAACGCTAGAACAAAGAAACAAACTATTAGATTTGCGATTAACACGTTGTTTAAGTTATCTGCGCTAACAAACCCATTAACTAACCCTAAAAATACAGACACTTATAACTAAACGTGCACTAAAATTAATAAAAGTAGAAATGAGCATTTCTCTGAAAATTAAAAAAAATATATAACATCTAAATATTTTTTCTTATGTATTCCATTTACCAGAAACCCACTTCAAGAGAGGTGTTCAAATTTGGGTTCTGCGTAATTCTCATTAATAATACAATGTGACAGGTTTTGAAATCCGCAGCTGAAGATAAAAATAGTCATTTAACGACACTAATAGTTTCATCATAATCATAATATTTCGCCAATAACGTGCAACATCCCTAATAATAGTAATAACGGTTTGCAGATCCATTAGTAAAAGCTCCCCTAAACGTGAATAAGCGGCTTACGTGGAAACGTAATGGGAGATAGATATTTACAATATATTAGATTCAAAGCCCGTTGGGCTTATAAATGAGTGAATGACCTCGAAATCGATTAGCATAGTCGTTTTGCTGACGTGTGATTTTACTAGCATGGGAAAAGAATTTTATCTCTCTTTTTGAGAATTTGATATATCAATGAATTTGGCAAAAATATTGGTAACTAATATTAACAACATTACCTAGAACAAAAGAAATGCTTATTAAATTTTATTATCGCATTTTACACATTCATATTCTCGCTATTGATACGTTTTTAAAGTTGCTTCATTTAAAAAAACTTGTCTGTAAATCAATATATTTTGTTACTTACAGAATTTAAATTACAATAAAACGAAGTAAAATAATATGTTTATTGAATCGCCAATTTCTTGACTATCGCTAACAGAATAAAAATATTCAAAATCATTCAAACACTGTTAATGAAATTTAACTGGTAATAAAATTTAACTGTTTATGAAATGTAACTGTTAATAAAATTTAACTGTTTATGAAATGTAACTGTTAATAAAATTTAACTGTTTATGAAATGTAACTGTTAATAAAATGTAATTGTTAATAAAAACTACTATTTACTCATTTATTTATTTTACTATTATTATAGATTATTTTACGGTGGACTGATTTCTTTCTTTACAATAAAAAACGAATCTCTTTGAGCATTTACGATTATTTTCGCATGTTTTAACATAGAAGACGAAAATCCATCAAGCTTTGATATATTTCTCATGAATTACGAAAAATGTTCTCCGTTAGTATCATTCACGATATTCAGATCGTCTATGAATCTCTAAAATATGGCTTAAAAATAACGCA
This sequence comes from Dysdera silvatica, assembly GCA_006491805.2. Classification (NCBI taxonomy): domain Eukaryota; kingdom Metazoa; phylum Arthropoda; class Arachnida; order Araneae; family Dysderidae; genus Dysdera; species Dysdera silvatica. Next base: position 53,615,903 of record QLNU02015359.1, on the reverse strand, counting down.
AGATCAGTAGATACTTCTAAAAGAATACTTTGAAAAAATATCTCACGGACTCTGAGACTTATTTTCTTCTTAGCAAACAAACAAAACTATTGGAAAGGTATAGCTTTCTCGTACCATGATTTTTATAATAGTTGCATGACTACTGTTTTTGTGTATATGTGTGTATGGGTGGTATGGGGATTAAAAAATGTGACGAGCATTCAGTAACTTATATTTAAAGCAAAGGTTGCATACTCTGTTGGCGAAGTTGTATACTTTGTTAGCGGAAGTTGTATACTTTGTTGGCGAATGTTCTATACTTTGTCGGCGAAGGTTGAATACTTCGTTGGCGGAAGTTTTATACTTTGTTGGAGATTTACATTTTTAAAAAATTCATTTGAATATTTTAAAATATTCAAATACAGTAGGACTTCTTTAATCTAGCGCTTTCGGGATCACGGCCGTGTCGGCTTGGCGATTTTCCCGGGTTATCGAACTTCAATGTTATTTTAACGGGAATACCAAAAAAGAATTAATGCAGTGCAATAATATTTAAAACGAGTTGTAATAAGCTGACCTACGGCAAGAAAAGTACACATCAGCGTTATGTTTAAAAATGTTCCTGATAATACGTTACCTCCATGATTCGTATGTTTACTTCAAAAAATCGTTATAGATTATACACAAATTTATGAGTTCTGCAGAGTTATAGCTTTTGTTGGATTCGGCAAATTTTATAAATGTATTTAATGATTCAGAAGCCTGTTTCCACGAGACTTTAGCTTCATCTGCCATGTCACGTTCTTCATCCGACCTGGCAATCAAGCTCAATAAACGCCCGAATCCACCCGCAAAAACAACGAACACGAGCAGCTCGATCGGTGCCAGATTATAGAATGTCCCGAACTAAAGGATGCCGGATTAAAGAGCTTCTAATGTATATGGTGAATATTAATGGTACTTCTAAGGCGACATGCATCTATACTGAGTTGTTAGTTTCTTGCATATACCGAGTGGCCATAATTTAACGTCGTGTATTTAGTGACCCATGGCAAAAAGTCCATTGAGTCAAATTGAACCAAATTTGGTGTACATATTTCTAGAATCATGAAATTTTGAATTCTAAAAAAAATTCGAAATTTTGCCACCACAGAGAAAATTGGAGCTAAAATCGCACGCCCGTTCATATTTTCACTCAAAAGCTGCTAGATAAGCAGTTAGTGCATATAAGAAAGGATGAAAATATGATTCGCGTCTGTTTGATAAAATTGATGCGCCATGTTTAAGATAATCGTGCTTTGCTGGAAAAATAAAACCTGTTATCAAAAAAAAAAAGGTGGTAATACTAATTCCATACACACTTCGGAATTTTTTTGAAGGTCTTTTTTTTTTTCTTTAAATCAAAATCCCTTGTTTCCAGGAATATGTATACCAAGTTTTGTTCAGTTTGGCCCGATAAACTCTTCACTATCGGACTCTAAACCCCTCACACTAAATTATAGCCACCCTGTACTTAGCTAAACAATAAACAATATTAAGCCCTATTTCGCAGTCGAAACAGTTTAAATTTTCCTGGGGGAGGATTTTATCAGATACTGCCGACATACCCGTATCCAGAGAGGGCGATCTTAGGGACCGATACCCCCAAACTAATTTTTAATGGGACTTGGCTACGGCCTTGCATGCTGTGATTGTATCGATACATGCTGTAAAAATTTTTGAAGCCCCCGAAATTAAATCCTGGCTACGGTCTTGCTACCCGAGTCCCACAAGGTTTTACCGTAAAAAAATAATTATGCTCTACAATTATGGAAGCTCACCTGCGACATAGGTATGATCCAGAGGAGGAATATTATCTAGGTTCCTGCAGTGGTGCAACCGCATCGCTTTCGCGTAGGGTACCATTAACCCATTGTTCGATTATCAAAGGTTCCAACAGTGCCGGATTTACGTATAAACCAAGTGGGCTCAGGGTCTTCCTCAGGGAACTTTATTGGGCCTGATGATGTTAAATTAATTTTGTTCACTCAGAAATGTCCAAATTTCATTATCGATGAACCTAAATATTATAGATAATGAAATTCAAAGGAAAACTTATGATATATTGACTGAATATCGCGAAGGCCACATTCTTAAGAGGCCCATCGTCTCCTTCGAGCCCAGGATCCATAAAGTCCCTAATCCGGCACTAGGTGCCAAAAAAAGGAAGTCCTTGCCGACTAATTGCCCTTGGTTGTCCAAGAGTTGGTGCTTTAGACATTAAAGTGTTCAAATTCCTCCGAAAATTATAGGTCTAGGCGCAACGTAGCCTTTAATGTCCTTACTTTGCAAAACACAAAATAAACCTTCATCTGTGCAAGGTAATTTGACGTAGCGCTACGCATATTAGATTTATAAGCAAAAAGTCTATGTTGTAAGCATAGAAACGCTTATAATACTGACTCCTGCTGAAAAATCCAAATCTTCATTTAATCTAAAAGATGCTCAATTGACCATTGATGATAAAAATCTAATCGGTCATTATCGATATGCTAGTCGGTACTCGATTGTGTATTTATTGATCTTTGGCGACCATACAGGCCATCAAGCTAAAACCTGGCTTCCACATTGTTGAAACCTACTGGTAACAGCATCTTCATGGTGGCAAAGTGCATCATCCTGGTGTAAGTGTTTGTTCCAGTTGACAGCTCTAGCTTGAGCTACATACGTAGATGTCTAAACATAGGCATAAGCAGAAAGCTCATAAGGAGGGGAGGTTACAGGGTTACAATAGGGGATTACAGAAATATAATGTCATATATCCATATGTATATATATATACAAAATTTCATCGCAATGGTTTGGTTACGACCCCCATCAAACCCCTTCTCCCCGTAAACTCCAATGTGTCTAAATGTCTTACCATATATCCTTTCCAATGCAATTTACTACTATCAAGACGAGATATAAGGACTGTTCGTACAGATGTATGCACAAGTTATGATATTCAAACAGAGGTAAATTCTCGCTGAATGAATCTTTGTTGAGTGTTTAATGAAATCGTTTAATGAATGAGTCAATGAACTGTTTTGCCCGTCATCATCATCACATCTAGGTATGGTAAAAGAGAATTTTGAAGCATCTGGCTACGACTTATCTCATTTTTCACTAGAATCAGAGTTAAACTCGGTTATAGCGAGCAAGTAAAGAACAAATTCTCGGATATAACGAACAAATGATTTTCGTTAGTTTAATTTAATCTATAATATATGTGGAATATCATGTATATGGCGAGCCATTTATAATTTATATATTTCATAAATATTTTAAACCATTTTTACTTCACTAATTTTATTTTTCCTTTGAAATACAAATATTTTATGGTTTTTGTTTACAGTTTAAAAATAAGGCTTTTACTGTGAAACAATTACCATTGCAAGTGATTCATACTGTAGTATTTTCATGCAGTACATTTTTATGTAGTAATTTATGCAGTATTTTTATGTAGTAATTTATGCAGTATTTTTATGTAGTAATTTATGCAGTATTTTTATGTAACAAACTTTTATATAATATTTTTATGCAGTATTTCCACATAATACATTTTTATGTACTGTTCTTATGTAGCACATTTTTATCTACTGTTCTTATGTAGCACATTTTTATGTAATACACTATAGTGTTACATACTGTAGAAGTACAGTAGCATTCATAACTTTTTCTCTTATTGGAAACGGAATTCAGTCTTACTAATAGTCTGCAGTTCTGCACACGGGAATAGCAATTCAAAAATTATGAGAAGGACTCAAGCGTCTTTAAAACAGATAAAGTAATTCGGCGTTACACAAAGTACTTTCTCATTCCATGAGAGGTTTAAGGCTACTGAACCCATTTCTTACCTGCGCCGCTGATTCTGAATAATTGAAGACTTCCACGATTTGTAACTATCTCCTATTCATTAAATATTCTAAATCCCTTTTAAAACCTTTCAGGAATAATATTGATTTATTGATGATATTGATTTTTACATTCTGGATAATCGAGATTATACGAAAGTACGATATTTGATAAAAGGTTACATCAAATAGCGGTTATATCCAGGACACTCCTCCGGTCGTTTGATATTCATTATGCAACTAACTGAGTTCGACTATATATACTAATGTGCAGGGGCGGACACAGACTTTCATTTTGGTGGGGGTCAAGGACAGAATTTGCCATGGTCTTGGAATAACACCCTTCATTTATCATGAAAGTTGGAATTTTTTACAGTGAAAAAATATATTTGGGAGGTCATGACCCCTGTGACCTCTCCCCTTTGTCCGCCCTTGCTGCTGTGTGTCATATCATGCTGTTATATCAGACTATACATGTTACAACCTGCTGTTCTATCATATGAACATATTACTGGCAGTGACGATTCTAGGCTAGGACCAGGGATCCATGAGCCCCCAAATATAACTAGATTTTATTATTCTGCCTGTATACCGGCGCCGCCGGAAGCACCCGCGCATATAGGCAGGGATTTGTGCCCCCCAAATTTTTTTGCCCAGAATCAGCGCTGATTACTGGCTATTAAATATATGACGCCACGAGAAACAAAAGATTTCGAAGTCATATGCCCACTTGTTGTAGTGTTCTTTATTAATGCTATTGGCACTCTTGGGTACTTAACCAATTTTATTTTAATATTTAACATAAATCAACAAATACCAGGAACGGAAATAAGGAAAAACGTAAGATAGCATTTTCTCAAAAGTCATAGCTCAACCATTCAAAAACTATATCTATTAAATTATTGAAACAAGATCACACATCATGTAAGAATGAAACATGCGATAATGCAACAAAGCGATTCGTGAAATTATAAATGTAGATTTCTCGACCAATCAATGAATGCTGTTTGCATTTCAGATGGTTTTCTGGAATTTAATGGTGTTTTGTCGGGTTTTTTTACATTTCCCGAGCATAAGATGCAGAACTAACTTGTTTTCTGTTGCCTTAGGCACAAAAATCAGCGGTAAAAATTTATCATGCTCATAAAACATCGTAACTCTCAACCTTTCTTAGGGCAAGGATATTTCTCTATTGCCTCGATCTTTTCGGACAAAGGTTTAATTCCCATCTCATTGACAATGTGTCCTAAAAATCGTACTTCACTTGCTGCAAAAACGCAGGTTGGCAGATTTATTGTTAATTCGAACAATTTTAGACGATCGAAAACTTGCCTTACGTGGTCAAGATGTTCATCCATTGACAAGGATTCAGTCACTATCAATATACGGAAAACAGAAATTTAAGCCATGTAGGACTTGATCAACGAAGCGCTGGAGCGTCTGGGCTCCGTTTCGCAAGCCAAAAGTCATGTACTTAAATTCATATAATCCGAATGGAGTTATTATAGCTGTTTTCTCTATGTCGTCATCATTCATCGGAATCAGATAATATGCTTTCTTAAAATCTAAAGTTATAAATATCATTTTGCCATGTAAATGTGTCGTAAAATCGTATATATGACGTATAGGATATTTATCGCGTATGGCTTTGGCGTTAAGTGCTCTATAATCCCCACAGGGTCTCCAGAAACCATCTGCCTTTTTAACCAGGTGAAGAGGACTTGCCCATGGACTTTTCGAAGGACGGCATATGCCGCTACGAACCAAATAGCTAAATCCCTCTTTAACTGCGCATAGCTCGTCCGGCGGTAGTCGTCGAACTTTTGCACTAGCAGGTTGGCATTTCCTGTCAATGCAATATGTAATGCCACGGCATATTTTATTATTGCATGCTGTGTTATTTGGTTCAGAATGTTTTGGTTCGAACAGTTCACTATATTTTTGAATTAAAATTTTAAACTTCGCAGGTTGTTTCAAAACCTTTATTTGCAGAACTGTAACATCTGGTATTTTTCCAGGACTTTTCAAAGTTGTTAGCTTATCTATGAGGCACTTTGAACATAAATCTACGACTAATCCGTAATAGGATAAAAAGTCAGCACTTATAATTGGTGTGCTAATATCAGCTATCGTGAACGTCCACGGAAAAACTCTTCGAAATCCCGGACTCACTGAAATTCTCTTCGTACCAAAGACATCAATTTTGTTGCCATTTGCTGCTATTAACTCGAGCATTGATCTAGTTCCTTTTCGTTCCTCTGAAGTTGAAGGTAAGATTGAAATATGAGCATCTGTATCGATTAGAAACTAGAAATGCGAGATTTTATCGTATATAATAAAGCGACAGCTTTTTTGGCCAATGCCGCCAAAAACGTCTGGCTGGTTAGTTTTTCGACTGGGAAGTGCTTAGAGGCGTATGGATTATTGCTTGAAAATTGCAAGGTGGTCTACACTTCGTTGCTCTCTCTTTGAAACGCTGGTGATACCAACAAATACCAGCATGTGTAAATGAACGCTTTTTAAAATTTTGGCGCGTACGACTTCTGCTTCATTTTTGCGAACGAGACAACCTTTCCAACTTTTTTGTTGGTTCATACACCTGCTGCTGTAATTCAACAAATGAGTTTTCTGGAACGACCGAAGGTGCCTTCGAAACTGAGTAAACATTCACTGGAGATAATGCTTCGGCAATTTTATCTACCATCTCTGCTAAGCTTTGTAAATTTTCCGATGAAGTTGACAATATCGCTTGCGTTTGTTGTGGCAAACGTTGTAGCCATAATTTTAGTAATTGTTCATGTAGATGCACTCCAGCAAATTCCGTAATCTCCCTCATCAGTTGCGATGGACGTTTATCACTGAGTTCAATTTCTTGTAACAATTTCTTAAGAAGTTGATGTTTCAATCAATCAATGATTCAATCAATCGCGCTTTTAAGATCTCATATATATTGTTAGTTGGCGGTGAAATAATTATATCGCCAACTTACGATAGTATCTCCGATTCCACTGTGGCTACAACCATATGAAGCATTGTGGCGTCTTGCGTAATTCCACTGGCGACAAATTGAGATTCTACTTGGGCAAACCATATCGCTGGATTTTTCTTCCAGAATGGTGGAGCCCTTACTGCAATACGACCAATTTCCTTAGCATCCGATTCCTTTGACATACTGGTGATCGTTATTAGACCACATCCGGGTCACCAATGTCCGCTTGATGTAGTGTTCTCTATTAATGCTATTGACAATCTTGGGTATTTAACCAATTTTATTTTAATATTTAACATAAATCAACAAATATTAGAAACGGAAATAAGGAAAAACATAAGAGAGCATTTTCTCAACAGTCGTAACTGAATCATTCGAAAACTATATATATATTAAATTATTAAAGCAAGATCGCACGTCATGAAAAAATGAGACATGCGATAATGCGACAAAGCGATTCGTGAAATTATAAACATAGATTTCTCGACTAATCACAACACATATATACGAAATATATGCTATAAAGAGGCAAAGGTTATAAACTGCAACTCGTTTAGACCTGTTAAATATAAATTCATCGTTTATATGTTCTCCTATGCCAATTAGATACCCATCTTGGAATTTAAGGTCCAGTATGATCTTATGTATGTCACTTTCAGAGACCAATTCTTAAGACTTTTCAAAGTTCAAGAGAACCTCCCCTCCACCATCACCCAAATATGGTTTTTAGAAGTTCTCACGTATCTCGTATTTATTGCTAAGTCATATTTCAAAAATCCTCACATAATCTAAGTATTTTATAAATATGATACTAGCTGAGGCTGTCTTGCATAATTCATGAGAAATCCATCAAATCCCGACAGGATCTCGTCTTCGGCCTTAAAACTTAGAAAAATAATCTCAAATATTCAAAGTGATTTTTTTATGATAAAAGAAAGCAACCAACGTAAAATAAACTTCGGTGTATTTACTGGCGAGTAAACAAATATAGTAAATATCAACATTAAGCTTTTCTGGATAACTTTAAATAATTTTATTTTATCGGTAACATTTGCAAATTCGATAATTATTATTGAATATTTTACTCAATAAATAATTTTACTGGAAAAAAAAGATTGGCCCTGCGTTGGCGCAGCGATGGCGCAGTGGTGAAGCAGGGATGGCCCAATGGTGGCGCAGTGGTGACGCAGGGATGGTACAATGGTGGCGCAGTGGTGGCGCAGCAGCAAAGCTTTCACCTAATCAGCGCTCTCCTTTAAACCGAAGAGTGGTTCTCTAAGCCTTCAGAGGCTCGGAATCCTCTGGAAAATGTAGGTGGCGTAGTGGTAACACATTAATCAATCGTGCCGCTAACACGGGTTCTGCTCCCAGTAATATCGTAGAACACATGCCATTTTTCTGGCCACCGTAGTCCGAGGTTTCGTTTCCTTTTCAACAGAAATTAGGGTTTCTGGGAAAACTGTAGCTCTCGGCGCAGTGTGACCTGTGACCTTTTCCATCCTAGTCCCCTAAAAACACAAACAAACCAAATTAAAAAAATAAATTCATCGAGTCACAAACATAGGTTTTTAACGACACAAGTTTAAATAAGCATCAATAAAATGCAAGATAGGAAAAAAGTAACTTAATAAGAACGTATACCTTTTTGGATCTAAGTTCAAAACAGATTTGGACAAAATCGTTTATTGACGGAAAGAATGAGCGATTCCGTCCAGGCCCGTATCCGGAGTGGGGAACTTAGGCACCGTTCCCCCAAAAGCTAAATGTTTCATGGGACTTGGCTACGGACTTGGCTACGGACTTGCATGCTGCGATTGTATCGATACATGCTGTAAAAATTTTTGAACCCCCGAAATTAAATCCTGGCTACGGTTTTGATTCTGTCCATCTCTAAGACACAGGCAGAATTGTCGCACTGATTCGTTTAGAGACCGATTTCGCACATCTCTAGTTCGAAATACAGTGAAACCCTCTTTACCGGTCACCTCTAAACAACGGCAATCTCCGAAGACCGGCCACATATCAATGAAACCGAACGCTTTCCATAAGATTAACATTAGTGCTAACCTCCAAACAACGAATTCCGAACAACAGCCACCCGTCATCGCGAAAAAAAAAAGTTCGAATTTTCAAATATTTCAAATACGTTTGCAACAAAATTGTTAACAATATAAAGTAAAATTTACTCGACGGTACTTCCTTTCAAAGTATTGTACTCCATTGAAACATACGTTCACATTGTGTAGCTTTATAATTGCACCCATTTCAGTGAATACGCCTTCGCTCTTTATGACCGACCATCCCAAAATTCCGTCTGCGCAAATAAGCACTGCCCACTTAAAATTTGGTTTTTGACGGTTTCAGTTCTTTATGCATTGTTACCATTGAGCAGTGTCTTATCAACGTAACTTCGTCACTTGAACTCCAGTTTTTAATAACGATAAGTTTTTGGCGAAAATTTTTAAGTTTAAAAGAGAAAATCAAAATTACCCGGGACAGTAAAAAAGGTGTAAGTGCACGAAAATGAGTAACACTTTGCGGGAAGTCATAGATAAATGAGATTTTAAAAAATAGTGAAGATTATTTGCAACAGCCCGTTCGAGACGTGAACTTCAATAGTACAACGAAACGTTAACAGATCGTAAATGAAGAACTTGAAAACGTACTATTTGAATGGCTTTCCAACTGTTGATCAAAAACTTTCAATTAAAAATCCTGCAATTAAAAAATATTTTAATTGCAGGATTTTTCTTCACCTGCGGAACCCGAAAATATAGGTAGAGATGGTTATGGGGGAAGGGTTAGATGATATTTTCAGATTAGCAGAAATGGCAAATATGAAAACCAGCGAGTTCGTTTACGTGGACGAAGATTTAGAAGTTTCTGCTACCTTGACTACAATTCAGGAATTGTTAGAAAATATGAAAAAAAGTGATGAGAAACTGGAAACGAAAGAGCATGGAACTGACACAAAATTCTAACATCAAAACGTATTCTCATACTTTGGGAAATTTGCAGATTATCCAAAACTTCGCTCTAAACAAAAATAGTAGCAAATTATGCTAAAGGATTACAAATAGAGGCGGATTCAAGGAGGATTTTTTTGGGGGGTACAAAATAGAGTGAACCCACATATATTGAGCTCGCATTTGCAAGTTTGAGGGTGATATTTCGGCGCAGTATGCTCTTGCGCCATAAAAAATCCAAACAAACAAGTTTGCGAATATAGCGTGGAAAATATGGATTATGTTTGGTATAATAGTTAAGAGCAATATAATTTAATCACTTTTAGCGAACAAGTCTATTTGTGGACTCCGAATTTAACGAGAAATTAAGAACTCAAGCTTTTTATGAAAATTCTGTCGTTATATGAGGTTGGTCGTTATAATCGACGCTCGTTATAACTAATTTCAACCGCATTTTTATGGATTTGGGAGGACAAATTTCCTTAATCACCCCCCCCGGGGGGGATCTGCCACCACTACAAATGTTATTATTTCCTTAGAAAAAGACATTTGCCATAAAAAGACAAAACAATTACGAAGCACTGATTTTTTTAATTATAAATGAGACTGACCATTAATGTATTTAAAATAACTACATTAATGTAACTAATTACTATCACTAATTAACTATCTACTTACAGGTAAAACGCTAGCTGTAGGTACAACCGTGTCCTATTTATTAACATTGATCACATTTGTTCAGTAACAGCTTTATTAATAATACTTAATATTTGCATATTAGTAACAACCGAATTAAGCATTCTCTACATTAGTATGTTATTTTATACTACAGTCATTCAATGACTATTGGGAACAAGCTATTGGCGACATTTGGTGCCGTCGAAAATTCGAAATCTTTGGGGGGGGGGCGGCTTTTTGGCCTTCTAAGAAAAAGAAAAGTATAAGGATTTGAGAAAAAAAAATTTCTCTCTCCTCGTTTACTAGTTGGGAGTTGATTGATAAATTGAGTAGTTGGAGGAATATTTTCATCGCGTTTTTGTGAATGGCGTAGCGTTAAAAATATATGTGTGTTATTTAAAGCAGAAATTGCACTAAATAGGGTATACACACGCAGGGCATAATTGAATCGGTCATTTTGAAAGGGGTCAACTCAATAGGAAAACAATAAGACATAACCCCTTTTCAAAATAACGAATTCAATTAGAGTATAACTATATCTACAAATTTTCATTTCGGGACTTAGGCTAAAATTGCAGGCAGTGGTACTACAAGGAAATCCGGAAGACTTTCTAGCGGCAAAGTAATAAGCATTAGTGAGGGAACAGACGGAAAAAATTCTGACTAATTCGCTTATGCTACAAGCAATGGAAGAAGATGTTCAAGGGCGGAAGGAAGCAAGCAGGAAATCGAAGAGCGAATTGGCTACTATTTCTAGAGCAATGATGGAACTCACGGAAGTTCAAACAGTTAAAACTAGGGCAAGCAGGGGCCCAATTTTCCTCGTCCAGCTATATCATCATCATCATCATATTCAACCATTATCTATCCACTGCTGGATGAAGGTCTCTCCAAATGCTTTCCACACAAGTCTATCCTGGGCCATTCGTTTCCACGTCACCCCAACCTCTTTTCTTATTTCATCCACCCATCTAGTTTGAGGACGTTTTCTAGGTCTTCGGTGGTCTCTTGGAATCCAGTTCAGAATTTCTGTTGTCCATCGTTGATCAGTTCTTCTTGCAATATGCCCAGCCCATCGCCATTTCAGCCCTTTTACTTTAACAATGATGTCCTCTACTCTAGTTTGCTCTCTCACCCAAGTGTTTCTTTTTCGATCTCTCCTAGTTATTCCAAGCATGCACCTCTCCATGCTCCTTTGCGTTGTCTGTAACTTTCGTATTGCTCCAACTGTTAGACTCCATGTCTCTGATCCATAAGAGAGGACTGGCAATACACACTGGTTGAAGACTTTTCTTTTTAGACATAAAGGCAATTTCCCCTTCAGGATAAAACTGTTTCTTCCAAATGCACTCCAGCCAAGTTTAATACGTCTGTTGAGTTCTTTCATAATGTTGCCATCCATTGAAATCAGCTGGCCAAGGTAAATATATGAATCAGCAATTTCTAGCTCAGTGTTGTCAACTTGTATTTTTGTTTCCTCTACAAAATTATTGAACATGATCTTAGTTTTTTGTAGGTTCATCTTGAGTCCAACTTCTTCACTTCTAGTTGAGAGCTCCTGTACCATGTCTTGGAGTTCTAATGGGTTCGTTGAAAAAATAACAATGTCATCAGCAAACCGCAAATGATTTAAATATTCACCATTTATTTTTATTCCCTTGTTATTCCAATTTATCTGCTGAAAAATCATCTGTAAAGCTGAAGTAAAAAGTTTTGGAGAAATGGTATCTCCCTGCCTCACACCTTTACCAATTTTGATAGTTTTGGTATCTTTATGTAACCGAAATTTTGCACTTGCATTTTTATACACACGTTTCACCATGTCAATGTACACATCCTCAATGTCTGTTGATCTTAAAGAGTTGATGACTGCTGATGTTTTAATAGAGTCAAAGGCCTTCTCATAGTCAATAAATGCCACACACAATGGAAGTTCATATTCATGTGTTCTTTCAATTAATTCTCTTAATACTTGAATATGGTCCACTGTACTGAATCCACTTCGAAATCCAGCTTGTTCTCTTGGTTGAGCTGCATCTAATTTTTTCTGCAGGCGATGTGTTAGCACTTTTGTGAAGATTTTATAAATAGCAGGTAACAAGCTAATTGGTCGGTAATTTTTTAAATCCTCTTTATCACCTTTTTTATGCAAAAGAATTACTGTTGCAGAATCCCATTGGTTTGGTATGTTACCGCTGTTAAGACATTTGGTAAAGAATTTTGCAAGTATGTCTTCTACATATTCTCCAGCTTCTTTTAGGATATCTAATGTAATACCATCATCACCAGGGGCTCTTCCTTTCTTCATATTTTTTATTGCAAATGAAACTTCTTCTTTTAAGATTTTAGGAGCTGTTCCTTCGACTATTTCAATGTCTTCGTTTAATCCACTGTTACTTTCGTATAGATTTTTGTAGAATTCTTCAACTCTTCTAAGTATTTCTTCCCTATTTCTTGTTACGGTGCCATCCTCTCCTTTTAATGCAATGATGTGTTTCTTCCCAACAGATAAACTTCCTTTAACAACCCTAAGGCTCTTGTTATTTTCAATGGCTTTCCTTACTAGCTCACAGTTGAATTTTCTTATGTCTTCTTTCATGCTTTTGCGCAGAGTTTTACAAAGTTCTATGTACTCAATCCTGGAACTGGTATTTCGATTGTCCACCTTCATATCTCTTCGCCTTTTCATGAGCTGTTTCGTCTTCTCAGATAATTTGCTATTGTGCTTTTTACAGGTTACACCACCAATTTCCCCAGCAGTTTCAACTATTGTCTTAACAATGTTTTCATTTGCTTCTGAGATATCACTTTCATCAATAAGTCCTTCCAGTGCAGAAAAGCGATTTTTTAATTCCAACTTGAATGCCTCGGTATTTTCTTTTAATTTCTTTAAATCCACCCTCTTACTTACTTGTTTCCTAATGAGCTTCTGTCGTTCTAATTTAGTATTTAAGTGCACTTTACATCTCACCATTCGATGATCACTTCCAGTATTAAATCTGTTCAGTACACTGCAATCTTCAATAATTGATTTCTTGTTTGCCAGGATATAGTCAATTTCACTAGTTCCCCCATTTGGGTGTTTCCATGTCCATTTTCTTTGCGGTTTCTTCTTAAAAAATGAATTCATGATGCTAAGATTTTCAGCTTCTGCAAATTCGATGAGTTGATCGCCACGTTCATTCCTTTCCCCATATCCGTATTTACCAACCGATGTCTCTCCTTGTTCCTGTTGTC
>QLNU02015359.1:53554344-53581890 GCA_006491805.2 Dysdera silvatica | reverse complement strand
ATCTTGCAATGAGGGAAAGCGGAGGAGAGGTAGATTAAAAAAGAACAGCTTTGGTCTACAGGATTTTCTCCTCTTGATCAAAGGCATCGATGAAAAACTCTTCTGCTCCAATGTCATCTGGGAATGTAGAAACTTTATTTTTTCCCTTAAAAACAAAAAATTAAAGTTCTTTTTTGAAAACTTGAATTCTCAATACAGCTCGAAGTGTTGCTTAAGGATCTTGTTAAATTTAAATTATCACTTAGCAATAATAGGAATATTCTAACAACCAGCTTTGATCAGCGGCCAAGAGAGTATTGTGTAATCAGCTTCCCAAACAAAATTTTTGATCAGATTGGTTTCAATCATATCCTGTCCGAAAACAACTATTCCTTTCCTCTAAAAGACGTTCGCAATATACAAATTACATTTAAATATGAAAAAGCACTCAAAAGCTTTCTTTGAAATTACAATCAGTTTAGTAAAAATCTGGACTTCGAATGTGATGTTTGCTTCCGTGAAAAAAAGAAATATACAAACTTCATCGATAAAGAATTCGGGCATGTCATTACAGGTGACCTTGGAATTTTCAGAAATGACGCTTTCCGTAACCTTTTGGAAAAAGGAGCCAACTACCGCCATAATAAAAAATTCAGTGCCGAATTTTTAATTAAGATATTCGTATCCTAAAAGTTGTTCTTAAATAGAGTTGCAAGGTGGAAAGCTTCAGTGAATGGTTGCACGGGGTCGCCTCTATGGTGAATGGAAAAATCTAGGGTTTTAATACAAATTCCAACGTTGGGAACGACCTCTTCATTGAAGAAACAGATAAAAGAGGCCAGGAGTAAGTTTATTATCTCTAACCATTGACAAAGCCAGTAACAACTTTAATATCATGTGTAAAAAATTCTACAAAGACGCACTTATTACTGAATGCCATTCCAACTCCACTTTCAAAGAACTGTCTGGCGATATGAATATATTTAAAAAACGTGTTATTGCCCAGCACAAAAAAGTTTAATTTACCTATTGGACGTTTCAATTTTCAGTATCTTTTCTTCAATGTAAAATTCCATAAAAAGCCCGTTGGTTTTAGATTCATTACCTGCGGATCTTTGGCTTATAATAAATCTGCTGCCGGTGCATTTCAATGTATCCTCAAGACCATTCTACATAAGATAAAATCGGAAAAAGATTCCTTCATTATCTACAATAGCTTAGACGTTTTAAAGTATCTTAGAATTAACTCCTGTAACATACGTTAGTTTCGAATCTAATGTAAGCATCAAATTATTTCTCAATTAAAAAGAATCCACAGAATTTGCCTTGAAGACTTAAGCCTTTTAGAAGCTATTAAATTGCTCGAATGCAGACTAAAAGGCAATCTAGTACCGGAACGTTTTATTGCTTATTTTTTTAATAAGTTCAAAAAAAACCTAAAAAAGATTGCTCTGAAATTTCTCCATTTTGGAGGCTTTCCTAACGCTTTTGACTCCTTAAGCTTTAGGCTGGCAACTCTGCTGCCCTGTTGCCCTCCCCTCGGCTCTTTTCCGTTTAAGCCTAACTTTGTTCACACCTTGTTCGCTGTATCGTTATTCCGTCTGCATCCCAATGTATATCCCCCAATTTTTTATCATTTTCATAAATTTTATTCGTTTTAATTCGGCTCGTTTTTTGCTCCTGAAATGTCGTGAGGCGTGGAATTTTTTTAGCTTAAGCTACTTTCCATACAGAAATATTCCATTGCTTAGGGACCATGTGTTTGTAGCCTCCCTTGAAAAAGTTCCTACACGTGGTGTCCCCTTTTTTCATTTTCCAATTATTATGCTATTGTCATCAAATTCTCTCCGTTTCTTATCTCATATTGTTGGCTTTAATCACTTACTGTATGTTTGTGTTTCTCATGAAGTTGTTAAACTTATTGGCAGTGAAAATATTTTTGCTAATTTATTGTTATTCTGTTTTTATTTTTTATTTTTAATGTTTTTACTGTGTTTCTGCTATCTCTATTTCTGTCAATTTCCTGTCATTTCAATTTTACATAACTTTCTTACATTTTTAAAAATACTATATATATATATATATGCTCCATGGGGCAACCGAGGCCGCTCCTGCTGGCCCTGGTTTACAGTCCCGGATTTTACCGGATTTGTTTCCTGATAACTGAATATTAAGTAACAAACAGTTATTTTGACACTGGCGTAAGGTTTAAAAACACGACGTTTCGGGAGCCAACTGCTCCTTTTGTCAAGTGAAGGCAGAACGAATTATATAGGCATAAGACAAATTGAATATAAAGTCCACTAACCTATGCACAAAGAATACAAATGCACGCACCCTTTGTATATATGCACTTAGCAGTTGCGGTTTGACAAAAGTCGAAATTCATTTCACTGACCGAAAAATGTAATCGATTTAGCGGCGGATATATTAATGGGCTAAGTGATCTGAAGCACATAGCGGGAAATTTTCGATGAGAAGTTTGCCATCGAGAAGTTTGAGAAGGCGGGGTTGAATTTTTTGATGGCCAATTGATTTATTAATTTTGAATTGTTATGTTTAGAGGCGGAATTCTATGTACTAAAAAACCAGCAAAATATGCATGCAAATATGCACTAGAATTCACTAAAATATGCACATATTTTTTTTTTACTTGTTTAAAACACAAATGTCCTGCGATTTAAAGCAAAAGATTGGTTTTATTACTAAGTAGAAATACTTGATATATATAGCATAATTCTTAATATACTATCATATCGCAAGTTTCCTATCAATATTCCGAACAATTAAGTCTCAGAACAATTAAGTCTCAGAACAATTAATCAACAGCATTTTATGCTAAACAAGTTCTTTCCAGATCTATTGAAATTATTAGATTGTATTTAAAAAATTTTGCTGGTAGTTTGCAATAAATAGTCCATCCGTAATACTGACATCACTGTCTATAACTAATAGATAATAGTGCGGAGTTTTACCCTATATAAGTGTATGTTAGGTTTAATCTAACCCAGTGGCGGATTTATAAAATTGCCGCCCTTAGGCACAGCCTGTACTGCCGCCCCCTCCCTCCTTTACAAAGAAAGGAATATTTGTTAAAAAAAAACGCATATCATACTCTTAACATTTGATATGTGAAGGAGATTATTCATATAATTATTCAAACTAATAAGATACAACTCGAAATTATTGCTACCATAATCTCCGACTTCGTGGATTCGAGACATTTTTTGAATCCGCAACAATTTTAGTACTGATTCCTGGAACATCTCATGTTTTTGCGCGTATTTCGCGTATTTGAGAAAAATACACGTATGCATCCTTGCATGAATTTTTTCGTTATCAGTTCAAGTTTTTCATTATTCATTCTTCTACTATTAGTATATATAACAAACGTGTTAAGCCTGGATTTATAAATAGGCAGGCTGGGCAAATGACCAGGGCCCAAAATTTTTAGGGCCCTTTGTCTTTCGATTCTGTAGTTTGTATTTGCAGGCAAGTTAAAGTAATCGCTTATATGTCATCGCTATTGGGGAAACAGGGCAATAATTAAAAGGAACGTTGTTTTTTCAACATTGTTGAGTTCGGAAAATTTTATGTTTAAGCACATTGATGCCGCCCTCCGATAAGTGCTGCCCCTAGGCCTGTGCTTTGTGTGCCTACTTAAAAATCCACCACTGATCTGACATTTGGTTCACTACCTGTCTAGAACAATAGTCTAGTAAACAAATGTCTAGCTAAACCCGTCAGTCTAGAGAAAGTGACTAATTCAGCTACGAAAGTGACTTCATTTTTGACGGTTCAGGACATATGTACAAGTCCATTTTCTTTCTGCTTATATGGGAGTAAAGGGAAAGTTAAACTTAATCGTTGTTTGAAAAATTTACGATGAAAGAATAACTCTTAAAGTTAAGGAAACCCTTGAAATATGCATTTATTCTGAAAATTTATCGTTTTTATGCATTTATATGCACTAACGCTGAAAAGAGCTAAAATATGCAATTGCATATAATCCGGGCTCTAGTTATGTTCAAAGGCATAGCAGGCATTGGCAAAGGCAGAGCTGTCATAGGCGTAGTTTTGAGAAAGGCTCGAAAGGCGCCAAATTCACGAATATTTCGTAAAAACAACGAATTTGAAATAACCGTCATGTGCATCAATTTAAGAATTTCACAAAAATATTTAAATTCCTGTTATGCCTCCTGTTAGGTTTGATAAGAGCAGGCGGCAAAATACGTTAACCTACAGGCAACAAAATATGCCGGATACCACAGACGGCAAAATATGTCAGAGCCTACAGGTGACAAAATCTCAAATCCACCTCTGATAAGACTGCTTTTTCAATCGAATAGAACAATGTGATTCCAGCCTTAAACGTAGAGTTTATTGGGGGGGAGCAAGCACATATTATAAACATTTATACATTACAATATACACTCTGTTGCAATAAAATATGTGCACCCAGAAAGAATTGAGCCACAACTAGGAAACTCGTCATGTGTATAGTGTTCGAGTAGTCGAACAAATGTTCAAAACATCAAAGCAAAACAAAACACCGTTTTATTGACGTGTAGCAGTACAAAGAACGTGCACTTCAGTAGGTGGTAAAACCACCCCTGGCAACCGTAAAAGCCGATACTCGGTGGGACATGGAGTCAATTAAGTGGCCGATGTTCCACTGCGATAGATCCTACCATAAACGCAGCAACTGCTGAAAGAGTTCGGAGGTATTCTGAGACGACTGAAGTTGCCTACCCAATATGTCCCAAACATGTTCGATAGGTGAAACGTCTGGAGACCTGGCAGGCCACTCAAGGACATTGTTGCGACAGCCGAGCAGTATGTGGCCGAGGGTTATCCTGCTGGTAAACATAAACTGACCGGCCAGATACCGTAAGCAGCGCCACCGGCTGCAAAATATCGTTGACGTATCTGCTAGCGGTGAGAGCACTTCGTAGCATGACTAAAGGTGACCGGCTGTCCCAGGAGATCGCTCCCCAGACTGTTACACCAGGTGTAACGTCTGTGTGTGCCGCTCAGTAACGAACGTTGGATTCGACTGCTAACCTCATCTCGACACACGTATACAGCTGTCATCAGCATCGAGTAAAATGAGGGATTCGTCACTAAATATAACATTCCTCCAATCTTACACTGTCCAGCTTGATCGTGAGCAGCACCGTTCCAGGCGACACGGCCTATGGCGGGGTGTCAGAGGCAAGCGCCGTAATGGTTGCCGAGACCTGAGCTCAGCGTCAGCTAGTCGTCGCCAAGTGACATCCCTTGATATCACTGCATACCTACGAGTTGGCAAATGGCGTTGGCTTGTTGATAGCGTCACTTTAGTGCGGATGTGTCTGATTGCGCAATACTCTCACGCATTGGTGACCCGGGGACGTCCAGAGCCACTGCGACGGCTGACTGTGCCTTCTCTGAGCCTCTGGTTCCAACACTAGGCAACTGCCATATGGCTTCTTCCAATATGCCTACCGATCTGTCTGTTCGACCAACGGGTCTCTCTGAGGCTTATAATCCGCCCCCTCTCAAAGTCGGACAAATGTTTGTAATGCCGTCGGGTATATTTGTAAGGTATCTTTTATGTCAATGTGGTGTATCGGAGCTGCCAATCCAGTTGCAAATGCCCATCACTGGGCGTACCATAACTTTTAAACTCTACTTGTGCCACAGTTCATACACGCGTTACATACCTCCACAATGCTCATTGGTGCTGTACGTTTGATCATTTGCATGCCAAGTTTCGTAGTTGTGGCTCAATTCTTTCTGAGTGTATATATTTTATTGCAACAGAGTGTATGCAAAAACGCAATTTCTTTTAAATTATTGGGGAGACAGGCCCCACGGGCCCACATGAGCTGTACGCTATGATTCTAGCTCTATCTCGCATCCGTGCGATTCCCCTGAGTAGCTGGTAAGTCGCGTTGTTATATTCGGCACGGATTTCCTTACTTACTAGAGCAAAATTGTCATCTTTATAACAGGTTTCGATAACAGGTATCGATATCGTTGTATCAAATATATTTAGTAAGGAATAAAATTGGAAATCAGCTGTTTTTATAAAAATTCCGTCGTAATACGCGGTTTATCATTATAATCGTCGTGGTTATAACCGATTTCAACCGCATTTTAAGAGATTTGGAATGGCAAAATTCCGTAATTCCCCAAGCCCCGTAAATCCGCCACTGCTGGGAGATATTGAACCCGTTAGACCCCCCTTTGATACGCCACTGCTTCAGATTTCACCATTGTCTCAGGTCAAAAATTTCTCGGCACGGTTCTATTGGTGGTGGCAACATGCTGCTTCAGTCAATTAGTTTTTGACTTTCTGCGTAATTTTCTGAATGTGATCAAAAAGCTGAAAGTGAAGCGAAAACGCGCCAAGTCGCCATCGTGTTGGCTAGTTTTGTTTTGAATTTCCTCAAAGCGAACGACTAAATTGGAAAGACAAACTTTGTACACAATGTATATACATTGAAGTGTATGAAAGCCGCAATTACGTAATATGTAGTGTCGCCATCTAGCGGAGACTTCTATTATTAGTAGAAGCCACACGTTTCCTTAATAATTTCCTTCCGCTAAAGGGTTACCTTAATGTGTCGTAACTTCCAAGTCATTGCAAAAGAAGGCCAATAATCGCCAACGTTCTCTTCTATCTTTGCCAACTAGATTTTTTGGTTGAAAAGTTAAAAGCGTAAATACAATGGACTCCCGCTCTCACGAATTTATGCGAACCCCAAAAAATAGTGTAAAAAATGTTCGTAAATGAAAATGTATATATTTTTCTATGGCATAATTTACGGGATCAACGCAATAGAACACAGGTAGAAACGTATATTTCGTAAATTTGAGGTTCATGAATACGTAAATCCCCACTAAATTGTTAGTATTTTTATTGACGAAAAACAACATTAATTTTGTATAAGACGCAACGATGACCGCAGTTGTATAAGATGCTTTAATTAATATTTATTTAATATACTAATTTATGAAGTACATTGATATGATGATGTTTATTGATAATTCTCCTTCTTTACCCAAGCCTGGCTTTAGGTCTGCATTGCGTAAAACGTCTGCGGGACGAAATTATGGCAAGTCTGGCTTTTGTAAAACATGGAAATGGAAATACCTTTTCGCTGGAAAACTTGCGAAATAAACTTAATTTTAGCACGGTAGTGAAAATGGCTACCTTCTGTCTAGAAGCTGCGAAAGCACTTAACAAAAGTGTTGCCATGGTTCAGGGTCAGATCATAATGATATAAAACTGCGAAACTTGCTACATGTAACTTAAAAATTGCCATCGGATCTCAAATCCACGAAAACGTTCCATACTCAAGCTGACAAAAATCGTTTTTAATTCATGTTTTGTGAAAAAGGTTTTCTTGTAATTTATATTCTGTTCTTTCCAATCTAGGGACCCTAAATTTTGAGTCCTTACAGCCAGTGACGTAGGAAAGACAGAGCCTCGGAGGGGGGGGGGGCGCAAGCCGTTCCCATTAGATAGCAAGACAATTTTTTTTAACGCTATAGCACACGAAGTTTTTAAAATACTTGAGTCTCCACTTAATTTTTCAATTGCTACGACTCTGAATCTTTGGTTAGCTTGTAAATACCGCGGGAGTTTAACTTTTAATCAGAGTTCAATTTCACATATTTCTTTATGCTAAAGGTGTTTTTTGTTACATGATAATACATTATTTTCAACATTGAGCTTTTTATTTTCAAAATAGCTGTTAGATTACAGAACAATGGCAAGTATAGAACTACGCGAGATAAATTAGTGGCAAGTATAGAACTACGTAGGATAAATTAGTGGCAAGTATAGAACTACGTGAGATAAATTAGTGGCAAGTATAGAACTACTTGATATAAATTAGTGGCAAGTACAAAACTACGTGAGATAAATTAGTGGCAAGTATAGAACTACGTGAGATAAATTAGTGGAAAGTATAGAACTACGTGGGATAAATTAGTGGCAAGTACAGAACTACGTGAGATAAATTAGTGGCAAGTAAAGAACTATACGTGAGATAAATTAATGGCAAGTATAGAACTACGCGAGATAAATTAGTGGCAAGTGTCAACCGCTTCCTGATGTTCCCCCCTCACCCCCACTTCTATTCAGAACTCCCTATTTTCGTTGGGCGTTTTATTTCATATTTTGTATTGTTTTAATAGCATATTGTAATATTTCTTCCTTACTGGTAGAAAATTCGCGTTCACAGGTTACAAAAATTGTAGAACCACCTACTTAGATAATTTGATGAAGGATGAAACAAATTACCCCAATCGGGGCCGCCTTTAAGCAGGGGCGAGCGGGTCCCTTGCCCCGCGCCCCACGATTCTTGGGGATCCGCGAAACGCAATTCTCAAAGTTTAAATTTTTGTAATATTGAAAATTTCCCCAAAAACATTTTCGCTTCGGGTCGTGCATTTCGTGCTATCTAGTGTTCATACATTAATCCATTTTATTTTATTTTTTTCGTTTTCTTATTCGCATATGTATGGGCCCCCGAAATATCTTTGCCCCGGGCCCCGCGTTAGCTCAGGACCCTGACCCCAATCAGCATTGCATTATGGAAATGTTACACACAGATGGACAAAGCATAGAATGGATGGATTTAATTTGCATGATGACGATTTCTTTCTTTGCCTGTATTATAATTTAGATTTTTGATATAAAGTTCGAATTCAATGACACTGTGTTGTATAATGAGCGCTTGTAACGAAACGTTATTTTTCATACCCAAAATGCCACGAAACAGTTGCGTGTAAAGGTAAGTAATTACATTAAATGCGATTTTCGTTATTGTTTTTAAAAATCCCAACGGTAGAAGAAAAAGTTACCGACTTCCGGAGGTCGGTTTTCAAGGCCTTAAAAGTTTCGTGTTTCTTGAAAAAGTATAGGTCCATCGCCATGCAATGGCGTAACGGTAACGCATTCGTCTATCGTGCTATTAAGCCGGGTTCGACTACCAACAGTAAAAGAGAAATTTATCGGCTTGCGGAGGTTAGTTTCCAAGGCCTTAAAAGTTTCGGATTTCTTGAAAAAATGTAGTTCCATCGCAATGCAGTGGCGTAGCGGTAACGCATTCGTCTATCACAATATTGAGCAGGATTCAACTCCTAACAGTAAAAGAGAAACTTAGCGACTTGCGGAGGTTAGTTTCCAAGGCCTTAAATCGGATTTCTGGAAAAAACGTAGGTCCGTCGTCATGCACTGGCGTAGAGGTAACGCATTTGTCTATCATGCTCTTGACCAGGGTTCGACTCCCAGCGGTAAAATAAGCACTTACCGACTTCCGGAAGTTGGTTTCCAAGGCCTTAAAAGGTTCGGATTTCTTAAAAAGTTGTAGGTCTATGGCCATGCAGTGGCGTAGCGGTAACGCATTAGTCTATTCTGTTATGAACACGAGTTCGACTCCCAACAGTAAAAGAAAAACTTACTGACTTCCGGAGGTTGGTTTCCGAGGCCTTGAAACGTTCGGATTTCTTGAAAAATTGTAGGCCCACCGCCATATATTGGCGTAGTAGTAACGCATTCTTCCATCGTTCTATTAAGACGAGTTCGACTCCCAACAGTAAAAGAAAAACTCACGACTTCCAGAGGTCGGTTTTTATGGTCTTAAAAGTTTCGAATTTCTTGAAAAAATATAGGTCCATCGCCATGCAGTAGCGTAGCGGTAACGCATTCGTCTATCATATTATTAACAGGAGTTCGACTCTCAACAGTAAAAGAAAAACTTACCGACTTCCGGAGGTCGGTTTCCAAGGCCTTTAAAGGTTCGGATTTCTTGAAAAAAATGTAGTTCCATTGCAGTGCAGTGGCGTAGCGGTAACGCGTTCGTGTACCATGCTTAAGACGAGTTCGACTCCCATCAGTAAAAGGAAAACTTACTGACTTCCGGTGGTTAGTTTTCAAGATATTTAAAGGTTCAGATTTTTTGAAAACATGTAGGTCCATCGCTATGCAGTGGTGTAGCAGAAACGCATTCTCCTATCACTCGTCTTAATAGAATGATAGAAGAATGCGTAGCAGAAACGCATTCTTCTATCATTCTATTAAGACAAGTTCGACTCCCAACGGTAAAAGAAAAACTTACGACTTCCGGAGGTTGGTTTTCAAGGCTTTAAAAGTTTCGAATATCTTGAAAAAATATAGGTCAATCGCATACAGTGGCGTAGCGGTAACTCATCCATCTATCATGTTATTAACCCGGTTCGACTCCCAGTGGTGTCATAGAACGCCTGCTGTTTTTCTGCCCGATGTAATGAGGGGTTTGTTCCCTTGGGAACAAAGATTCCGATTTCTCGGAAAATTGTGGGTTACTGAACAGCATGACCTTTGCAGCCCTTGCACCGTAAAAGCGCAGATAAAATGATTATGTCAATTATTGCTTGCAACCCTTTCGTTGTATACAGGGTGTTCGTAAAGTGTTTTGGAAAAATAAGAGGGGTGATTGATAGCGCCTATGAAGAAACCTCCAGCATGCATAAACGTTTACTATCAATGTACGAGAACCACAAAATACGATGTCTTGATAGTCTACGTACTTGATCAGCTGACCCGATTTGTGTCCTGCTGAGAAGGATATGATGAAAATGAAAACATTGTTAAGACAATAATCGAAACTGCTAAGGAAATTGGTGGTGTAAGATATGAAAAGCACAAACACAATAGCAAATTATCTGAGAAGGCGAAACAACTCATGAAAAGGCGAAGAGATATGAACGTGGACAATAACAATACCAGTACCGGGATGGAGTATTTATAACTTTATAAAACTCTGCGCAAAAACATGAAAGAAGATATAAGAAAATTCAATTGTGAGTTAGTAAAGAATGCCATTGAAAGCAACAAGAGCCTTATGGTTGTTAAATAAAATTCGTTTGTAGGGAAGAATCATATTATTGCATTAAAAGGAGAGGATGGCACTGTAACAAGAAATAGGGAAGAAATACTTAGAAGAGTTGAAGAATTCTACAGAAAGCTGTATGAGGGAAACAGTGGATTAAACGAAGACTCTGAGATAGTCGAAGGAACAGCTCCTAAAATCTTAAAAGAAGAAGTAGCATTTGCAATAAAAAGTATGAAGAAAGGAAGATCCCCTGGCGATGATGGCATTACATTAGATATCTTAAAAGAAGCTGGAGAACATGTAGAATCCATACTCGCAAAATTCTTTACCAAATGCCTCAACAGTGGTAACATACCAAACCAATGGGATTCTGTAACAGTAATTCTTTTGTATAAAAAGGGGGATAAAGAGGATTTGAAAAATTACCAACCAATTAGCTTGTTATCTGTTATTTATAAAATCTCCACAAAAGTGCTAACACATCGTCTACAGAAGAAATTAGACCCATCTCAAGCAAGCGAACAAGCTGGATTTCAAAGTGGATTCAGTATAGTGGACACTCAAGTATTAAGAGAACTAATTGAAAGAACACATTAATATGAACTTCCATTGTGTGTGGCATTTATTGACTATGATAAAGTTTTTGACTCTATTAAAACATCAGCAGGCATCAAATTTTTAAGATCAACAGATGTCGAAGATGTGGACATAGACACGGTGAAACGTGTGTATAAAAATGCAAGTGCAAAATTTCGGATACATAAAGATACCAAAACTATCAAGGTTGGTAAATGTGTGAGGCAGGGAGATACCATTTAGTCCGAGACATGGTACAGGAGCTCTCAACTAGAAGTAAAGATGTTGAACTCAAGATAAACCTACAAAAAACAAAAATCATGCTCAATAATGTCGTAGAGAAAACAAAATCAGGTTTAATAATGCCATAGAGAAAACAAAAATTCAAGTTGACAACATAGAGCTAAAAATTGTTGATTCACATATTTACCATGGCCAACTGGATGGCACTATGGAAGGCAACATTATGAAAGAACTAAACAAACGTATTAAATTTGGCTGGAGAGCATTCGGAAGAAACAGTTTTATCCTGAAGGAAAAATTGCCCTTGTGTCTAAAAAGAAAGGTCTTCAACCAGTGTGTATTGCCAGTCTTCTCGTATGAATCAGAGACATGGAGTCTAACAATTGCAGCAATACGAAAGTTAGAGACAACCCAAAGGAGCATGGAAAGGTGAATGCTTAGAATAACTAGGAGAGATTGAAAAATGATAAACACTTGGGTGAGAGAGCAAACTAGAGTAGAGAACATCATTGTTGAAGTACAAGGACTGAAATGGTGATGGTCTGGGCATATTGCAAGAAGAACTGATCAATGATGGACAACTGAAATGCTCAACTGGATTCCAGTAGGCCACCGAAGACCTAGAAAACGTCCTCAAACTAGATGGGTAGGCGAAATAAGAAAACGGGTTGGGGTGACGTGGAAGCGAATTGCTTAAGATACACTTGTATGGAAAATATTTGGAGAGACCTTCATCCAGCAGTGGATAGATAATGGTTGAATATGATGATGATATATATTACTATTAATTTTATAAATATTACTATTAAAATACATAATTATGTATTATTTTATAAGTATTCATACACAAAAAAATCAACACGGGAGCTATTTTTAATGAAAACATCTGAGCGAATCGTTATGGATTAAAATAAATAAATCAATCAATCAATCTTGTCCCGTCGGTCTCATGTGTTGTCGAAAATGTCGTACATTTCTTTTTTCCAGGTACGCCGATGTACTCCACATATAATAGATTTTGGACCTTAGGTAAGTCCAAAGCATTGAATTTCATTATATTACGTAAGAAACGAAGTTCAAGGGCAAGAACTACTTCAAAGCGATCGTTAAATGGCTTATACGTTCGCATGGCCAGACTTAACTAATTGAGATAAAAGCCATTTCGGGAACGAGGACAGGCACTATCCTTCTATTAACCTTGAACTGATCGAATTAAGGCTTCTAAATCCACCACTACGTTCATATCTTCAAAGAATTCTTGTACGGAAATCCATTTTTTCTATCTTTTAAAAATTTCAAAATAGAATTTATTTTAATGTCTTCATCGTTAATGTTTGTTCCTTTTCTTTATCAGCGCAAGAATTGTAAATGTCAGTGTGACGGGTTCCGCGCTTTTCTGAGGAACCTCAAACGTCCTATAACGAAAAATATGAAACGTAATTTATAGTACCCTTTCTCTTTCTATTTTTAATTATTCATTTTCTGCCGAGCAACCAAGCGAAGTCTTGCATTTTTACAGAGGGAAACTTGGTCGGCTGTTTCTTCTGAGGATGTTCCGCATAACACGGAGTGAAACCTTAAGTGTTTTTAATAAACAGACGCGGCGGAATATCCAGAAAAGCTCTATAATGTATATTGTAGTAATCAGTTTCAAGTTATTGAAAATGCCAGGAATAATGATTCTGAAATGAAAAAAAAAAGTCTGAACTTTTTTAATTTATTTATTTATTTGCATTTTAAAATCCTTATTTCCAGCATTTTCAAGAGTTCACAAGTTATTTTTAAAATAGGACTCAATATATGGAAACTGACAGTAATAAATCGGAATTAATAGAAAATGATAATGGTGTCACGCTTGGCTCGGTAATTGGTCCATTATCTTTCATTACATACATAAACGATATAGATTCTATAATGGAAACTGATATAGGTGAAGTCATCAACACACATACCCACATAAAGAAAATTTCTAATATAAATAGGCTCAATAAAAATAGAGATGAGCTATTGACAATTCTTGCTGATGATTTTCGTATAGCTGTTACGGGGAATCATATAGAGGAAATAAAGGATAGAATAAATGAAATTTTAAAAATTATAAAAGACTGGATGGATAAAAATGGGCTAGTAATAAATAGTGAAAACACTAATTACATGATAATAAAAATAAAAATAATGGAATAGTGTACAATGAAAATAATTGTATACATATAAATAATAGGGGAAATAATAAAGGTAGATAAAGTGAGATTCTTGGGAGTAATAGTGGATGAAAAGCTAAATTGGAATTCACATATTACCATAATGGGCAAACATTTAAGAAGAAACTGTGGAGTTGATTATTGAATAGACGTATACTTCCAGTAAAAAGTCTAATGTTACTATATAATTCATTAATAATGTGTAAAATTACTTATGAAATACATACATAGTGCAATACTTCTAAAAATATATATATAATTAATTCAAACAGTACAAAATAGATTTATTAATATTATTCAAAATAAAACAAAAAATCAAGAACAGAGACAATGAAAGAACACAAAATTTTGAATATAACAAAAATTATACACTACACAAAATTAATAACTATGTTTAAGAATTAAACTGGGGAAAAATGCGGACTTTCTAAACCTTGAGATTAATACAGTATTTAGAAGAACTAGACATTATAAAGAATACAAATTACCTAAAACAAATAAAGGGAAACATTATATAAATTACCTAAAACAAATAAAGGGAAAGATGATATAAATTATAGTGGAATAAAACTTTGGGAGGAGTTGCCGTGTAAAGTGAAAAATTTGAAGAATTTGCCATCTTTTAAAAAGAAATTGAAGAACTATTTTTTAAAAATGATGTAGGATTAATTTGTTCTCTTTTTTATTTAATTATTGATATTTTATATTTATGATGTGGAATTCGTTTATACTTTTTTATTGCAATTATTAATATTTTATATGTGAAGTCACTGGGTTCTGGTGTTTTTTAATCATTTTCGATTTTGACCTTTTTCCTTCATATATTTATGTAAATGTATAAATGTAAATAAAACTTTTTTGTATTTGGATTGGAAACTGATTACTGCCGTGATAATTATGTGATAGTAATCAGCTTTAAGTCCTTGAAAATGCTGAGAATAAAAATTTTAAAATACAAAAAAAATTGTCTGAACTATGAGGGTTGATGATAAT
Source organism: Dysdera silvatica (assembly GCA_006491805.2). NCBI lineage: Eukaryota > Metazoa > Arthropoda > Arachnida > Araneae > Dysderidae > Dysdera > Dysdera silvatica. Next base: position 53,567,027 of record QLNU02015359.1, on the reverse strand, counting down.
AAATAGTTAAACAATTCATTATAAGAAAATTAATAAAAAAATTGCCACCATTTTGTTCCCTGAAGCATCGTAGAAGCAAGTCCTACCAACTAAGACCAAATGCAGCATTTCAATTAATCCTATAAACAGGACCAGGGAAGGTGGGGTAGGCAAATACGCAGTGGCGTAGTGCAAAATCTGGAGGCCCCCCGCAAAAAATATTTTGGGGTCCCCTATTTCGAAAATCGATTGAGACCCATATGAAAGAATGAAAAAATTTCACCTTCATTTTCTTGTCATCAATGTGGAATTTTCTAGGAGGTATAAAAACGCTTTCTTTGTGAGAAAAATGGGTACTTGGGTATTATCCCGCCGAACATTTACGACTTTTTTTTGATCGTAACTTTATAATGTTTTTGTTGTCTAAAAAATCGTAAGTTTACGATCCTTGATTATTTGCGAGACCTTTTTGTTTGCTTGTTGACATTTTGCAGAATCATTAGTTAATGTTAGTGACAGATGTTTTCTGAGTTATCGTTAAAAAATTTATTTATGATATTTTTTATTATATATCTTCAAAATTTTACATAAGAAAAACGACGAAAGGAGACCCCTTCTCATCGTTTTGCGACTCTTGACTGTTCTGATCACATTCGATGTACGCAGTCTGAATTAGTAAAAGGCCGAATCAATATTACGTTGCAATTAGTACATTTACCTGAATCACAGGGACCGAACTAAGGGAGACCCCTAGATAACCCCCCCCCACTCATCGCTTCGCGACTCGCGACTATTCCGATCACATTCAATGTGCGCTGCCTGAATTAGTAAACGATGAAAGGAGAATTCATTTTTCCTGTAAAAACAAAATCGCAGAATGCTCATCATTTGGTAATTACCGAAGAGTATAATCCATCTAAAATTATTAAAAACAAAAAAAAACAGGGTTCAGGCATGAAACAGCACTCATTCTGCAAAATGTCAACAAACAAACAAAATGGCGTCTCGCAAATAATCAAGGATCGTAAACTTACGATTTTTTAGACAACAAAAATATCGTAAAGTTACGATAAAAAAAATTGTACCTGGTCGCCGGGCTACGACGTAAGTACCGAAAAAGGTATTACGGCTTTTTTGTTCATTTTCAGTTTATTTTAAAGAAAAAAAGTCTGATTCTTTGGATAGTTCTCAATAAAATCCGGGGTTTGGTGTAAAAAAACTGTTTTTCTGCAAATACTTTTATCCGCAAAATCCTCCACTAAAGCATCTATAGCTAAGTGTTGAGTGCAAATCATTTTCGATAGATATAACGCTTTGAGTCGATAGTTTTTCTTGCGACATAGAATTTCATAGATAGTTCTTTATCAGTTTTAATTTGGAAAGCGATATTTCAGCACCAGCAACATCCTTCATGCTCAAGAATCTGTTGTTTATTTGGGCCAGAATAAGATCGACATTTGTGTAAAACGCGTTGACTTTAAAAGACTGCTCAGGATCACTTAAGCGTTGGTCTTCACTAAGCTCATCAAAAAAGTTTTTCGTCCGAAGTTTTTGTTTTTTTGAAAAATTCGCTTTCAGTTCTCCACGAGTTAACTATTGCGTCGACGACGTCTTTAATTTCATGGAAACTATTTCTATAATTTTTTAAATTCTCTGCAGCTTCTTCGAGCATTTTAGTTGCTTTACATAAATTTTCATCAGGGGACTGAAGTCGTTTTGACAGTAAATTGGTTGTTTCCACATTTTTGATTGTATTACGGTATGTAAAATGAATTCATATCTTTCCATATACTTTTTTAGGCCAATAGCTTCATTTCGTTCTTCCAACTTTTAGACGTTATTGTCAAATATCTTAAAGCCTTCGTAATATCTTTGTATCGGAAGCGGATGGAGAAAACGGCATCACGTCTTGACGACCAGCGAATAGGACGCGACTTTTTTTAGTGCAGGAACTTCTCGCTTACCCTTTTCAGAGCTTTGTAAAAATTCCCATCTCTTAATACTCTGACTAAAAACACTCTATAATCTTTGAACGTGATCATAAAATAAACTTACTTCAGGTATTTTAATAGCGTTGTTTAGAACCAGATTCAAATTGCGGGCTGCACAGTGAAGATATGTTGTATTTTCTTCAATTTCTCGAATTCGCCTTTGTACTCCAGAATAAACCCCACTCATTACAGCTGCACCATCAAATACTTGGCCAAGGCATTTATTTAGGGAAATGCCCTTACTTTCAATGGCATTAATTATTTCTGTAGCCAAGCCCTCAGCACTGCCGTCAGAAATACGAATAAAGCCAAGAAAACGTTCGTTAATTTTCAACTCTGTTGGTGATCCATTGTCATCTACATTTATGGTAACGTACCTGAATATCTGACTAAGCTGGTCTTGTTGTGAAACATCTTGAGTTGTGTCAAATATGATGGAATAAAAGAAGCCGTGAATTTCTGAAATAATCTCATTTTGCATTCTTGAAGAAAGCAAGTCAATTAATTCGTTCTGTATTTGAAGACTTAAATACGTAATTTTGTTTTTCCCACTATTTTCATTAAACAATTTAAACAGACTTGCATCGTATTTTGCCAACAGTTCTATTACATCTAAAAAGTCCCCCCCCTACGTGACTGGCCTATGTGTTCACCGTGTCCTCTAAATGTCAGATCTGATGTGGCCAAAGTAAAAGTGACATCAATAACGCGTTTTAAAATTTCTTTCCAGAAATTAATTTCTCGTTTCAAATTACTATCTAAAAGTGTATCGACTGTGAGTCTTTTTTCCATGAAGTATATGTTACGCATGTTGCAAGTGGTAATAAGGAATTTCACGCTCTTTAATTTTCTTTGACAATCCCTGCCAATTACTCACCCCGTTAACCCATGCTGAAGTATAATGAATTGCCATTCTATCAGCAAAAAACCAGCAAGGTTCACAATAAGCGGAATTTAACTTTGGCGAATAGCACAACCATATGCGAGAAATTTTTTGCTGATCAGTTGTTTTTTTATGATAAAAAGAATGAGAAAAGCATCTATTTTTCTCATCACGGGGGAAAAGAACATTCAGGCCTACACGGACCATATAAAATTATACTTCTTTTCAAATCCGCATCGCTGATGTCAGCAGGATAATATCCACGATCAGAAGGATTAGTCACATTTGAACAAAATGCACTCACTTGTTGAGACGATGGACCTGCGACATCAGTACAGATCTATAAATAGTCCCTCTGTTTTCTGATTGGTTAAAGAGCGGATCGATGTCAATCTTTGGAAGTATTTTTGTATTCTCGTCTTCGATACCTACCTTCAGTTTCGTGGCATTTTAAGTGTATATATAGTTGTGAGTGTAAATAAATAAGAAAAAGTACCTAAGCACCTCATGCATGGATAAGTACACTACCAAATCTTTGGGTTAAGACGTCACAGCTATTATATATGTATATAGTTAATTGGTGTTGAAAAACAAAGGGGGAAAACTCATTGAGACGCGACACGGTAGAGGTGTTTTCCTACCGCACGTTCAATGGACGAGTGTGTTTCATTTTATTTTTATTAAGTTTAAAATTTTTCAAGTACGATTGTGTTTTACGGATGCAATTTTGCTTTAATTTGTTTCGTATCGTTATACTCTAATTTCACATCCTACTCACTACGACATTGGAAGATTAGTCTCATATCGTATTCTGGATGGCTTCTCAAAACTGCCAGTTGGTCTTTGTAGTCTGAATGGAATTTTTGAAATTGGAATAACTTTACTTCGTATGCTTTTGTTTTATTAAGTAGTGAGTGCAACTACCAAGTTTGAAGTCGATATAACTAATTTGTAAAGAACTTTGAATTTTTCGATAAATTATGAAGATAATCTTTGAAACTAAAAAAAATCCCATGAATCGCAAAATACAAGTGATACAAATGATAGAATATTAATGATTAATTGGAGATTTAAACCTATGGAAAAGTGAATGAATTTTGTCAAAAATACTTGAAGAATATCAGTCGAAGTACTTTGTGTGTTTTGAGTGATAGAGACCGGAAACTTGTGATTTAGATCATTCTTTGAGAATTTGTGAACTGCATTAGTATCCTGATTGCTAACAAGAAATTTAATTTTAGTTCAATGAAGATCGTTAAATAAAAGATATAGAATTACGATAAGAAATCAGTTTAAGGGAATTTTTTCAATAGAACTTTTGAGTTATACAGGAAGTTGTGTTGTTGTTCATTCACGCGTTCTTCACATTCATTCACGCGTTCTTCACGTTCATTCACAAATTTATTATTCATTCACGATAATAATAATAAATTTTAAAATGTGACTTTAAAATAGTTTGTCTCTGTGTCACACGGTGAAGTAGCAATTCAAAAATTGTGAACGGAAGCCCAAATCCAGTCGAAGTGTAAGAAATAAGGAGCAAAATGCATTGAAAATTAATGTAAAATACTTTTGTTAAGTCGAAGTTGCAACTGACTGATTGTGAGTATATTGGATTACACGGAGAAAAACCTCTCAAAACGGAAGCCCGCATAAGTCTACGTCCATTCTAATTTCCGAATGTTGACTAAAAACATTAATAGGAAACTTTCCTTTGAGAAAATGGAAATTTTTTGATTTACTGTAACACATCCTCAATTAGAAAATCCGTAGTCGAACTGTGATTTTGCCTCCTAATGTAACTAACACCTGACTCACAACCTCCGTGCCAAGGAATTATTCAAAATGTTAAACTTTCTTTTTCTGTTAAAAACTCGACAACCTTCATGACTATTTTAAAACTATTTAAATGCATTTACATATTATGTAATAAAACTATTTAATAACAAAAACATTTATGACTATTTTAAAAGTATCTAAAAACAAACTTTTATTGAGTTAACAAACTTATCATGTTCAAACACATTTATGCATCGTCATAAGCACCGATTCACTATGCAATTTAATATGAAAAACATTATAAAAAAGTATTTATATTTAAGTCAGAAATAATTAGCAATTTTTGTTTTTATATTTTAGAAGTTCAAACTGTTTTTTAGAAGTTATTTCTTTAATAACCCTCTACCTCGATAACTAATTCTATGTAAGCCGTTGGTCCTATGGCGTGATGAGTTACCGATATTCCACTGTATTATTAAAAACGCTACTTGTTGCCACGTAGTTAAAAAGAAATCATCAAATTTCTAGCTGTTGCTGTTTCGGTGCAAATAAAATTCGAAGTTTTCTTCTTTTATGAACACCTTGTATATTTTGCAGGTTAATTCTTAAAGCATTTCTTTTTCGTTACTAAAAAGCATGGATATACAATATTTATATTATGTATACTTTATATTTAGAAAATTTTCATCAAATATATTTATGTTCTTAAAGCGCTTTTGGCTGAGCTTATATCTTTTTCCAAATACACGCACATCTACGCACCACGCGCACACCCACCCATAACTGTGAATTCCAGAGAAATTGAATAATCATCAGTAACGATTGTCCTGCACAGATTATCATCAGTAACGATTGTCCTGCACAAATTATCATCACCATTATTCATCTCTCAAAGGAATTCGAATCTTTGAGAAAAAACCAACTTCGAAACATTATAAATGTTCCTTAGTTCATTAGAAGCAAGTAAATCATTAAACCAAAAAATCTCGTTACCATCTCAAGCAGAATCAGCAAACCTATTAGTAACCATTTCAATCTTACTCAAATTAACCTAAATCTTCCGGACACAGATTTGCGGCAACACTTTACTCTTCTTCAAAATTTCCAAGAGGTCCAAGCCGTCCTTTCTTACCCTGCTTCTTTGCTTTTCACATTTATCTGCTCCTCTTCTCTCTTTCGCCCCGTCTCTCCTTGTTCTTCATCTAAAAATCTCCTCTACTCGCAAATTTTCTGTTTGGCTAGACCTGAAAGAACTTATATGATCTCTGATAAAAAATCTTTTTGGTAAAAAATTCATAGTCCTACTTACATGGAGTTCAAAATCCATGGAGATGATATAAAAAAAATTATATGAAGCCATTCAATTTACCTAATAAGGCAGAGGCCATATCCTTCCCAGCATTCCTCATTCCTCAGAAGATTACTGCTGAGCTTTACCTGATTTTCGCTCGTTTTACTTTGAATTGCGTATTTTATATCTTCATTTCTGTTTACGACATAGTGGAAAGTATTGCACTATTGTGCAGAATTTTGTCTACTAATTAATTTTGTTCCTATGAATTTTTCTCGACAATTGCCTAGTTTTGATAAAAAAAAAGGTTAAAATGTGAAACTACTGATACGCCAATATCTGTAAAAAAAATTATATCGCCATTAGAAAATTATTTTGTAAGTCTTTAATTATTTTAAGTGATTCGTAGATTATCTCCATATAAGATAATAAATGAAAAAGTAAAATTAGTACAATGGAATCCACGCAAAACATTTTTTTTAGAGAATTTTTTCTTGACCTAATACGGCGAAGTTAATCGAGCAAAAGAGGCTTCACTTTGAAAGAATGCCTCGAATGGGTGGCGACTTCTCCATGGATTCTTAACTCCATACATAGTTATAACTAGTAAGTTAGCAATTCAAAACTCATATGGGTGGGGGGAGCTCGAAGCACCTTTTAAGAAAATTTTGTGGTGCGGCCTATGAGAAAATAATGTGTTTTGATATCCAATAGGAAGCTTGAGTTCCTGCCTTTTCCACGTCATTGGTTATAAACTAAAGCGACTCGTTCACAATTGTTTCCGTGGAAAAAATGGTCCACTAAACTTTCGGCTGAAGCCATTGCGCACGACTAATCTTATAATTATGTGATTGTTTTTGAATTTCTCATCGAAATAAATCTTGCACCGTATATTTTACCTATACTATTACTACTACGTATACGCAAGTATAATGGAGTATTGTATACATTGATGTACGCAGGAGCAAGCGCGGACTGGGCTGTTGACAGTGACCTGGGCGTTTTTGCATTTCAGCGGCCCAATGCAAGAACAATGATAATTTATTAATTAATTAATCGATTTAATCACGTTAGTTAATTTAATGTACTTAATTACATTGATGTAATTTATTTAATTACATTAATTAATTGTAATAATTATATCAGTTAATTTGATTAGTTACATTAATTAATTAATTTTAATTACATTAGTTAATTATTTTGATTTAATTAATTAATTACGCAACGTACCATAACGCTCAACATGAAATCTCAATAACGACCAGTTATTTGATACTTTTATTCAGAACGAAATATACTTATTTGTAGTATATTCGTGAGAACTCGTCGTTGAATTGTGGACTTCTATTTCATACTTCAAACTATTATATTATTATTGAATATATAATCCAATAACTTGATCTTCTAAATTTTTTTTTAATTTTTATCTTTACTTTACAAAATTTGAAAACTGCATATTAGCAATAAAGTTATAAATTTTAACATGCAACAGATATGTAAAAAAAAATCTTCAGTGATATTGAATATTAAAAATGTATTAACATTGACGAATTTTTCTTTGCAGTTTTTTTATTTTTTTAAAAAGATTTTTTCATTGGTGAATAAAAAATAACATTCGAATTTAAGCGGAATAGTCCTCTCTGGGATAACTGGCCCGGCTCCGGCGGCCACCCTCCCCGATTCCCCCCTAGTCAAGTCAAGTAAGCGGAATAGAAAAACTACGTGCGTACCCGTCAAAACTTGAATGAATACTAATAAACAAAAGAGAAAAAGTACCCTCCGGCATTTCGTGCCTTTCGGATTATCGTAATAACCAAAAATAAAAAATTAGGCGAAATACTGACATTGCTTCATTTAATTAGTATTGATTCCACCAGAATATAGTGGCAACAATCATTTTTCATTGGTTTTAACACAAACAAGCAAGTGAAAGAAAATTGCTTAAGGTCGATATTTAAATTTAGCGGGTTTCAATTAACATTAATTAGCATACGAATAAGAAACATACGATTAATAACAATTACTATATTTTACACGTTCTATTTTCCTCCCTCAACTATTTTCACAAATAATTAATTGTCCATTAATTTTGAAAGAGATCGGTCCCCACAAATATTAATTATTTTGGAGGAGGGGGGGGGGGTCGAAAGGACTTAGGCCCCGTAAAATTGGCTCCCCTCGTTCAAACCCCAACTAAAATTACCACAAAATAACGCACATATCATGGTAAAACGCGAAGATGAAAAAAATTAAACTAGGATAGTTAAAAGATAAATGATAAAAAATAATTAAAGCCGAATCATTGAATAGCACTGACCGCAGCATATTCTCAAGATAGATGGATGAATGACAGAGAATCAGTGGCGTAGCCAAGGGGCGGTTTTGGGGGTTGTAACCCCCATCGCAATGAAATTTTGTATATTTAACATAGGAATATATGAGTTGTAGCTCTGTAACCCTTCTCATTAAGCCTATAACCCCCTTATGAACTTTCTGCCTACGCCACTGCAGAGAATGGACCTTCGTGGTTACATATATAAAGATTAAGGAAACGGTTTTGGTTTGTTTGTTTGTTTGGATGTTTTATGGCGCAAGAGCATCTGGGCTATACTGCGCCAAAAAAAAGTTTTGGACAAAATCGATAGAATATCTAGGAAAGCAAGTTGAAAATACATGAAGAAAGACAACTTGGGACAAGAGAATAGCGGAAGTGACCTTTCTCAGACTAGAAATGGACAGTAGTCGATGATACGTGTTAAATATTGACAGAATGTGTCGATTTCCTCTAGTATATTGCGATAACAGCATAAAATACTTTTACTCTAGCAACAATGCATGGCAACCAACTAATACATTATCCATTCAGCACAGCATGTGTTAGGGTCTATGTTGCGCATGCATGTGTCGATAACTGTGACGTGATTGCTACCACGAAATTCCTTTTTTGTGAATACAAAATTACTGTTATAAACAAATATTTCGATCGCTTTATTATCGTTTCTGTTTACGATTCCCTGGAGTCTATTGGTTTCGTCGTTCTTGTCGAACTATTTTTGTCCGATATTTATTTTCACAATTTAAATATCCGAAAAAGGATAAAACGCAGCCTATAGACGCAAGTTGAATTATTTTAACGACAGTGGGATGCCTATAAAATATTTTGTTTTGTTTAAAACCAATAAAATATCTCTGCTTTAAAAATATCTACTAAATTTTATTGGATAACGTTTCTACTGAATTCGAACTTCACAATTTAAGAGACAGTGAGAAAGAGAAAGAGAGAGAGAGAAACATTTCTCGGTTGAACAGCGGATAGAGAAAAAGAATTACGTTAATATCTGCTGTTCTAATAACAATTATGCACCATATTCTAAACGAATTTTCTTTCCCCATTCTCTCCTTAAATATATATTACATATAATCAGGGCCATATTAGGCAACCGCCCAGATTGGCAAAATGGAATAAAAAAAAAATAATTTTAAATCAAACAAAGAAAAAATTGAGCAAATGAGGAGAAAAAATGAAAAAGAGGAAAAATTAAAACATATAATTGTTTTCAAAAGCATACGGGACAATTACTTAATAAGTCTTTACTTTGACGAATGTAAAAATGTTTGATGTGTTTCATTGTTTAATTTTGCACACAAGTTCTTTTATATCTAATACATTTAAGCCTTCTAGCTCTGATAATACAACGTTGTGTTTTGAAATATTACTCCTTTAATATCTCAGTTTTCAAAAATATAAAATGTTGAAATTAAACAATTATAACATGTAGCAATTGTTTTACTATTCATAATACCCTAACATTACAAAATAACTAATATAAGTTTAAAATATAAATATAATTAACGGGTTTAATGATTAAAAGTATAATAGAAGATTTACATTGTACATATAAATGAAACATTGTGCATAAAAATAAAAAGGATTACATATAAATTTGTAAATTTTTTGTATCGCTGGAGTTGACGATGACACAGAAGGGATTATAGGTTAAAATGTGATGGTAGTAAAAGGGTCGGAGCGGCATTTTTAATTCGTGCCTAGGGCCTCAAAAGACCTATAAACGGCTCTGCATATAATATATTATTATATGCAGAATATTAAAACAAATATGATACAACATTAACGTAAATAAGAGGCTAAATTTAAATAAATAGAATACTAAATTTAAAAACACATGACGATAAATAAGAAATTATTATTCTGAATTTAAAAAGAAGAGTAATACTGAATTTAAAAATATGCTGCATAATGTTTAAAGGGAAAGTTTGTTAAACAATTTCCAAAAAGAAATATGATACAAGATATATGAAAAAAATAAAGAACAAAAAAATATCAAAAACAAATAAAATACAAGAAAAATAAATCACAGAAATATGATACAAAATACAGAAATATTATATAAAATACAGAAATATGATACGGAATTTTCAAAAGGAAATACGCTTAAAATAAAAAATACTTATAATAAAATCCACGACTACAACACAAATTAACAAAAATATATATACATATTTACTGAAACAGCAATATCTGCTTAACGGCAAAATGCTGCAAACATAATCTCGCTGTAAAAACGAGATTTACAAGAGCACTTCACTAGTAAAAAAACACAAGTAAAAGTACTTTAGAGAAGATTAGAACGACGCTTTATAGCCATGGAGTTACTACAAGCCTTAGTAGCTCAATAAATTTGCCTTTTCAAGACCAATATGGTCACGAGTTGTGACGTATAATAACGTTGCGAACGAAAATGCATAGAACTTTGCAAACTCTTTTTGGAAGTGTCCATTTTGGCCCTTTGGAATCGATAGCAAATTATTATTTACCAGATTGCCAGGCGCAGTCTGAAAATTTTCAAAAGGGTAGCATGACATTTATTTCTATGCACGCCTTTTGAACTAATGGCGAACGTTATTTATATGATGAGGCATAAGCTTTAATAAAATGATGTCACACTAATGCAGTATCGTTTTATCCGACGTATTGAAACTACTATTTGGGGGAGATTAAACTAAGGAGGCCCTAACCCCCCCCCATTGTCTTCGCTGAATCTGCCACTGGTTGAGACGCATATTGTCGTTAAATACTGTAAAAAATTGTTGCAAAATACTGTAGTTAAATATACTAAATCTCTCCGTACGATAACTAGTTGCTGTAATTGAAAACGCAATAAGCCCAGTTTCAGATGTTTATTTTGCATTAGAATCATTAATTTTAACATGCACTAGATGGTAAATAACTCTCAAAGGAAAAAAAAATGATTTCTAGGCGTTTGGTGGGACCCGAACCCACAGTCCTTTGATAACAAGTCAAGTGCTCTTTTACATAGGGCTACAGGCGTCGATTGAACTCCCCTCTGCGAGCTAATGTGATGCCAGGCACCGAGAGATACCATTCTTTTCTTTGTGATTAATTTATTATCAAATATTATCATCTTCCATAATGAGAATTACCGCCTTTAACAAATATCAACGCTAGTCTCGTTTGTTGGACGTATGGCTCCTTCGACCCGTTGCTTTGGTTTAAGAAGCAGTCCAAGCACTACCCTATTACTTGCTAACTACTAAAGCGTTACATTCGCTCCCAGTGGAGCGTTTGTTCGACGTCTGTAGCTCAATGAATAATGGCAGTTGGCCAGTTGTCAAGTGGCTGTGGGTTCGAGCCCCACCAAGAGCTGAGGCATACTTTTCTCTGAGAATAATTTATCACCTAATAGTATCATATCACGGGCTATAAAGAGGTCTGTTGACTTTAAGGAATGTACATATGTATTTTTATAATTAGTATTCGAAATTGCTTCTTCTAAAAGTATTCACGAGGATAGAAGCACTGCATAAAAATCTAGACAGCTTAAATCGAAATTTATTTTTGTGATCAATACTGACTCTAAAGCGCTGATTATATATTGCGTCATCCTCTCCGCTCTGTCCGCCAGTGCCGTAGCTGGGGGTGGTGGAGAAAGTCCCCGTCAGGGGCGCAGGCGATGGGGGAGGGGGCATAAAATCAGCTGAAATAACTCAGAGGGGAATATATGTCCGAGATTAGGGGATCTGGGTGGTTCTTCTAGGGGCGCAAGATAATCTACCCACGGCCCTAATGTCCACATTTTGTTCACTGCAGAAAAAATACATTCACTTACTGCATTGCTTCCTGGCGATGACAGTACATATTCTGCAGTTATACTGGTATGATAATAGTTTATAGAATTTTCTCAAAAAGAGAGTTTAGTTAATTGTTTAGCTACCCACAGACGGACCGCCCTCCAAAGAAGAACAGTTATGCGTCCCACAGAGAATCTTGGGGACAGAAGGACATATTTCCTGAAAACAGGATTTTCCCATCTAAAACGGGACATCTTAGATCAAAGGTATACTACCAAATTTACGTGTTAAAACTTGAGGAATATCATTATTGTATAATTTGTTTATTACTTATATATATTTACTATTGTATACTTATATTACTTATATATATTTATTATTGTATACTTATATTACTTATATATATATTTATTATTGTATACTTATATTACTTATATATACTTATTTGCGATATACTTTTGATCATTACAAAAATGTTAACTTCTTTACATTAAAGTTTATATTCCCGATGCCTGACACTGCAATTAGTTAAGCTGTAAACTGAACATAATCGTAATTATGATTATGGGTGTTTTTATCAAAACTGGGATTTAGACTTGTCGAAAACGTATGTATCTTGTATTATTAAAAAAAAATCGATGTTACGATA
>QLNU02015359.1:53533451-53554244 GCA_006491805.2 Dysdera silvatica | reverse complement strand
TACGAAGAATAAAACAGAATTTGTTATAAAAACAAGGCAGAATTCGTTAAAAAGAATAAGAAAGAAAGTGTATTTAAAAATTCAACCATGGAGAAAGCTAAAAGGCGCTAAAAGGAAATCTAAGGGACTGAAACTAAGAAGTTCTGGGGCTTAACGTTTACGAAGGTTCTATTTTTTAATCATTAAATAATGATTGCCAGACGCATTTTGCGCACCTGGATCAAAAACTGACCTTAATTAATTATGTAGTGATACCAACGCCGATGGTATGGCGTGATTAGATGGTGAAACGTTCGAAAGAAAATAAATATTTCTGCCTTCGGTGGGACCTGAACCCACGACCTTCCACTTGCCGGGCGGAGGCTCTACCCACTGAGCTACGAAGGACAATATATAATCTCTTTACGAACGTATATATATTGTTGCCAGTTATTTCGCAGAATGGTGTAGTACATAAAGGCAAATATTTGTTAACAAAAATTTTTAAGCACTCGTGATATACTAAAATAGATTTCTCCGAACGTGTATTTATTTATTTATTTTGGTACCTCACGTTATACCGCAAAAGCGTTTCCACGTAAATGAATTTTACAGACGACGCTAGCATATAGTCTTTTGCAATAGTCAACGTTTCCTCCTGTTGTAATTTTTTATCATTGTTTTAAACAATGGATACAAATAGCCTTACAAGTGCTTAAAACCGTATTTAAAAGAAAAATGTGCTTATTAATTTATTAGTTTTGGGTGTATTATGCTTGTACAATATCAGTGAATAATTGGAATATTCAGTGAAATCTATAATTATGTTTAAGAAAGCAGGAAACATACATGAGTTTGTATGTAAGGAGAGTTGCATGAGTTTGAGCCGTGAGAAAGTTGTATGAGTTTGAGCTGTGAGAGTTTGTATGAGTTTGTTTGAGAGCAGGAAACATACAGAGTTGTAGACAAGGCTGAATATAAGCTTTACATCTGTATAAACCATTGGCGTACGCAGGGGGGTGTTGATGGGGGTTTTAAACCCCCCCTTACGAACTTTCTGCGTACGCTGATGGTATAAACCGACTGAGGGAAAATACAGTTACAGACAGGTTTCGCTGCATTAGCGACGAAAGGTAAGTTTTAATTCTGCGCGCAGTCTGGTGCAATATAATATTGAATGCGAAAACTATAACATTGTGTGAAATTCAAAAAAATAATTGGTATTTGAAAATTAGTGGTGATATTATTATACATACAGAATAGAGATTGGTTGTTATTGGGGATTAAGGAGTTTTTTAATTGGCTTTATATTTGCTTAGTAAGCTGGTAAAAAATCGTTGGGGATTTCATTGATTTTGCAACTAGCCATGTCCTTGGTGAAAGCATTTTCAAACTGTGTGTCATCTGTTTTCCGCCAAGGGCGCGCCATGGTGTTGACTAACATTTAAAGTGACGATTTATAAAAAATATATAGTGAAACTTGCGTAATACGGACACTCCCGAATAGTGGACGCTTTTCCAATTCCCAATACTTGCTATGTTCTAACAATCACGAATAATTCATAATTTCCACTGTATTCAGCGATTTGTATATTTTTGTATACAGACTAACTTCGTTAAGACGAGTTACTTTTAACACCAACCGTTTTATGAAGTCCTGTCAGATTGTATGGCATACTATACTTTCCGGATAAGACAAATTACTGTTAATACGAACAGATTTTCTGTTCTCCCTTAGTGTTCGTTTTAACGAGATTGGACTGTATTTTGTAGCCATCGACGATTTACGGGGCACTTTATTGGTGCAAGTTGGACTTCCAATAAGGAAAAGTTACAAGTAATTGCTCGTTGAGGTCCGGGGACTGGTTCCCTAGGCCTTTAAAGGTTCGGGTTCCGTAAAAAACTGTAGGTCCTAGCTCTGTCCTGACACCTTACAACAGAAACATTGACAATTTATGAGAGATTAAGGAAGCCGAGGATCAAAAATATTTAAAAAAAAAAACTGAGGCAATAACTTCAAGTGTGCATATCAGCTATAAATAGGTCCTGGTAAAGCGACCACCTGTATAAAGTGACCACTTCTTTCAAGAGAAAACTGGTAGGGACTTGGTCATGCTTATAACTAAGGTCTGTCGTATATAGTGACCACCTACCTGTCTATGATGACCATTGCAGTCCAGTCCCAAAGGTGGTCAGTTTAGGCAGTTCTATTGTATTTTGAACATACACACGTACGACGTTGCAATCGCAAACTGATGATTGAGTTATGCAAAATTTTGGTTTTATATTACAATAAACACTTAACTGATTCGAGCTACGGGGTATCCTTTAAATTCGAAATGTTTTAAAATTATGGTTTTAATGTCGCAACAATACAATTTTAATACTGTAATATCAAATACTCAATGTACTGGAAAGTTTTAATATAAAAATAAAAATTAAATGTACCAGAGGTATTTAAAGCCTCCAGGGTTTAAGCTGGCTCAAAACATGCTGTCGCAAAAATGCTAAAATGGGAAAATAATTTGTAGCAAAATGCTAAAAAATATTAGTTGCTTTCGTTGCTCGAAAAATCGTATCAATGAAATTATTTATATCAACGATGCTTAACAGGTGCTGTTCAGAATTTTGAAGAGGAAACAAAAAGGAACAAGAAAAGATCGCTGAAGTGCAAAACGGATATTCTGGAATCGAGGAATCCTGTTTTCAGAGAATAAACTGTGGTTAAAAATGCCTGTCGCATTTTCGCGATGGGCACTAATTTTTTTTTCGCATTTTCGAGCAACTCGTCGCATTTTGCGAAAAATGCGACTGCAGCTTAAACTCTGAAAGCTTCTATAACAGTGATTCTCAAACTTTTTGAAGTCGTGGCATACTGCAAATCCTACAAAAAATCGTAGGCGCACTATACACAAAATGTTAATAAGTAAGACGCAAAAAACAAAATATGACGTCACAAATGACAAATGCCTAGGGCCGGTTTTACATAAGAGGGCCCGGCACGTTGAAAACTCAACGCCACATCAAAATCGTTGCCAATCGGATCTTATCGCTAGGACCGTAGTTATATCACGTCGCGAATTTCCGCGACGTTTTCCGCGAATTTTAGAACGTTTTGTATGTACGTTGCACGCATATATGTATTACCCGTGCCGAGACTTTATTTATTTTCAAAGTTTAACATTCAAATTCCAAAACGGATTTAGCGAACAGTCATTTTCGTTGGATCCACGATCCTCGTTTTATGCGGGTCCTACTGTAATTACACAGCCTTAATTTGGCTTAAATTTGGCTTAAATCAGCCTTAATTTTCTGCAAAGGCCCCCATAAAAATTTGTCTACGGACTCACGAAACTTTAACCTGACCCTGATATGATGTGATGCGTATGGATTTGTACCTTAAAACAATGGTTGCCGATCTTTCGGACCTCGGACCACTAAATTCATAATTTTAAATCCTTTAACCATTAATATAATTTGTTTTAAAAAAATAAATGCAAGGCTTCTCCTCTTATCCGCATTGAGGCAAATGAGGGTTTTTTCACTAATTGCCTATAATTATCTCAAATTCATTATAGATATAAAAATTTACAATTAATTATTTTAACAGAAAGTTAATTAGTACTTAAACGTTTAGGATCCTATCACGCATATTTTGTGAATTTAGTGCAATATAAAGGTGGAAATTGTCATTCAGAATATGAGAATTTCTTAGAATATTATTTTTGTTTTATTATTAATCAAACATTAAAAATGAAAATAATGTCCAGATTTTGCTGCGGACCACCGGTTGGCGACCGCAGCCTTAGAACAACAAGGGCAAATGTCTAGTTTACTGATTTTTGAGATAGCCTGTATTTTTTTTTTATATTTTTTTTCTATTTCGATAATTTTGTGGAATCACATATATAATATTTAAAGAAATATTTTCTCAAGTTTTAACGTCTTCTGGAGGAAAGATACCAAATCAAAATTTATTCATGTATTAATATAACTATAGTTGGTCATGCATAGGATATAGGCCAAAACAATTGTTGATGCGTCTGCAACCAGTGGCAACGAATTAATATATTATATAATGTTTAGTTGGATATTAGATGCATGATTATGATGATTTATGAGATGCAAAAAATTATTACTATTCAAATGAGCTTTCCTAAAACTTGCCAATTGGTTGGTTGAACTTATATGGCGTAAGGACATCGAAGGTCATTTTGCTCAAAACTTTCAAATTGGACTTTGTCCCTTGTTTCAAAGTACAAATATGAAATCTGCGGTGTTTTATGTTACTTCAACTTGCGAAAATATAATTCAATAGCAACATTTCCAAACGAGCTTTCCAAAAACTTGCCAATTGATTGGCTAAGTCTGTATGGCGCAAGGACATCAAGGGTCATTCTTTTCAAAAGTTGCAAATTGGACTTCGACCCTTGTTCCAAAGTGCAGATATGAAATCTGCGGTGTTTCATATTGCTCCAACTTGCGGAAATAACGTTCAATGACAACGTTTGCGTTCCGTAATGTTTTGACACATCATTTCAACTTTGATATTTTATTTCTTCGCGTCAGCTAACAACACTATGCCATTCGGCAACAACGTTAAAAGGCTAGCCAAAACAGGAACAAGGTGAACAACTTGCCAAGGTCGGCTAGTTTTAGCTTCTTTTCTATTTCTTTTCAGCTACATAAAACCGCCTAAGCTTAGGTTTAACAATAAAAATTGATCTGCAACTTTGGCGAAAGTTCCTCTAATGGGAGCAAAGAAGAAGGAAATAGTTACAATAAATTGGCAACATTTTAATTTTAGCTTTTTTTTTTGCGGAAATAGCAACTATGTTCGCAAATGTAAACAGGGATATAATATAGTTATTTATTTTGATTAACTGCATTGACTCTCCCGGAAAGTAGCTTTGTAACGAACTCGTTTTATGTTCGCTGCGCAATGAGTCACCTCACTTAAACGGTGACCTCTACCTAGTGGTGGACTTGGATAATTGCCTGCTCTGGGCGCAGACTGTATTGCCGCTCCCTTTCCTCCTTGCAAAACAAAGAAAATAATATTTCTGAAAGAAAATCACTCGCTTCGTACTCCTAACTTTTTATATGTGAAAATGATTTTTAACATATCATTAAAACTAACAATTTAACAAACAATTTTATATAATATCTAATAATTCTTGGGCTCCCAGGTGTCGTCTCCTCATGATCTGCTGGGCGTTTAAAACCTGATATTGTTCAAGCATGCATTATCCTTTTCATAGGAAATCTATGTCAACACAGACATATAACTTATAATTCATCCTGTATTGTATATTTGTATTATGGAAGGTCTTCATCAGCAAGGGGGGGACTGGGCCTGCGGCCCCCCGAGCCGATGCGCCCTCATGGGCGATAGGAGTCGCGCCTCCGAATGGGCAAGGATTTGCGCCCTTTGAGAGGACTCAGTCCGCCCCTATTCAGAAACATAACATTTGGAAAATTTTATTCTTAGTTCTCCGCTGCTGCCCCTGCGTACGTTTCTCGTATGCCCACTCCGAAATCCAACTCTGCCTTCACTATAGGCTCCAACTCTTAACTGGCTCAGGTCCGTCAGCAGGGGCGAACTGGGCCGCCGGAGCGCCCCCTCATGGGCTATAGGACTCGCGCCCTTCGATAATCCAAGGTATTCGCCCTTTGAGAGGACCCTGTCCGTCAGGCTCACTAAACATTGATCGATTATAAGTACGTAAATACGAAACACCTAACATATAAAATACATTAAATGCCATTGTTCGTTTTTCTCGTGCTTCTGGGTGGTTATTACTGACTTCATCTGCGGATTTTTCATTTAGGCGCCCCTGGCCATCTGGCGCTAAATTTACCCAAGATCAGCTTCAATTTCGGCCTGCACAGTATACTCAAATCTCAGTATAACCACTCAGCCACTGAACTGTAGTGGCTTGAAGGAAAGAAAGAATAAAGAATCGTCCTCTTCAAAATTCAATTTTACTTCTATGCAAAACCAGTTTCGTTATTTTTCGCTATTATTTGTATAGTTATTTTTCCTTGAAGCTTGCCACTTTCCAGTCTCATTTCTTTGACATGTGTATCTTCGAAGTGATGTGACCTAGGGGAGAGTTCAAGTATTACGTAAGCACCTTTGGGGTGGGGAGTTGCCGTTGTACTTATTTTCCTATGTTAGCCAATGTTAATTTTTGCTTAATAAGGGTGGGGGTTGAAATGGCCAAAATATTGCTTACGTAATACTTTAACGTTTCCTAGTGAAGTAGGCAAAGAGTGCCTATGTATCGTTGGGGGTGGGGTGGGGTGGGGGCCATCGAAGGGATCTAAAAAAATTTTAAATTTTAAATTGCAGGCACTTCTTACCTGGCCGTAAAGCAGCGGCGTACGCAGGGTGTGTTGATGAGGGTTCTAATCCCCCATTGCGATGAAATTTTGTATATACACACACACACACACATATATATATATACCGGGTGATCCAAATTAAACAGGAGGTGTTTAGACCTCTCTGTAGAGAAAACTACTTGATCAATTTCACCCAAATTTCATACACATGCTCCCCTGAGTATGCGGTTTCGATTTCTGAAAGAAAAAATTGAGTTCATATTTCGGCCGCTAGAGGAGGAAATGGCGCTGCGGAGCAGGCAATTTATATATTACTTAACATGCGCAACATCCTCTGCCTATATAAGGAGTCGTGAAGCATTTTTCCACCATACGAGGACTCCGTCATGAAACTTACTTTACCAGATCGCGCGTTACTTGTTAAGCTCTTTTATCAACGAAATAACAATGCTTCTGCTGCATTTAAAGCATTTCGGCAGGTAAAATGTTTACGCAGAGGCACTCTCACAATTACAAATCTTCGAAAAATGGTCTTGTATTTTGAAGAGAACAGAACATTCGCCATTAAATCAGGACGAGGCCGCAAACCAACTCGAGTGCAGCAAATTGAAGAAGTTGCAACTGCAGTAGTGGAGTAGGGAACAGCAAGTGCACATGGTAGCAGTAGTGCACGTGCGATATCACGGGAATTGGACATGCCATATACGACAGTGTGGAGAGTTATGAGAAATGTCCTGAAGTTTTATCCATATAAGATAGCCCACACTCAGCAATTGCTTTCTGGTGATAATGACGTGCGGAAAACATTTGCTTTGATGTTCATTGCTCGGATGACAGTGGATGATGAATGGCCTTGGCAGATACTGTGGAGTGATGAGGCCCATTTCCACTTGAATGGCGCTGTAAACACACGTAACTGCCGTATTTGGTCTGACACAAATCCCCACGTTCATCAACAAATTCCGCTACATGCTCCAAAAGTGACAGTGTGGTGTGGCTTCACCTCATCTTTCGTCATTGGTCCTTACTTCTTTGAAGAAAATACGGCCTCGGGGCCAATGACATGTTCTGTTACTGGCTCTAGGTATGCATTTCTTGCACGTCTACTCTCTCCTATAATCGGTAATAACGACTACACTGTTTCTACTAGCCAATCCTTCTGCACCTCTTTAAATAACCTACAACTTGACGACGACGACCTTATGGTCTCATTCGATGTAATTTCTCTCTTCACTTGCATTCCCACATCACTTGCAATCGACACCGCACTTACACGCCTCCAAAATGACACAACACTACATGAACGCACTTCACTAACACCTCACGACATCTGCACATTGTTGAAATTTTGTCTGGACTCTGCTGTGTTCTCCTCAAATGGTTCTATCTATAGACAAGTTTTTGGCACTGCCATGGGATCTCCGGTCTCAAGTGTTGTAGCTAACTTGGTTATGGAGTCATTTGAGGAAACTGCTTTATCTTCACTGAATTTTAACATTAAATTCTGGAAAAGATACGTCGACGACACGTTTGTTGTACTTAAAACTAATACACTCCAAAGCTTCTTCCATTACCTTAATAACTTAAACTCACATATAAAATTCACATACGAAACAGAACAGAACAATAAACTCCCTTTCCTAGACGTTCTTGTACACAGATCTCACGATAACTCAATCTTCACCTCAGTTTACCGTAAACCCACACATACAGACAGATATCTCGATTTTAAATCGCATCATCCAACATGCCACAAAGCTTCCGTTGTTAAAACATTAAGTCTTAGAGCGAATTCTCACTGCAGTAATGAAACACTTTCAAACACAGAAACAAAACACATACACACGGCACTTAAAAATAATGGATACCCTAAACGATTCATTCTCAGAAACTGTAGACCCAATAGTACATCTTTAAACAATACATCTCACACCCGCATATCTATTCCATATATTCACGGCATTTCCGAAACAATCTCTCGCATCCTTAAAGAGGCAAATATCAAAACATTCTATTCCCCTGTCACAACACTTCGCAAACAACTTACAAAAGTTAAAGACCCAGTTCCACCAGAAGATCTCACAGGCGCCATATACCAAATACCATGCAAAGACTGCAACAAACATTACATAGGACAAACAAAAAGAATGATCAAAACAAGAAAAAAAGAACACAAACAAGCACTCGCGAAAGGAGACATAGCCTCACGTCTGGCAGAACACGCTTTACAACACGGACACGAACCCGACTGGGACTCAACAAAAATACTACACCGTCACATCACAAACAAGAATAGTAGACTCTTCTTAGAATCTTGGGAAACTTACAAACTACACGGGAAAGCCATTAATACATCACAACCACTTCCAGAAACTTATAAACAACTCTTACTCTGAAATGTATGAGACATCCCCAAATTAGGTAACCCGCAGTGTGGGTTTCTCATTGGTCCCTATTGGGGTTCTTCCATGATTCTATTGGAGGCCTCCCATTGGTTCTCATTGGGTTTTCCCATTCTGCGGGACTACTCTGATGAAGGGTTTTCCAGAAATTTCAAGTATAAAAAAGAGACAGAAACATAACATCGTCATTACTCCTGATGAAGGACTGCTGCTGATGCGTCCGAAAGCTTGAGTGATCTTTTTCATTGCTATTTTACCAGTGTTTAACCTTTTTATGTAATTTCCTCCCTGGTACCCTGTATTTTATTTCTATGCATTTATGTTCTGGAACTTCGTCATTCCATAGCTTCGACAGATAAATTGGCTTGACACTACAATTTTCATGCAAGATGGTGCACCCCCGCACATCGCGTTGCCTGTTCAAACATTATTACGGCAAAACTTTTCGGATGACAGAGTGATTAGCAGGTCATTTTCAACATCTTGGCCGCCTCGGTCACCCGATCTTAACCCTTGTGACTTTTGGCTGTGGGGATATTTAAAGAGCTGCGTTTATAAAGGCAATGTTCCGAACTTAGCAGTCTTAAAAGACAGAATTTCGCAACATGTATCCCACCTCCAAGCGAATGAGTTACGTTCTGCCGTGGAATGTGTTGTGCATCGAATGCAATTTCTAGAGCAAAGAGACGGGGGACATATCGAGCCGTATCTGTGATGATAGTGTGGTTCCACATATGATAGCAATAAAGTTATTGCACAAATCTTTTTTTAGTCATACCTACTATCCTACGGTATACTGTAATTTGTAGTTAATTTCATGTGATTGCAATAAAGGTTATTGCATGTTAAAACACTTTTTCGTTGTTAATATTAATAAATTGCCTGCTCCGCAGCACCATTCCCCCATCTAGCGGCCGAAATATGAACTCATTTTTTTTCTTTCAGAAATCAAAACCGCATACTCAGGAGAGCATGTGTACGAAATTTGGGTGAAATTGGCCAAGTAGTTTTCCCAACAGAGAGGTCTAAACACCTCCTGTTTAATTTGGATCACCCTGTACATACATACATACATACATACATACATACATACCCGGCGCAGCATGACCACTGTAGTCTTTGAGCCGTAAAACCAAAAAACAAACAAACATAGATACATACATACACATTACATACATATATATATACATACACACATTACATATACACACATTATATTACATACACACACATACATACATAAACACATTACATACACACACATACGCACGCACTCATGCAAACAAACAAATAACGTACGTACGTACGGAGTTGTAGCTGCATAATCCTACCCACCATTTAATCTATTACCCCCTCTACTGAATTTTTGCGTACGCCTATGCCGTGAAGTGCTGTCTAATCGTTAACTTTTACCACACAAAATGTCTGTTTCAATGTAAGTTAACGAACTTGCGCCTTTTGTAAAACTTCTCTAATGAGGGGATAAACTGGTTATGCAAATGAAGTTAATGATTTTTAAGACCGCTCATTAATTACTGTGTTCTGATTATGAAGTTCACGTCATTCAGGAAAACAATGCCCAGGGGCTGATTAAATGAGAAAAGTATTTCAGTTCACCCGAAATTTGAAGGGCTGTGCAATTTAAACAAGGTTATTCTCGTTTCTTATTTGAATAATTATCAAAAGGCAACACGTGTCTTTGTATCACAAAACTTGGTAAAATGACATAATGGGTTATTTTACCAAGTCTTGTGATACATTCAGCACGATGAGTTGTTTTACTTCCACTTGTCTTTTTATCAGCAAAGAAAAGTAACATATTAATGCGTTGTATTCAAGGAAAAGTAATATATTAATGCGTTGTAAATCATCATTAGTTTCAATAATTTAAGGGACAACTTTGTCGTAAATTATTACGCTAACAAGTTCTTCAAATTATGCGTTTCGTTAAGAGGAATATCGATTTATCAAAAGTGCTTCCTTTGTCTTTATTTTTGAAGTAATTATTAAGTTTTCTAGGCGCGTTTAGGAAACGCCTGGTACTCCCAGCAGAGGATGGGAGTTTGGTTTTCCTGGTTTACATGGTTCGAATTTCCTCGGAAAACTGTAGGGCTTAGCATGACCCGGCTTAACATGACCCTTGCTATCTTTGCACCATAAAACACAAAGCGTGTCCATTCAAATCCACGTAATCTCCCTCTTTGTATGTAAACACAGTTCTACGTGATAGAAGCTTTACAAATTATGTAATTTGTGATTAATAAAAGGTCACTCACGTCATAGAGCTGACGCCATGAACCAAGCAAAATAGTAATGGGCCATTACGAAATGTCTTTACAAACGAAAGAATCGCAAGCGACTCAAATTTACATTCGAGTAAGCAGTTCATTCGTCCTTGAACTTAACAATTGAGATGTTCAATTGCAATCGTGAGCTAGCTTCCCAACCACATTGCGCATGCGCGTGAAGATGTAGCGTCGTCGTCAATTTGGTAAGCAAATAACTAGATCCAGCTGCATTTTCTGACATCCAGGTAAGAGAGTTGTCGTATTTGCTTATAGAATCGTTGTATAGGTTACGAAGAGCCTATGGTGTAGAACTTCGATTTAACGAAATCCAAACGACCTGCACTTTATTTATTTTATCTATTTATACGAATATTTAAATTTTATTGTATTCCTTTTTTTTATTGTAATTGTATGTAAATAGGCAAGAACTTCGTTGTTTAATTCGTTGTACATATAACTAAACATTGTCTACTTACTACTTCTGCGCCGATTTTGAGAACCATAGAAAATGATGTAAATTGTGATACCATCATGGTAAATTGTGGTAGCATCACGTCGTGTGACAAACATAGACCCTCTGGTATTTTAAGCTACATTTAATCTTAAAGTTGTTTATAAAAATATTTTAATTGGTTTTGGTCGTTGTAAGGAACACACGGTAAATACAGTAGACGATATAGTATTTATATTCAAAAACATGGCTGGTAAAGATACAATTACAATTTTGTTTTATCATTCAAAAGAAATACTGGCCAAGTATCGTATAAATAGAGATGGTAGTCAAAATTTTATATATATATTTTTTTTTAATTTACGGTTACGCGATACATCAAGTCAGGTTTAAAAACAATCGAGAGGTTTCGAGATGTTCAAGTACTCGAGACAATCGGCCAAAACATCTCGTACTCGCGCATCACTAAAAGTCCTGAGTTAGATTTCGGACTACGGTAACTTTTTTTTTTTTAAATACTGGAGAAAACCTCTGAATTTGCAAATAATTTTAATTAAGAAAACAAGAAATATCAGAAGGGCGAGAAGACAAATGGCTTTCATTTTGGCTAATGGGCGGCGGCAAGAGTCTAATACAAACAGTGATAAATTATCCTTCAGCCCTTATTAACCTTTCTTTTCTTAATTTTCCTTTACATACAAAAACGTTAAACACTGGTAAAGTTCCAAAAAATAAAGTATCCGAGCTTTCGTACGCGTCGACAGCAGTCTTTCATTAGGGGTAATGATATACAGTAAAACCTCCCTAAGGAGGCCACCGTCAGTTGAGTGCAAAAGCGGTCGTTCGGAAAGGTGGTCTCTGAATGGAGGTAAATTTTGCATTGGGTCTATGGAGGAGGAAAGCAGTTCCCGAAAAAGTGACCATTAAGGAGGTGGTCGTTAAGAGAGGTTTTACTATATACAAAGTTATGTGACGTAAGCTAGTTAGCTCACAAAGATTATCAGTTTGATCTTTAATTGCGTAAATTGTATCTGTCAGTTTGATCTTTAATTGCGTAAATTGTATCTGAATCACAAGTTAACAGAATAAAAGGAAAAATAAATATTATGTAATTTTAAAAATACTTAAACGATGTGAAATTATTTCATACATACGTAATTTTTTTATACGAAACGTAAGATGTCATAACTAACTTACCATGTCAGTAATAATTTTTCATGTCATCACTTCCTATGTCACGATGTTATTTATAACTTTCCACATTATCATGAGCCCAGAAATAACTTTCCATGTAATGCATTTAAAATCTATTGTACAAAGAATTTCTTAAAACTAACCTAGGTATAACAAACAAACTTTGCCCTAAATAATGCAAACCGCAATGGAAATACAGACGTTGATGATGATGACATGATGATGATTAATGATTAAAAGTGCGTGTCGATAATGTATAATTTATGGAAACATGATAGGGTATTATTGATGTATGATATTAGGTGTATTGCACCTATTGTAATTTCTGTGCATTTTAGAGTAATTTTTGTAAACTGTTGTGTAATATTTGTATACACCAATTATGATAAATAATATTATTATTATTAAAAAGTGGTGCATACTAAGTTATATCTATATATTTAAGTAATATAATGCACAAATTAAGATAAGACAAATATTTTTATTATTATAAGACTTTTATAAACTCATGTATCACAAATTTTCAATTCTAAGAATGTACGTGTTTCAGCTATGAGATCAATAATGCAAATGACAAATTTTAATTTTTTTCATTTGTTACTTCCGTGTCTGAAAACAACCAGGAAATAGATGAGAAAAAACAGCACCATGTCGAATATTAATGATCAAGGAAAAGAAATCTGTTTCCGGGAATGTTTCGTAGTATACAATCTAATTGATGTTATGATTGCGTACAGACATTTTCCAAAGTTTCCATCTACCCATCTTTCGAACAAGAATATTTTCAGATATTAGCAGAAGTGTGAGGAAGGAGCAGCGGTTTGGGATTGTGCCAATTCCAGTAACCTCACTTTCCAATTTTTTCCTTCATCGAATTCAGCCCTGCGGTGGCGCAGTGTGGTAACGCGTTCTCCTATTGCGCGGCTAATCCGGGTTCGACTCCCAGCAGTGCAAAAAGAACGCTTACTCAGAGATCTCATAAAGATCGCACTGCTCACTGTAGTCCGGGGTTTGGTTCCCTAGGCCTTAAGAGGTTCGGATTCCTCGGAAAACAGTAGGTCCCGGCGCAGCATGACCATTGTAGTCTTTGAGCCGTAAAACCACAAACAAATTCAATCGAATTCATGAGAAATTTTATATTGGGCTTTAGTTTCCAAAGCTTGAATGGGTTGTCCGAAACGGGACAGACATCATCACGTGACATTCTGTTAATAGTACTTACATGCCTTTGTTGTAAATATATATGTTGTATGTATCTTTGAAAATAATTCCCCAATAATTGGTAATAAATTGGCCAAGTCTTAGTTTATGAAAGTCACCTCAGTGATTAGATGGTTTTGACTGCCACATTCGGGTCCGTTGACCTGGGTTCGAACCCCTAATAAGCTTAGATGCTTGTAAACGATTCGTAGTTATAACTATTATATTATTTAACGATAACGTAACGTATGGTTACATTGTCGCTATCGTCCTAGGCGGCCCGTTATATAGTCTTCAGACTGTACCGTCTGCTGTTGCGCCCTGTAAATAAATAATACCATGCCCTTTAGATAAATTACATATCAAACGTCCTTACGTAATTTAAGAACTTTCAAGCTTTGGAAGTTTTACGGCTAACGCTTTTCAAAAGATAATTGCCATAGTATCGATTCTGGGTTGATTGATTTGATTGTTTGGCTTTTTTATGGCGCAAGAGCATCTGGGCTATACTGCGCCAAACATGGTAGTATCGATTCTGGATTATCCTGTGTATCACAGAACATTATTTTCTTTATTCCAAGCATCGTTATTTAAAACATGGAAGTTACTCATTAGCACCCAACACGTAACCATATGTATCACCAAATTTTACTTGGTTGAGGAAGTTATTTTTTACTCTTATTCAGGGGCGGATTGGGTCGGGGCGCTCTCATGGGCGGTAAGACTGGCGCCTTCGAATGGACAAGGACTTGCCCCCTCCGAAAATCCAAGGTATGCCCATTTGAAGAGGACCCAGTCCGTCCCTCCCTCCCTATTCTTATTCTATCTAAAATGTTGCAAACAAATAAGGAAGATATCTAGTTGCAGAAATTAAAGCATAGGCTAAGTGTCCAGAATTCAAATTACTTGAAATCAACAATATTTCGGATCTGCAATTCTTCCGGACTTAGTCTGTGTGGTATGGTCAAGACTATGTACAAGGGAAAAGGGCCCGCTGCTAGTCAAACCCTCCCCACACACACACGCAAAACTTAGACAATATTCTTAGCTGTAATATGAAATCCCTTGAGAATTTTTGTCTCCATCAAAAGTTTCTTTTTCATGAAACATGCCTCCTCTTTGCAATCCTATGCACCGGGCATGGTGAAACCATATTAAGCTAAGGAAATATGGAGACCTTCAGAAAGACTTTTTTTTTTTCATTTTGTACAAAACAAGCCAGATATATCTATGCAACAGATACAGAATATAAATGTATCTATTTACATAATAAATGCATTTATACCGTATATTACAAACGGCCCCAAACCGCCGTGAATCTGTCTTACCTCAGAAGGCTGCCTCTGCTGTGAAAGCGACATTTTGGACTGGAAGAAACCTATGGTGAAAAGTATGAATCTCTCGATTTCACGACATTTTCACTCGTGTCCATGAATCACCCTTTGTTTTACCAACTGTGATTCAGCACGTTCAGCACTTTTAGAGCACGTGCTTAGATTTCTTATAGTGTCCTCGTCGTCTCGTCTATACCAAACATAATTCGACACGTACTTCCAGCAGATATCTACCACTACGCTTCATTGTCGTAGTAAAAGGCAATTTGGGTAATGCGGCATGCAGTGCTTGTGGTAAATGATTCGTACCTTCATTCGTCCATTGTGCGCATGCGCAGCTGCTGGATGTTGGTTGTCTCTGTTGGTCGTTTCCTCTTGTAACTGATAGTCATTTAATTGTATACCCGCAATATACTTCTGGCACGGTAGCAGCAGGGTATATCGTTGTTGCTTCAAAAATGGCGACAGTGGCCACCTTTAAACCACAATCACAGCTCCTTCAAATCTAATTACTGTATGTTAAAGCATTCATTACGCATTGGCAATGAAACACTATCAGGAATATTTTGTCGTAAAAACAATATTCAGCAAGATTAGAACAAATTATGCAGAAGTAATTATATTTAATATTCAATATATATACACAACATACAATCTTCATCAGAAGAGTTCCAAGACGCAGCTCGTTAAAAACAATTCATTTAATCTACCGACTTGTTGCAGATCAGGTGAATAAATATAAATATAGAAATAATTATGCTTTGATGTTCGCGTGATGGTGCTCGAGATTGGCGCGTGAAAATATTTCTTTTTCTAGTTTTCCATTTTTTATCGTCATAAGAATGTCAGTTGGCTAACGTTATTTCTAATACTTAATTTTTTACTTTTTTAATTTTGAAGTTTGTTTTCTTTTGAGTGTGAATAAAAATTATTAAAAACACAAATGATAGCAGTGATTATATTTGATTACATTATTATACCGGCCATTGAGAAGGAAGCTGCCCCTTCACTGGTGGCGACTTTCCTCATCACTGCCTCCTTCAATTCGTCACTTTTCTCTCATTGGTAACCTTCAACCTTCCGCTACATTGGTAACTTTCTCACTGGAATTCCATTTTAACGTAAGTTTCCAGTTTCAACATGTCATTCCACTGCCAATCTTTTTCCACTCAAGAACAACTTCGACTCAACGAGTTCCATCCATTACCATGGATAATCGCGAGTTTACTGTATTTGCTATTACTTGCATACTTATATATGCGTTCACTTATTACATGCACGCTTATTTATTTCACTTGCATGCGTTTTATCTTAATTTAATCATTTGCACGCCAATTTCAATCTTTGGCGCAGTATAGCCCAGATGCTCTTGCGCCATAAAAAAGCCAAACAATCAATCAAACCAATTTCAATCTTACAAGATTGTCACGATGGGCGGCCAATGTATTCGAAGACGTTTCTGGATACACCAAACTCCCTTATTTACGAATCTGAAAGGACAGACTTGAAAGGTCGTTAATCGGAAAGTTCCGTTAATCTACAATGATGCATTAAACAAAGCCTGACTTTAATTGTTTTCTCTATTTCCTTTCATCACCGCACGTTTAGGAATGTCAATACATTAGATAAATGTATTGGCATATTCAGAAACCGTTATTATTTGAATTGCGCCTTAGAATTTAATATAATTAGATGCAGCATAATGACACAGTACTCAGTAATAAAGTGACGACTTACAAATCGTTTTCTTTTCTTTTTTTTTAGAAAAAAAAAATCAAAACTGATTTTCTTGATGTAGGTCATGTTTCTAAAATATTTTCTTCTGATTTTATTTCTGTGTCAGATGAGATGACATACCTGCGAAGGATATCTTGAGAGAATCACAGGATTCTTCGAAACTTGAAAGGAGGTGGGAAGTAGTTCGTCATATATTTCATAATATATCTCCATCTAAATCAACCAGTTTTCCTTTTACTATCTCATCACAAATTTGACCCAAACTTCTTAATTTTGTTGCTGAAACATCTTGACGAGAAAAGGATGGCAAGGCTAAACGTCGGTAAAAAAAAAATAGGCTCGTTAATCAGAAATATATTAACACAACGAAGCATTTGCTGGAACCAGAGGCGTACACAGACTTTCATTTTGGAGGGGGGGGGGTCAAGGAGAGAATTTGCCATGGTATTGGAATAACACCCTTCATTTATCATGAAAGTTGGAATTTTTTACAGTGAAAAAATATATTTTGGGGGTCATGACCCCTGTGTCCGCCCTTGGCTGGAACCTCAAAATATGGCCGTCAGATGGAGAGTTTCGTTAGGGGGCGTTATTAAGAAAGAACCGTATATAAATAGAAATTTATCAATATATATTTCTTAAATCACTTGCGGAGATATTCAATATTTTCATCGGCGGCCGAAAGGAAGTTTTAAATAATAATAATAATGTTTGTTTATTAAACCCAATTTGTATACATTTTTCGTGAGGTACATATCATAATCGATTTTAGAAAACATGGAAGAAATCTTTTAGATTTTGTATACAAGATTTGGGTTAGAATTGGAAGAGAATATAAAGCCGAAGCTTGTTACGGGATTCTCTTCCAAAATGGTTTTACAATTCCGTTGAGGTTTGTTATTTTCTTAAATATCTGAAATAATAAAAAATCGTATATTCCAGTAACTGATTTAATAACAGCATTTTCGTGAGCCAGCGATTAGAATAACTTCTACTCAAAGACAATATATCACTGTTGTAAAGAAATGTAATAAAATCGTGACTGCAAATTCATTATTTATTCATTATTATCCAACTGCAAGTTCATTATTTTTTGGCGAAAGCTTCTTGTTGCTCAGAAAATTAAAAGCTATGGGTGATGAAAATTAAGTATTAAATTTAGAAATATTGCATAAATTCAGATGACGAAATCTGTCAGTTATTGAGAGACCGTTAATTATGAAATCAAATATGAACTTTATTCACTGACACTTGCACACCAGTTTGGAAAAAAGCCAAACCGCCTACTAAACAAAAATTATAAATACTTTGCTAAGGACATGTTTATTTCATGATGTCTTGTCATGTGTTTCTGCAACTGACAATTTCAGTCTCGAATTAAATCTCGGTAATTTCCGTCTTCGATTTAGAGATTACTCTGCCTATAAGTGATCACTCTTTTGCCAGACATGTCTTCATTCCTTTGAGAGGAATGGCGACAGTGGACTTCGTAGGCGAAGTTCTTTCTTCTAATTTGCATTTTTTGCAAGGGATACAAATCGTTGTTGGACTCTCTCTCTCTTTCTTTTCGTTTACATATGGTTTTGTCGTTTGAACTGTCCATCTATTATAATTAGCACCAGTGTATTTTCGATAATTAGTTTGATTTTAGAAAAAATTGCCGAAAACTTCCCCTGAATCGACCAGATTCTCTGTATTGGCGCAATTAGTCTAGGTAAAAAAAATGCTACTATCATTACGTGAAAATAAATTGAACCTCGCGGTGAAAGTGACAGAACACGGAATTTGTCAGTTTTCAGTTTATATATACTTTTTGAATGAAATATATTTATTTTATTAAAAAAAAATTTTTTTTTTTCATATAGTACTGCTCGCCGATCAATATCACATGCAACCTTGTTTAAAAGAGAGGCATGCGTGGTATAGCAAAACTTCAACTTACGTCTCATGTATGTAAAATTTACCTTTTCGAGTTCTGCCCCTTTCGTTGAGAATGTACAATATGCGTAATGCGTTTCGATTTCCAAACAAAAGATCGATAAAAAAAATTAAAAATGTTTACCCTTGTCATGCGTATTAGTTTATTTAACCGCAGTTATATATTCTATGAGTCCCATGTTAACTATCTGTGTTATAGAAGTGATTACCTTTGTCTTTTATATAGTTTTACTTCATCAGCCATGCTTCCAGTCCTACACATTTTTCTGCACCTTGTCCTTGCGCCGAATGACCCCTGTCCTTGCGCCATAAAAATACACCCAACCAACCGTTTTCCTCTCCAATGTAGTTGGGATTTTGACCCTCCAGACAACAGAGGATTCCTCGAAAAACTGTAGATTCCGCCATAAAGCATAAACAAGACAAAACGTAAGACTTCCTTAAAGGTAGAATAATTTGTGTGCTTATTTTTAACTTAATTGTAAAGAGAAACTAACAAGAAATTCAATACAGTCGAACCTCGTTAAGACGAACACCAAAGGGAACAAAAAATCTGTTCCTATTAACAGTAATTCGTCTTATCCGGAAAGGGTAGTATGTTATACAATCTGACGGAACTTCAGAAAACGGTTCGTATTAAAAGTAATTCGTCGTGATCGTGTTAGTCTCAACGAAGTTTGACGCTACCTAGATTCCATTGTAGGGGCCGTCCCCTAATCGTCTTCGGGCGCCATAGATCACATTTCGATAAAATTGTGCGCTTTACGATGTATGGAATGTCAATCTGAATGACGTAGAGGGCTCAAAATTTTCTATAGTATTTAAATTTTGAACGGACTTGTGCCGCTTATTTGGAATGTACCTTTCCAGCATTTGAACGCATTGTTGGAGACGGGACCCAAGTCTAAACGGAACCCAGAAACCACGCAAGCATTCAGGATTCCCGTGATTTATACCCGCAGTACTCAGAGGTGGTCAATATTTTTGTATCTTCTAAACATCTTGCTATTTCAAACGTTCTAAAATATTGGTTAGAACATTAGCAAAAGTAATGAAAGAAATATGAAAAAAAAAAGAGATTTTCTAGTAATATATTAATTTTAGTTGCTTACATCATAAATTATCAAATTCTTTTCTAATCGCATTTGGAGAAGCTGTCTCAGGGCCCCCTCTTTAAGCGAGCGATTCCCTCGCTTCTCAGTGCAAGATTACAGCGGCGTCAACACCAAGAAAGGAGATGAAAGACAAGAAAGATGTATGGAAGGGGTTAGTGTAAAAGAAGGTACTTGGCGCAGAATGACCCTTGCTCTCCTGGCCCCTTTAAAATACAGCCAACCAACCAAAATATACGTAAGAGTTGGGTTAGGGCAGTGTAACCCGTTCGTTGACATAATGTTTTCGGAATACACTGAACACACACATTAAAATTTAATGTTAAATTAGATCTATGAAGATCTTTCCACGAATTTATTTGTATTTACTTGCTTATTGTATGTTTAGTTTGTTTTTATACTACATTGAATTTTAATTTATTAATGTTTGTTTGCTTTTATTTTTTTCTTTGGTAAGCTTTTTATCAGTTCAGCAACACCTTTTTAAAAAACTGCCGTTTTCAAAATGTCTACCGATAAAATACCAGTGCGGTTAGCAGCAATTCGTTATTTAAATGCGCCGACACAGACGGTATTCCAGTTACTAGCGACTGGTTTGATTGTTTTAAACTAGGATTGATGTGACGTGTGTCACTGACGTTGTTTAGGGTTGCCTCGCTCTAATACAAGCATCTGCTTAGTATTACAGAAACTGTGTGGTTTCTTAATAATAATTATCTTAAAGCTGCATAATGAGCATTGTATTCTGGGTGTTTCCAAAAAGGGAGCGCGCAGAACGAATTAGTTGCAGCGTTACCGCGTCCAAGAAAA
>QLNU02015359.1:53515749-53526352 GCA_006491805.2 Dysdera silvatica | reverse complement strand
GCATTTTGTTAATTGTGAGAATTCCAATCTTTCAAAAAAAGATTCCCAGTTGATATTTGATATTATTTCCTGGAATCTTTGAATATTTTTTGTTTAAAATTGCTTATCATTATTGTTTTTTGTACGTTGTTTATTAATTTCTATAATTGTCGATATAAATCGATTGTCACTTATTATTTCTTCCATCATTGTTGATATACTATTTGTTATATTTGTGAAAACTAA
This sequence comes from Dysdera silvatica, assembly GCA_006491805.2. Lineage (NCBI taxonomy): Eukaryota > Metazoa > Arthropoda > Arachnida > Araneae > Dysderidae > Dysdera > Dysdera silvatica. Next base: position 53,526,127 of record QLNU02015359.1, on the reverse strand, counting down.
GTCTATTGTGCTAGAATTTGTTAAGATTATTCTTGTGGGTTCTTTTATTTTATTAATTAGTCCATTTGATTCCATTAAGTTAAGAAGTTTTGATGAGACGTTATTTTTAATATTAATGTTAAAATCACCTATTAAAAAAATTATTTTTTTGTTGATTTTTTTCTATAATTCTTTCCATTTTATCAAAGAAATTTGTCATGTTAGAGTTCGGTGGTCTATATATGGTTACGATTTTTAATTGATCTATAATGATTGATAATATTTCGAGGTTCTTGGTTAATTCGGTCTCTTTATCTATTAAATCCACAAAAATCTCGCTTTTAACGTAAGTGGACACTCCACCTCCCTTTTTATTATCTCTAAAAATGTAATATTCATTATAGTTATTAAAGTTTATTTTTATTTCGTTTGTTTTCCATGTTTCAACTATTGAAATTATGTCAGGTTCATATTGTTGGTGTATTATTTCTTCTATTTGTTCAATTTTATCATTCATACTCTTCGCATTCACGTATTATATATTAGAGAAGTAATATTTTTTTGTTATGTTCTTTCGTGAAATTGTATTTATTTTAATTCTCATTTTTTCCCTATTTAGTTACAATTTTCTATTTAAAATTATTTTCTTCAGAACGACACTGACCATGTTTGCAATCACCATCAGCCATCATTACCATCGCACTGATCGCAAATCTGTTAGTTGAAAGAAATAGAAATCTCTGGTGTCTGTGCACTACTCTCTGCTGTAGCGTGAAGAATTTTGTATGTTCCAACAATAAGGTTGTCTTATTTCTGTAATTGACATTGGTATTTTGGAATAAAAAGAAAACAATATAACAGAAATATTGTGTATCACCAAAAACTGTACACGAGTTGAATAAACTTACTCTTATTCTTCGATGACACCATTAGTAACAAATTGCTAATAAAAAATCCTTCTCTGAACACTTTTCAAGACATTAACTACCATTTTCTGTGCTTTTGTAATTGGCATTGTCCATTTCGGTAATTAACGCCACAGTGGTGAGGCATAGAGGTCAAGTGAAGAACGACTACGTATTGTAAGTTACAACTGACAAGAAATGCATCGCTATAAACAATTATGTGCCGTAAGTTCACTAAGTGCTTTTGATACCCTGAGTTCATCTTCAATATAAAATATTTTCGTTCTGAAGAACATGCACGCTATCAAAATGTACAGTAAACATAGAATCGAATAAGGGAGATTAAGCTGAAGAAGTTACAAGTGAGGTTTGCGTAAAAGATAAAGGAAAAAAAAGTTAAATATATTTGATGTATGCAAAGGTGGATTGTAAGTTGAACTCTGAATACTCTGCTCAGTATTTGTGTATAAAGCATTCTGCTGATTATTTTGTGCACGAACGCAACCCGGCACTGCGATGACGTAGTGACAAGGCGTCCGACTGGTGTTCTGTTTATCAGGGTTCGATTCCCAACAGTGTCCAAAAATTAAAAAACGCTTATCAACTAACTGCTCACTGTCAGCCCCGTAGTTAAATGGTCTTGCCCCCCCCTACAGAACCGTCTAGATTGCTCCCCTCCCCCAAGCCGCGGAAATATTCTCCCCTATGAATTATTTCAGCCAATTACACACCCTTCCCTGCCTGCGCCCCTGGAGTGGGACTTCCACACCCCATAGCTACGGCCCTGCTCACTGTAGTCTAGGGTTAGTTCACTGGTCCTTTACAAGCCCGGATTCTTCAGAAAAGTTAGGTCCATTGCCGCATGGTGGCGCAGTCGTAACTCATTCGTTTGTCATGCAATTAGCCCGAGTGCCACACCCAAGGGTGGACACTGGGGAGGGTCATAGGGATCATGACCCTCCCCAAAACATACTTATTCACCGTAATATGTTCCAACTTGCATGGTGAATGGTGTTATTCCAAGACCATGGTAAATTCTCTCCTTGACCCACCCCCTCAGAATGAAAGTCCGTATCCGTCCCTGGCCACACCCAGTGGTAACATAGAGCGCGTGCTGCTTTTCTGTTCGCTGTAATCCGGGGTTTGGCTTTCTTAGCAAAATTTAGGTTTCATGGGAAGCTGTAGATGCTGGCTCATCATCACTGTCCCATCTTCCTTCCCAAGATAGGTGGGTTCTTTCATTCCCACTTAAACAGTTCCTTGAGCGGAATATAAATGTAAAGTACTTAAAACTTTGTGGGCCTTCCAGCATCTTAAATATTTCCATGTTGATGAGATTCGTGGTATCCATTTGTGAGTTGCATTTTTAAACACGAACAATTTATTTACGTAAATTTAAAAGATATTACAACTATTTCATTTTAACACGTAAGAGGATTCTCATTTTCGAGCTATGCCCGGCCGCGCTTACATTCGGTTCCAGACCAGATTCAAGGGCATTCTCCTTGAGTTTGCTGTATGTTTCTCATTTATAGTTTTGATACATCCGAAACTTTATCCAATGGGACTATTGGAATTTTAACCAATGGGAAGAGATGTTACGGGAGCCAATGAAATCTTTTATAGATCCATATGGACCATGTACGCCATAAGTTCAATGCTTTGGTTATTACATATTGAGCGCGTGTACAAGACTTTCAAGCTAGCTGCTATTATATATTTAAATACATTGAAAAAAAAAACGAAATATTTAATACTATTGGATCTTAATTAATTTAATTTGGTTTAAGGGCTTTAACTTTATTTAAAGGCATAACAATGGCCTTTACTATCCTTGCGCCTAAAATACTCATTACGAAATTAGGGTATAATGAAGATGATGATTGCAACATAATTACTTGTGTAATGTAGAACGTGATTGAGTGCGTACTGTTTTGAAGTTTAATGCATCACTAATGGTTGTAGTAGTATTATAAGTTCGTTTTCTTCCGAGATGCAGATAATGATCCGTGAATGTAAAGCAGAACGTGCTGGAATGATGCGAAGCGATCGCATTAACGAAGCCACTTATTCGGCTACTCACTACTGCAACAATAATATTACAGCAAGCAGTGTTACAGTTCATTCAATGCACGAATCTCAGGACCAAACATAGGGATGGATTAGCATAGCTTGGAGAGAACGTGGTAATCGCTCTCGTCTATCACGCATCTCTTCCTGGCTTCCCGGACCCAACTCCTGTTTTCCTTGCATCCACTTCATTTCCTGCCCTTTTCCGAGATTGGGGGAACCCCCCCAATTAAAAGCAGTCCACATGGGACAATAATGCAATAAGAACACAACCCCTTAAAAGATGGTTCAAATAACGTGTGACCACGTCAACACTCGTTCCTTAAAGTTCCAGGATTGCTCGGTAGAAAAGTTGGTTTTCGTTTTTTCGCCATTGTTCTAGAAGTCCGACATTTCCATTTTTTTTTCTTAATAAGACAGCTTGTATATGCTTAAGTATATAAGTTACTTACGATTTAAATAAACCTTTACGTAGGCTGTTTTGCTTAAAAAAATGTATGACGGACTCATTTTACACTTGACTCTCTTTACGTCATTTTTTAGAGACATACCCAGTTGTAGAAACCGGGGCGTCTACGAGGTCGTACGATGAATGTAATGTTAATGTAACTCTTTATTAACAGAATACAATGACTAACCAGGACTTAACCATAACTGGGAAAATTGCGTCACTGTTCCAGTGTATAAGAAAAGATTTTGCGGCCTTTCGAGGACTGATGTTCCTTTAAGAACGCTTACCAACTAATTGCTCATAGGTTTCTCTGGCTAGACTTCGCATCGGACACACAAGCTTCTCCTATCAACATTGGTTAAAGGGAGATGATGTCCCGTTGTGCGCCGCATGTGGTGAACCACCAAATATTTTACGTGTTTTAACCATTTCTCAAGTTTTAATCAGTAACGTGCATTAGCTTTTGACCAAAATGATTTTAACCTTGGTGACATCTTATCTAATTCTTTTAATCATTAAATCATTTTTTATTCAATATTGGCTTTTTAAATCCCATCTGATCATATTGATTGCATCATTTTCATTCATTGTACGTATAATACGTTTTCCTTTGAATTATTTATTTTTTCTGAAAACCATACGTCCAGTCTCACCTTGTCAGGAGCAAAATGACCCTTGTTCTTGCGCCATAAATAGCCGACCATCTAACCGATATTCGGACAATTATGGTTATAAACCAAACTATGAATTTTAATAATTGTATTTCTGCATTTTACATCTTATTATTGGATATAAAATAAATCTACAACAATGTTTTACTTTTAGATGGATCATAAAATCGCACAATTTCCTTCGTTTTATGCAAAGGAAAATTTTCTCTATCTTTTAAACATTCGTCATCACTTTCCAAATCTTACTGTACATCCTAATTATTAGTATGGTCCTCATAACGTTTAATTTTACATTTTTAAACTGGTCTTCTGCAAAACCAAGGATTATATTCTCAATTTCATGTCGATTGAATATAAATCGTTCAATATTGCATAAACGAACTTCACTTTCAGCTATTTCTTCAACAGTAATTTCTGCTAGATACACATTATACGTGCGGATTGCTAAATCCAATGTAGCTAGTAATGTATTAATTTTTCATTCTGTTTATAACAATTCAATCTCACGCAAATTGATTCAACTAAAATGAAAAGTAAGCATAATTTAAGAAATTATAATTGTAAATCTTGTAAGCATATAAGTTTAGCGAAATGCCTGAAATGAACTACACTCGTCGAGCGATCACCTGGTTTAGACTGCGTTGGTTAAAAAACGACTTTGAGCCAAATCTTAAGCATACCGCAATATGAATTTCTCGCCAAAAGATCGCCAAATTGTCCTCTTTAAGTGACCAGAATTGCTCTAAAAATGCGTTTTACAAAGAACTAAAGACGAATCAGCGTTAAAAACTATACTAAATATTCCCAGTGCCGACTTCAGAGGCGACGAACATTATAAAAGGTAACCTTGCAAGTGCCTTGATGCTTTCATAGACTAAGCGAATTTAAATTAAAGGTCCGGACATTGGATTTACAATAAAATTTTGTATATTTAACATAGGAATATGTGAGTTGTAGCTCTGTAGTCCCCATTGAGCCTATAACCCCCTTATGAAATTTCCGCGTACGCCTATCGATCAGGAATCACTTAAAAGTACATTGAAATAAGTAATCGAAATAAATTATACTTCCTTGACGTCGGCTTAATGAACAAGTGTAGTTGAATATTTGTAACCTTCCGAGCAACTAACCTTTGATTCACCGGCGGGAAGTTTTCTTTTTCTTACGATACGATCTCGGTAGCCCACTTGACACACACTTAGCATACTTTGATTGCCTTTGTTTCAGAGTTCGGTTTAGAAAAAGAAGGGCAGCAAGGAAGAAAAAGATGGATAGGAGGGTGTTTTCCGAAGTTTAAAAAAAAGGGGATCACTTTGCATAGCACTCGGTGTGAATCCCAGACCCGATTTTTTACTCCGTGGCCGACATCAAGCGGAAACCAGTTCCGCCCCCGCCCATTCTTTCCCAGTTACTAAAGGTTTATGCTCTTCCAAAAAAAAAAAAGTCTAAGAGAGATTTTTCGGACGATTAGATACCGGATTTGCCATTTCGATAGCTTTAAAATGTAACAATGTTCAGGTATAACATGGGGTCGGGATTTGTGTCTGTACATGTCATATATATACTGTATATATACACATATATATACTGTATATATCACATATATATACTGTATATATCACATACATTGTGTCTGTATACATCCATGGAAATGGGGAGAGGGTGATTCAGTGACTATGAAATTTCAAAATAAACGTCTGTTCGTAATAAAGAGAGGTCCGTTGTTAACATCCCATTGTAATTGTTGGCGCCTTTCTTCTCTAGTTTGGAAACTGTAAATGCGATTGTTGAGTTTATTCAGTATGCAGTTTAAGCTTAGATTTTTGATTCACAAGAGTTCATAAAGATTGCTATACTTTAGGCTGGGTTGCCTCGAACCAACGACCTTACAGGTTACCAAGCAGGGCAAAGTCATTGTATCTCAGTCATGGAAACCACCTCCGCCGTACAGGTTCTTCGCGCACTTACGCAAGTGGTGGGGAAGAAATTCTGTGGCAAATAACCACAGAGGATCAAGAGAGGAGGTGCGAGGATCAAACTGGAATGACATACTTGGCGCATCTGCAATTCGGATAAAATTAAAAACATTTTATCTGAATCAGAAGAATCAGAAAAGAAAAAGATAATATTTTCGGGTAAAATACGATTTAGACCAATGGTTCTCAATATTTTGCCCTTCTCGAGCTCTTTTGCCGTTTTCCACCGTGTCCCAGAATCTCAATCACCGATTTCTAAGATGCCTTGTATGGTTTGAAAGCTATTGCAACGTCAGTATTGTTGTTTTGAGTCGACTTGTTTGAGTTCTCAATTCCGCTCTTCAAATTCATGAAATTCGCCCTTTGTTACTGAAATTCACCCTTTGTCACTGCTTTTTAGCCTTGAGTAGTATGGGAACTGAACAATCGTTGTAAACAAATTGGTGAGGAATGGCTTACACACAAGAAGTTTGCAATTGTTACAGATCTAAGAATTGGTTTAAATGATTATATAGATGTTAAAGTGGTTCACTAAACTTCAATTCAAGTGATTTGCGGGATGCTGAGGTGATTCGCCGAGTGTCAGTTGAAGCAATTCACTGGATATCAATTAAAACAACCAGTTGTCAGTTGAAATTATTATCTGACAATATCCACTGGATGCTAGTTGAAGCAGTTCTCTGGACTATAAAGTGATTCTGTGATAAAGAAATAGTTCTGTGATAATGAAGTGATTGTGTGATAAAGAAGTGATTGTGTGATAAAGAAATAGTTCTGTGATAATGAAATGAAGTGATTGTGTGATAAAGAAATTCTGTGATAATGAAGTGATTCTGTGATAATGAAGTGATTCTGTGATAAAGAAATTCTGCGATAATGAAGTGATTCTGTGATAAAGAAATGGTTCTGTGATAATGAAGTGATTCATTTGATAACACAATTTTATCCAATTTGAATATTGATATGCATATTTTGTGATTCATAACGTAAGCAGTATAAAAGACGGAACTGTAAAGCAAGGTTCGAAATTAGAGGGTGCACATGAAATTTTACATATGCATGTAAATTTTTAATTTGGGTGCATGCAGTGCACCTAACTATTCAAAACTATGGCTACTTACGTTTATTTTTCAAGAACAGTGACCTACGGAATAATTTTATATAATTTTCTCAATGTATCTGCATTTGCTTTGAATTTTTTTTTATTACATACGAATGTTCAATTATTTTGAAAAGTTGCATTTTGTTGTAGTTTACATGCTTAAATATAATTATTTCACTTACATTTTACCCGTTTTTAATGTTGAGGTTTACTTTCTATTCTGTTAGTTACTTGTACACTTAACTAGTATTTTATGCACGTAAGTCGTAAGACTTGGGTGCATTTGTGCACCTGATTTAAAAAGTTAATTTCGACCCCTGCTGTGAAGTATACAAATGGTTATTTTGTTTCAAGCTTTGTGCTAAAATTAGAAAAGAATATAAAGCCGTAGTTTATTACACGATTCTCAAAGCGCTGATGGTATGTACCTCACGAAAATGTATACAAAATTGGGTTAAATAAACATTATTATTATTTTCCAAAGATCTGCGATGTTTACAAGAATAAAACAAGGTAGGTTTTCTTATAGTTCTGAGTTAGGCCTGTTTTTGAAGTGTGGCGTTGTTAACTTCTATGACAGTAGAGACGTAGGCGTAACTTGAGAGTTAAATATATTGTAAACTTGGGGGAAAAAAAAATTATGCGGATAAAATACGATTTTGCCTCTTTTTAAAAAAAACAAGGGCTAGTGCCCCCTTAACCCCCCCCCCCAGATTACACTTATGCGTAGAAACATTGTATTTCATTAAATGATTGAGCATTATATTTACAAATTCATGGATAATACATGTTAAGGTTGATTTTTGATTTAATGGACCTCATTTGTGAAAACTGTGAATTCAACTGTTTCTCAGAATTAATACCAGATGAATGTCTTAGTTGCAACGTGTGAAATCACTTTACATTAAGTAATTTTGTTACAATGATATTAGAGATTACTAGTCTAGCTGCTATTAAAAGCTTTAAGTATGAAATTGCACAAATATAAATTATAAATAACATTATAAATTACACAAACTGAAAATCATGGAATTGAAACCAAACTGTTAAATAGCACAAGGGAAAGATATTTTATACAACTAGAATCGCCATTTTTCTTTGGATGAAAACGCAATGTCATTGGTGCCTTATTGCTAACATATCGGAATGCGTTTACGTGCTTTAGAAAATGGGAAATATTTTGCGGAAAAAAAAAATCTAGAGGCCATTGTGGGAGATCAGTTGTAAAATAATTAGCTTTAGGTTGTCTTTTAAAAGTTTGTATTCGGATATTGTAGATTATTCCGTGTGTTTGAGCCCATCAATATACGTTGAGGGTAACATTGACTTGATGAAAAGGGAAAATGCTGAGTGAATACGAAGTCAGGAAGTTACAAACATACAAGGAAAGCAACTCATCTTTTGTAATGGGTTGTATTGTTGTTACTTAATAAATCTAAACGGAAATTTGAGAATCTCCGCTGGAATGACTTCGAAGGTTTATCTAAAATGCAAGAGATAAGAAACAGAGACTTAAATGAAACTAAAAATCAAAAAATGTTTTTACTTGGTAGCGGAGATGGGAGGATGGCCCATCTAAGGAAAAACATAGAGTTGTAACTTCACAAATTGTTATTCTGGTTGTAATTTATGACGATTTGAAAGCGACTGTGGGAAAAGTTTTGTGAAGGCAGTTATTTAGGAAGGGTAACTGTGGTAATGGTTACAAAGCCTCTCTTCACCCCTTAAGAAAATATATCAGATATATCTGATATAGCAGAGAGATCCCCGCTTGATAGTAGTTGATGAGATTTGTTGGGTATCAGTTGAAGCAATCTACTCGATGATAATTGATGATATTTGTTGGATATCGGTTAAAGCCATCCGCTCGATAGTAGTTGATGAGATTTGTTGGGTATCAGTTGAAGCGATTCACTCGATTGAAGTTGACGAAATTTATTGGGTATCAGTTGAAACGATCCACTCGATAGTTGATGAGAGTTGTTGGGCATAAGTTGAAGTGATCCACTCGATAGTAGTTGATGAGATTTGTTCGGTATCAGTTGCAGCAATCAACTGACAATAATTGATTCTTCACTGGATATTAGTTGCTGAAGTGATGTACTCGGTATTAGTTGATAGGATTTGTTGGGTGTCAGTCGAAGCAATTTACTGAATGCCAGTCGAAACGACCGCTTATAAGTTAGTTGATGGGATCAGCTGGACATATTAGTTGAAACGATCAGTTGTAGGTTAATTAGAATGATCAGCTGGATATTAGTTGAAATAATCCACAGGTTATTGAAATGATTGGTTAGATGTCAAATGCAAGGACTCAATGGACACCAAAATTGAAATGACTAGTTGAAGGTTAGCCGAAGTAATTAAATGATTACTAATTGAATTGGTTAACTGATTGCTAATTAGAAATACAGGGTAAAAATTAATTTTGAAATGAAGTTCAGCATTTCGTCGATGTTTGGGTTGTTAACCTTTAAACTTCATTAGAATAATAACTTGTCATGCAAGACACATACCTTTAAACCCTGGAACTACACACGAAGGATAACAACTAATGGATATTTAATTCAAATGTATAATCCGCCCTTCGTACAAATGACAGTATTTGCATACTACGGCACCCAGAAGAAATAAGTACGATAATGTGTGAGTTCTGGCCATCTCACCTTTTACAAATGAACCGTCGTCAATTGCAACTACATAACTCTCTTTGCTGCATTTGTAAAGGTTTCTTGCTTAGCAAGTACAGATTATAGTATGCAAAGTATGAACACATGGTTATTTTGCGTAAGTAGATGCAAGATATCTCAGAAGCAAATGAAAACATTGTTAAGACAATAATTGAAACTGCTGGGGAAATTGGTGGTGTAATATGTAAAAAGCAGAATAGCAAATTATCTGAGAAGACGAAACAACTCATGAAAAGGCGAAGACTTATGAAGGTGGACAATCAAAATACCAGTCGCAAGATCGAGTATGTAGAACTTTGCAAAACTTTGCGCAAAAACATGAAAGAAGATATAAGAAAATTCAATTGTGAGTTAGTAAGGAAGGCCATTGAAAGCAACAAGAGCCTTAGGGTTGTTAAAGGGAGTTTGTCTATTGGGAAGAAACACATCATTGCATTAAAAGGAGAGGATGGCACTGTAACAAGAAATAGGGAAGAAATACTTAGAAGAGTTGAAGAATTCTACAGAAAGCTATATGAAGGAAACAGTGGATTA
>QLNU02015359.1:53502351-53515649 GCA_006491805.2 Dysdera silvatica | reverse complement strand
GGTCTTTTTTCAGAATTATTTTTCCCTGCAACTTCGTGTGTGTGTGCATGAGATACATACATCTCCCATATATTTCTTTTCATTTTTTTATATCTGTGCTGCTTCTTTTCTTGGGTATTTTTGGATGGGCTTTGTTCTTCCGTTTTCTTATTTTCTTTATCGTTTTTTGTCCACTGTTGAGAGGTGCTACCCCTTTCTTTGTACAATGATACTGACGACTAAATGACAGGAGAAAATGTAAGACGTTGAAAAAATAAAACAAATGGTTTGGATTTCTTGCAGAATTTTGTTAATACCGATTCATAGAAAATTTTTTAATTAATGAAATTTTCATGAAATTTGAACGAATGTTTAATTCGTAGTTCAAAGTAATTAAAATTGGAGCATTTAAATATTTAAGTATAGGTAATCGATGTTTAATTAATTAAATCAAAGATAAACACGTCTTTTTCATCACATTAACGATGTTTGTTGTTTAATTTAATTACCTGATTTATACTCTGAAATAAATTATGAAAGTATTAAATGTGTATTTTAAACAGACCTTTAAGTAATCACATTTTGACAATGCTATGACAGTAATTTTTGAAAAGCAAAAGCTTTATTAAAAAAATATATTTTATAGTATTTTAAAATAGCTTTGTTTAAAGCGTGGTCCACAGACATCCCGTGGTGGTCAACGAAAGCTTGAAGAAATCTCGATCTTTGATCTCGTTTACCTTAAAAATAAATATAGAAAACTCCTGAAATAGGAATATTTAAAAATTTTAAACTATAATTTCGAATTACGATATTCAGAGGCAGTATAATAAGAAAATACGGTTCTAATGTAAATGTCGCAACCCTTGACTTTCCACAACATTTACGGATTCAAGAGAATACGGCGTCATGATTATCGGATGTTTTTAGTAAACAGGGGAGTGTGGGGGACCTCCCCACAGGACATAAGTAACACAAAGTACTGGGTTACAACGTTGTCCGGAAAACAACAATTCATAATGGCGGACAGTCATTACGGGCGTGCATTTACGCATTAATGGTACCTCTTTTTCTACCTACTTGGTACCTCTTTTTTTTTTGGTTTTCACAGGACCCAATCCAAAACATAGGAGTCCGAAATGATGAAAATACGATTTTTCAATATAGCGGGCCCCTCACGGACCATAGCTTTTGTTATTTTGGGTAGTTTGGAAAAGTTTCGCCAGGGGTTGCGTTTTCTGCATTAGTACCGAAAATACAAGTTTAAAGCTGGCATCGTACTGACGAGTTATTGTATGGTTTTATTAACCCAGGTCAGATTCTTGTGGTATCTTAAAATACTTGTGATGTTCTTGACCATCGTATTTTTCTATAAGCTCCAGGGTTTAATTTTTTAATCAAGAGAAGTTCAGATTCCTCGGAAAATTCTAAGTCTCAGCACAGCACGACCTCAATGGTCCTTACGTCGTAAAGTCCACACGAGAAAATGGAAAATGAATAATCCGTTTCTATGGCTGTCGCCATGGAGCCTTTGGAAACTTTAAATTCCATTTTACTTTCCCAAAGAAATTTTTAATCATGCAGTCCGGAAATCTGTTTAGGGATTTTTTATTTTCCAAAGTGGAAATATTGTTTCTAGGAAAATTGTAGCATTCTGCTAATCTATGTTGAACTTTTTCCGTTCCTTTCGTTTTTAATTGCTTCGGAATTTCTTCTTCAGTTGTATGCAGTTTGAATTTGATTAATCTTTTCAGGCGATGTCAAAATTTTATTTAAGGGCTGGAAATTTGCTGTTTATTCGGAATTAATATGACCTTCTGATCCGCAAAAAACAGTAATTGATGTGACTAAAAGTAGAGATAATTTCGTAATTATGAAAAAAACCCATTACGGAATGAAAAAATAATGGAATATAAAATAATAATTGAATAATAAATTAATATTATAACAAGAAACTATCAAGTACTTTTTAAACCTTCTTTATGGATAATTCAACCTTTTTTCTTTTTTGATCTTTTGATTATAGATCTTTATATTATCAGACAATACCGCAAAATAATGTATAATGTTCATATCTGTGGCCACAGGGAATAAGTTTTTAAGTATAAAATGTAAAATATTATAAATATTATAAAAATGTTATCAATCCGTTATTTTAATGGAAAAGAAAATGTAATCTTTTTAAATAAAAATGCATTTTTCTTCATGCTTCTCATATTTGCAGTCTAAATGTATGTTCAATCAAGGTGGGCTATATTTTTCTCTTAATAAATGGGAACTAATAAAGTTCTTGTGCTTTAGATTTCCTCTTCTATCAAAATTTCCCACAGATATATAAAACTGAATGTAATGTGTATAAATATACAAGTGCTTGATTTTTCGTGGTATAACGATATTCACAGAATCTTCCTGCCTAAATCACTGCCTGATTACCGACTCCAAATTGCTTTAGTTTTTTAGAAATTGGTTTTTGGTTATTCACTTTTGATCCGTATCTAGAAAATTTTTAGATAAATGCTTATATTTCTTTGGAGAATTTTGGAGAGTTCACCCCAAATCTGAGGAGTTTTGGCACTGTAAGGCTTTTTTTTTTAATTTTGAGGATAAAACGCCAACTTTAGCAGGGCAACAATTAATAATCAGGCATGTATATATATATTTTTTATATGCTTTTAAACCCTTATTCTAAATCTGCCACCTCGCATAGGGGGCCCCAGATCTTGCATCCTGCCATCACGTGTTGGATTGTCTCACTTGAGGAGTATATATATATATATATATATATATGAGCCAGAGACCGTGCATGAGAACGAAACACACAAGCTTTACTGGGATAGAGCAATCATAACAGACAAGACAGTCCCACATAACCGTCCTGACATAACCCTCGTCGATAAATCGAATAAGACCACGTACTTAATCGACATAGCAGTACCCAACACCAATAACATACAGACAACCTACACAACGAAAATCACCAAGTACCAAGATCTCAGACATGAAGTACGAGATATATGGGGTATGGAAAAGATCCTCATCATCCCGTTAGTCATCTCAGCAACAGGGATAGTACCAAAAACGCTTGCGACGAATTTGGAGATACTCAACATTGACCCAAACACCTACATTGAAATACAAAAAGCCACAATCCTAAACACGTGTCACATTGTCAGGAAGTTTCTAGACATGGCACATTAAGAAGTGATGTAAAAAGAGGCTTGGGAACATGGCGCTCTGCCCGTCCCAAAGCCTGTTTCCGCCAAGAATGGGCGAGGAAAACTTTTATATATATATATATATACACGCACATACACTACTGTACTTTGAGACTCGAAATTAAATCATTCCGTAGCCAAGCTCCTAAGTTAAAGTGCACGTATTTTAAATTAATTACCCCTATTGAAATTAATTGAAATTAGATGAATTCGTGCTGTTTTTTTATAATAATCTACATACTACAATTTGCAATGAACAAATATAGTATACAAATTAAAACCAAATACAGTATATACATACGTACATGTAAAAGAGGATCCAAGATAAATAGACAGATGTTGGCGAAGCCGATTAGCATATGCTACTTAAAAATTTATATTTTTTCTTTCAGTTCATTTTTAACTTAATTTTCTTCCTCACTAACTTTTCTCTTTTTTGTCACGCTTTCGTCACTTTCACCCGCAAGGCATTTAAGTAGAAACCTTTCCAAGGAAGTCTGTTTCTTCCTCCCGTTTAGAACGTTTCTGAAATGATTATAGCAAGTGTCATTATGAATAGCACCAGTGCACGACCAGTTGCAACCTTTTAAGGGTGTTTCTTTCCGATAAAGAGTCCGAAACCTTCCCCACATTTCTAACACTCCCTTTATCTCACTTGAAGAGATTAGTACAAACGTGGACGCGGGTTTCACAGGGGTCATGACCTTCCACCCCTCCAAGATACATTTTTTCACTGTAAAAATTCTAACTTTCAGAGTAAATGAAGGGTGTTATTCCAAGTTCCTAACGAATTCTGTCCTTGACCCCCTCCCCCAAAATGTAAGTCTGTGTCCGCTTCTGCCGCAGAGGCGGTTATCTCCTGCAGAACCTCCGTATGGTTCTGCAAGGCTCGGTATACCTGAGCGGAATAGTGGTTGTGACGTCACCGAAGCAGGCTCGTATCTCAAATTCTGGTTCGTAACTCAAGGCAAAAAATCGACCTTGTGTCGACTCGTGTCTCAAAAGACTCATGTATATCAGGGCACTCGTATCTCAAAAGACTCGTGCATATCGGGACACTCGTATCTCAAAAGACTCGTGCATATCGGGGCACTCGTATCTCAAGGTACCACTGTATATGTGTAACATGAAACAATATTTTTCCCTTTATTTTTTGTGAAATTTTTATGGGAAATCCCTACGTTATTAGGATCTATGGAAATATTTCGTTTGTTCGTGGGGGAATTTCAAAAATTGGAGATTTGAAAGGGCGCTTCAACAGACTTCTGGGTGATGGGGCGGTGCTCAAACTCCACTTGGCTGTGCGCCTATCTCCATGCCAGACTTTCTTTCATAGATTTGGCTTACAAATGAGACCAAAGAACTTGACGATAGATTGAGTCCAAAGGACCTAATGAGAGATAGTAGAGTCCGAAAGACTGTGCAACAAGCTGCGTTTAAAGAAATTTGACAACAGATCGATTCTATATGACTTAACGGATGTGACTCACGGGAGATACACGATATATTTCGTCTCAGGAACTTGAGCCATGGATTTTACTCACGGATTTCGAGCCACAGGTTTCATCTAAAAGACTTGGACAAGATTCCGTTTAAGGGGCTTGGTGATAAATTGCGTACAAAAGATTTTGCGCCATGTGCTCCTTCCCTCAAGAAATTAAGCAATTTTTTCAATAATTTTTTTTCCTTTCAGCTTGCTTAGATATCAATCTTCTGAGAAGGTTATTGGCGGAATTTTGAGTTATATTTCCTAAAATCTGCTGTTTTTAGAACAAACTGCTTGACAAAAATGTAAGTTCATCTGAAATTTGTAAAAATTTAAGGAAAAAATGTGTCTTCCAAACGTAAAGAAACTCTTTGGCAAAACTCAAACCGTGATTTTTATGTTTCGAAGTTAGCAGCGGTTTCCAACATACTTTTTTACATATAATAACCGGGAAATTCTCCCAAACTCTGGAAATTATCCTTCTTGAACACGAGACATTTAGGTTGTCCTTTATTTTTGCGGTGGATAATTTCGTTATTGTTGCGTTGGATAATTTCGTTATTGTTGCAAGCCTGTCAATTTCTGCGTTTGCTTTTAAATGAACGACATGGTATTCGAGCCGAACATTCTTTCTCTGTTCCTTTAATTCTTCTCTTAAGAACATCCCAAATGGCACACTTGAAGCGGCCAATTTTCCCAGCAATTTTCCTCTGAGACATACCGTTGACATGCGTTCTCCAAATTTGTTGGATTTTACGTTCACGAAGTTGCTTAGCTCTTCTCGTTTTCACGACTAGCTCAAAATTTCAATTACGCACATTCTGTTATCAGTAAATGACGTAACATCATTGGTAAAAGTAATTTGCATATAGTTTAAAACTTTTCATTAGAAAAAAACTTCATGAACTTACTTTGACCAAGTCATTTATAATATTTTATTTAAATTTAGGTGACGTAATCATAAAAGCTTGTGGATGGTTTAAGATACTTTGCAAATCACCATAAAACAAACCTTTGCATATCCCGTTCATATAAATGTTTTACTATCCCGCTTATGACACAAAAACCACTGTAGATCCAGTGTATAGCCACTCGTGTAGTTTTATGGAATTATAATTTATATACCTATAAATTAATATTTGTGAAAAAAATTACTTATTGTAGTCTAATCATTAAATTTTTTGACACTAGGCGACGTGTGAAAGAAAAGGAAACCAAAAGCGCTAAAATAAAATATAAAAAAAATATAATAATAATTTTGTCACAAGAGTTACATATTGCATCCAGTCTTGAATTTCAATTTAAGTATAATAAATTTCACACAGTTTAGAACAGACAATACAATTTGCATTTCCCCGTGACGGGTCCCCAGTAAAAATTATAAAATTTAACCGGTTGAGGACCCTATTAATCCGCTGGCGCAGCATAAACTCCGTTTAATAAGTATACAATTAATTTCTTTTTAAACATTCTTATATTAATAGTATGGTCCGTTCGAGGAAAATTGATCAGTAGTGCCGTTAGAATTTAAGGGAGCCGACGTCACAGACGGCTTGTTTCATTTCAGTAGAGGGAAGAACGTCTTTAATAACTGATTTTTAGCGCGCGAAAAACCAGTTATGACAGACGCCCTTCCCTCTACCTCCCTTGAATTCTAACGGTGCTACTGGCCAATTTTCCGCGAACTGACTATGTATGAGCAGAAGAATAGATGTGAAAATAAGACTATAGTGAAATTAACTAAATAAGTGGGGAAAGAATAAATTAGGAAAAGATAGTAGATGCAAAATGGTCGTACGATTATCAGTGCTTCGACTCGCAACTGTGTCCAAAAAAAAAAAAAAGCTTACCAAGAATTTGCTCATCGTAGTCCGGGGGTTGATTCTTTAGGCCTTAAGAAGTTCAGATTCCTCGGGCAACTGTAGTTCCCCGGAACAGCAAGATCCTTTCTGTCCTTCTGCCGTAATCCCCGCACAAACAAGTGAAATTAGAAAACTTACCAACGACATTCGAGAACATTTCCCACCGTTTCGAGAAATTTTTAAATAGTCCTATTATATTATTTGGCCAAAAATTATTTGCGAAAGAAATTTTTTGCCCATTTCTCCTTTACGAAGATTCCTTTCGTAAAATCTACTGAATGGAGTAGACGAGACACTGCGTGTTGGACTAGGCAGGACATCACATCTGGTGTCGACTGACCGGACATTCCTCTATGGCGGTCCAGACAGGAGTTTTGTAAAAAGAACAGGAATGTTGAAGTATTCTCCTCTTCTTTTGTAAAACCCATGAAATTTGCTTCAGTCGTTGTGGCTAAAAATGGACTGATTATGTATTGATTTCAACGAATAGGTATCAATGTTTCCTTACAATAATTTTACATTCAAGACCTATGCGCATGAAAGAATTGTCATAAAACTTCTCCCCCATGCAATGACACATTTTGTTACGTACTACTATAGATAATAGTATTTTTATTTAGCCCAGGCCTATAGCTAGACGCTTATTGCGGGGGCTCTGAAAGTTACAGGGAGACTGAAAGTTACGGGGGACTCGTAGAACTACAGGGGCTTAAAATTCTTTAATATTTTAATGTATTTTATTAATATATTTAATAATACTAAATATATAAGGAGACTAATATATTTAAAATTAATAAATAAATTTCTTAACATAAATTTTATATTGAAAACTTATAAATTTTAGTATACCTCTCTATAATTTCTCTTATCCTTACCATACAGCAGATGAAGACTCAAACCTCTATAAAAAGAAAGCAACTACCGTAAAAAAATCTATTTTGAGTACATTTTCAACGTCAAAGAACAATTTGCATTGTTATGTACAATTTCATACAAAGCCAAAATAATTTAAAATAAAATTCTACAATAATTTATTTTGAGAAAAAATATTTTTCAGGGGGCTGACTATATTTCCAGAGGGGTGCTCAGGCCCCCTAGTGCCAGCCTGGCTACGGCTTCCATTTAAACCTCAAGCATACGTAGTATCAAACATACGTACAGCTAGTAACTGACATGAAAATAACTTGTTTCTGATGGTTATGTTGAAAAATGAAAGAGAAAAAATTAGGTAGCTTGTTGCGAGTGTCTCTTCTGGAGTAATGAGCTGAATATGAATACATTAATCGACATTATTATAAAAGTGAAATGAATGAAATCATTAATTAATCATTAACCTTTAGATAATGAAACATTAGAATATTTTAGCATTATCTTTATGCGGCAAGCGGGTTGACTTAAAATCTACATTAAACTCAGCGTAGCTGACTTTTAAGGCGGTATTTATGAATTTGGAGAGCATGTTGTGCGTACATGTTTTACATGGGATTGAACAAGTATACACGAATGACATTTGAATCCATGTTTCATAAGATATTAACCAAGAAAGTTCTAAAGTTTTCTTAAATGCAAAATATTTTTTAAAAGTCCTATTTTCCGAACTTCAAGCCGAACGCATCGGATCATTTATCATCGCTTCTCGTGCAAGTAATACGGAGGAAGTTTGCTTCGTGTATGTATGTACAAAAATCCATTTTTTAAACTAATAAAATTCAAGAGTATGGGTCTTAAAAACTGACAACATATATTCCATGTTATAACACAAGTTTGACATGTTAAAGATATTGAAATTTTAAGATTAAGTATGGTTTGTCAAAAAATTTAAGAGCCCAAATTTTCATAAATTTTTCTCTTTTGACGTTATTTTTAAGTGGCTTTCCTATTCGAAGTTCTTCGTACTTACAAGATATAAATTAATTTCCAAATTGAAAGAGTGTGTATGAAGGGGGTGATTGTGGCATGGAAAATCAAAATTATTCTTGACACATTCACGGTTTGATATGCAAATGTGGTTCAAGAATATGCAAGTACATACAAGTATGTGTAAGTAATATACAGCATGAGAAAGTACGTAATTCAGATATGTGAATATGTGTAATAGACAAGTACAGGGTGCGTCATAAATTCGTGCAAACTTCAAAAATTCATAATAAAAGAAGTAATGCTCGGAAAAAATTTCGGTTTGTGCGAATATGATCAGAGGGACATTGGATTTTTTTCCATGTATAAAAAAAATGATTCTAAAAGTAACTGAAAGAGGGCGCTCACACGTCATACTGAGACGTTTTATGCAAATCAGGTAAACGCAAACGGACAATGGAACAGATCACAATAGCATGACACTGTGTATTTATTATTTTAAAGTAAAAGATGTTCAACATGAACACCACCACAAGGTATTAGGCAAGTGAGGCACGTCACTGTGCCTATTACAGCTGAGTGTAACATGTTGGCATCGACGGTACACACGAGACTTTAAGTAAAACCCCACAACCAAAAATCTTCCGGGGTCAAGTCTGGTGATCGTGGTTGCCACTTAAAGTTACAACCTTGACTTATCACTCGGCCTTCCGTCAAAGTTTCCAAGAGGACTGTCTTGACTGCACGTGCAAAGTGGGGCCGGGCACCATCCTGCATGAAGGTGATGACAGGTAATGCATGTCTTTTCTGCAATACAGGCACAACCTGGTCACTCAAAGGCGTAACATACGGTTTTGCAGTGACTGTACATGTTTTCCAACCGGATATAGGACAATGCACTTCAAAAAAGAAAGGGCCCAAAATGAAAGACGCGGTGAAACCACACCAACCAGTCACATGAGGAGAATGCAGTGGCTTAGTGAGGTACTCATTAGGGTTTGACGTCGCCCAAATATAACTGTTTTGCGTATTGACATCACCATGCAGTGAAAAGTGGGCTTCATCCGTCCACATGACATTCAACAACCATTGTGGGTCACGTTCCATTTGTGCCAGCGCCCATGTAGCAAATTTTTGTCTTTCATCTGTTTCTGCCGGTAATAACTGGTGAAGTGCCTGTATTTTGTACGGATACAGATTCAAGATTCCGTGCAGGATATGTCAAATCGACGATTCCGGAATCCCCGTTATTCTCCCAACTTCACGAGCACTGCTACTCCCCGTTGATGTCTTGGCTCCCAATTCTTCCATGACACTTTGTACAACATGGATGCGGTCCACGCTCAAGGATGGTCTGCCACTTTGTGGATGATCCTTCAAACTCCCCATTTCCTCAAAACGTCGTACTAAATTCAGTATCCCATTCAATGAAATAGGGCTTTTTTGCGCCTTCAGTCTGTTCTCCGTGCGAAACTTTCGCAATGCAATAGTTATGGATTCGCCATTCTTGTAGAAAAGTTTAACCACTAACGTTCGATCTGGAAACGATAGCATGCTAGCGGCATCCAATGACGAATGCATTTCCAGCCAGGTGTTTTATTGCTAGCCTGATTTGCGTAAAACGTCTCAGTATGACGTGTGAGCACCCTCTTTCGGTTACTTTTGGAATCTGGATTTTTTCCATGTATAAAAAACGATGTCCCTCTGATCATATTTGCGTAAACCGAAATTTTTTCCGATCATTACTAATTTTATTATGAATTTTTGAAGTTTGAACGAATCTATGATGCACCCTGTATATGCAATTACATACAAACACATGTAATGGACAAGTATATGCAATTACAAACGTGTGCAAGTAGTAGAAAAGTATATGCCATTACATGCCAACACGTGTGTAAGAAATAGACAAGTATATGCGAATATTTTTATTTATTTTTTTTTATAATATACTAGCGCATTTAAATAAGTTCAATTAGCTCAATACTAATACACTCCAGTTATAGCATTGACATACAACTGTTGAAATTTTGATATGTAATAAATTTATTCATATAAATATAGTGGAAGGTCGTGGGTTCAGGTCCCACCGAACGCAGAAATATTTATTTTCTTTCGAACGTTTCACCATCTAATCACGCCATAACATCGGTGTTAGTATCACTACGCCAATAAACGTTGATTAATATTGTTGTTTGATTTAATAAATTGGCAAAAGTTGCTTTAAAGGCGCAGTATTCTCATGAATTTTCACAAAGTTGTCAAAACTGTCTGATGAGCAATAATTGCATTTCGTTTCTAACTTCTGTAAAAGAAATTAATAAAAAAATCGCTCATAAATTTTGCACTTCGGAAACGAATGTCCTTGCATTTTTGTTGTCAGGAAATTCCACATAAAATTCTGTAATATATTATATGTAACTAAACGTATACATAATTAGGTTTTTAATCAATTACGCAGATTTTTAAGAAATCATCCACCAACAGCTCATTCAAATATTCTGATTCAGATGAATCTGTGTACTTAGCACCAAGTTCTTCTGCTATTGAGATGAGATTTGCGATTATATGTCTTATAAATATAAGTAAAAATTAATTAAAATATTCTCATAAAATACGGCAAGAATTTTCTTGAAGAAAATTAACGAAAGGGTTTCTGAGAGGGGTCAAAATGACCCCTTGATAAACCTAGTATTAAAAGCAGTTGAGTTGCCTCTTTCTAATCAGGACGGTAAGTTGAAGACAATCAAGTTGAAATTGTATTATGGACTTAATGTTAATAGTTCAAGGCGGCATCTCCGTCTAAGCGTGGAATCTTCAGTTGTATTTCTAATTCCTCAAATGCTGAACACTACTTTAAGGAAGTCAAGGCTAATTGTTTGTTTCAGCAATTAAAGCCTCGCTTTCGGTAAAATTTAAGCAAATCTGAGCATCGCTTCGGAAACTTTAGACAGGCAAACAATAGCTTTAAACGTTGATCTTGAGAAGACGTCGTCATCTAACAACCTGACTTTGCAAGGGCAGGGTTCTCTGCCATCATTACAGTAGAGATTAAGTGCGTGCATTGGTAATTTCAAGAATGCTACAGGTTTAATAACCAAGTTTGGTGTCCTTAAGGTAACTTTAAAAAGTTCAAGGTAACTTTTGTGTAAGAAGTTCAAGGTAACTTTTGTGTAAGAAGTTCATTTTAACTTTTGTGTAAGAAGTTTATGGTAACTTTTGTGTAAGAAGTTTATGGTAACTTTTGTGTAAAAAGTTCATGGTAACCTTTGTTTAAGAAGTTTTCATTGTAACTTTTGTGTGAACAGTGGTCACGGTTGCTGAACGACTAAACATATTTATTCTGTTTCAATTTACACTGTTCATCAGTGAGTTGTAGTTCTTCGCCCAACGATATAGATGCACAGTACAGCAGCAGGCCCGGATTTACAAACGAATAAGTTGGGCAAGTGTCCAAGGCGCGAAGTTTCAAAATGTGGTAGATATTTTTTAATTGCAACCTATATATCACAGGATTGTTGTTGCTATTGACAGTTACAGATGAATTAAGAGAGGTGGCGCTTTCTTCTCAGATCATAGGATTCCATCGAGATGTCTTCCTCGAAAACGAATAAAGGTAACTAGCATGAACCTATGTCCAATATTTGTGGCTAAAAATCTGCGTCACAAATAACTAAATAAGGAAAATTCGGCTAGGATATGAATTCGAGAATCAACCGAATGATGTCTACAGACAAGCATTAGACTATAAAAAAAGGAATAGAGAGAGAAATAGGCAGACCAGGAAGGAAATGGAGAAGAACCGTGTGAGAGATCAAATTAAAGGACAAAACATGTAGAAAAACTAACGCATTTACAGAAAATTGAGAATTTTTTTTTTCGCAGAAGTCCTAGGAATCAGAAAGAAATGAAGATGATCACGTCGATGAAGTATGACCACATGTTATGTAAATAAACAAAATCACAAATTGTTGATAGTCCTACAGTTGTGTAGTGGCAACGTGCTCGCTTTGGGAGCCGTTAACCCGTGTTCGACTCCCAGTTGTTAAAAAGCAAAATAAAAGCTTGTCAACAAACTACTCACCGTGGTCTGGCAGTTGGTTCGCTAAGCCTCAGAAGTTCGGATTCCTCGGGGAAACTCTGAGTTCCAGCACGATCTTTCCAATTTTTGCGCCGTAAAAATGGAAATGAACATGTTGCTTGTATCATCACTTTACCATGCTTGGTCGAAATTGAATTGACTTTGTTTACATTGTCGATTTTTTGGCGTAGTGACTGTGTTGTTGACTTTGCCCTCGTAAGCAATTGTCGACTATCGATTGATTTGACCAACCAAATAACCAACTCGATTATTTGGGGAAAGGCGGACTCTGAAGCCCTTCTGATGGGCACATTCATTCCTCGAATGGGTCAGTGAATGATTCTTTTGCGCCTAATGCGACCAGATAAAGTTTATCCATTGTTACTTCCAATCGCAAAGGTGAATCATCATTTATCAGGTCCTGAATTAAATCTAAATAATACATCGAGGTTTTACAAGGTCATGGATATCAGTCCTATCTCGAACCACATTGAAATTTATATTTGAGTATGGAATTTTACACGGATTAGCCGTTCTTAAGAAAAAATATCGGAAACAGCGGGTGAGCCAAATCTTTTATTGAACGGATCAGTAAACGATGTTGTCCGTGTATATGAACGAAAATATTCGTTAAGTGATTCATTCTTTGAATAATTGGACACACCGCTGTCAAAAACCCCAAAAGTAGTTCGCACCAACTATCAGAGACCCCAAGAGCATTTAGCACTATCAGAGACTCCAAAAGTAGTTAGCACTACATAAGAAATTGACATACAGTGGAACCTGGTAAAGTGACCACTTTCTATAAGAGAGAACTG
>QLNU02015359.1:53479400-53491266 GCA_006491805.2 Dysdera silvatica | reverse complement strand
GACCCATTTTGCGATTTATTAGTGTCATAAATATCCGTAAATATAACGAAAAGGCCCGCAGTCTTCTGTCCAAGGGCGCCGTTAACGGGGGACAGGCGGACCTGTCCCCCCAATGTTGGTATTAGGGTTCCATCCCCCCCCGCCCATTTCAAACAAAAATTTTATAATAGGTAACCTCATTTAAAATATTTTCTCTTTCTTTTCTTTTTTTTTTAATCTAAGGAATGCGGTTATATTTTTCGGCGTAGTGTATTTAGTACGAAATAAAAAAATACACTTTGTCATTTATTTGATGTAATTATATTTTTTGTTGGATTGTATTATATAGCGCTTTTTTTTTTGAGTGGCAGCGTTTTCAGTGACATATTATCATTTCAACATTAAACGTAACGTTTTTAATAACGTTACAACTATAGTTTAACTCTAATTTCGTTTTAGTTTTAGTTTTTTAGTTTTATTCTACTTTAATTTTAACTCTATTTTAATTCTATAATAATTTTCCAACTCTACTTTAATTTCGCAAGCTCAAGGACTTTTTTGTCCAAGTAATGACATTATCAACGACATAAATTAAAGGAACTGTCTACATCCAGGGTTGTCCAACATACGACCCGCGGGCCACAATCAGACACTCTGACAGCTATCTAGAAAAAAAAATCCAAAACACAAATTTTAGATCTTTTAAAATAAGGAAAAATCGCGGTGACCATATGGGTGTGACCCCCTTCCATGTCCTAAGTAAATAAATGAATAACCAGAAGAAACTTTGAAGGGAGGCTGGCGTTCATCCCCTTCCCCTTTTTTTTGTTTTGTTTTTCGAAACAGCTGACTTGCGAGATCGGTGAAAAACTTCTAAAAGTGGCCCGCTATCAAGAAAGGTTGGACAACCAAGGATAAGATTCCAAGTATAGGACTTCTGATCTAATAATCTCGTAATCTAGGGTTGATTGTTGCTCATTGTTAAAAGCATGCTAAAATATCCCCAAATTTTGGAAATGGCCAATATGGGTTCCCAATTTTCATCTTTTTATCCTGATTGCTCCTGACAAAATTCCGCATAAAGGTTTGAATTTTCTATGAACGTTTTCATTACGGTGTATATAAAGAACAGGGAAAAATACGCAAATGATGTCGATCCTGTAGGCAAATCATGGATTGGTCCAGGAATTCCTCTAAAACCCAATTTTCGAATTTGTTCATTATTGGTATCATTACTCCATGAATAATTATAACACTCATTTTCCGGCTCATTTTACCCTTCGCTTTCCTTAAAATCAACGACTAAATCTCCGGGTAAAAATAAATAACCTAATTCATCATTGAAAAAATCACTTTAAAGATCATAGCTTTCAAAATCACTTTGGCCATTATCAAATTATGTATAGCATATGGCGTCATGTAAACCGTGTTTACGAGAAGCCATTTCAAATAAAATGAAACAAAAGATGCCACGCAAACAAATAAACAAGCAAATAATAAAATTAATTTGCAAACGAAAAAAAAACAAAACAAGATTGAACGAATGCAAAACAAATTCCCAAATAAAGTTTGGCGAGATTTTAGTTGAGTAGAGCTAACTAGATTTCAATTGCAACCATTTGTCAGCTTAGATCATCGAAGCGCATACCCATAAAATCAACCGCAGATAGTTAACGCCTCGGGCGGTGGGGGAGTTGAAGACGAGGGTCAAGCCCCTCCATATGCCTCACCCCCGGCCGTATGGCTGTTTCAAGAAGTAAGTAGTTCGGGCGGTTTCGGCCGTTTCAGAAAGCAGAGAGCTACTTACTTTCAGATTACACGAAACATAAATGCTTTCAAAAAACTTACAAAAAAGAAGCAAATTCGTCTGGAATATTTTCCTACCGAAATAAAATATAAACCCCGTCTCACGAATTCCCGGAGAATTTCCTCATGAATTCACGAATTCACACAAAGTGACTAATAATGAATTTAAACATTACATTATTACATGATGCCATGAACTGCATGTGGTTATACCAATTCGAGGGCAGACGGAAAAATGCCGACGGAAAAAAGCGCCGCGGAAGAAAGGGCCGACGGAAAAAAGGGCCGCTGAAAGATCGGATTCCTGTGAAATGATAGTGCGATCGTGATTATAGTGCCAGGTTAGGCCTAACAAAATGCAATAGGCAAGCGAGCGTTAGGCCTTACACGAAGCAATATAATGCGAGGGTTAAGCCTAGCAGAATAATGCGAACGTTAGACCCAAAAAGATATACGTCGTTTTGCTTATGCCCCGATTCATTCCTATATATTTTAATAGTAAAATATTTCTTTTATATGGCTCATTTCTTATTAGCTTCGTTTATGCGTTGTTTTTCAAGCTCTAAGTCGAAATTTCTCTCCTAGTTACCCCTTTGAGTCTTAGGTGAGAATGAGATTGGTGAAAAACACTCCTTCTGCAGAACAAAGCAAGATAATGTGAATAAGTTTTGGATCAATATAAAAAATGTGTTTGAGTCACGTCCTTTAATAAAATAAATAAAAATAAAATAATTTAGAATTTTCTAATAAACTTTCTCTTCATTTAACTCTCAAACAAGTTCTCGACATAATCTCTACTTTGCTGATATCCTTTGAGTCGCTTTTTCTATTTGTCGTCAGGGGCGGACAGGGCCAGTGCACCCACATGGGCGATAGGACTCGCGCCCTCCGAAAATCCAAGGTGTGCACCCTTTAAGAAGATTCAGTCCTCCTCTGGTTTGACTGTATGTATTTTTACAAATATTTTTAAGCAGTTTAAAAATTGCATTGAGCACCCTAATACGTACCATCATTTTCGGAATTTAATTTTTACACAAATGTGATTTTTTTTTTTTTTTAATTTTTAAAAATTCGTCATGAATGAGAGTAAATTGTTATCGTCATTAATCGGTGAACATTTTTATTCTGAAAAGATTGAAAATGTTTGTGTTTTTTCAATAACTGCTTTTAACTAATTAAAAATTGTAAATAAATAAAAACCATGTAGCTAAATTTTTTGAGAAACGTTGTATGGTTAACATCATATATGTATATCCAAGGGGTAGCGATGTTCATAGCATATCCTCATTAAAATAAACCTAGTGAATATGATCTATTTGCTTATATATATTATTATATTTATATATTATTATATTTGCTCACCAAATGTTATTTGGCTGGTTTCATACCTAACTAATGGAGAAACTCTGTTGTTGTACCTATATTCAAAAAAGCTAATAGATCTAATCCTGGCAATTATAGACCTATCTCTATTAGTAATGTGGTGCTCAAACTTTACGAGAGATGCTTAGCAAGAGCTCTAATTCCAATGTTAGAGGGTTTGGGTGCATTTCCCAATGAACAGTTTGGTTTTCTGTCCCGTAGATCTATTGTGGTTCAGTTGTTACATTGTGTTAACAATTGAACTTTAGCTATTGAGAATGGTACTCCTATAGATGTGTCCTCTCCATCCCTTTGCCGTTGTCTCTTAACAAATATTGCTCCAACTGTTAGACTCCATGTCTCTGATCCATAAGAGAGGACTGGCAATACACACTGGTTGAAGACCTTTCTTTTTAGACACAAAGGCAATTTCCCCTTCAGGATAAAACTGTTTCTTCCAAATGCACTCCAGCCAAGTTTAATACGTCTGTTGAGTTCTTTCATAATGTTGCCATCCATTGAAATCAGCTGGCCAAGGTAAATATATGAATCAGCAATTTCTAGCTCAATGTTGTCAACTTGTATTTTTGTTTCCTCTACGAAATTATTGAACATGATCTTAGTTTTTTGTAGGTTCATCTTGAGTCCAACTTCTTTACTTCTAGTTGAGAGCTCCTGTACCATGTCTTGGAGTTCTGATGGGTTCGTTGAAAAAATAACAATGTCATCAGCAAACCGCAAATGATTTAAATATTCACCATTTATTTTTATTCCCTTGTTATTCCAATTTATCTGCTGAAAAATCATCTGTAAAGCTGAAGTAAAAAGTTTTGGAGAAATGGTATCTCCCTGCCTCACACCTTTACCAATTTTGATAGTTTTGGTATCTTTATGTAACCGAAATTTTGCACTTGCATTTTTATACACACGTTTCACCATGTCAATGTACACATCCTCGATGTCTGCTGATCTTAAAGAGTTGATGACTGCTGATGTTTTAATAGAGTCAAAGGCCTTCTCATAGTCAATAAATGCCACACACAATGGAAGTTCATATTCATGTGTTCTTTCAATTAATTCTCTTAATACTTGAATATGGTCCACTGTACTGAATCCACTTCGAAATCCAGCTTGTTCTCTTGGTTGAGCTGCATCTAATTTTTTCTGCAGGCGATGTGTTAGCACTTTTGTGAAGATTTTATAAATAGCAGGTAACAAGCTAATTGGTCGGTAATTTTTCAAATCCTCTTTATCACCTTTTTTATGCAAAAGAATTACTGTTGCAGAATCCCATTGGTTTGGTATGTTACCACTGTTGAGGCATTTGGTAAAGAATTTTGCGAGTATGTCTTCTACATGTTCTCCAGCTTCTTTTAAGATATCTAATGTAATGCCATCATCGCCAGGGGATCTTCCTTTCTTCATACTTTTTATTGCAAATGCTACTTCTTCTTTTAAGATTTTAGGAGCTGTTCCTTCGACTATCTCAGAGTCTTCGTTTAATCCACTGTTTCCCTCATACAGCTTTCTGTAGAATTCTTCAACTCTTCTAAGTATTTCTTCCCTATTTCTTGTTACAGTGCCATCCTCTCCTTTTAATGCAATGATGTGTTTCTTCCCAATAGACAAACTCCCTTTAACAACCCTAAGGCTCTTGTTGCTTTCAATGGCCTTCCTTACTAACTCACAATTGAATTTTCTTATATCTTCTTTCATGTTTTTGCGCAAAGTTTTGCAAAGTTCTATGTACTCAATCCTGGAACTGGTATTTTGATTGTCCACCTTCATATCTCTTCGCCTTTTCATGAGCTGTTTCGTCTTCTCAGATAATTTGCTATTCTGCTTTTTACAGGTTACACCACCAATTTCCCCAGCAGTTTCAATTATTGTCTTAACAATGTTTTCATTTGCTTCTGAGATGTCAACTTCTTCAATAAGTCCTTCCAGTGCAGAAAAGCGATTTTTTAATTCCAACTTGAATGCCTCGGTATTTTCTTTTAATTTCTTTAAATCCACCCTCTTACATACTTGTTTCCTAATGAGCTTCTGCCTTTCTAGTTTAGTATTTAAGTGCATTTTACATCTCACCATTCGATGATCACTTCCAGTATTAAATCTGTTCAGTACGCTGCAATCTTCAATAATTGATTTCTTGTTTGCCAGTATATAGTCAATTTCGCTGGTTCCTCCATTGGGGTGTTTCCATGTCCATTTTCTTTGTAGTTTCTTCTTAAAAAATGAATTCATGATGCTAAGATTTTCAGCTTCGGCAAATTCTATGAGTTGATCGCCACGTTCATTCCTTTCCCCGTATCCGTATTTACCAACCGATGTCTCTCCTTGTTCCTGTTGTCCAATTCTTGCATTAAAATCTCCCATGATGAGCTTGATGTGTTGTTTCCCCTTGGTATGTAGCTGTTTGATTTCTTCATAGAATTCCTCAACCTCCTCGTCGGTATGGCTTGATGTTGGTGCATATGCCTGTACTATCTGAAGTTGGTATCGCTGGGTTAGTTGAACAACGAGCCTCGCTGCTCGATCTGACGTGCTTTCGACTTCAAGAAGGTAGTCTTTAATTCTTTTGTTGATTAAGAAGCCAACACCACTTGTTCTTCCAGTTTCCGTTCCTCTATAATAAAACAAATGTCCACTTTTAAGTTCCACCAACTCTTCACCTTTTCTTCTAACTTCACTGAGTCCTACAATGTCCCATTTGATCTTGTCAAGTTCTTCTTCCAATTCCTGAAGTTTTGCTTCAGAAGCAAGGGATCGTCCATTAAACGTAGCCAAGGTCAATAACAAACGGCAGCCTGGGCCATTCCAGTGATTCTTAGCACCCCCTGCTTTCATGCCACACTGACCGCTGCCTTGATCAGGAGCACTCCAGCACCTGGAGACTAGGGGCCATGGTTTCTGGTGTGTCAACATAATGGAGGAATTAGCCATAATTTCACCACGCTGGCTAGACGGGTTGGTGAATTAGCCCTCCCCTTCCGCCTTTCTATCCGTGTAGCAAATATTAATTTGCCACATAAATAGAAAGCTCAGCCTGCACCACTTGAAGGCGGGGTAGGACACTAGGTTACTGGCCTGGCCGGTTCCACACATCGTCACATACGTTCAGCGTGTGGGTCTCCTTCCAGTTAGATACCAGCAACCCTTTTGCAGGCCATATATATATATATATATAATTTTTTCCTCTAACCTCTTTGCGATTTTATTTTTCAATTTTAAATGGAAATGCACTGGCTAAAAATAATGCAAATATTTTTGAATAAGCCCTTCCCCCTCCCATTTCTTCGAACATAAAAGGAGAATGAACGGGACATATATAAAAGGCAGCGTTTCCTTTAATAAAATTATGCAACGTTATAATAACAGATAACAATCCATATGATACTGTAGTGACGTTACACAAGATTACGGCAACTGATAAGTATGTATATTATCTTATAACAAAGAAAAACGATTTTGTTTTTGTTTTTTCTACTGGATTAATAGAATTTTGCGACGAAAATCTACACTGAATATATATATATAGTGAAAATCGTTTATAACGACGCCGGTTATAACCACCAACCGCATATAATGACGGAATTTTTACAAGAAGTTTGGTTTGCTATTCTACTCTATACTAAATATATCGGTTATAACGACATCGTATATAACGAAGGCGATTTTGTAGCCTACGTAGATTTGAAGTAGGGAAATTCGTATCGGATATAACGACGCGAGTTGATATAAGTCAGAACTATATGAGTTAGTTATCAAAATTTAAGCGTTATTCTAATCTTGTTTATTTACAAATATCTGAGAAAGTTTTATTACTGCTAAACCTGAATATTGAAGATAATGAATTTTAAAAAACAGTGATTTAATGATTAAATATCACGAGGGTCATATTCTTTAGGAGTCCATTCTATTTTTGAAGCGTGGGGCCCACAAAACTCTTAAACCTGCACTGTTCGGAAGTTATTAGTATAATATAATAAATATTATTCATTACATTTGTTTTCTATATTATATACGTTAGTATTTTCAAAAAAAATTTCAATTTTAAAAAACTGAAAAAAGTACTATGTGTGGCTATAACATAATATAAACTGAAATTAAATTCATTATAATTATGTTTTTATTTAATTTTGAAACCAAAAATTTTAATAATTTTTTACTATCAAAATAATTTATAAAACTCTACAGTGTATGATACTATAGGCTACTATGATTTTAAAAAGATATCGTTTATAACGACCGAATTTGCACGGTCCCTTGAAGGTCGTTATAACCGATTTCCACTGTGTGTGCGTGTGTGTGTGCATTTGGTCCAATAAGCCAAACGTGAGAAAAGCCGTATCTAAAGGAGGGGTGCTAGATGTTTGAATCCCCACCCCGCATCAAAATCGAAAAATATAATTAAAAAGTTAAAAAAAATCCCCTCCGAAGATATGTGTGTGGTGTGCGTTATATTACAAAGTTAAATTAAACTGTTTTGCCTGACAGTTTGTTTTCTGCGATATATAGCGATTTTGCTTAATTCCTGGTGTTATTGCTATCGATGATTTAGAGTTTATTTCATTTTAGTGCACTCTGCGGTTATTAGTAGGTGGATTATTTAATTTAAATTAATAATCAGACTTATTAATCAGACAATAAAATTTTGCCGTCTAGTCTAACAACCTAATATAGCCTATTGGGAAATCTGGCACTGGCCACCTCACAAAACGGTTTATTTTCTAGAAGAACGATTGGTGGTGAATTTAGACAAATTTTACTGCATTATCTAGATCAGTGGTTCTCAACCTGGTTCACGATGACCTAGAGAACCGGCATCTCTGCCTATAGATGCATCTCTCCCATATCTGATTTAAAAAAAAATGGTTTTATGTATGTTAAAAATATGTACCTGAAATAATTTAATCGTGACATCAAGCTTTATACACCCAGTCTAAAGGTTAGTTTAAAAAACTTGGTAGATAAGATCAAGGGCGGACGCAGACTTTCATTTTTTTGGGGGTAGGGGTTACGGACAGAATTTGCCATGGTCTTGGAATAACACCCTTCATTTATCATGAAAGTTGGAATTTTTTACAGTGAAAAAATATATTTTGGGGGTCATGACCCCTGTGACCTCCCCTCTGTGCCCGCCCTTGGACAAGATGTATGCAATATCAATTAAAATTTATGGTTATAAATTATTTAAATATTTTTAACTAAATAATTTAAATAATTATTTAATTAAATAATTTAAATAATTATTTGATTAAATAATTAAAATAATTATTTGATTAAATAATTAAAATAATTATTTCATTTAATAATTTAAATAAGTATTTCATTAAATAATTTAAATAACTATTTAATTAAATAATTTAAATAACTATTTAATTAAATAATTTAAACGAGTTTAATTAAATAATTATTTAATTGAACATTAAATCATTCATCATTTAATCAATGATCATTTAATAATCATTTTTTGATGATCATTTAATCAATTTAATCGGAATATTTTTAATGGATTTTTTTTTTTTATTTCTGCTGAACTATTCTTTGCCCACCCCTGCAAAGAATTCTGCCGACGCCCATGGGAGGAGGAGTTTCAGATTTACATTGCTTTAAATTTACTTTCGAATTTAGTAATCACTTTCATGGAAGCGAAACTGACACTGTGACCATTATTTTCATGACAGTTATTCCATACAGGGCCGGCCCAACGGTTGTAGGCGCCCCCTCACACGTATATCTCTCTCTCCCAAATCTTCCAACTAAGCTTTTAATTATCGACTCAACATTGAAAAATTTTCACTTTTCAATAGGCACATTTAAATGCTTACTTTTTTTCAGTAGGCATATAGCCCTAAGTAAAATTAGGGAGTTAAAGAGTTGGGGTAGAAGTAAAAAAAAAAAAAATCTCAATATGATTTGTAGTTTTAAAGAAAATCAATGCATTTCAAAAAATATGGTATATTAATATAGTGCTGAACGAAGAATTAAGATATGGAAAAAAGTAATAATATGTAATGTTATTTGACTTCACAGCCAAATGCAATATGTTAAACATCTAAAGGAATCTTTCTGGCTTTGGCACTTGCAAAAGATTTTAAAATTTGTTTAAAGTCCAACTTTTTGGCTTCCTCGTTTGCAATTGCTAAAACTGCCAGAGCACTGTCTCTACTCGGTCCTGGTCGGTCAGAGATAAGTATTTATAAGTTTTACAGTTTACTAAAACTTCGCTTGATACTTGCGACTATGACAGGCACAGTTAATAGTGTGCGTGATGCTATCCACAAGTTTGTAAACAGATCCTTTTGGTCGTTGGATTTTATTTTCTGCAGTACTGTGATAGGAAAGTATCTTAATCTCTGGCTCTCTCTCTCTTCCAATCCATACGGGGAAGCTTTAAATAGCTTATAGAGAACAATCTGGAAAGAAGGAATTCTACTGCTTTCTCGAAATCAGTAGAAGTTTGCAGAAACTAATTTCACCTTGGACGAGTCTTTTCCCACGTCATTGGTCAGGGCTCGCGCCAGAAGGGCGGACGGGTAGGGAAGAAAAGAGGGAGCGACAGCCGACTTTCAATAAATCAGCAGCTCGTTGTCAGTGACAGCGACCACGCTTCCACGTTGGCATCTCATCAAACAAATACAATGAACGAACGATTTGGCATGTGTAGATAGTTTTGTTTATGTGTTTATTAACTGTTGCAACAGGAGCAATCTGGCGCTACAACTTTTAGTTGCTTTGGTTGCTATGTGGAAGGAAAAGAATGCGTTGTAATTGATAATTCGTGGAAGCAATAGCTCTCGCGCTTGCATTGCAAAGGATACATACACGGTGGCGTAGCTAGATATTTTGCTGTCCGGGGCGAGTGGCCGCCCCCCAATAGGGAAACAAAACAAATATTGTTTTTAAGGGCTAATTGCCGCCCCACGAATTGTGGTGCCCTAGGCGACCTCCCCCCTTAGCTACGCTACTGGATACACACACCCTCTTTGCTATGCATTTAGCATTAGCGGTTTAAAGAAAAACGAAATTCAGGTCACTTGATCGAACGATGCATTCGACTTCTCCTTTTATTTGAACAGAACAGTGTTATCCATCCTAGCATTGTTTCAAACTCACGTTCCTCAGATAAATGATTGTCAAGTCGCGTCGTTATATCCAGTACGAATTTCCCCGCTTGGGACAAAGTTGCTGTCGTTATAGCAGGTCTCGTCGTTATATACGATGTCGTTATGACCGATATATTTAGTTAAGAATAGAATAGGAAACCAAACTTCTTGCAAAAATCCGTTGTTATATGCGGTTGGTCGTTATAACCGATTTTCACTGTATTAATAAACTATATATATATACATATATATTACACATATATTATTGAACTATATATATATATATATATATATATATATATATATATATATATATATATATAAATAGGAAATAGTAGATAATGTAAATATATATATAAATCAAAATGTAGAAAATCAAGCGAGTAAATGAAAGTTATTAATAGGTGTAAATGTATGTACATCATACCACAATTACAAAATATACATTCATGTGTAGCACATACATATACACCTATTAATAACCTTCATTTACTCGCTTGATTTTCTATATTTTGATTTATATTTATGTTTACATTATCTACTATTTCCTATTTATATAATTTTATCATATTGATTGCTGCTGCTTCATGCGCGCTCTTCATTGATAAACTTGTTTGTATTTTTATTTTACTGCTTACTATGGTTTTATTTGTTTTCATTTCTCACCAATCTATTTGCTTAATTTTCTACATCTTCATCTATACTTACATTATCTACCATTTTCCATTTATATATATATATATATATATTTCCTGTTCATATCTTTTTTTTTTCATGCTGAAATCGAATTACCTGTTTTTAATGTTATTTTCTTTATTACTTTTTATATAATTTTATTTATTTTATTTTCATTTGTTTTATTAAGTTTTCCCCAAACAACATTACCACAGTTAATACGGCATTCTATTAATGTAAAATATGTTTAGCATTATCTCTGGTGTTAATATTGTTGCTAGTCTAAGTATTACTCCCGAGCCTATTTTTATTTTTTTCATTATTTTATCTATATGTTCGTTGGCGCAGTATAGCCCAGATGCTCTTGCGCCATAAAAATCCAAACAAACAAACATATATGTTCGTTCCAGCTGAGGCTATCCTTAATATTTATTACTAGAAATTTTATATTTCCATTTTGTTCTATTTCTTGATTTTCTAACCATAATTTGTGACTATTTTTTTTATTTCATTTTTTTTGTTTTTACGCTTGAATAATAAATATTTGGTTTTGTTTATGTTTACACTAAAATTATTGTTTTTAAACCAAACCTCCATTTATTTTAATCTATCATTTATTTTTTTATATAGATTGTCCAGGTTTTTGTCACTTTCTATCCAGCAAATATCATCAGCGTAAATCAATAAATTTTTTATTCATTATTTGAATGTCGTTTAATGCTAATATAAAGAGTAGTTGACCTAATATTGAGCTTGAGGCACTCGTTATCATTTTCTAGTTCCTCAAATTTTATATTATTAATTATTGTAAGTTGTTTTCTATCCTCTAGATAGCTTTTTAGTATGTGGCCTCTTTTTTCTCTTAGGCCATATTTTTCAGTTTTTAGTAGTAATTTCTCTCTATTAATTAAGTCGAAGGCCTTACTAAGATC
>QLNU02015359.1:53463099-53479300 GCA_006491805.2 Dysdera silvatica | reverse complement strand
TGTAGTCTGGAGCTTGGTTTTCTAAGCCTCACAGGGTTCCAGTTCCTCAGGAAAATATAGGTCCACTGCCCTACGATGATGTAACGGTAACACATTAGTCTGACGTGCCATTAACCGACCACTAGTATCGTGAAATGCGCGCCCTTTTTATGTCTACTATAGTCCGAGGTATGTTTGCCTTGGCAACCAAGATTTCGTTTCCTCGAAGGACTGTACGTTACGGCGCAGTATGACCTTTACTGTCCTTGCTCCATAAGAAGTTCCTTTGTCTTTGCGCTATAGAAATGCAACCAACCAACCTGAAGAGAAAGTAATACTTCGGAAGCAATCCGGTCATTTGCCAATTTCAAAACAAGAAGAGAAGTCTCGGATTGAATGCTGTGTAACGAAGCGTCTCCACGAAGCAAGAAATCCATCAGTTCCAAGCGAGTAACGGAGAACTTACTTTACTGAACGCACAAGGACCATCAATTGTTGTCAAAACCAAGGCATTACATTAGAACACCTGGAGCTTAAAGATTTATGTTCGTCCCAACGTTACCAAAAGATATTGGCATATGTAATAATAGGTTAGTGTGACAGACACATTGAGGCGTGACATCATGAATTATGCTTCTTTTCGTGCAATCTGATGCATATTTGCGACTCCAAAAGAAATTTACCTTGTCCAGCAGCCTTCCATTTACATAAGAATCCATTTTGTTCTGTAGATAGCATCTGTGAAACCCTAGAAGATTCATCGCTTTGGAATCGGTTCCTGTCCGTCTAAACGATAGACGTTGAAATAATCCGAACTGTTGAATCCTCGTCTTGGTTTGTGAGCGTTCACAATAGAAGTGAGCCAAATTGTTTAAAGACCGCATCACAAAATGAACGAATCTCTTCTCGTTTATGAAAGATAAGCGAAATCGTTCGTTTAGTTCAGTGAACAATTTGGAACACTTGTAGTTGGCAAATAGGCGTTAGTTTTACTATTTCTTGATGTTTAACCTCAGTCGAAGAAAGAAAATAGTTAGTTTAGATATCGTGTTTCATGGATGTTCAGGTGGTTTTAAGCATGATGTCGGCTATGATATTTACTTGGACCACTTGTGTCGAAGAGGAGTCACCAAATAACGCACCTATTTCTGCTCTAAGGTCATGCGAGTAGTTTAGTACGCATCAGATAATACCTGAATCAGGGAATGCCTAGTGGGGGAAGCTCGACCCCCCACACTCCCGACTTAATATTGTTAGACTCTAGAGAAGCTGCCTGAATATTAAAAGGATTTAATCAATAGGATATAAATAATTTTGAAATAAATAAAACATGACAAACTGGCAAACAGCGCCAGATCAATATTTTCACCAAGCCATCGTACCTAAAACCTTCTGAAATTCCATCGACCAGACACTAGTCCCACGACTGAGTAAGACTAGTTTTCATTATAATAATGAAAATTGTTGCTCTGGTTAGCACATGTTTTTTACTTGCACATAATTTACTATTATTATTATTATTATAAGTCCTGTCTGCATCTGTTTCTAAAAGAAAATCAAAGCTTGTTTACCATTGGGGACCCTCGCAATATCTTCTTTGATAATGGTATCTATTTCCATGCAGACTTCTTGCACACATGTTTCCGAATACGTATTAAAATTGGTGTGCAATGTATATGATTAAATAAATATACAACCACGCGTTAAAACTACAGCACAAAATTTATAAATTATTTTATTTAATTCTTAAAAAAGTGGAATTTAGTACAAATAATAGAAATGTTTATCCACGTTTGAAAAACTTTAATTTATCAAAGCAGAAGAGTCGAGAATGTAACGTTCGAACTGTATTCAGGGTAGACAGGTAAAGTCCAACCAAATTTTGCAGTTGTAGAAAAAAGTTAGATGCGGCGTTTGTGTGTGTGCCTGACATTATCCTGTATTTTATAAAAAAAAATATTAAATTTTGAATAGGAGTCTTCATCAGGGGCCATGTTAATTATTTATTTCCTAATTTATTGCTTAGCTCTTTTACCTACATTTCCTTTTATTAATATTTACATGTAATTAACTCAGCATTTGCGCCGAGTTCTATTTTCTACATATTTTGATGTATGTTTACAAATTAGTTTAATGATTATTTTATAAACACACAGATACATTATATATATGTTGTTGTTTATCCTGAATATGCACTCATATGACTGATATTTGCTAATATTTCAACGTAAGATCTGTGCATTTTATTTCGTGGACGCTAGCTTAACCGAAAAAAGGCAATTTCAGAAACTGCTATATCTCGAGGGCCATTTCGTGGCAGTTCCAGATTTTTTGGTTTTGGAAGATTTCACTTACAAATGACTCTCTTAAGTGCAATCCACCCAAATTTATGTTCCAAACGTACGATTTATATCGAGCCAACAAACATTTCCGCTCCAAATAAAGGCGCTTTTTACTGCTGTTACGTTAACAGTTCGCATTTCTGTTTTATTGCGTTTCTATTATTCATTCCACCTGTACTTGCTACTTTCGAGCTGCAAAATACAAACATACATTCATCCTCCCTCTCTCTCTCTCTCTCAGTTCTAGATATAATGTATCATTCAACGCGTTTCACTGCAATCTCACGAGCAGAAACTTTCAGCGAAGTAAAATTCAATTTAAAATTTAAGCAATAAACATACCGTTATCAGAGAAAAAGAAAACAAACGATAGTAATTGTATAGTTCTAATAGTGACTTAGAGGTGAGAGAATGTTGTTTTATCTATGGACTAACTTCGAATATACATTGAAACTATATACACATGGGGAAAATAGATTATAGCAAGTATTTGTAGCTACCAAGTGGTTGAATTGTTTTGAGGGAATCAAATATAAATTCTATAATATGTAAATGAGTTTTTCCCTTAATTAATTTAATTAAATTAAATGCATATTGCTTTACAAATATTCGCATAGAAGATCAATTCAACATAGAATATTTAAATAACTTGGATAATTAATTTCTTAAACTGATAAACTTATCTGTATCTCGTTTTCTAGTTAATTCCTTAAACTTTAGTCTGTTTCCAATCTCGCAATACTAATTTACTCCGTTCTCAGAGCACTGCAGCTCTAGTTTACTCTTCCTAGCCTTACGGCACTAGTTTACTCCTTTTAGCTTTGTAGTATTAATTTACTTCATTCCCAGATGCAAATGTCTTTATTATTTACATTCATAACTATCAATTCAATTTCGGCTTCTCTTATACACATTTTTGTACTACTACAATTCTTTCACAATTCTGGCCATGTCATCTTCATATACTTTATTTTTCCTTCAATCGGAAAATGGTTAGGTTGTGGGCTCCCACAATAGAAACACTCGCGGGCTTTCATAATTGTTGCCACCTAGAAACGCAAGGGAAAAAAAACTTGACAAGTTTAATTTCTAAAATTGACAAAATGCCAAATTATTTCCTCGTACATGATGTTTTCTAAATGTACGTAATTTTACTTCCCGTATCTGGCAACAAATACATTTTATAATTATAACTTCACTTTTTTATATTTCGCAGCAGTATGGACAATTATTTTCCGAATTGTAAAATCGAATCAGTCTTCAATTTACCATCGACGCGTACACACGTTCCACGACAGCTACGCCGTAAAGGCAGATAATATTTAATATTTATTATATTTATGATTAATATTTCTTTTAACATTGTATTTAATAATTTATCTGGCGTCTTAATTAAGTATGCTGAACATTTAAAGAACTAACGTCATTTTCAACTGGATAAAATTACTCCATTTTTGTCAAAAATTATATTTCTTCAAAGTAACACACTATTTTCAACGAAAAATTGAAACGTTTTCCTATTTATTTATATAAGTTTCTTTATTTAACCTAATTGTACACCTAATAATAATTACTAACTCTAATTATTACTAAACCTGATTATTCATCTAATAGCAATTCTTTTTTAATAATTTTCAAGAAGTAAAAGCGCGAATGGTAGTAATTAGTCAGTGGCTAACTAACAAACCCATAGTTGTTATTTATTGGCGGTGGGGGAAAACATTTCTTCAGTTTTCCCTCGAGGGAAAAAATGTTTCCCCTTCCTTAGGACGCTCGTTCTTCATTGGCTCAGTCATTATATTATTCTTAATGCTGATCATCATAATTTTGGGAACTTACGATTATAAGCTACTCATACTTATGATGAAACTGATCGGTGTCTGGCAAAGGTACACAAGAACGAATTATTATAAAGGGACTTTAACTTTCCGGCAAGTTTTAGGCCATCGTATTAAAATTCATGTTTTATTTCTTCTCTCATCATTGACTGAAAATCTAAACGCGGAAATAGATGTGAAATAGACAGCAGTTGAAAAGAGAGATAGAGATAGAATTGATGGAAAGTGAAAAAAAGAAATTTTTTTAAACATTTATAAATTTAAATTTTCATTTTTTAATTGAAACCTTCAGTTGCTCTATGATATATGAGGGTAAGTTAATAAGTTTATAGGAAAGAGTTAATAAAAAAAACCAAAGTATAAGGCGTATAAACTTACTTTTATTTTTAATCACCATCCTTTCCAATAAACTTACCCCATCTTTTTACAAAGTTGTCAAACCCCTAATAAAATATGATTTACGGTCGTCCCCGATACCGATTTTGGGCTAATTTCTCCACCTCCAAATTCGCAGAGAATCTGTCCTCGTACAGCATCTTTAAGTTGCGTAAATAGATAAGTCACATGGAGCTAAGTTAGGACTATAGGTAGGGTGTGCGAAGTGTTCCAAACCAGGTTTTCTTAATGTTTCTATGGTATGTTCGGCTGTGTGAGGACGAGCATTGTCATAGTGGAAAATGAGACAATGTTTCAGCTTTTGAGGTCTTCTAAGACGTATAGATTCACATATTGAACCTATAACCTCTTGCGCTGGAAAGACGTGCTATGCACGTCGCTTGTTATCTGTGTGGCAATGACGTGCAATGCACGTCTACTGAATTTACTGTTTATAATAAGTAAGTAGGTGTTACAGCAACGCGATATTCGAGCGTGCAATCAGTAGCGCTATTGCAGAGAACTGCGTTTGCTGTAAAATTTTATTTGTTTTATTGCGGTACAATAAATAACAACCAAGTTAGTAATAGTACATTCATTATTTTTTATTAAGCATTATTTTTATCTATTTATTATATTTATTTAGATGCTAAAATGGAAAGTGACAGTAAAGGTAATGATATTGTTCGTCCACTTTCAAAAAGAAAGCGACCAATGATACATTGCGAGGATGAGGAAACTGATAGATCGTGTAGCAACATTGTTTTGCCATTTCGGAAAGAATCTAGAATGCTATATGAAGAAGAAGATGATAGTGATGTAATTTCATATGTGGAAGGCGAACCTATTATTATTAGTTCCATTGTTATCCATTGTGAATGGATATACTACAACAACTGCATGGGTGGTATCGATTTGCAGGATAACGACTTATCTTCCTTTCCTATGACGAGAACATTCTATAAAAGCTACAGAAAAATATTTTCTTATCTAATAGATATGACATTTTTTAACGCATTTGTCTTATTTCGCAAAGTACAACAAACGCCAAATGGCAGGAAATATTCATTTTCAAAATTTCGACTGGACGTCGCAGAAGAAATCTTACAAAGTATAAATATTCCTGAATATCGAACACGCAGAAGGCCTTCTAAAGATAATACACCACTGCGTCTGCAGGCAAAACAGTGGGAACATTTTCCAGGAAAAATTCCACCTACAAAAGGTAAACAAAGGCCTCAGCGAAAGTGCAAGGTATGCGCGAAACACAATAAATGAAGTGACACTGTCTGAGAGTGTAAGAAATTACACGTTGCATTGCATACTCCTCATTGTTTTGAAATTTATCATACTGTACAGAATTATTAATAAAATGCTTTGAAACATCGTAAATCTTATTTATATTTGTCTAAATAGTGCGGAGTATATACATTTTTTACACACAATCTGCTTAAAACTTTAATAGAAATTATTACAAGTGAAAGCTCGCTTTGGACGAGTTAGTCACGGGCTTGTGGCAATTAATTTCCAGCGTAAAAGGTTAAGCAGGTCAAAGTAATAGTCTGAATTAATTGTACGGTTTTCTTCAAAGAAAAAAAAAATCGATGTATATTTCTTTTGAGTCTTAAAAAAAAAATGTTGATTATTAGTAGAAGCTGAAGGCCGCTCCACCAATCGCTTACATATCTCGATTTAAATTTGTCATACCGTAAATAAAATGTAGCTTTACTCGTGCATTCGTTACCATACTGTACTTGCAATCTTGGCAAAATTTCGTCAGGTTTTACGTCTTCTTTGGTTTAAAATTTTACAATAGAAAATTGCTCACTGCTTGACAGACCTCCTATAGTCGCCGCCATTTGTTTTTATTTATTGCGCCTGCGCCTTAAATATCAGGAAAGCGCTAATTTGCCGCGGTGTTGCCAAATGCTTACTATGTAAGTTCGTTCACTGATTTGAATTTATTTTTTATATAAATATCTTCATAGGTTATTTCCTAGAACTTTTTTGACTCACTTACGTAGTACTTTTGACATGCTGACAATTTTTATGTACATGTTTCGACTGGCTTATGCAAGCATTCATCGAAAGGTTGTGGAAAGCGACTATGGAAACAGTCGAAATGTACATTGAAATGACA
Organism: Dysdera silvatica; assembly: GCA_006491805.2. Classification (NCBI taxonomy): domain Eukaryota; kingdom Metazoa; phylum Arthropoda; class Arachnida; order Araneae; family Dysderidae; genus Dysdera; species Dysdera silvatica. The sequence goes on along the minus strand of QLNU02015359.1, from coordinate 53,472,626 downwards.
AAATTAGTAATGATGTTGTGATTTCCATGTGCATTGTCTTCCTACCGTCACCAAACGGAGTCAAATAAAGGAATGTTTACTGACCAACTACTCACTATACTCGTGGTTGTGGAGGGGATCTCCGTGTCTTTAGACGTTTATATTCCACGATAAATCGTTGGTCCTGGAATAGTTTAGACTTCGCAGCCCTTTCGCTCTATAAAGCACAGATCTATCGTCACTTACGCAATCAAATTGAAATGTCAACCATGTAAATCTGGCAATACGGTATTCGTATTCGAAAATATGTGTTTACATCAATCAATGAAAGTTAAGTGTCTTGAATGTAAACGACCGAAGCAAAAGATCAGTTTGCCTCTTCCTTAATTATAGAGTCAAGATCGTTGGCAAAAATATGACAACATATTACGTTACGTAATATGTAAAGCAGGTGACATAAATCTGAGTGTGGAGTAATAAGTGGTTCCGTCAGGAAATTAATGCGTATCTGTATTTTAAACGGAGAAAAAGCGTCAATTTTGAACACAATTTATAATCTTTTCTAGTAGGGTCAAATAAGTTTTCCTCATTTGCATGAAAGTGACGAAATTTTTATCTCGTGGTATGCTTCGTTAATTTCACACGACCTTTGACCCAAGCTCTCTCTCTCTCTTCGGGTTTCGTAATTGGCAAATAGCCGGTTTTGTCCTGAAGTATTACTTTTGCTGTTCACCTTATATATTTAATAATAGAATATATCCTGACGACGAAGTAAAAACGAAAGCCTAAACAGTACACTGAATTTTGTAAAGAAATTGTATCTCACACTCTTTCGTTGTTATCGTACTGACGCATTGGCGTAAGAAAGGGGGGGCCAGGCCCCCCCCATTGAGTGTCAAAACACATTTTCTCTAATGCCTCAAACTTCTCACAATCTTCTTTAAAGGTACTTGAGCCCCCAGTACTTTTCGAATTGCTACGTCATTGTACCGATATGCCTTTTTAAAATGCGAGAAGAATATTACATATTTTACTATATTTGTAGATACCTACAGTATCTACCTATAGTATCCCTACATTAATTGTAAGTTTGTTTTTGGTCTTTTTTACAATTTTTCACATCGCGTCATTTTATCATAATGTTATGAATGAATTTACATTGTAGTCATGCGTAATTAAGATAGTTTGTTATTGCAAGGCTTCGTTTTTCAGTTGCTTGTTATCTAATACACGCATCTTTTTCACAATTTAAGACGTATGTAGTAAGTGCAGTATTACATAATGAATTCAGTATTTGTTACATAATGAATTCAATATTTGTTGCATGATGATTTCAATATCTTGTTACATAATGAATTTAATATTCCTTATGTAATATATTCAATACACTTGTTGCATAGTAAATTCAATAGTTATAGTGCACCATATTTAATGCATATGACGTATAGCAGTGATGCTAAAAATTTTATCTCACAGATTCTTTTTCCCTATCTCACATACCTAATCACGGAACTTCTCTGTGAATATTATTTTAAAAAAACCTAAAAGGGCTGTTATTTATTACCTCTGGATGTAAAAAATAAACAATAAATCAGTATGGAAAAAGGTTAAGTAATAATTTTCTATTATTGGGGAATATTGTTTTCAGTCAACGGTACTAATAAAGAATGCTTACCGACCAACTTTTGAATGTAGTCTGATGATTAGTTTCCTAGGCTTAAAAAGGTTCGGATTCCATGGAAAAACTGTAGAGTCCTTGCACAGTCTGACCATTGTTGTCCCTCCGCCGCCCGACCATTGTTGTCCTTGCTCCGTAAAAACACGTAATTGTTTACGGTTAATTAACCCTAAGAGGTTGATGCAGTATGATCTATATTATCCTAGTGCCATTAAAATCCAGCCAGCCAACTCTTAAGTTGGTTAAGCCAACCAGCTCTAAGGGTTGTCATGGATTCAGCAACGCGGCTGGATGAACTAGCTCTCCACTAACCACTTACATATTCTCTCCTGTGAAATATTTCAGCCGATTTTTCACCTTCCCTTGCCTGTGCCCCTTGCGTGAGCCTTCCTCGCCACCTCCTAGCTACGGCCCTGAATGGATTAAGAAATTTAGATTTCCGTAAAATATTCGATGTTTTACAAATTGTGTGCGGGGCCCTTCGGTACCACAAAATTCAATTACTATTCGTCCTCTGGTTGTCGTGTGGGCCGTGATTGGTTCCACACGAAGACTCAAATAGCTTGGGAATAGAAGTAAACTAACGGATTTTCACGAAATGTATGAAATCTTGGCATTTATAAAGATCCATGCCTCTTGATAAGGCAGTATCTTTTCATATCTCCTGTGTATCTGCTTTATCAAGTCCTGTATAAAACTCCAGACAGGGACGTGCGAATATTGATGGTGACAGCCGGTGCTGAAGGTTTTGAGAAAACGAATCGAAAAGATAGGGGAAACATTAAAATACGATCTCTCGGCAATATCAAAGCCACATTAAATTACGCCCAACGCAACGTATTCGTGGGTGGATAATTTATAAGATAAAGTGTCACGAGAATGCATTCATCTCCTCGTATATAAAAACTCATGACATATATCTGCTTCATTTTCTAAAAAACGAAAACAATGAACAGTAAGTCATGCATCAAGGCAATCGTCAGTTTCTCTATATGCATATATGATATGTGTATGTATATATATATATATATACAGTAGAGTCTCCATATAACGAACTTCCATTTAACAAAGTTTTCTATTTAATGAAATTTTCGGCGGAACCTTGACTTTGAATGGCACTAACATGTAAATTTGTCTCCATATTACGAAAAACAATTTCTATATAACGAAGTTCTTTTTATAAAGAATTTGATTTTTTGTTTTTAATTTACCTTTTACAATTTTTCAGCGGGATGGTTAGGTAGAATAGATAGTTGAGCATTTTAAGCAAAAAGACGGAGTTGAGGTAGCCTTCTGTATAGTAGACATAGGGTCAGTTGTGATAAATAATTCTATTGTTCTAAACTGGGAACTTCGAAGCAGCGGGGATGTATCACTCTGCAGGTGTGGCTAAGCCACGAAATTTGCTTCTCGCACATACGTGTTGCATTGTTGAAGAAAATGTTATAGATGACGTGTTCCGATATTTACAAAAGTGTGAGAATTTCTATGAACAAAACGTTTTTTATAAGAAACCTGTACAAAGCAAAATTAGTGATTATTTCTCTGTTTCAAATATGTTGTATGAGGATCATACAGATATAAAGTAATCCTCAGTCTTTACTTTTGTTATTAATTTGTACGTACTTGTATACGAAAAATATTTAAATTCGTTGAAAAAGAAGAGTCTACTGAATTTAGTCTTTACTGTCCAAATTTAGCTTTTTTCATTTTATCGAAATTAAGTTTCATCATTTATGTTAATTTCTATTTAACGAATTTTCCTTATAACGAAGTTTTTCAGAGGAACGATGGCACTTCGTTAAATAGAGACTCGACTGTATATATATATAATACGTATTAGAGATGAGACGGGCTCAGCACCGGCGTGCGCAGGGGTTGGGGATTATAACCCATTCCCATTGCAATCAAATTTTGTATATTAAACACAGGAATATGAGTTGTAGCTCTGTACCCCCCAACAATTGAGCCTAACCCGACTTACGAACTTTCTACGAACACCTATGGGGCTCAGGTTTTATATTTCATATGGTTTTCGGACTGCAGCTCATTAGACGGATGCAACGGAAGCTGAACATTAACTATTTTCTCTATCTCGAAATTCTACAAGGAATTCAACTATGGGATTCGTTTCCCAGGATTGTAGAAATACCTGTATATGAAATTTCGAAGGAAATTAAATAGCGTAGCTTAGCAAACTTTTTCAAATTTAGACCGTACGTCAAGGGGTTAAAGTTATATTTTGAGGCTCGGGTCTCGAAAAATGAGCCCGAACTTATCTCTAATATGTATATGTATTATATTGTAGCGTAACGTGGGGAGGGGGGCGTCGGGGCGAAAGCCCCAGGTGCAAAATTTCAAACGGAAGAAGAAGTAGCAATAATAAAGCAAGCAATAAAGTAGCAATAATAGCTTTTATTTACAGTTATTTATAACTGTAAATAAAAGTAGCAATAAAAAAATAATAAATAATATTCGTGACAGATGGATGGCGATCGGGTACAAGAATGGACATTTTATATCGCCCATACTCAGAAGGTAAAGAATGTCTCATTTGCCTTAAAAACCGCTTTAGGCAATAGTCAGAAATATAGAGCGGACATTTATTTTAAAAATAAATAAATAAAACAAATAAATGAAATGTGGGGAGGGATGGGTAGCAGGTATTATCAGTTAAACGAAGTTCTGTTAAGCGGGTTTCTACTATTAACTATTAATGGCATACATTAATAATATGCCATTTTATATATATATATATATCTGTCTATATCTCTTATGTAGATATACAGAGGTATATCTGTATCACGTTGTTATAGATTATTTCTGTTCAGTAGCGTAGCAGTTCAAAACTCATGGGGAGATTCTCAAGTGGCTTTAAAGAAGATTGTGTGATGCTTACTTAGAGAAAATGTTTTAGATATCCAATGGGGGACCGGAGGCCTCTGGGCCCCCACCCTTTATACAATAAATGTAATAGTGGAGAAAACAGTGACGTAAATATGTGTAGTTTAAGTCACTGTTTTACGTCACCTTTTACAATTCGGTAGGGTTTGAACAGCCAGAATTCTAGGCAGATGCGCCATTTTGCTACGCAATTCCGGTTTCATTTACCTTGGCGATAAAGGTTTTCCGCATTGGCGCAATGATCGCTATTTTGTCATAAAAATAATGAATGAACAATCCGCGAATATCCGATTAATGTAAACATTGGCGCATCTTTTAGAATGTTGCCAATAAATGCAATTTGCAACCACGACCACTTGATAGCAGCCATTTTGTGGCTATTGTATGCGCCAGCTCCCTTTTCTACGAGCCTTAGGTAAGATACAGAGATAATTCAGAAGGAAATGGCTGAAAAATATTTGGCACCACATATCGAAAAAAATACTCTTGCATCTCGTCGAAATCATTGGAGAAAACGTAAACATGTTATGACTCTCGAGTCGGGAAGCGAACGTGACTCTACATACGTTGATCATATATAAATTTAGCCACAATGGACGGCAAACACGTCTTTTCCGTGAATTATGCTATTTCTAAATCACGTTTTTTTTTCACGCATTCTGGTTTTGCAATTCATATTTTGACGAGATTAGCTTTTCCGCTTATTTGCAAAGGAAGGAAGATCCTTAAAGCATTTAAACAGGGGCGGACTGGGTCTTCTCAAAGGGCGCATACCTTGGATTTTCGGAGGGCGCAAGTCCATTCGAAGGCGAGAGTCCTATTGCGCATGAGGGCGCACCGACCCGTGGTCCAGTGGACTGGCGGTCCGGTCCGCCCCTGCATTTAAATATGACCAGGCTGTACCAACTACCTCGTAAAAATAATCGCTTTATTGATTATTTTACGTCTATAATTTTCTATCTTCGTGGCGCAAGGATTATGGAGGTCACGTTATTCCTAGACTTGCAGATTTCCCATAGTTCGTTTACGAAAAGTTGTCCGATGGTGCCGTTAGAAAATAAGGGGAGCTGACGTCACAAACGGCCTAGCCGATTCCAGCAGAGGGAAGGATGTCATTTCAGAACTGGTTTTTAGCGAACGTTTGTCTGCGCCAAAAATCAGTTCTGAAATGACGTCCTCCCCTCTGCTGTAATCGGCTAGCCCGTTTGTGACTTCAGCTCCCGTTATTTCTAACGGTACCATCGGACTACTTTTCGTGAACGAACTATACTAACCCGGACCTCCGCCACTAAGGAGACCAAATCTCGTACTACGGTACGCGGAACGACGGCACACGTGTCGCGATGCCATCGGGAATCGAACCCTGGTCAGTGTCGCGGTAAACGAGTGCGTTAACAGTGAGTCACCGCAGGGCAATGGACCTACAATCTTTCGAGGAATCAGCACCCTGTAAGACCTTAGACAAAAATCTGAGGTATGAACCTTGAGATGACCCCGACACCCGAATCCGAACTACAATTGCCGGCAAGCACCCCATTTTTTTTCGCCGTTGGGTGTCACTGATAATTAGCCTTCGTCGACCATGTAGTTTTATGTGTATTAAATGATATGTGTGTGTGTTAGTATGTTTGATCGTACATGTGCACGCGGTTAATGTTTTTTCCTATCTTTTCTTTATAGGTAAGAACGTTTTGAAATCGAATCCACTTTAGTTAAATTTGGTGAGTTTAATTTTATATTTTGATGATTTCACTTTTTCTTATTATAGTAATTGTGAAGGAAGCATGGGCGCCGGCAACATAGGGCAAGGGTGGGCACTTGACCCCCCCCCCGGAATTTTTAAAAAAAATTTCAATTCTCATGTTTTCCTCAAGAGCAAAGATCAAAAATATGCAACCTCTCCTCGAATTTTTTTAACTATGTATATACAGTGAAACCTGTCTAAGGCGGAAACTCACAGAACCAAAAAAAAAAGAAAAAAAAATTCCGTAGTATGCAGGTTTCCGCCTTATGGAGGTTACATGCAAAATAAATACATACATAGTTAAATTCAGTGGTAAGAGATGACTGCATATGCTAATTGTTTTTATTTGTCTTATCTTGCGAACTTTAAGATTATATTTTCCTTTTGATAAAAATATTTATTTTATCACTGCATTTTATTTTTATTAATTTTAATTTTTGCACTATTTTGTGGTTTTAGTTTTGATTGTTTGGCTTTTTTATGGCGCAAGAGCATCTGGGCTATAGAAAAAAGCCAAACACTCAAAACTAAACCCACAAAATAGTGCAAAAATTAAAATTAATAAAAATAAAATGCAGTGATAAAATAAATATTTCTATCGAAAGGAAAATAAAGGAATTGTGGTTTTTTATGGGTATTTTATGCAAGCTATACTTGCTTATACCATAACAAAAATCTATTACGTAAGGTTAAATTGTAACGATAAAGTACCTCCCTTGTAAAGATAATGATTCCCTTGTATAAAGATACTCTTCCTTGCGGTGGGTTTATCCATGAATTGATAAAGTCGATGTGAGTGACTTTTCGTTCTGGTTAATAATGAACGTTTTTATTTAAGAAGTGGGTGGCGTTGTCATACGCAAGGGGGGGGTGGTCGCGATTATGATTGTAACCCCCATTGCGATGAAATTGTTTATAGTATACATGTAAATACAATGGAGTTGTAGCTCTGTAACCCCTCCCCCCCCCATTGTAAGCCTGTAACCCTCCCCTTATGAACTTTCTAGGTATTCCTATGGCAGGTGGATGGTGTGCAAAATGGTGGTCGGACAAGCATGTGCGTAGGCAGAAAGTTCACAAGGGTTGTTATAGGCTTAATGGGAGGGGTTACAGAGCTACAACTCATATATTCCTATGTTAAATATACAAAATTTCATTGCAGGGGGGGTTTACAACCCCCAAAACCGCCCCCTGGCTACGCCTATGTGGACAAGGGCATTCTATATCTGTAAAATGTCTTTTGTTCGTCATCCCCCACTTTGCTATTTGCATTGTATTACAACCCTCTTTCCTTTTTCTGCTGAGAAAATTTTCTTCCTACTAACGATTTTCCGCTTTATGCAGGTTTTTCTCTTTGACGGGACTAAATAGTGCTTTCCGATACCGCGTTAGACAGTTTCTGTGTTAGCTAATGTTAACTACCATTGACTTTTGAAGGGACCGTAAAAAAATTCCGTGTTGAGCAAGTTTCCGCCTTAGACAGTTTTCGTTGTATATAAAATCCCGATTTTATTTTTTAATTTTAAAGGGAAATGAACTTTAACTTTAATTTTAAACAAATATTTGTATTATTTTATGCAAATATTTCCAAATAAGCCATTCCAGCCTACCCCCACTTCCCATTTCTTCAAATATGAAAGGAGAAATGAACGGAGCATATATTAAAGGTAGCGTTTCCTTTAATAAAGTTATATAATTTTATAATAACTGATAACAATTTATATGATATTGTAGTGACGTTATACAAGATTATAGCAACCAATAACGATGTATATTATCTTATAACAACGAAAAACTTTTTTTGTTTTTGTTTTTGTTTCCTCTAATGGATTAATATAATTTTGCGACGAAAATCTACACTGAATATATATATATATATATATATATATATATATATATATATATAAAAGTTTTCCTCGCCCATTCTTGGCGGAAACAGGCTTTGGGACGGGCAGAGCGCCATGTTCCCAAGCCTCTTTTTACATCACTTCTTAATGTGCCATGTCTAGAAACTTCCTGACAATGTGACACGTGTTTAGGATTGTGGCTTTTTGTATTTCAATGTAGGTGTTTGGGTCAATGTTGAGTATCTCCAAATTCGTCGCAAGCGTTTTTGGTACTATCCCTGTTGCTGAGATGACTAACGGGATGATGAGGATCTTTTCCATACCCCATATATCTCGTACTTCATGTCTGAGATCTTGGTACTTGGTGATTTTCGTTGTGTAGGTTGTCTGTATGTTATTGGTGTTGGGTACTGCTATGTCGATTAAGTACGTGGTCTTATTCGATTTATCGACGAGGGTTATGTCAGGACGGTTATGTGGGACTGTCTTGTCTGTTATGATTGCTCTATCCCAGTAAAGCTTGTGTGTTTCGTTCTCATGCACGGTCTCTGGCTCATATTTGTAGTACGGGCATTTTTCTGTCAGAAAGCCAGCATTCGCTGCCAATTTCTGGTGGACTATTTTCGCTACTTGATCGTGTCTATGTTTGTAGTCTGACTGCGCAAGGATCTTGCATCCTGCCATCACGTGTTGGATTGTCTCCGATGCCGCATGACAGTGTCTGCATTTGTCGCTTTCTATGTCTTTTCTCTGGATGAATTTCTGATTGTTCCTTGTTGCGATCACTTGGTCTTGGATGGCTAGCATGAATCCTTCTGTCTCTGGCTGGAGAGTGCCTTTGGCCAGCCAAGAATTTGATGCCTTTTTGTCAACGTGTGGTTGTTGCAGGTCATTGTAGTGCCTGCCATGTAATGGTTTTCCGGCCCAAGTTCTCAGTTTCTGTTCGTTGGCTGTTTCGAGGACACGCTCTTCGGTACTACACAGGTTTAGTGGCGTGTAATTTGCATCTGCTTGTATTATGGCTTGGATGAGTGGCGATCGGGGACTCTTCAACTGGAAGTATTGCCTCATGCTCTGGATCTGCTTGTCATGTAAGTCTTTGAGGTCCGCTTGTCCGCGTCCTCCTTCTTCCCGGGGTAGTGTTTGCCGTTCAATTGCCGTTGCAGGGTGTAGTTGTCCGGCTCTTCTCTGGATGGTTCTCATTTTCCGCTGGAGTTGTTCTAGTTCAGTGTTGGACCATTTGATGATCCCGAAGGAGTAGGTGAGCACTGGTACCGCATATGCGTTAATGGCTTGCGTGGTGTTCTTCCCGCTCAGTTTCGTCTTCACAATGCTTCTAAGTCTTTCTTGGAATGCTTGCGTGAGCTGGACCTTG
>QLNU02015359.1:53417535-53450058 GCA_006491805.2 Dysdera silvatica | reverse complement strand
TACTTGCGAAGTTTTCTTCGACCAATCGGCGAACTCGTGCTAAATATCCTTATATAAAGTACTATGAGTAGGCCTGCAGCCAAGATGATGGGGAATTCCGGGGCAAGGCACGGGACATATGGGACTCAGGACACACGAGGTCTCAAGAGTATACAATAATTTCCCGAAACGGAACAGGATTTAAATATCGTGTCACTATAACGTATTTGGTCACTATATACGACAGACTTTGGTATGGGCATGGCCAAATCCTTACCAGTCCTCTCTCTCTCTTAAAAAAAAAATGGTCACTTTATTCAGGTGGTCGATTTACCAAAGTGGGCACATCAGCAGATGCCACTGTATACGGAAACAAATTTTGCTCAAAATAGGCCACAACCGTTTCCGATAAACGAAACTTCATATAAACAAACAATCCAATAAACAGGCCGAGAATTGAAAAACAAAACTGGTGAAAGTGAACATTTTATTTATTTTTATAAGAATTTTACGTAATTGAATCAATTACAATGTTTCGAAATAGATATTAAATTAACATTGACTCCTCCGATAACTCCCAATGGTATCCTTGAACGCGTGCGGTTTTCTACCCACCGTGGTCCGCAGTTTCATTCCCTTAGAAGCAGTGGTTCGCATGCCTTGAAAAACTATAGATGCTGACGAAACATGACCTGTAATGTCATAGAAACGCAAATCCTGATGATATGTTGGTAACGGTGACGTTAATCTTGTTTCTGTTTCCGAAAACTGTGCCGATGGTCGACTTTCTCCCGCGTCATCCGTAGGGACGCAGAATTGGAGAAAATATTGGGGGCTGAATGGATAATCCTGCATCATTAGGGTAATTAAGGGGGGTTTAAGGGGGACTTGTAGCAAGTGGAGCCCCCTCCAGACCTCACGAGGCTAATGACGTCCATGACTCCTATGTCCAGTCTAGTGGGTCAAAGGGGTACAGAAAAAATAATTTATGTGTCTTTGACCTCCAACTATGTTCTGCATTTATTATCTGTCAATTTTGACAGAGCCCGACCTAATTTCTTCTCTTTGGGGAGGGTGGGGTGCAAAGCAACCTACGGTCTTGAGATCTGACGACACTGATCGCCCACGTTAGAGAATTTCGCTGTTTCTGAATTTTGAATAAGCTTCCACTTGACTACAATGCTGTTATACAACAAGCTACTCAGTTGAATCAGTTCGGCAAATACATTTGATATATGATCCCACGGGGGCTACCGTCACACAGTTGCACATCCGTAACTAGTCTTGATGCCTAATACTGCCATAAAAATATAATAAATTTCGAGGACAATATATCTGCATTGTGGATATCTTAATTAAATTCAAGGTACTCGATGGTATCTCCGGTCAGTGGCGGATTTATAAAATTGCCGCCCTTAGGCACAGCCTGTACTGCCGCCCCCTCCCTCCTTTACAAAGAGAGGAATATTTGTTAAAAAAAACAAAAAAAAAACATATTACACTATTAACGATTCGTATGTAAAGGAGATTTTTCATACAATTATTCAAACTAATAAGATACAACTCGAAATTATTGCTACCATAGTCACCGATTCGTGGGGCAGTTTTTGAATCCACAATAATTTTAGTCTGGATTCTTGGAACCTCCCATTTGATCTGGTTGGTAAAAGAAAAAAAAAAGTAAGCACAATAATAAATATAAAATTGTAATGAAAGAGCGGTGTTACCAAAATAATTCTTCTTCTTTCGCTTTGCCATTTCCCATGTTATATGGGGTCGGCGTTATGGTCCTTTAATCTTCTCTTCCACAATCTTCTATCCAATGCCTCTTCTCTACTCCATCCATACTCTTCCAGATTCCGGCTCCTAATTATTTTGGTGTTACCAAAATAATTAGGAGCTCGAAACCGCGCATAGTAAGTTCGACAGATACGAAATGCGACTCACATTGCGCAAAAAGCCCACTGCTAACGTAGATCACCATTTTGTTCACCTTTAATGACGCCTGCTAAACCTTTCCGTTCCAGCTTTTCTCGAAGTCAGAAGGTTAACATCAACAAATGGCAATTTCCACATGTTGATACCAGATGCATCCGCTTCTGGTGTATCTGATATTGTAATGCAAACAATATTGCTATGTGGTCATATCTCTTTGTCTTTCGATTCTGTAGTTTTTATTTGCAGGCAAGTTCAAGTAGTCGCCTATATCATCGCTGTTGGGGGAAACAGGACAATAATTAAAAAGAAACATTATTTTCAACATTTTCCAGTTTGTAAAATTTTATTTTTAAACTCTTTGATGCCTCCCCACAAGAAGTGTCGCCCCTAGGCCTGTGCCTTGTATGCCTACTTAGAAATCCGCCACTGTCTCCTGTAATTTCTGCTCCAGGAGACGGGCGAGGCGCTAATTGCCCAATGAGACATCATCTTCGCAACATCAAACACTTTAGATGAGATTGGTTACACCATTTGTCGTACTGAATATTATAGTGTACGTCCATTTAAGCGAATGGAGTTCTTAGACTGGGACGAAATAAGTGCGATTATTATTTTATATGCCCAAAATGATGTCCGCAGCGAAGCGCAGTTTGTCGCCAATAACTTTGCACAACTGTTATTGAGGGCAGGATTCCATGTGTGTGTAGTGACGCGTTTTTCCTCTTTGATTAATTGCTAAGTTTAATGATTATAAATTTAATTAGATCGCCTGTTTGATTCTTCTTTTGCAAACGATAAAATATATCTTGATGAAGAAATCGTCACCCTTTCGTTCTGCACATTAGGAGCAGGGAATTGAAAGATATACACCACATTCTCATGCTTCTGTTTGTGGACTTGCGAGGTTTAAAACTACATGCTGAGGGGGTCGTGGTTATCTGTAATAGATTCTGGTATTGTTTGTGTAGTCCGTTTCAAAACTACCTAGACAAATATTGATACTTATATACGGAGAAAGGGAGTTTTGTTCCTGTTCCCAATAGCCTGTCGGTTAAGGCACTGGGGCTCGGTTCCTCTAGGTCGTGGCCGATGCCTCCTTTTCTCCTATAACTAAGCGTTTATTATATATGTATGTTACAACTAAACTTTAATACGTTTAGTCTCATCAAAGCGCATGTTTTTTTTCAGTAGGCAACTAAGAGCAGAAATAATTTTTTTTTCCGTAATGTATCTCTAAAAGAATTTGTTCAATAAATTGCTCGCGGATTTTCTTGCTTTATAATTACTAATCTTTGCATCCTGGACCGCGCCTACTAATCGATCATTCTGAGAATTTTCCACCCATTTGAAAATCCGACAAATTCTCAACAATATTGTTGCAGGATCGTGTCGTGATCATATCAACTTCGTAATAATAATAATTTACCCGCACACGTTTGATGGATTAGTGCAATTTTGAGGGTCTCCTTTGCCGACGAAGATGTGGAGCTGCAGTCCTCGATACTATCCCAAAGAAAAATGTTACTTCCATCAACGTTTTTAATTATTATTAGTTCCGTTATTATTAATAACTATGATCAATCGCAGTATTTGTGAACTTCGATATGTAAAATGAGAAACAGCAAGTTGTGGGGAGACTCAAATTTGCCTTTGCAACAATATAATGATTTTATGGTTATATACAGTGTCGGATTGGGATTTTTGTGGGGATCCTAGGCTGTGGGAATTAAATGGGGCCCCTAAATCTATGTTCGGGACGATATTCAGTCGAAATCATGAGTTTTTATTTAAAGTCCGTCTGCAGTAATCAGATTTATCAATAATAAATGTTTCTCGGATATTTGCAAATAGACAAGATCAAATTATCGCTGAAGCTTAATACCAGGCCCTGGTGGTGGTCTCAAAATTGTGGGACCCGTTTGACATTGTCAGTAAAAGTATTACGAGTCGTGTTATGACCTTGTAGTCTGCACCTGGCATAGTCAACATTGATTGTCAAAGAAATTGACATCGTTTTTTTCTGTGTAGTGCATGTGCAAAATGATTATTGTACGATTTGCAATCACCTCGTCGTCGTATTTGTAATATCGATGTTCAAAACAACGGTGTGGCAATTTTAATATCATAGCGTGTCTACTGGTTCAACATTTAAAATAGCTGTTGGAGACGGAGCCATATTTTTATTTTGCTGTTGGACTAGCCGCCTAAAAATACTGACCGATCACCGAAGTATAAGCACTATCTGGAGCGGGCAGCACCAACGAAAAGGTGCACTCATCTTCCAAACCCGTTGAATTACACTAGCAAACTCACCAGAGCTTTAATTTGGGAATAATGAATATACGTCATATCAATAAAGATTTATTTGGAATTACCTTACAGTTCCTCTGAACATATTGAACTTAACCTAAATATTACCGAAATTCAGAGACTCGTCAACACTCTTTGGACTCGCAGAAGTCCTGGTGCCAGTGACGTCGCAAATCTTGTAAAATCTTGTAAAATACTCTCCACTATCAAGTTCTTGTTATTCCAACTATCTCGTACCTATCCTCAGTAGTCCAAAATGTCATTCACCATTTTAAAATATCTTATATGTAGGCTATAATTTACATAGCATTTAAGAGTTGTGTACAATATGTAACCATATTAATTAAATTTGTGTATTTAATACTATGTAACTATGGTGTGGTTCTTTATAATGTATGATAAATTTTAATGCGGCTCTCATTGGCCTCATGTGTGCGCACTCCTGTTATATACGAAGAAAAAGGAGCAATGTGCCTGTCTCACTCCGGGCTCGATGGAGGTACCCTAGTTGGACCCTAGGCTGGGGACAATTTCCCCTTTTTCTCCTATATCTAAAAAACTCTAGTTTCAGCTCAAACGTAGGTGTCGAAACTTTTAAATATAATAAATCCCCTACAAAAACTCGCCCCGGTGGCTTTGTGTGTTGACCATTATTTGGCAATTATGTTATCCCTGAGAAGGGTAATAATATCTTATTACCTCAAATGCTGAGAAAAAGGGCATCGTTCTTGTCCTCGGTGGTTCAGTGGTTAAGGAGGCACTTCAGGCTTAACGGGGAGACCCTGTTTCGACTCTTAGCCAGGGATGATATCTCCTTTTTCCCCTATACCTAAAAATCTCTAATTCGAGCTCAAACGTGGGTGTTGGAATTACTATTCTTTTACCATGTATGGGTACAATCTTTTGCAAATTCCATTTTGTGTATGTATTATAGTGTCATCTGTATTGTTTTACCCAACATTTTTAATTCAGATTCTCCTAAGATCTGCATCTGGACTTTACTTCCTCTTGTGCCGAAAATTACAACTTTCTAATATGGTCTCTTGGCCACTTTCTTATTAACTTTGAAACAAATTAGCAGTAAATAAATAAATAAAAAAAGATCAAGCTATATTTATGTGCTGCGGTGCTCGCTTGACAAAAATAGGAATTGGGTGCAGAGGCCGCCACTTTAAGGGCTCACTTACACACACACACTTACTCACAGTCACACTTACTCACTTACACAAGGTCACTTGGGCCCTCAAGAAAAGTGTTCGGGGCCGGGACTTCTCAAAATTGGTAGATGGTAAAGAAATAGATAAAAAAAATATAGCACAAAAAAATGTACCTATTGCTTCTCCTGTTTCCGTTTGACCCACTGCACTTGGTCCTTATTTTTTGGCCCTCTCCCAATATTTCTCTTTAAGTTGATGCTCTGATTAAGTAAACACTAACTCTATCGAATTATTTTGAAATTCAAATTCGTAAATCATCTTGTAATAATCATTTTCGGAATAAATCATCTTGTAATAAACATTTTCAGAATAAATCATCTTGTAATAAACATTTTCAGAATAAATCATCTTGTAATAATCATTTTCAGAAAACGTCGCCTTGTAATAATCATTTCCAGAATAAATCACGTTGTAATAATCATTTTCAGAATAAATCACCTTGTAATAATTATTTTCAGAAAACATCGCCTTGTAATAATCATTTTCAGAATAAATCATCTTATAATAAACATTTGCAGAATAAATCATCTTATAATAAACATTTGCAGAATAAATCATCTTATAATAAACATTTGCAGAATAAATCATGTTGTAATAATCATTTTCAGAATAAATCTTTGCTATCCTTTCCAAAGCCATCACCTTGCTGCATTATTTTCAAAACCATCATCTTTGTATATCCTTTCCAAAACCAGCAGCTGCTGAAACCGAAGGCAAATCACGAAAAACAAGATTTCGAAATAACAGCTACCTCTACATTCTATTGACTTTCGAATCTTCTAATAAGACTGCAAGGTACCATAATATTTCCAAACATGATCGCAAATTAAATAGCTCTACTCTTTTAGATGTCCTTTTTTTCAATTCCGCGTTCCACGTCCTTAGAAACAACAATGTTTTGTTTTGCAACAATTACCCTCCATCTGACATTTACAGAATAAAACCAACCACCGACAAAAAGGCGGAACTTCTACTTAATGTTGTCACACACACATATACTTTGTAACAACAAAGGATAATGAGGCTGCGCTTATTCTGTGCATTTCTGCGTCATTTTCACAATAGAAGCATGGCAGAAAACAATAAATGCCAGGGAGGGAGATAACGCGCTAAAAACGAAACTGGAGCGGCATAGCACTGGGGAATCATTTTTTCTGTGAAGGAAATATGATTGTAAAAACAAAGTAAATTAAGAAAGATGAAAATGCGCGAATCTGTCCAAATATGGATGTCCGATAAAATAGTTAAATTGAGGCATCCTTTTAAAGAAACGAAGGCATTTCTAACCATCGGAGCGCTTTAACAAGATTAAAAGAATAGGACGAATACATGGGCTCACATATGAGTACTTCTATGGGACTGAGAAACATTAAGAGTACTTCTATGGGGCTGAGAAACATTAAGAGTACTTCTAGGGGAAGGCTGAAAAAAATTAATGAGTACTTCTAGTGGCTAAAGGCTGAAAAAAATTATCACCACCTTCTTAAAACTGTCTAGAATTTTTGTGAATGTACAAGATACCAAAACGCTACAAAAATAATTGATACTGCTTGACAATTAGTAATGAGCTAAAAAGTACCTTATTTTAAAATGTGACTGTAAAACTTTTGAAAGTAAATGCGTAGCAGGTTCGGGCGAATCAAATTTTTAAACGGCTAGGTGGGGGGGGAACGCGAGCCCACTCTGCGTCCCCCCATATTGGCGCCCATTGAAGAATGGCAAAAAACTTGAAAACGAAGGTAGAGACCTATCATAAGTTTAAATTGATTATTCCAGGCGGGGGCGCCCTCTGAATTCGCTATTGATTCATCCTCAGCAATACTTTTTTCAAGAAGGCGCCTTTGTTGGGAAAAATAATATGTGTGGATGGACTCTTTTAAACTTCTGAAGCCTTTGGAAAGAATTTCATAAATATATGAAACCAACCCAATGCAACGCTGTCCACGAATTTGCATGATCATTAATAATTAATAGTTGATAACAAACGCTCTACACTTTCCGATATCTATGAGCGGCAATAAAATATGCAACTGATAAAGAAATGCAATATCTGTAATTGCTTTTCCTTGCGGCAGTTTTAATGAATTGCTTAATGTGTTTGCTCATTAAATTTAAAGAACTCAGTGAGGCAAAGGAAATTGCTTTTGTTTATGCAAATAAAGTCTTGACGCTTTAGGGGAAAAAAAAACCAAAAAAAAACTAGGAAACCGTAATTAGAAGCATTTTATACGTTAACAAGTAGTTACATTCTTAATATTCTTTAACAGTTTCTCGGAAAGGAAAAATACTAGTGAAAAAAATTTAATCATAGCCGAGATTTTTCGTTTTGGACTAATTAATAGAAACGAAACTTGGTAAATACTAGTTTTGATTTTAAATTGAACATTAAAACTATGAATTTAATGATTGGAGCTCGTTAGAACTATTTATTTTTCACTGGAGAACAACATATGTTTTAATATCCCCTTGGAACTTGTTTATGGTGACCACCTTCACTATTTCGGGTGGAGCCGATCACTTTTATACAATAGGTGCGCAAAATATACAGGGTGTCTCAGAACCAGGTTCACAAACTTCTAGGGTAGGGTACACCTAGACGACTCGGGATCACATAGCAATGATGGTCGCAAACCACTCACAGAGCTAGTTCTAAAACCGTCCAGCATGCACAAATAGTGACAACCACTTCCTAAAAAGCGCCAGATAAAACTCAGGTCAGCTGCTCAAGTGCATAGATGATTAGGACATCGCATTTTGCGCTTCTCATGCACTGGTTGTCACTATTTGTGCATGCTGGACGGTTTTAGAACTAGCGCTGTGAGTGATTTGCGACCAGTACGTGATTCCGAGCCATCTAGGTGTACCCTATCCCTCCTAGAAGTTTGTAACCCTGGTGCTGAGACACCCTGTATAATGCGATTTCTACGGGCATGATTCTGTCCCTTCAAGTAAATTTTGACCACATTTAGAAGTAGTCACTGTACAAGGGTGGCTAGAATTTTTTTTGAACTGTGTAAATCCAACCTTCTATTTTCTATAATCCTAAATGTTAATTAAACCATTAATTAAATATGTATTAGGTTCTTTAATTAATCATTCATTAAATATTTTCACATAGTGATTATTAAATATTTTCACAAAGTGATTATTAAATATTTTAACGGAGTGTTTATTGTTTTCAAATAAAGTGTTTATTAAATATTTTCACTAAGAATAAGTATTTTCTTTAAGGGTTCATTAAATATTAATTACGAGTTTGGTAACGGATTTTGTGCTAAGTATTTAGTAAATGATTTTAAGTCTAAATATAAAAATAATGCATTAAAAGTCAGTTGTAAACAAATTGTTTAGTAATCCACTTAATTATATAATTTGTAATTTAATTTTTAATAAAGCCCTGCTCTGATCCTGTGGTAACAAGTTCGCCTAGCTTGTATTATCTGGGGTTCGGCTCCTATGGTATTGAATGCAAGCGCAGTCATTTCTGTATTGGTAAACCACGGAGAACAAACATTTCGATTCAGGCTTTAGAATTTTGGCAGGCTCGATTCAGGCTGTTTTAGAGGAACACAGATCTCAGATCCAAAAGCAAGAATTTCATAAATCGGTTATTACGAGGCATTTATGGAAACGCAGTCATCAATTCCGTATTACTGACGCTGAAAGAAGCGAAAAAAGTTCAATCACTCAATGAGTTCAATGTATTTACAGCTGAGAAAACATGAGAAAAGTATTTTTAATGACTAACTTAACAAAATCTCACGAAAGAAAAATTAACTTTCGTAGCAAAGAAACGCATCTGTAAAAATAAGATTATCTTTAAATGTAGTTGGAAATTATAGTATAGTATTGCGGCGCAGTATAGCCCAGATGCTCTTGCGCCATAAAACATCCAAACAAACAAATAGTATAGTATAGTATTGTAAGACTAACATGTCGCGTGGCAGACAATTGCTTCTCGCATGTGCATAAGCCGAAAGTTGCACGAATGCACTCCTACAGATACAGATACAGAATTTAATTCTTTTGTACAAATGACCCAGGCAGCGCCCATACATTTCGCATTGATATTCACTTTTAAGTTAATGATAAAGTTAGGCGCCACTACAGCACTGGCGCGAATGAAACGGTCCAAAAAACAAGTTGAAACGTGTTGGTTCATTGTCCGGTTTTCTGTGATAAGAAACCACTATCTGTAAGTGGGAGCAGTCAAGTGCTCTCACCACGAGCGACGATAGCACGAGGTGAGTTAATTATTAAAAATCCGCAAAGCACAATGTTCACCTTGCTGCAGGTGTTCCATGAGCCCACTTAGACGCAAAACCGAACGTGGCCTGTCCCTTTTGGAGTAGATTAGGCATTGAAGGCAGTACCTTGAGGATTCAATGAGTGATGCTATTGGATTGTCCTCCAGCTCTCCAAAGAAGGTGAAGCATTGGTTAAAACTCCTGTATTTAGATGCATTTCCTGTATTTCCTGTATCATTTCCTGTACACTCCTGTATTTAGATGTGCAGAGCTTCCAGCTTTGGCCACTTTTCTCACTCAATTCTCGACTTAACCATTCATTGTCGGGAGCTTTGCGAACTGACTGGCTTGAAGTAAAACTTGGCCAGTACACTTCCTGTCAATCAAAATTTATGCGTTAACCAACAATTCCTATATAGTGTGAGAAGAGTTTATTAAGTGGGTTTTTCGCATAAAATGAAATACTGCAGGACATTAGTAATCTCACAAACTTCACCCTTTTAATTAATATATTACCAACCATCCACACATGTCTTGAGTAATCGAAGTTAAGAGCATATGGGAGGGGGGAAGTAAATTCCAGAGACAAGGAACAGCATTGTCCTGTTTCTTTCATTTGGCGATTTACGAGACGAGGCAAAGAAAAAGATTAAATGGACATGAAAAATTGCAGTCTTTAAATCTTGTCAATTGCATTTGAAAATCATTTGACGTTTGTCTATTATTTACATTTAACTCTATTTGTCATCCATCAGCACACACTGTGAATGGCTGTCACATACTTTTTATTTATGAGACTGATAGATGCGATATGTCAATTTCTTACTTGTACTTTGGCCGTTCGGATGCTCTTAAGCATACGAAAAAGTTATTTTGATGCTCCTTTTTAATAGATTGCATTCCAATTCCTGTACACTAAACCTTTTCTAACGCGACCGGTCGTTTAAAAAGGTGGTCGTAAAAAAGAGAGAGGAAGAGCATTCCCGATTGCTTGTATGCGACTTCAAAGTTCATCTATAGTAGCTATGAGACGAGGATCACGAGCGAGGTAAGATTCAGAAAGCTAGGGACATGTCTCAGGCTTATTATTTGATGCACTTACGTGGTTTGTGCAGCTATCCAGTGTGTACTTATGAGGGTTTGACCCCTATAAGTCCTCTGTCCGTACACACAGTACATCTTCTGCATATGCGTTAAGAGTTGCGTTACATCATTTGTGCCAAGAATGTTGCACTTTAATGGAGTTAACCAATGCCGTTGTTCAGACCATTGCGTCCGTCCACATTTGAAGATAAATTATCCAATTAATTGTACCATCGCTACCTTGTGCAGACTTCGTGCATTTCTATGCAATACTTCCTTTTGCGAGGTCATTCACACCGCCTGCACAAACACAATCAAAGCCAGTGATTGAAATACCTCCTTTGGTATTTAAAGCTTTTTAGAAATACTATTAAAGCTACAGAGATTGATGAATGAGTGGACGTTTTTTGAAATAGCCTTTGGCCCAGATTCGAAAATCAATCGCTGATTCGTTGCCGCATTTCATCAATGTATCTATTTTCGAAAGCCTTCGGATACAGAGTTTGGAGATTTTTCTTTTAACTTTGGCTCCTGAATGCCTCTATACAGAACACTAGATTTACTTAGCTCCATAGTGGGGTGAAATAGCAACGCATTGTCCCAGGTTCTATTGCCAACTATCCCAAAAAAACGGGCGCTCTTACTGCCTGGCCCTGCGGTGGCGCAGTGTGGTAACGCGTTCTCCTATTGCGCGGCTAATCCGGGTTCGACTCCCAGCAGTGCAAAAAGAACGCTTACTCAGAGATCTCATAAAGATCGCACTGCTCACTGTAGTCCGGGGTTTGGTTCCCCAGGCCTTAAGAGGTTCGGATTCCTCGGAAAACAGTAGGTCCCGGCGCAGCATGACCACTGTAGTCTTTGAGCCGTAAAACCAAAAAACAAACAATCTTACTGCCTAACTGCACCTTCGTAGTCCGAGAGCTGGTTCTCTAGGCCTTAAGGGATTCTTATTCCTCGGAAACCTGTAGGCGTCAGCGCAGCATGACCCTGCTGTTCTTGCACCATTAAACTCCCATAAACAGGATATTTCATCGGACTATCCGCATTGAAGCACCTGAAAAAAATTCACTCCCGGCGGAGCCTACATGGAATGCTTACCGAGGTGGTTCGGGACTTGGTTCCCTAGGCACTGAGAGGTTCGGATTCCTCGGAAATTTGTAAGTCCGGGCGCAGTATGATTTTTGCTGACCTTGCGTCCTAAAAGGGAGAAGCATCGGGATCTTTAAACAACGGGCATAGACATCTAGTCAATAGATTAGTAGTGTTTGGGTTGATATATTAAATACGTTACACCTACGTTTGTATTACTTAAATACAGTAGAACCTGCTTAAAGTGACCACCCTTGGGACTGGACTTCAATGGTCACCATAAACAGCTAGTCACTATACAAGACAGACTTTGGTATACACATGACGAAGTCCCTACCAGTTCTCTTATAAAAAGTGGTCGCAGTATGAAGGTGGTCAGTTTACCAGGTTTCACTGTAGATATTATTAGGCAAGCATATACTCTTAAATATGTGGACAAGCGTTAATATATTAGAATTACAGTGGAACCTGGTAAAGTGATCACCTTGGCAAATTTACCAGTTGAATAAAGTGACAATTTTTTATAAGGTAGGAGTAGCAGGGACTTCGCCATGCCTGTAACAAAGTCCGTCGAGTATAATGATCACCTGTCTATGATGACCATCGCAGTCCAGTCCCAAAGGTGGTCACTTCAGGCAGGTTCCGTTGTATATTATTAAATAGTGTTCTTTCCATCCGTCCTACGGTGGAATAGGGGATACTGTCTTTATCTACCGTACAAAAAAAACAAAACCTGCAGTGACTGACCACCTTTGGGACTGGACTGCAATGGTCGCCATAGGCAGGTGGCCATTGTACACGACAGATTTTGGTATAGGTATAACTAATTTGATATACGCTATAACTACCAGTTATACCTTACGAAAGGTGGTCACTTTACTACGTTTCACTGTATTTGAATCCGGGTGAGATGGAACACTTCCTTCATTTTCTGCTAATCCGTAAGTTGGATGCTGATGATTTTGCAAGCAACGCAC
The DNA here is from genome assembly GCA_006491805.2 of Dysdera silvatica. NCBI lineage: Eukaryota > Metazoa > Arthropoda > Arachnida > Araneae > Dysderidae > Dysdera > Dysdera silvatica. Next base: position 53,437,218 of record QLNU02015359.1, on the reverse strand, counting down.
AGGTTCTGATTACTAGAAAGTCTGTAAGTTCTGAGCCAAGGTGACCTTAACCGCCCTTGCGCCATGGGAGACGAAACCAATCCTAACTGCCTATCATTCAATGAATTTATGTATTATAACGCAATGCTGATTTTTTTTTTTTTTGTGAAGAAAAAAGTTGATTGGAAGCATCAGTGGCGTAGAAGTGGGAAGAGTTTGGGGGGGGGGACTCAAGCCCTCCCCATTGGATAAAAATGTGCATTATTTTTCTTAACGACGAATCATTCGGTTTTTTTGTTTTTTTTTGTTTTTTTGTTTAGTGTTACTTGAGCCCCTTCCACCCATAATTTTTTAATTGCCACGCCCCTAAGATGAATATAATTGAATATATGGTCAATTTCTGAAAATTCAGTTTGTAAAAATTCACTTCGCGAACCGTTTTTGAAGATCTTCGGACATCGAGAGTAGAAAGATTTAAGACCTTTTTTTTAAGTACGCTCATTTGGTGTACTTAAAACCATTACTTAAGTACAGTTTAATTTTTTTAAGCTTCGTTCTTACATAGGAATCAATATGCATGTTTTTTTAAAAACTTTCCCACGTTCTTGTCTTAGAAAACTAAGTAGCGAAAATTTCATCATTATCTTGGAAAGAAATCCCTGTTTTTTACATTCATGAAATGATAGAAAAACTGTTTTTCTAAATTAATAGCATATGATTACACAACGTACTTTTTATGCGACGCCGATTATTCTTTTAATCGGTTATATTTATTTCACTTAAATCGGTATGTGTGTCAGTTAAATTTCGATTTTTTTAAATTGTTTTGAACGTTCTCGGATTGCTGATTTATAAAAAAGAAATAAATATTTATTTTAAACTCAAAAAACTACGACAATTTTATCAGAGACTAATATACTTTGAGGGAACATTTACAAAATATTGAATTGTGTACATAGGTATAGAGTTATATGGGTCCGTGGGGACCGAGCACCTCCCACCCAATAATTTGAAATAAATTGCAATTTTACATATACTGTAATGCAGCGGTTCTTTAACTTTCCTAGACCGCGGACCCCCTTCAGAGATCACTCGCCCTCGCGGACCCTCAAGAATTTGACACACAGAATTTGACACACAGAATTTGACATACAGAATTTGACTTTGAGAACACAAAGTTTAAAGCCCGGAATTTGCATCATATGTATTTATTTCTAGTGTTTCATCACTGATTTTCACTATTTAAGGAAAGAATTTTTCGTTCCCTCATAATTTATTCTTAGCATTAAAGAGTAAATGCTCTTGTCTTAGTACTTTTCCGAACTTTTGTGGAACACTGGAAGGGTTTTGTGGAACCCCTGAGGAGGGTCCTGCGCACCACATTTGAAAAACCGCTGCTGTAATGTATAAATGTAACGAATATGTGCTTGCCGCCTCCCCCCCGCCAATAATTTTGTGAACTCTACGCTGATGATTGTGTACTCCTTTTTTAATTTCTAAACTACTGCTCAAGCTAGATCAGATTCTTTTAAACCCGTTAACTTTTAATCACGTTTCCCAATTTCATTTTTTTAGACGTTCGCTTTCCGATTTGAGTGTCTTAGCAAATTTACGTTTTCTTCAATTATTGGGACGAGATTCAAGATTTTTTTTTCGGTATTCGGCGTAAAGTACATTCATTGACAAAAAAATCAAATGTGCTGCGGAGGAGTTGTTAGAATAGAATGGAACTTTATAAGTATGAAGATAGCGTTGATAATAAATATGTAAGTGACATAATGTTGATAATAAATATGTAAGTATGATAATGATATGTAAGTGACCGCGATATTAGAGCAAAGGGATAAGTTTATTTGAGAAAATTGTATAATTCGAAGACAGCTTTAGTACCTCATTGGGTCGCCTCCTTAGCATGAACGTAAGATAAGACACGGTCTTGAATGGAGGCTGCAGGTACTAAGTTTCAAATCTAACCAATCACCTGTAAAATGATGTCCAGGGGCGTGTCCTCGTCTCTTCCTGTGTCACTTTCATTCAAATCTTTTTTTTTTTTTAATTCATCAAACGAATGTGCTCATTCAAATCTTTTTTTTTTTAATTCATCAAACGAATGTGCGTATATGCTAATGGATTTTCATCTAATGAGCGGGGAAGAGCTGTGATTTCTATTTTTAAAACTCCTTGAAGCGGAAATGCTACCCAATACAACACTCCGGTGGAGGGTTTTTTTCCCCCTAAGTGTAAAAAAATAATACTGATATACATAGGAATATTTTTAATGGTAAAATAAGTTTCGCCATTAAATTTTTGTGTTAAATTATTACTTTTGTTGGAATTTTTTTAAATGTTTTGTTAAAAATTTCTCTGTGCTTTTCTTTGTGCTAATTTATTTTAGTTATAATTGTTTTTTTTTACTTGCAGTTGCATAATAATTTATGAAAAAATATTATTTAAATATAAAATAATTATTAATGATTGGAAATTTTCTGGAATTAAAGTGGTCCAACTTTAAGTATAATAATTAGTATGTTAATTAATAAATTATTAGTGAGCTAATCAGTTAACAAATCATTATATAGATATAAAACAGGTAATAAATTACCAACTTATTTAGTTATGACATTAGTAAGTAGTTAATACGAAAAAATTAGTATATTAAGCAGTTAATAAACTGTTAGGATATTAAGCAGTTAATATAATGTTAGTATATTAAACAGTAAACAAATTGTTAGTGTATAAAGTAGGTAATATATTGCTATTATACTAAGCAGTTAATATATTATTTATGTTAATATATAAGAAACTGTTAAAATTTTAACTTTCTGAATCTACGCAATGTACAGTAGAACCTCCATATATATCGGAAGTCTATGGTTCCATAAAAAACCTCGATGTGTACAAACGAACTGTTGGTACATGCGTATTGTGTAGTATATTATATTAAATTGTAGTATATGGTATTAAATTATGGTATATTGTATTAAATCATAGTATATTGCATTAAATTATAGTATATTGTATTAAATTGTAGTATATTGTATCGTTTCTAATTAATGCACGCTTCTTTTCTAATAAGTGAATATAAATGGCGTTGCATATGTTATGTTCATATAAATAAAAACGAGAATTATCGAAAAAAACCGTTATGAACACGTACTTTGAAGATTATGTTTATGTAGAATTTATATGCATTTACATTTGTACAAAAAACTTTTAAATATCGTGCTGCACGTTCAATTTCGATGATTGCTTAGAAAAGTATTTACGTTTATTTGGTCGGAGAAGTATTTACGTTTATTTGGTCAGAAAAGTATTTACTTTTATTTGGTCGGAGAAGTACATCCTCAAGAATACTTTTGGAGAATTGTAAACCATGACGTTTTAGAACATTTAACCGATAAAAAAAACCTATTTGTCTTTAAAAAAATTCAGTGCATATATAAATTTTATTTTCGATATATACAGTTTTTCTGTATGACGAGACATTCGCGAAAGCTTCGATACATAGGGATTTTCTCGATACATAGGGATTTTCTCGATACAGGAAAGTTCTGCTATATAGTTAACATATGTATACAAATGTATTTTGGAAAAATTGAAATTTCTTGAGCTTGTGCTTAAGAAAATGGCAATGTTGTATAATTTAGATTTCAAACTTCTAGGATTTCGGCTTTCTTCCCTTTCTATTTTGTTGCCGTTGCATTGCTCCTAGATATTTTGTTATTGAACTTTCATCTTAGTTATGAAAAATGGGGAAAATAACAGAGCAATTTTCCCATTTCTTGTGAAAACGGTCTTCATAAATTGTTGTTTAATTGTGAAAAAAATCATGGAATTTGATAATAAAAATTTACTTGAGGTATTCGCTGTATGCATCATTCAACACAGTTTCTCTTATAAAAAGTGGTTGCCTTATGCAAGTAATAATTTTGCCAAGGTGATCGCTTCACCATGTTCCACTGTGTATATAATCCCCTCCTTTATTATGCTACTTGTATATGTACATATAAATATATGGAGTTGTGTCTCTGTAAACCTCCCCTGATCAACTTCCTACGTACGCCCATGTAATTTGGGTGCAAGATTTGCACTAAACCGAAGAAGTAAATTTCTTTTACCATCGATCCCCGCAGTGGCGGACTGGGTCTTCTCAAAGGGCGCATACCTTGGATTTTCAGAGGGCGCGAGGACTACCGCCCATGAGGGGGCGCACCGGCCCAGTCGGCCCCTTGATCCCCGTCATATTTTATTTACCTCACTACAACGTAAAAATGTATTTGCGTACAGCTCATAGGTTATCAATCAACGATCTTTAAGCTTCGATTTTGAGCAGATCTAGAAGATTCTCATTATTGGGATAAGAAATTAATTTGGGACTTGTCTGAACCTAGAAATTGATTGATTAGTTCCTCTCGTTCTATTTTGACCTCCTAAGATTGTTCGAAAAATTACCCGAGGTGAGAAAATAAATTATTTTCATCAGGTTTTCACGCACGAAAATCGTTGAAGGAATAACTAAGAATCTAAAGTCTTAAAGAAATTTGCAAATCTAATTTTACACAGTTTTTTTTTTTTTTTTCCTAAATGTGTACCCAATAACATACACTGCGTTTTGTTAAGCGAAAGCTTGCCAAATTTCAGCTACTAATTTATGAACATTTACTAAGCATGTTTCAACGTTTAAAATATACCAATCCATCAACTCCGAGCAAGAAATTTGAGAAAGATACGTGACTTCTCCCGTTGCCTGAAGTAGGTTCAACGGTTCATTAGAAAGTTGCGTATAGATATTCAGGAGAATGTTTCTTGCATTTTCAATTTTTTGTGAGCGTTTATATCTCGGAGGATCGCATGCAATCAATCTTCTATGATGCCGCGGAACTCTGCCTCTATTGGGAATCGCGTCATTGAGGTCGTGTTTTTCGTTTATCACTCGAATACTAATGAAAAGATGTATGTTCCGGCTTTCTGGGAAAAAGTTCGTTAGGGAATTTTGTTTTGGATTCTTGAAAGTTTTGTTTCATTCTTGCATTCTGGGGGCATTCATTGTACTTGTTTGAATGCGCTACATCTATTTTGTGCTATCTTTCTGTGTGGCCTTACACAAGGCCTAACTCTGAGTTCTCTGCTGTTCAACGTTTTTATAAGTTTTTTTATAAAGTCTCTCTCTTTCTTCAGTAGATCGTTATCACTAGAGCCCTCATTATATGTAATATGTACTAAAAGGCCAGCAAAATATGCAAATATGCCATGTGTATTTACTTAAAATAGGTAAATATGTACCTAAAATGAATTAATATGCACTTATAATTTCCAAGTAAGTTAATAAAAAAAGTTACGTTCTGTGTTTTAAAGCAACTGTATTAATTATTAACTATCTAGCGTCCAGCCATTTCCGCCCATTTTTCCTAACGTAATTAAAAAAAAGGAAACTTCTCTTACTATTTCTTGGAAACAGCCGTTTACAGACCTCTTCTATTTCTTGGAAACAGCCATTTACAGACTAATGGCATAAACCCCCACTTCCAAATTTATATCCGATATCAAACGTTATATATATATATATCCGATCAGAACGTTATATCCGATGCGAATTTCCCTACTTAGAATCTACATAGACTCTAAAATCGCCGTCGTTATAGTAGATTTCGTCGTTATATACGATGTCGTTATAACCAATATATTTAGTATGGAGTAGAATAGCAAACCAAACTTCTTGTAAAAATTCCGTCGTTATATGCGGTTGGTCGTTATAATCGGCGATTTTGACTGTACTTTAATGATGTCAGTTGCATTTTTTAATGTGTTACGTTTTTTTTCCTACAATATTTTTTTCTTTAGAAGTGTGTCTTTATGTTTAAAATCAAAGGAAATTAGACCCCAAATAATGTGACAAAAATATTTTAAACCCGATTGGAAATTGCACAGTTTGATTTTTTGAAGTGTTTGCGTAGATTTTAGCTATTTTTGCAACAAAACTTTTATTTCTCTGACACAAAATGACATTAAAGGTTGGGAAAGTTACCGATTTTACGTTCATAAAGTTTTTAAGTTTACTAATTGTTTCCTGTCATTTATGACTTGTCGACTTCGTGTCGTCGTGTCTCTCAAATTCACTTACGCGTGAAGAAAAACCAGTTTTCCTTAACCTAATTTTAGAGTTTTTTCTTAATTTTTCTTTTCTACTTTTTTTAAGGTTTTGTTAACACCTACGTGAATCGACGCTTCTTAACAGAAATTTATTCTATTTTTGTACGCAGCAGTGTTTGCTTGTCAGAAATGTTATTTTAAAAAAGTTCTAATAAAAATTTTTTGAAAGTGTTTGAATAAAAATCTGCAGACGAAAGGCAAAGTAGTAGTAATAATAATTAGTGCTTGACAAATTCGATCATCAGGTAATTAAATTTTTGTAGTTGGCGATTTTTTATTTTTTATTTATTTATTTATTTATTTTTTTAAAGGCAGGTGAGTACGTTTCTTGTTTGTACGCCGCGATTTGTTGAACTCTATTAAAGATACAGTAGATATCCGCTTAACCGAATTCGTTTATCCGAAACGGCCTGTTGCGCATTTTTTATTATTATTTTTTAAGGTAAACGCCCGTTTAACATTTTTGACAAAAACGTTCGTATTTGTTTTCTAATGTGCTCCCATCTTGATAAAAAAAAAAGCAATACCAGTCCTATTCGAGAACACAGTAATAAAAACGAAAGCCCTGCGGTGGCGCAGTGTGGTAACGCGTTCGCCTAGTACGCCGTTAATCCGGGTTTTATTCCCAGCGGTGCAAAGAACGCGTACTGAGAGATCTCATGAAGATCGCACTGTTCACCGTAGTCCTAGGTTTGGTTCCCTAGGCCTTTGGAGGTTCAGCTTCCTCGGAAAATTGTAGGTCCCGGCGCAACGTGACCACCTTAGTCCTTGAGCCGTAAAACCACAAGCAAACTTAAATCAAACAAATAAACTCTGAATGTTTTGGGGTGTCGCAGAGGTAACGTGCTCATCATAAGGCTATTAACGTGTCGTTAATCTAGATTCGACAACCATCTGGTCGTGGGGGAAAAAAAACTAACTAACTACTCACTGTAAATTAATTTAAAAGGCAACAAACTAACACAGTTTAATAAAATTAAATCGTTTACAGCTGTTCCAATAGCCCTGGGCAACTGACTCACTGTAGTCCTTAAGCGTGTCCTGAAGTAGTTCGATAGTCCTTAAGAGTGTCCTAAAATGGTTCGGTAGTCCTTAAGAATGTCCTAAAGTGGTTCGATAGGTCTTACGTGTCCTAAAGTGGTTCCGTAGTCCTTGTGTCCTAAAGTGGTTCCGCAATCCTTGGGTTCTAAAGTAGTTCCACAGTCCTTGTGACCTAAAATGGTTCCGTAGTCCTTGTGTCCTAAAATGGTTCCGTAGTCCTTGTGTCCTAAAGTGGTTCCTTAGTCCTTGTTTCCTAAAGTAGTTCTTAAATGGCTCTGTGTTCCTTAAAAGTGTTCTAAAGTGGTTCTGTGTTCCTTAAAGTGCTCTAAAGTGGTTCTGTAGTCGTCAGGAGTGTCCTAAAGTGGTTCTGTGTTTCCTTAAAAGCTGTGTTCTCGTAAAGTGGTTCTGTAGTCGTTAAGAGTGTCCTAAAGTGGTTCTGTAGGCCTAAAGTGGTTCTGTAGGCCTTAAGAAGTTTGGATTCGTCCTGAAAAGTGTTAAAACTATTTTCTGTGGTGTAATGGTAACGCATTTGTCTATCGTGCCATCAACGCAGATTTGACTCCCAATTGTATCGTTACCGTGTTTCGGCCTGCCGTAGTTCAGAGTTTGGTTCCCGTTCCAGAAGAAGACTGATTCCTTGGAGAGCTAGATTCCTGCGTAACGTAACTTTTGCTATCCTTTCCCTATAAAAACCAACTTTGTAGAGAACGCGATAATTTTGCAATATAAATGTTGGCCAGCCTTCCGCTTGGTGACCATAGGTTTGGTCTGATAAGACTGCTGCTTCAAAACCAATCGTAATCATTTTCCCCTTCTTCCCTGATACCTCGAAGTAGACTTCAGTTCTAGTTTGTCTGTTCGTACGTTTGGAGTCCGAGACCGCGCTTTGAGTCAGATGGGATCCACGATTTAATTGGACCACCGAACTCCCCTACGCTTACACGCAAGCAAGATGACTGCAAGTCAAACCCAGCCCAACATCCCTGAAAGGTAATTCTCGTAGTGGCATGACCACTGCCTCGCAGTTTAAAACGAAATCATCGTGATTTAATGTGTTTACACCGTTCTCTTCAACGATACCAAAGATCTCCCTGACGACCAAGTTGCAATTATGAGTTGTGTTGAGAACGTGAGTGTTGAAACGCATGATTTCGTAGAGTTTAGCTGTTTCCGAATAAATGATGCGGCCTGAATCGTTGTAGCTTCTTTCTATTGTTGGGAATCCACATATTATTACGGTTCAGTGGAAGATACCTGGAACTTCATCGGTCATGTCGGAGTTTCTGGACAAAGCTGTGCTCTATTCCTGGACAAGACCATGTCGTGACGGCTCTAGCACATGCGACCTCTTAAAACACCTCATTACTGACTATCGTCCAGGGGTCTCGTCCGCTGCGCCAGATGCGTATTCGTCGTAACAGCTCGAAATTGGATTTTCATAGAATTATCTTTTGACAGTATGAAATGCATTAGTAATGCAAATAATACGACATAAAGCAATCGGTTTATTGTATACTTATAATCAGTTTCATTCGCTTGAATGCCTCTTCATGCAAGGACGTAGCAATTCAAAAATCATGGGAGAACTCGAGGATCTTTGACAGATCATGTGATATGGTATTTAAACAGTATGTGTTTTGTTATCCGATAGGGGGCTTGAGCCCCAGGGGACCCCCTTTTCTGTGCCACTGCCTTCAATTCCGCAGACTGAATTCGTTTCCCATAAAGCTTAATTGTGTGTAAGAACGTTGTGTTTCGAGAGGTCACTTTAAACCATTGTCCTCACTCCGCCATGCACTCAAGGGGGCGTTGCGGTTGCGCAGTGTGGTAACGCGTTCGCCTAGTGCGCCGTTAACTCGGGTTCGACTCTCAACAATGCAAAGAAAGCTGACTCAGAAATCTCGCGAAGATCGCACTGCCCATTGTAGTCCGGGGTTTGGTTCCCTAGGCCTTAAGAGGTTCAGATTCCTCGGAAAAAAATACGTTACCGCGCAGCATGACTATTGTAGTCCTTGAGCCGTAGGACCACAAACAAACAAAACAAGCACTCAAAAGACTTAAAAAATAGATTATTCATAAGAAAGCTTTGTATGGTATCTGTTAATCGCCACCCCTATTGAAGAAGCCCGAGTACGACTCCGAGAAAAAACACTGTTTGCAAATAGTTACGAACTTATGGACCCCGAAAAACCTTCTAATTGGCCCAGGTCTCTTCGGCTGCTCAAAAAATATTTGGAGAGGTGTCGGATTCTCTCACAATTTATGAACAATAAAAAAATGTGGAATAGAGTTGAGTATGAAAGCCATAATAGCCTACATATAAAATATATTAATGGTTACTGTTCTTTTCAGATTTTTTTAACAAAAAAAAAAAACTTCTGTCTTTAAGCTTCTGAGCTTTTATGGCTTTTAGAATCATTTCCTCCACTTCCTCTTTGTGACACCGTCTCCACATATACTCTGCGTAGTATGAGTCAAACAGCTTTTCAGCGCCGACATTCCGATGCTCTACGACCCTCTCATACCTCCTCTCCCTTCTTCCTCCCCCACCCCTTACCTTCTGTGAAGTACGAGTCCAACAGGTAATCAATGTCGATTTGCGAAGTACGAGTCCAACTGCTTCTCATCGCCGACAATGTGATACTCCACATTGCCCTCATCGCTCCCTTACCTCCTCTCCCCTTTTCCCCATCCAAACCTCTTCCCCTACGCCTCCTCTAACCTCTTCTCCCATACCCCCTTAAACCTCTTCCTGCCATACCTCCTCGAACCGCTTCCGCTCATATCTCCTCAAACCTCTTCCTCCCATACCCTCCTCTAACCTCTTCCTCCTATATCCCCTCTCCGTCCAAAACAAACTATCAATTCCAATCCGTTACAAAAATAAAAATAAAAATTTAAACGTTCGCTCATCCTATCGGTACAACTCATAAGCCACCGGCACGAACGGGCGCTACGACACCACAATACAACTGACACGCGCATGCGCGTATTTTCAACTCTCCACGAAACTTTCCCTCTGTTTTAAGAGTATAGCATCAGTTTTGGAGACGAGTTGGCGACAAAACAGGGGATATATCTGTAGTTTTACCATATTTTGATTTACTAATATGTGCTCAAATTGTTGCTAAAATTTTTGAGATAATAAGCTGAATGGATTCATTTTAGTTCCGATTTCTAAGATAATGATCTTTTATTTCGTCATTTTTAATTCGACGCAAATGTTTTGAAAGTATTGGATCATATTTTGAAATCAGTTCAACTAGACCTAAAAAGTTGCCATTTTTTTGAGCTGCCTAGCTTTTCATTAAAACCGAGCAAAGACATGTTCCTTTGTCCAAGAAATTGAATAATAGACAACGATCTTTCAAGAACGTTGCGCCAATGCTACTTTTCGTAACGAATAATTCGCTCATATTCCCGATCAATTGCTAGGTTTTTGCGTAGCAGATTTTCCTTTTCTAGCCGTTTTTGGAAACAGTCAATGTGCTTTACCAACGATTCGTGCAAAGAAAGAATTTCTCCTAAACGTTTCTAGTCATTACAACCGTTGCTGCTGCATAATGTTGTAGCTGACGAGCTACAAAATAATTTGCAACAAAAGCGGGAATAGATTTTTCGGGAATAGAAATTGTCAGAAAAGTGACGATTTTGACAATTAAATGGAAATTCGCTTAGTTTCGGACGAATAGGTCCATTTTCAATAATAAACTTAACGTTGCTGATGGCTTATATTTCGGGGCTATAAACCAATATCATCTATATTTAATTTTCTGTCAAAAATAACATTTTTAGTATCAGAAAAACTAGATATTAAATACCTTTCTTCCTGTACAGTTTCTTCTGCTGCTGGTGAAGCTGTTGGTGCGATATCCGAAACAGAATTAGTCGCCCCTTGATTCGGGTCTTCTGAACGAAAATACTTTAACAAGGCACGTTTTTGGGACTGAGTAAAATGTTCTGCTTTAGCTTTCCGTTTTCGTTTAGCAAATCCAGATACTTTTTTACTCCCTAACCCTTGTCGGGGCATTTCCAAACGAAGTTAGCTATGAGATATATTACTAAACACTTCTTATTTCACGTCGATGTTCTTGATAAATGAATGCGTTTTATTTAAGTTCATTGCCGTATTACAAACAGAAAGATAAGCTAGGATGCAATGTAATTATAAGTTTCCGTTTCTCAGAACTTTGCCGTAAGTTCTTTCTTGTCGAAACTGGGCCCCTCTGCAGTGGATATGTAGATCCAACAATAAACACGGCAATGTATATAGACCACAATTTCTAACGCATTTGAATAATAACACGTGTATTTATTTTGATCGCCATTTAGAAGCTGCATGGACATTATGGGAAGTATGACGTCATCCGCAAATGGCCAAATCATGCTTGTATTCAGAGTGGGGGATCCGAGGGACCGGTCCCCCCCAACTAATTTTTAATGAGACTTGGCTACATCGATACATGCTGTAGAAATTTTTAACCCCCTCCCGAAATTTAAACCTGGCTAGGGTCTTAGGCCAATTACTCCATAGAAAGCATATACGGGCCGCTATAAACCGATTGCCAGGGTCGCTAAAAATGCGACTATGCATTTTTAGCGGCCCTGGCAATCGGTTTCACCCCACCCTAAGCACGGCCCTGCAAATCGCACATACGATAATCGAAATTTACTACGCCTCGTGCAGCTGTTCTTATGACGTAAAACAGGAGTGAGCGAATTTACATAATCAATATTAACGATCCTCGATAACTATTCAGTTGTTATCAAAGTTTCATTTATGTACTGTAGGTCGGGGACGATGCCTCGTTTTCTCCTATAACAAAAAACTCGTTTGAGCTAAACAACGTGTGAGTCGGAAATACCACGTAGAAAAAATTCCCTACCAAAAACAACACGCCCCGGAGATTTTCTGTGTTGACCATTATTTATCAATTGTGTTAACCCTAAGAAGGGTAATAATATCTTACAACCTTATGCACACGGAGAGAAGGAGCTTCGTTCCGATCCTCGATGGCCTAGCGGTTAAGGCACTTCGAGGTCAACGGAGAGACTCTAGGTCCGGGATAATGCCTCTTTTTCTCCTGTAACAAATAAGCTCTAGTTTGAGCTAAAAAAATGGGAGTGTCTGAATTATCATAGTAATAATGGAATATATAATAATAGTCGGAATAAAAAAATAATGGTTTATTCGGTCTGAAATATTTTGTATGCGGTTGCATATTGTGAATAATTAGTTGTTAAGTTGCATGCCTGGAATTGTTGGACCTACAATAGAAATATTTCATTCAATTCAAACAGCTAGGTTTGAAATGGAAGGAAATAGAAAAAAAAAAAAAAAGCTTGTTGCGTAACTATCCCGCAAAGATGCGATTATGAAGTGTTAGGAAGAAAGTATCGCCTTATAACAAAGACCAAAGTTTTGTTCATCGATGTGCTTTGTAAGGTTGATTAAAGCGTTAATCCCTACCAAATTCGAATATGGTTGCTGTATCTACGGCTCAGCACACCAGTCATTACTTAAACAACTTGACCTCATACATCATGAGAGTCCATGGCTGCACTGGGACCTTTCGGACCTCTCCAGTCACTAGATTATATGCTGAAGTCATGGGACCCCCATTAATTGTACGTCGCCAACCTTTGTCTCTAAACTATTACTTTAAAATTCCATCAATCAAAGACCATCCTGCATCTCCATCACTTCATCCATCTCGTTTCATTTCACTTTCCAATGCTCGTCTCCCATGTATTCCAACTTTTGGCATGAGGTTGGAAAATGCTGCTAGTAAATTGTTAATTTCAAAAACCATGATAGAAGAATCGATGACAAACAGCTTTCCTCCTTGGTTTGATATTGACAGTGGCATCTGTTTGGGCTTATTCAAAAGACAATAAATACCCCAGACGATTGGCGTACGCAGGGGGTGTTGATGGGGGTTGTAACCCCCCCATTGCAATGAAATTTTGTATATTTAACATAGGAATATGTGAGTTGTAGCTCTGTAACCCCCCTTCGAATTGAGCTTATAATCCCCCCTTTACGAACTTTCTACGCACGCCTATGCCCCAGACATTGCCTATTAGCAGGCATTCGCTGAACACTCTAGTAGGCAGAGCTGGGCAAAATACTTGCAAAATTATATTTACCATACAAAATGCTTGCAAAATTATATTTACGCTACAATATACTTGGAAAAATTATATTTTCGATACAAAATACAAAGCACTTACGTTAGAAATTTGTATTTTTGTTACAAAATACCTAGTACTCAGAAATTTGTATTTTCTATACAAAACACAAAGTACTCAGAAATTTGTATTTCCGATACAAAATACCTAAAAATTTGTATTTTCGATACGAAATACAAAATACCTAGAAATTTGTATTTTCGATACAAAATACAAATGTATTTTAAAATACTTTTCGAAAATACAAAATGTATTCTAAAATATTTTTTAAAAATACAAAATGTATTCTAAAATACTTTTTAAAAATACAAATTACATTTTTCAAAGGGCTTTTTTTTTTACCTGACCTTAAGGGGTCACAGGACCTTTAGATTTCCAAAATGGAGAAATTTATAATGGTTTTTTAACTTTAGTTTTCTCAGTAAATATAAATCTAATTAAAAAATTTTTTGATCAACAATAACAAACCACCTATTATATATATATATAACATGGCCAAAAATAATTTTAAATGTCAAATATTTTTCTTAATTTTACAAAATATTAAATATGATTTACGAATTGAATATTACATGGCAACAGACTACGCGTAGAATTTTAACTTAAATTTTGCTGCTACAGTGTTGCTCATGGGCTCAAATTGTTCACAGATATTGGGTACTCGTGCTCTACCTCCAAAAAAAAAGTGACTTTAAAAATTAATTGTGAATATTATTTTTTTCCTTAAATATCATTTTACGTAGATTTTAAAGACCCTATTTCGTCCATTAATAGCATGTGAATAAAAATTGCAAAAAGCGTGTACCAGTTGTAAAGTGCCATATAATAAAGTTTTCTGGAAAATTTTATTCAATTATAATAACCAGTTGGCAAGTTACCATGCGGGCAAGCTAAAAAAAAATGCGTTCTGAGAAAATCCACTTTAAAGTTTTACGAGTACTTGAAATTGAATGAAATGGAATATTGTTGTTTTCATTACTGTGGGTCTGAAAATGGACAGATTTTGTTCCTATTTGTTTCAAAATACTTTCCTACTAGTTTAAAAAAATTTTTGAAGTGATTAAAAAAAAATGACAATTTGAAAGGTCCTATCATCACCCCTTAATTGACTTGAGCAGCCTAAGTTAGGCTTAATAATTTCATTATCTTAATCGCATTATAATAATTTCATAATATGTAACTACATAGTTCCACAATGTCAACATAATTTCATATGTCACCATCATTTCACATTGTTTGTGAATTCACATTTACAATTGTAAAAATATTTGATAAGAAATGAAATTATTTTTTTTTTAGATCTTGCCGCCATAAGGCCAACTACTTGCGCTATATAGCGCATAATTAGTTTTATTACCAGACATACATCTGGTAGCGAATTTAAGATTATGTGCACAGTAAAACCTCTCTTAACGGACACCCTAAATACAGTCATGCTGTTTGTACACTGAAATAAACATTCTTTGATAAGAAGCTTCTTCACAACTATACCCCTCTTTTACGGATAGCACTGCTCACTGTAGTCCTGGGTTTGGTTCTCTAGGCCTTATGAGGTTCGGATTCCTCGGAAAACAGTAGGTCCCGGCGCAGCATGACCATTGTAGTCTTTGAGCCGTAAAACCACAAACAAACTGTGAAAAAAAAAAACCTTGTCTTATACGGATAACTTTTTACTTTCTAAACGGTGTCCGTTGATAGAGGGGAGGGGTTTGCTATATATTTACGAATATTTTTTCTCTCTCTTCAATATTATGCGTACTTCTGCCAAATATTGCATTCAGTGTATATTATTAGATTTTGATAAACTTTTAGTACTTTTCATCACAATTCCGTCCGCATCGCCTTGTAACTTCAAGGCGAACAAAAATGATCTCCATATAAATCACAGGCGTTAACGAGTTAGATGATATAATATTGTTTATGAGAGGGTTTAACGTTTCTTCTGAAAGGGTTTCACAATTGAAATATGCTATTCTGTCGATTTCTCTCCATGGGGGTCCAAAGGCGTTGGAATTCTAATGTCATTGGCTGAACGCAGGTGGTTTTTACTAATACGCTGAAGGATACCAAAGGGTAAAACCATCATCAACATTCGGTGTTGCGTAAGTTTCATAAATTGAATTTTTCGAAAGCCCTTGGAATTTTTAAAAAGTCAAAAATATTAGTCATCAAATGTTCACCATTAAAACGAGAATGGCCCTATTTAAAAAAAAAAAAAAAAAGGTTATGGGGTTACAGGAATTCAACTCCCCTGACCTCGTTAATTTTGACCTAAGCTAGTTTTCGTTGATTTATAACAGTCATTAAAAGAAGAGACCACGCCTCAAGCTGGACTTGAATCAGCGGCCTTCAGGTTATCACTTTCAAAAGGAAAGAAAGAAAAATAATAATAATAAAAGAGCATGATTGGTAGCTTCTTCAGGTTAGTGACCGGAACGCGCGAACAACAACCCGAAGGTTGGTGATCCGATTCAAGTGAGTACGATACGGTAAAACCTGTCAACTTGGACACCTCCCTGAATTGCATTCTATGAAGCTAGATAAACTCCTATTTTGTAACATCTATGTATCCTCACCTTGTTTGGCGCATAATGACCCCTGCTCTCCGTTCAAAATACAACCAACTAGCAAAATAACTAGCTACCAGCTAGCAAAACAACTAGCTACCAACTAGCAAAATACAACCAACTAGCTTAACATCTGTGTAATACTTTCTAACTTGGACACCTTCACCTGTTTATCTTGAAAGTTGTTATTTATATGTTCATTTGGACTTGTTCCTTATAACAGGTTTTGTTCATTAATCGTGGAGGTGGTCGCCTTCTTTTCCTTTGTGAGAAAGAAAGAAAAGGAATCAGTTACTTTTATTAATTCAATAACAGTTGTTATCCACACAGGCAATTAACTGTGTGCAGTGGAAATGAATAGGTATTTTGTTCGTATCTTATTATTTTTGACCTTCGTTCTGTATCCATAGTTACTGTTGTCACTAAGTACGTGACGTAAATTTTTATATAATGATTTTCATCTCAATTTCCTTTGGAAAACTACAAAAAATATACTCTCGTGACCTCGTGCGTCAACCAGTTGGCAGTCGTGTTAGCTCTGAGAAGTATAATAATACCTTATAAATAAATTTTGTAATTCTTATTTTCCAATAAAAACTAGCTGTATAGTTTCGCATAATATAAAAAGACTAACATATTATTTGGTTGTGAAGGGCGAAATTGTATCCTATTGCCTATGTTGGACATGTTTAGAAGGTGCCGTGAATTCCCAACTTACACAGGTTACAAGCAAAAAAAAAAAAGAAAAGGTTACATGCACTAGCAACCAAACTTTGTGCGTGATACTCCACCTTATGTTTTCCATAGCTACGCACGTCATCATGAGTCTGAAACAGAAAAGACGGCGTTAGACAGATGGTACTGGGAGGCATTAGAACATCCTCCATAGTCACCAGGCACGAGTCCTTGTGTCCAAGATACATTCCCTAGATAAGAGAGCCAAAGAGTGAGGTTTCATAATGTGCGTGCAATATTGCACTCCAGCGTTGCTCTAAATAGAAATCTCTTTACCGGACTTGCACAAGATCTACAGTGAAAATCGTTTATAACGACCAACCGCATATAACGACGGAATTTTTACAAGAAGTTTGGTTTGCTATTCTACTCCATACTAAATATATCGGTTATAACGACATCGTATATAACGACGAAACCTGCTATAACGACGGCGATTTTGTAGTCTACGTAGATTCTAAGTAGGGAAATTCGTATCGGATATAACGACGCGACTTGACAGTCATAAAGCAGAACCACGTGGGTTAGTTATTAAAATTTAAAGTTAGTTACAAAATTTAAGCGTTATTCTAATCTTGTTTATTTACAAATGTCTGAGAAATTTTTATCACTGCTAAACCTGAATATTAAAGATAGTGAACTTAAAAAGTGATTTATTAATTGAATATCACGAGGGTCATATTCTTAAGGGGGCCCATTCTATTTTTTCAGTGTAGAGCCCACAAAACACTTTAACCGGCACTGTTCTGAAGTCATTAGTATAATAAAATACTATTTATTACATTTGTTTTCTACATTATATACTTTAGTAGTATTTTCTACAATTTTTTCAATTTAAAAAACTAAGGAAGTACTATGTATTTAGTGTGGTTATAAAACATAATATAAACGGAAATTAAATTCATTATAATTAAGTATATTTTTATTTAATTTTGAGATCAAAAAGTTTAGTACTTTTTATTATCAAAATAATTTATAAAACTCTAGAGTACATTGCTATAGGCTACTATGATTTTAAAAAGATATCGGTTATAACGACCGAATTTGCACGGTCCCTTGGAGGTCGTTATAAACGATTTTCACCATACGTCAAAAGTTTCTGGTTACGGACAGCGATTGTACCGAGACCTGTAATGGTTATTTTCAATACACTTTTTCACGTATACGGTATACGTTGCCCCTAGTTTATTTACAATCCTTGTATTGTATGAACAATGAATACGTATCACAGATGGGGAAAAAAAAATACGTAGTGGTAGTATGCAGTCACGGCCGCCGCTAACGGTAATTGGCCCTGGTACCAAAATTTTCAACGTGCTCTTTGATAAAATATATTCAGCGTCGCAGATCCCTACACACTCCGAACCTAGAAAAAATAAATAAATAAAATAAAAAATAAATCAACTTCCCTGGCCTCTAAAAGCTCAGGGTACCCGTATCCCCCCCCTAAACGGCGGCACTGTATGCAGTAGTGGTAGCGTTTATTGCACTTGTGCCAAAAAAGCACTCGCGCATGACAGATTCTGACTCCTCCTTCGCTCATCATTGTTGATTTGCAGAAAAATTCCTTTCTGATAATAGACAAAACAAAAAAAAAATAAAAAAAAAAAAAAACAGATGTAGCCTATCTTTACACTACAATTGCTTATCTATTTTAAGCAGGTAGGTAGGAATGAACGGATCTGTCTTTTACTATATCATTAACAAGTGACTGTATACAAAACATAATAGGAGTGTAATGGCTCAGCATTTAACACTACATGAAATGCCGTTGCTTTTATTACAACTTTTATTTCTATGAAGGTAAATTATCGGCATTGTTGTCCAATTCCCATGTAACGAACATTAACGAATGCGAAGAAACTATAGTTCGTATGTAAGAATGAGAATCAGTGGCGTATTAAAGGGTGAATCAAGCTGCCCATTTGGTAACAAAATAGATTTTCTCTGAGACCGCATCATATAATCTTCTTTAAAGCCAATTCCCCCCACCCCCAGTGGCGTAGGCAGAAAGTTCATAACGAAGGGGTTACCGAGCTACAATTCATATGTTCCTATGTTAAATATACGAAATTTCATTGCAATGGAGGGGGTTACAACCCCCAAAACCTCCCCCTTGGCTACGCCTACCCCCCAATGAGTTTTAAATTGATACCTTACTGACGAGAATCATTAGAAACGAATGAGAAGTGTTTGGTCGTTGATGATCGACTATCTCGTTTGATTTTGCGGAAAAGATGAACGGTGGATATTTGCTGAACGCGCACAAGACGTACCCGGCTTAACTTGTTCAATTTGTTCATACTTGTTGTACTTGCCAGTACTATTATTATGCTTACGTTTGATATGGATTTTACCTGATGGGGTTAAAAGTCTATAGTTCATATAACGTTTCGACAGCCCTCAGACATCATCTTCAGAGCGTACAAAAGCTATTTTGTGATAGAACCACACGTGTACGTAATTCCATGTGTGGTGTGCTCCGTAGAAACCGATCGAACGCCGTCGAAGATATTAAACAAAATGTAAATTCTTATTGCTTTAATTTCCTTAGTCTGTTACCATTTTTCTAAACTCCTTTGTGCGTTCTCATTTCAAAGCCCTCTTTCTACGACTTTTTGCCATTTTCGCTATGAAAATTACCATAATCGGAGAAAAACGCACTAAAAACAGTTATAATCTATACTTGCTGTTACAGACCACTTCGGTGTGAAAGAGGGTTTGTATTAATAGCCATTACATGTAGACTATATTGCCGTATTTGTACATGCAAGGGTTGTACACCACGGAATAATGAATCAATGTGTGTAACAAAATAACTCGCCAGATCGAATTCACTTTCCCAATGGATTCAAATGTCACAAGTTGAACTTATGCCATTTGCATTATTATGCTGACGTCGGTTTTCACCGGATTTATTTCGGCATTTGGAAGACGATCAATTCCTAAACCGTGAAAGTGATGAGTTAATCAATGATTTAAATGAGGCTTGTAAGTCACGGTTTAGTAACTGCCATTT
>QLNU02015359.1:53404624-53417212 GCA_006491805.2 Dysdera silvatica | reverse complement strand
TGTCTTCGGCAGTTTGAAATGTTTCGATTTTAATTGTTTCGCCAGGCAGTTGTTCCTTTCCTAGCAGACAGTAATGGATTGTATTTAAGAATATCATCGGGTAATTGACTGAACTTAAACAGGGATTTAAAGCGGTCATTATCTCTGCATCGCATGGTTCTTCACTAATGGCGTGTCATGACCTTTGAAATCCTTGCACCAGAACATTTATGTAATCAGTCAATCCTTTCCTTTAAAATTTGGGAACATATTCCATGTTCGCATTGCTTTGATCATCCTTGACTGTGATATATCTGAGGCTCCTTACGTATGATATATCATACGTAAAGTGTATCTCAGATATGTTTGAGATACCTTATGTATGATATGGAAAAGATACTTTATATATGATGTCTGAGATATCTAGTGTATGATGTCTGAGATATCTAGTGTATGATGTCTGAGATATCTAGTGTATGATGTCTGAGACATCTTGTGTATGATGTCTGAGACATCTTGCGTATGATGTCTGAGGCACCTTGTGTATGATGTCTGACAATGGTATATCTGAGGTACGTCCTTATAATATATCCTTACATCATGGGCATACGTAGAAAAATCGTATATGGGCTTATAGGCTCAATAGGGGTTAGAAAGCTACAACTCCATCCATATATTTGTATTTACATATACAAGATTCCTTCGCAAGGGGGGGGGGTTACAATTCCCATCGACACCCCCCCTGCATACGCCAGTACTACACAGAGTCGCAAGTACGTTTCCAGACATGGGAATGAGTTTTTTTTAACATAAAAAGCGAGTTTGCGTCTATGAAATGAAGTGATACACCGAATGAAAGAGCAAAAGCGTTTAAGAGCTGACAAAAGAATAAAAACCTTATTTGCATGAACATTAAAGAGAGAGAAAAATGATAGAGGGGAAAGAGTGCTTAAAAATACGGTTTTTTGTGACTTTTAAAACCGACTTAAAATGACATGGCCCTGAGGTGGCCAGTGTGGGGTAACGAGTTCGCCTAGTGCACCGTTACTCCAAGTTCGACTCCCAATAGTGCAAAGAAAGGTTGCTTGCTCAGAGATCTCATAAAGATCGCACTGCTCACTTTAGTTCAGGATTTGGTTCTCTAGACCTTAAAAGTTACGGATTTCTCGCAAAATTGTAGGTCCAAAAGTTCCCGGATTCCTCGCAAAACAGTAGGGCCCAGCGCAACATGAATATTATAGTCTTTGCGTCGTAAAACAACAAACAAACAAAATAAAAATGACATATCGGTTTTAAAAATGCGCAAAAATATTCATTAGGTGCAGAAAATTTTTCTATTTTATGCAATTTACTTCTTCTCGAAAGGACGGAATTAAAAAAAATGGGACAATGGCTTTTACGTGATAGGGATTCGAACCCGGTACCTCTTCTCTGGGTGGCCAGTGACGTCACCGCGTCGCAAGTGCAATACCAAGCACATGATTTTTTTTTTAAACCTAAAAAGGAAATTTTGTTCTATGAACTAGAGCAACACGCAGGATGAAATGGAAAACAAAAATGAAAGTTTCAAAGCAGGAATGAGGAAAAAAAATGTTATATGCAATGACATTGAAGATAATAATAATAATAAAAAAAAAAAAAGATCGAGAAGGATGCTCAAAAGTACGATTTCGCGTGACTTTTAAAAATTGATTTAAAAATGGCATGTGTGTCCGAAAAATGTGCAAAAATATGCATTAGTTGCAAAAAAAATGTTTTATTTTATGAATTACAGCTTGTCAAACGAATGAAATTTAAAAACCGATGACAATGACTTTAGCCTGAAAGAGAGTCGACTTCGAAACCTTTTGCCTGAGAGGGCGAGTGACGTCACTGGGTCAGTACACATCATAGGCGTACGCAGAATGTTCATAAGGAGAGTTTATGGGCTCGATAGAGGATTACAGAGCAACACACGACGTTCTTTCTCGACCTTTGGCTTGATAAAAAGAACAGTAGTTATCGAAACGTTGCTATATTTTTCTTAAAATGTTAGCCGGTCTTACTTTCTCTGTTGATTTCCTTTTTATTTCATCTTTATTTCCTTCACTTTTTTCTAATTTATTGTTTTCCATTCGTTACTTTCTTATTATTATTTCAATTTAATTTTTCTAGTTTAGTTAATTTTCCTTCTATTCTCTTTGCTTTTTCTTTCTTTCTTTCTTTCTTTCTTTCTTTCTTTCTTTCTATTCTCTTTGCTTTATTTTTCTTTCTATTCTTTTTTGCTTTATTTTTCTTTCTATAATCTTTGCTTTATTTTTCTTTCTATTCTCTTTGCTTTATTTTTCTTTTTAATCTATTTGCTTTATTTTTTCTTTTTAATCTCTTTGCTTTATTTTTCTTTTTAATCTCTTTACTTTATTTTTCTTTAGCATTCCGACTAATGACAAAAAATTTTACTCGTTATCGTTGTTAAAGGATTTAACTAACTGTAAACCATTCCACTCTTTAAACGACGATTCGCACACTCTTGCCGAACTATGGCATTTGCTAAACATCTTGCCCTTTAACACTGTGACTGATTACCCGCGATTTCTACGGGCAACGCGAAGATAGCAAAATTTTTTCATCACGCAATTTCCACGGGCGTTTTATTTCGCTCAACAGATGACAACACAGTGGTCTATTTCCACCACCTTTGAATAAAGAGCAGTGAGAATTTTAGATTAAGTTTAATTTCTGTTTGCTTTCAATCATAATATTAATCTCTCGTTATTTTACTAATTTGATTGAGTTTACCGATTTCATAATGAACGTGTGTTGAATTCGTTGTTATGAAACAAATACTTCCAACCAACAGAATATTTGTTAGGTGCACAAGAAAGTAAAATTATATTTTTTTAATCTAAAAAATATTAAAAATTTTAATTAAAAAAGGTACTTCGCATTTTAATTCTCAAATATTGCATGAATAACAAACAGGGGCGGACTGGTTACTTTCAAAGGGTGCATACCCTGGACTATAAGGGCGCGAGTCCTTGCTCATACCTTGGCGCGAGTCCTTGCTCATACCTTGGCGCGAGTCCTTGCTCATACCTTGGCGCGAGTCCTTGCTCATACCTTGGCGCGAGTCCTTGCTCATACCGAGGCGCGAGTCCTTGCTCATACCGAGGCGCGAGTCCCTCTCATACCTAGGCGCGAGTCCCTCTCATACCTAGGCGCGAGTCCCTCTCATACCTAGGCGCGAGTCCTTGCTCATACCTAGGCGTGAGTCCTTGCTCATACCGAGGTGCGAGTCCTATCATCCACGAGGGCGAACCAGCCCAGTTTGCCCCTGATGACAAGTAGACATAATAAAAAATGTGTGCATTTTTTTAACCAGCTTTAATCTCACAAGCCTCCCAATCAGAGCGTTAATGGATGTTCGAATGTAGAAATTTTTAAATAGCTAATTTGATATTAAGGGGGATTTCACCTGCGCTTGAATTAATCGGATTTTACTTCAATCGTTTTTTGGTTAGTATGCCAGAAAGAGATGTATTTCTGCCAATGTTTTTTCAAGGAACTAGAAGTGAAACCACCTCCTGTTAAGTTGAACTACTTTATACAATGCGTTCTTTAAAATAATGTCATAACTGCTTTGACCCGTCAAATTTCGATGGTCGAAAAAGAAGTGATGCAAGGATCATCATCATCATGTGATAGGAATGATATGTGGTGTAATGATATTTGGAGCGCCACTAGCTTGGCTTATTATCATCGCTGTGATTCTCACTAATGGCTTCGCTCCTAGATGCGTGACAATTTCGTCTTGGCAGTGATGGATGTTCGCACTAAATCGAGGATCATGAAGCCACCAGGGTCCATCGCTAACGCAGAACCGATCTTGGAACCATGAGCACAAAACATTCTTGGATAATGATGTAGTTTAAAATAAAATGCGGACCACACTTGCCCTTCCTTCGTCTCAAATCCTCCGCTTGACGTGAGCTGTTAGCCGAACGTGTAAAACAACTTTCTTCAGATGTAGAGTTGGATTTGTTCTTCCTTTTTTCATACATTTACATTTATCATATTATTTGGAATTAGTCAGACGTAGAGTTAGATTTGCTCTTTCCTTTTTAACACATTCGAAGTTTAAATACATTTGGATTTATGATATTTAGAATTAGTCAGTTTAAGTACGTTTGGATTTATTATATTTAGAATTAGTCAGACGTGGAATTTTATTTGTTCGTCCCTTTTTATTATATTCGAATTTAGTCACACGTGGAGTTACATTTTCCCTTTTTAATATATTCGGAGTTTAAATACATTTGGATTTCATATATTCGGAGTTTAAATACATCTGGATTTCATATATTCGGAGTTTAAATACATTTGGATTTCATATATTCGGAGTTTAAATACATTTGGATTTCATATATTCGGAGTTAATCAGACGTGGTCGTATATGTTCTTCTCTCTATTTTTAGTGTAGTCATGTAAATCACTTAAATGATTTCAAACCGCCCTTGAACGAACAGAACATTCCTTGATTATTTTCGTACCTATTACATATGTAGTATATTCGAAAATGCTCTAGGAATATAATGCATTTCTCAATGTTATATATAATCCTGGCCTTAAGCATTGATAAGAATGTTTTTAAATCTTTAAAGAGGGATCAGAAGAGCAATGGCTTCCACTTAACATACTACAGAAAACCCTGTGAATAGTGGACACCTCGGGATTTAAGAATTTATCTCTACTCAGAGGTGACCACTATTCAGGAGTATTGGGGCATAGTAGCCATTGGGACTGGCGATTGAAAGTGTTCACAAACCGTATGTACAGTATCACCTTGTTTGGAAGATGACCCTTGCTGTCCTTGCGCCATCAGAATACAACCAGCAATTGAAAGTGTTCAAAACAATCGGATGTCACAATCAATAACACTAAAATAGGTGTCCGTTATTGAGGTTTACTGTAATGCCTGTGTATATGCCTATATACATTTATATATTAATTAAAAAATATTGTGATCAATTTCCCCTCTAATTGCTGTGTCACAAAAATTTTAAAGCGGCTTTATAATTACTTTGTTGCCTTTTATGAGATTCTCTTAATCATGAAATCATGATTTTTTACCTAATATTTATTTTCCAATCTTACCTGATTCTATTGCATTAGTTGTTTGTATCCCGGTTAATACACTTTTTGCGGCGCAGAATGACCGTTGCGGTCCTTGCCTCATAAAATCCAAACAAGCAATGTTTTGACCGTTTCTGGGCCACTGATAATTCCTCTGCATCCTATTTTAGTTCTCAGGGAGTTTTCTATTTGCTTAAAGTAGTTGATGCCCACAAGATTGGTCAGTGCAGAGTTTTACTTTAACTGTCTTATTTGAACATGTTCGTCCGAATTCCGCTCACAAAAGAAACTATACTAGATGACTAGTGATGCTTGACTGACAACACAAGATTTAATAAGCTGACAAAATCTAAATGGCTGACAAATTCTAATTGAGTTTCTTGCTGTTTGATTTGACCGTTGTATGTGTTTTGTGTTTTTATTATGTACACGCATGCTTGTGTTTGGAAGTAAGAAAAAGAGTTGCGTGCATGCATGCTTGCAGCACTAAAAGAGAGTAAAGTAATCCATGTCCTCGCCGCCATAAGTAACATTGGCAGCAGAAATGAATTGATGCCGAAATTGGTTTTCGAAATCTACTTCTTGGCTGCGTCGTTTTCCAATGTCAGTTCTTGTATTTCTGAAGTTGTAGATCTTTTCCAATTTTGTAAGTTTGCTGCAGCTGTATTCAGTCAATTTGCCAAGCCTCTTTCAATCATTTCTAAATGGTAATGAGACAATTTACATTGATATTGATCAGCCGTTAAAGTGTGAAATTGCATACTCCCTTTCACACACAATTGAAAATGATTTATTAGTCTGCAAGGAAAATTGCTACCTATTTTAAGTTGTTTGAATCACACGCGTGTGATTCACACAACTGTATGTGTTACTTCACAGTTACCACTTCATTTTACATGCAAAATGTAACTTACATTTTATATGTCAGAATGTCGTTGAGCAGGTTTGAAATTTCAATAATCTTCTACCACTTCTTGTCTGATTTTTAACAATGGTCTTTTTCGATAATTTCAAATCCCTCTTTTGGACTCTGATCCACGCTTACTCAGAGATCTCATAAAGATCGCACTGCTCACTGTAGTCCGGGGTTTGGTTCCCCAGGCCTTAAGAGGTTCGGATTCCTCGGAAAACAGTAGGTCCCGGCGCAGCATGACCACTGTAGTCTTTGAGCCGTAAAACCAAAAAACAAACAAACAAAACTCTGATCCGTCCTCTACTAGGTTTCATGCAGCAATCCGCCCTCGCCACAACTCTGTTATCGCCTTTCTTTTAAAAGAACTCCATTTAAACACTTTGCGTCCTCGCACATCTCTTTCCGGGAATACAGTATCTCTATTTGTGGCCGACCTTCCAATGTTTCTTCCATGCAAACAGCAATGTTAGCAATGTAATGACTGAATTTTACATTGTAGTTATTACCGATTTTTAACAATGTAATGATAGAATTTTACGTTGAAATTATGACCAATTTCAACATCGTAGGTAATGACTGAATTCTACATTGTACTTGTCACTGATTTTAACAATGCAGTGACCGAATTTTACATTGTAATTATCGCCGATTTTAACAGTGTAATAACAGAATTTTACATTGTAATTATCGCCGATTTTAACAATGTAATGACAGTTTACATTGTAATTATCGCCGATTTTAACAATGTAATGACTGAATTTTACACTTTAATTATCGCTGATTTTAACAATGAAATGACTGAATTTTACACTGTAATTATTATCGAATTTAATCTAATGGCTGGACTTTGCACGTTGTAATTATTACCGATGTAATAATTACAATAGCACAATACAGTGGATTGGCTGGCCTCCGGTTGTGACTTAAAAGGGGCGGGATTACGTTTCCATGTGAAGGGTACGAGTGGGAGATTTAATTAAGAATTAAAGCCAGTTTTTTTGTTATTTTTTTGGTGTATTCTCAGTAATGTGTCGGATTCGCTAATCCGGCATGCCTCTATGCAGGGAATGACCTGATTATCGGAAGCTTGTTGCAATTACTGAAGTAGTTTTTAATGCAATACGTAAATAGCATGTTATTTAATGTCATAACAATCTAGTTTAAGGGCTTCGCTTAACGTGGCTTAACCTGCCGTTCAAAAAAAAAAATTCTAAGACAATGTAATAAAACTAACAAGCAGGCCCCAGTTACTCCATTTGGTTATTTAATATACATAGAACAATCCCAGGGTTCCCGTTCCCCAGTGGCCTCTTCATGCTGGTCAGAGGCCTGCTAACAAGTGACGTCACAGCCACCTCATTAATCTAAACGGATTAAAATATATGCCATTAATAACGAAGATGTGAGTTACTCGCGTACTCTGTTGTCCGATCTCATTCTCATAGTTTTTGATATGATCACTTCGTTAGCAGTTTCGGTATAAGATTAGAAACTAAAAGGCAACTTTGCTAACTCTTGAGCAAGCCTTATAGTATAGGAAAAGGAGGTACAGTATGAAGCATTTGACAAAGCGCGGCCATATACACCATGCACATATACAGCAATATACGCTGTACGTAATTTACAGCACACGCCTTATTTACTTGACATTCCCGCAAATATCACCAGACACTTCATCAACCCTTTCTTTATTCATCTATGTCTAACCACTATTGAAAGAGCAGGACACAAAGGCCACGCCTTTGTGTCCTGCTCTTTCAATACGTAGCTTGTCTTGGATACATTACCCCTGTCGCAGGTACCCTGAAAACACTTAAGATGTAAATAATTTTACACGGATTTTGAGTATCGGCATTTTGAAGCGAGCATAAAGGTGATAGAACTACGAACTTTAGAAAAAATCAAATACGAAGATTCGATTATAAATACAGGTCTCTGAAATCCATGGTGATACCTTGATAAAAAAAAAACTCGTGTTGAGCCTACAGGTTCAAGCAACGAGATATTGTCAACGAGACCAATTATTGTTTTATGCCCTTCGTAAATATCAAGTCGTTATAAATTTTAATAAATTTTCCATACTTCGGTAAAATTTATATGCTTAGATAATGCGTTAAATAAAAGCCATTTTCTAGACAAATAATGCTAATTACTAAGGCCCGGATTTTCCTGAATAGAATATAGCCCAAATGATATGCATGTATGCTCAAAATTATTGCAAAATATGCATGAAAATATGAAGAAATAGACATAGAAATCTGGACACTACTCCTGAACGATGTTTCGAAATTTGTAAAATGACAATTTATTGAAACGGTGCGATTGTTCTTCAAACTACTGCATAATATGTACTGACATGCCTAAAAAAATATCGCTTTGTTTCATCCCTGAATATGATTATGCACAAAAGTAATAAAAAATGCATACCAAAATGCATGAAATACGTACAAAGATACGTTCTAGGGGGCGGGGAAAAGGCCTTAGAAGATGAGTTTTTTTTTTATCTCCTCTTTTTAATTTTATCTATTTTTTTTCGAAAAAAATCGAAATATATGAGGGGCCGGGAGCAATGGCTCTCCCTTGTCTATTCCTTCCAGTGCCCATAGCTTGGGCTGGAAAATATTACACTTGGTTTTGACTTGGAAAGTATTGTGCGTTCGCGCAGACCTGACGCCTGATACCGTTAGCAGACGGGTTAGTCCATTGCAGTTTAGGGAAGGGCGTCTTGCCGAAACTGGTTTTTCGCGCGGGAAAAACCAGTTCCTCCAAGACGGCCTTCCCTAAACTGCAATGGACTAACCCGTCTGCTAACGGTATCACGCGCCAACTGAGCGCGAATGCACAGTACGTATTACGCATATTGAGAAATATCACCCCAGAAATATGATAAAATTATTTAATAAAATAATTTTTAATAAATACTACTATTATTAAAATTATTGTTCTATAAAATTATTTTTTATAACTTTAATTTTACCCAATTGTCTCATTTACAATGGAAACATATTCTGTAGCATTTTTCCCATTTTTATTTAAAATTTAAAAAGAAAAAGTAAGGCTTTTTTTTTTTAAAAAAAAATCCAACTAATTTACTTGATTGAATTACAAGCGGATTAGAAATACACACTTTTGAAAATTTGATGCACACTTAGCAGAAATATGCCAAAATATGCAGAAATATTCGAAATATGAAAAATATGCGCAAAACGCGAAATATATGCAAAAATATGCAAGTGCACGGAAATCCGGGCCCTGCAGTCGAACCTCGTTAAGACGAACACCAAGGGGAACAGAAAATCTGTTTTCATTAACAGTAATTCGTCTTATCCGGAAAGGGTAGTATGTTATACACTCTGACGGAACTTCAGAAAACGGTTCGTATTAAAAGTAATTCGTCTTAAGCGTGTTCGTCTTAACGAGGTTCGACTGTATTATTATTTTTTACACATACAATCTGTCAATTCGCTTATTGTAGAATAGAATTCGCCTAACTTGCACTAAAATTTCTACGAAAAAGTATGGTAATACTTCTTTGATTTTCACCTTGATGTCGCACGCAATGGTTTTTGTACGAATTTCCCTTTTAGTACCCAAAATCCGTTGAGCCTCTTCGTGCGAAAACGCACGCAAAAAGTGCATTCGACCGATAATCCTCCAATCCTTGCTTATTTTTCAGACAATGCGAAGGGAGAAGGGGGGAATAGGGCGGTTGGCCGTATCCATTTACCTGTCGACGGTGGAAAGGGTGGAGCCATTCTTCATTCCCACTGCGCTCGGTTGGACGCAAATGTTACAATGAACAGAAAGTCATCCACCCTTAACACTTTCTTTCTTATCAGGAAGAAGGCAATTTGTGGCGCCGTAGTCGTGGTACCAGATTCAGCGTGTGATACGGTGCTGGTACTCATGCGTGTACAATACCTGTGATACATGTATGCATGCAATTTCCATAGCGCATTTTTAATCTATAGTCCCCGCTTCCTTGTCAAAGATTCTTTGATAGTTACTGCATCAGTTTATTCCACTTCATTACCCGGCGCCTCTCCCAATCAATCAGATTATATGAACTCTACTGCTGTTTTTTTTAAAGTAGTTGATATATTTCCCTTTGTAAGAAACATTATTTGTGGAACTTAATCTGCAGACGATGAATTTGCCCTCAGCAACAGAAAAACATTCCGCTGATTCGCAATTTTAGGGAAAATGTACGAAAGAGATACTTTATTCATAAAGCATGTAGAAGAAACTACGCAATCTAAAGCAGGTTTTATGTCGAAAAATACATCTCTTACCCGTAGAAGGAATCTGAAATATGGTTCCTGTAATCGTAAACAAATAAAAGAAAATGATAGTTACTAAACTTTCACAATAAACGTACGATAAGAGTTTAGAATGACAGAATTTGAGACTTCTTTGCAAGAACAAAGAACAATGCAGATGACTTTGAAGATGAAAACTATAAAGCTTTTACCTCAAGAAACGGCTGAAATCTACAGTCTTATTAAACGCTTTCTGTGGAATCAAAAATGCACGTTACTTGGGGGAAATAATATAAATTATTCATGCAGCAAGGTGTATTATAACCAGACAGTGAAGTGCTTTAAGTAGCGTAATGTATTGTGGTTAAACATAACTTTTCCTGCAGAACATTATAGGGATTTGGTGGTAAAACTAATGATCTTCGATTCACTTGACTGGAGATTGCGAAATTTGGACCGTCGCCCACGTTGAACCGTCATTGTGCCTTGACCTGATGCAAAGTGGGCCATATAGTAGGCAAAACTGGTTGTCTAGACATGGATTTGGCTAATGCACTCACTTCTATGTTAGAGCACCTTTGGATGCATTTCGTGAGCAATGGTAATGTCGTAGCAGTTAGCAATTAAATATTTTAACTTACAACTGATAGTCCTTAAGTTGGCATAAAGTAAGCAGTAAAATATGCCACCATGTCCTCAGAAAGTACATTTATTTGTTTACAATTACTACAACAGTTTCAAGAATTTAGTTGCAAAGTCAAGTTTAATATTTTTAGTTAATTTGTAAACTTGTCTAGTTCGGACTGTAAGTCGTAGCCTTTGTTGGGCCTGTGCAATACAAGCAACGGTCGAATTTTATGATGCATAACTCTTCTATAATATTTAAAATCAACTTTCAAAAAATAAATTTCAGGTTAGCATTGTTAAAAGTGGATATTACGGGTGCTAGTCTCAAAGTGATTTATCAATAGCTGTTCCAACATATAAAAATGGTGATGGTTGTCTGAAAAAAATTACAGCCGTGTGAGTATTTATAGTGCATCAAATATAACTTGAAGGACATGTGGATAATAAAAACCTCTGTATAAATGGGGATAAAACATTAGCAACACAAGCCACATTTTCTCCACACATGGGAAAAATTCACCAGAACACCCTCCAACTTAAAAAATGACTTCTTCACCAAATAAATTCAAAAATTATGTTTTGATGTTGCAGAAAAATGATCTCTTTCAAAATCATTCAATGCGAATAAAACTGCTGATGATAAAGCGTAGTTGCATGTTTTTATGAAATTGCCAGCTTTGAAAACCTGAAAATACCACAGTGGCAAGAGAACAAGGCTTCAGTAGGTAGAACGGTAAAGGTTTTTTTTACGTATTAGATAAAACTGTTGGTAAGTATCGAATCATAGTCACGCCGACACTACATTTAATAACGGTGAATTGGGATTTACAACAGTGCTGACAGCTCCACAAAAGTGGTTATTTGCAAAGGTGAATACCAGGTAGGGACTATCACAGGTAGCTAGCGTAGTGTTACAATACAACTATGGCACATGAGAGCTCTCTCTCTCTCTCTCTCTCTCTCTCTCTAAGTTCTGCTGTACTTTATGTTCAACAATTTTTAATTTGGAACGCCTTAGAGCAGGCGTCGTTACGATTTCAGGCATGAGGTATATAAGCGCCAAGTTGTTTGTTGAGAGGCTTAAGAATTCCCACAATCATGGGAGCTGCAACAAAAATAAAAAATACTTCTAGGCTACTACTTCTTGGACGCACAAATATTTGGCCTATAAACAGACATCCCCTTATACGTTATCGACTTGCACTATCTTATGTTGGTTTTTTTTCTGAAAATCCAACTAAGATTGAGCACAATATAAATAGGCTTTAACTACCAAAATTTACATTTGGTAGTGACAATGAATGCTATAGTACTTACGATGCAGTTGACTATGTCCCTTAGCAGAAAAAATTAACAATTCAAGAAAGACCTTGAAATGCCACCTTTACTGAAACGGTTCCTACAACGACGGCCATCATCTTCTCAAAAACGTAGTATAACCCAGGTGGGTTATAACGACAAGTATGTTCCTATAAATACGAAGCAAGCTAGAGAGAGAAAAATGAAGAGTGAAAACTCGTAAAATTGATGGTTTTGTATTTTATATGAAAAACTACGGACCCCTATGTAAAAAACAGGACTAACTGGGAGCCCTGTAGATAGAAATTACAATTAAAAAAGCAATTTTGTTCTTTTATTAGCAATTAGGAATGATCAAAAAATTTGGTGATATTCAGACACGTTAAGCATTTAATGTTT
>QLNU02015359.1:53356265-53404524 GCA_006491805.2 Dysdera silvatica | reverse complement strand
CTTCAATGTATGATGCAATCAAGAACGTAGTTAGCATTTAATTTCGAGGGGGGGGGGTCAAAAGGTTTTACAGCATGTATCGATACAATTACAGCATGCAAGTCCCATTAAAAATTTAGTTTCCGGGGTCCTTAAGATCCCCCCCCCCTCTGAATATGGGCATGGGTGCAATGTACCGCTCCTATTTTGAAAACTGACAGTGCGAATCGGTACTTACCGTGGGCTCATCTTGTAAATCTCATGTGTCTTTATATTGTGTTTATGTATGTATGTGTGCGTGTGTGTGTTTTGCATAAAAAAGGTGATAAAGAGGATTTGAAAAATTACCGACCAATTAGCTTGTTACCTGCTATTTATAAAATCTTCACAAAAGTGCTAACACATCGCCTGCAGAAAAAATTAGATGCAGCTCAACCAAGAGAACAAGCTGGATTTCGAAGTGGATTCAGTACAGTGGACCATATTCAAGTATTAAGAGAATTAATTGAAAGAACACATGAATATGAACTTCCATTGTGTGTTGCATTTATTGACTATGAGAAGGCCTTTGACTCTATTAAAACATCAGCAGTCATCAACTCTTTAAGATCAACAGACATTGAGGATGTGTACATTGACATGGTGAAACGTGTGTATAAAAATGCAAGTGCAAAATTTCGGTTACATAAAGATACCAAAACTATCAAAATTGGTAAAGGTGTGAGGCAGGGAGATACCATTTCTCCAAAACTTTTTACTTCAGCTTTACAGATGATTTTTCAGCTGATAAATTGGAATAACAAGGGAATAAAAATAAATGGTGAATATTTAAATCATTTGCGGTTTGCTGATGACATTGTTATTTTTTCAACGAACCCATCAGAACTCCAAGACATGGTACAGGAGCTCTCAACTAGAAGTAAAGAAGTTGGACTCAAGATGAACCTACAAAAAACTAAGATCATGTTCAATAATTTTGTAGAGGAAACAAAAATACAAGTTGACAACATTGAGCTAGAAATTGCTGATTCATATATTTACCTTGGCCAGCTGATTTCAATGGATGGCAACATTATGAAAGAACTCAACAGACGTATTAAACTTGGCTGGAGTGCATTTGGAAGAAACAGTTTTATCCTGAAGGGGAAATTGCCTTTGTGTCTAAAAAGAAAGGTCTTCAACCAGTGTGTATTGCCAGTCCTCTCTTATGGATCAGAGACATGGAGTCTAACAGTTGGAGCAATACGAAAGTTACAGACAACGCAAAGGAGCATGGAGAGGTGCATGCTTGGAATAACTAGGAGAGATCGAAAAAGAAACACTTGGGTGAGAGAGCAAACTAGAGTAGAGGACATCATTGTTAAAGTAAAAGGGCTGAAATGGCGATGGGCTGGGCATATTGCAAGAAGAACTGATCAACGATGGACAACAGAAATTCTGAACTGGATTCCAAGAGACCACCGAAGACCTAGAAAACGTCCTCAAACTAGATGGGTGGATGAAATAAGAAAACAGGTTGGGGTGACGTGGAAACGAATGGCCCAGGATAGACTTGTGTGGAAAGCATTTGGAGAGACCTTCATCCAGCAGTGGATAGATAATGGTTGAATATGATGATGATGATATATATATATGTGTGTGTGTGTTTTACATCTTGTGGTCTGGTTTTGCAAAAGTTGGAAATATCGTCACTTCCGCGGGTTCTACTATACCCTACCCCTCAGAGGCACCTGTTTCAGCTTTAGCCCTCCGTTTTCTCTTGGAGGTTGTATACAAATTTGTGGAAGTTGTTTAATTTGAATATAATCTTATTTTTAATACTGCATTTTTAAGAATGTAAATATTTCTTTTATATTAAAAAAAAAATAAATGCCCCTTACTTCTTTCAAATTGCGAGGTTTCTGTAAAGATAGATTATAAAGGAGAGTGGCGTACTCGCAGATTATGCACGAGAGCTAATTACTCGTATATTATGATACTAGAAATTTTTCAGTGTTGATAGAGCCCGACGATAAATTTGTAAACAGCCCCTAAAAGGAAAAAGATAAGGCTATAGCCTGGGCAGTGGCGTGCGCAGAAAGTTCATAAGGGGAGGGTTATAGGCTTAATGGGAGGGGTTACAGAGCTACAACTCATATATTCCTATGTTAAATATACAAAATTTCATTGCGATGGGGTTACAACCCCCAAAAGAGCCACCCTGACTACGCCTCTGAACCGAGGTAATTTTAGCATGGAGGGAGACTAATTTTAGTCGAGATGAGTGGAGTCTGCGAAAATGACGGTATTTCAATCCTCCGCAAAAACTACAACCGCAAGAACGACGACTTACCAACACGTTAAATTTTAAGAGAAAAGAAATGCGGTGTGGAATATATATGGAAAATTTATTTTCCATATATTTGTGGGGATGGAACTAGCTTTTTAATATTACCAACGACTATTTTAAAGATGGTCAATTAATGTCATTCTGGGACTTCAAAGGTTCAGATAATACTCTAATCTATGAAGGGAAAACGTTTACGCTTATCGTAATTCGACGATATCATCGAAAATTGTGATACAATATCATCAAAATTTCACATGTATAGTCGAAATTTGACATATATAATCGGAATTTGACATACAATGTCTTCAAAATATGACGTTGCCTTTTCTTATAATTTTCCATACCTGCATTTGAAAACAAAAATCTGACAATTATAAGTAAATATCACCCAAGGGTTATATCAAATAAAAACTCGCTCAGCTGCTGAACTACTACTTGGTATATAAAGTACATGTGATTTTACTAATTTATTGATGGATTTCCCTCGAAAAAGACAGGCGAGGAATTGTGGAATTTTCTCGAAAATGTTGAAAAGTTTTGAGACGGTGGTTTTACGTGTTTGGTTAATTATGTAGCCAACTAGACGGAATAAGCTACAAAGCTACATAGTAATGCTTCCCGCCGGGAATTTCAGCGACAACAGAACGAATTCATTTAAAGCGTCCCTCCTTAAACGGGACTTCTGGTCAATTTACCCATATAAATGTGTTATATTTAATCCGACTTTAGGTCAGCTACCAGTCTAGCACAATATGATAAAACTCTTCGGACTTCCTCATGAGAGTGGGGAATTAATTCAGCTATGAACGCACCTAATTGTTTGAAGCCTTCGGACGCGATTAGGCTGGACATAAATATTTACACCACATTTGCTTTTTATTAATGAAATAGAAATAAAAGGGAAGTTTAACGTTTGTGTAAATTTTTCCGATAAAATAATAAAATGCTTAACATTTGCATGTATTCTGAAAATTACCGGTTTTAAGTGCATTTACAGTGAAACCCATCTAAACCGGAATTTCCACAAAGCGGAAACTTGCTCAAAACGGAATTCTTTTGCGGTCTTTTCGAAAATCTATGGTATTTAACATTAGCTAAAAAACGGAAACTCTCGAATGCGGTAAGGGAGATAACTGTTTAGTCCCGTCAAAGAGAAAAACTGCATAAAATGGAAAATGTCTTACGTGAAGAAAATTTTCTCAGCAGAAAAAGAGGGGGTTGGAATACAATACAAATTGAAACGTTGGGAAGACGTACAAAAGGCATTTTACAGGTACAGAATGCCTTTACCCGACCACCATTTTGCACACCACTTCAATAAAAACGTTGTAGATAAAAACACTTAAATAAAAACGTTCCAGATAAAAACACTTCAATAAAAACGTTCCAGATAAAAACACTTCAATAAAAACGTTCTAGATAAAAACACTTAAATAAAAACTTTCTGGATAAAAACACTTAAATAAAAATGTTCTAGATAAAAACAATTAAATAAAAACGTTGTAGATAAAAACACTTAAATGAAAACTTCATTGTTAACCAGAACGAAATGTCATTCATGTCGACTTTATCAATTCATGGGTTAACTCACAGCAAGGTGTATTACAAATAATTGTCGTCCATTTTTTAGTCTACATCCAGTGAAGCAAACAAAGTTCCCATTTGTATTGGAAAATACCTCTTAACAATACTTAATTTTTGAGTTAGTTTGTTTTTGAAGCTCGCAAATTCAAATAAAAGAATTTTCTTGAAGCTAACAAAGAATAAAACTGGGAAGAGTGACTCAAAACGACATACTTTTTATGCCTAAATTCATGGAGATTCATTCATACGTAAATCAGATACAAGAAATTAAAAATAAATACAAAAAAATTACATTAACTTTCCTTGATATTTTTCTGTTTGTGTTCAATTCATGAACAATGCGGAGGAAATATGTTATGAAAATAATGAAAAAAATAGCATGCATTGTAAGAATATTCATATAGTGACTGATTTTTGCAACAAATCTCTTATGCAGCAGCAATAGTTGAAACGCACGCAATGAAGTAATTCCCATTTTAGCATCTCCGATGACATCTAACCAAGTATGACCAGCGCAACTGACATTCAGACCATGTCAGAACTTTTAGACTGCTTTTTCTTTACGAGTAAATTTCTTTTTATGTGACAAACCACAAGAAAGTGACTATTTCAAGTACGTAATTGCTACTACTTCTATTATATTTTGTCTTTACTGCTTAGAGCAGAGGCACGTACTAGTCCGCAACTTTGTGGCCTCCACGCAACAGTGAAAAAGGATGTTTCAGCTGTCAAACATTAAATGCTTAACGTGTCTGAATATCACCGAATTTTTTGATCATTCCTAACTGCTAACAAAAGAACAAAATTGCTTTTTTAAGTGTAATTTCTATCTACAGGGCTCCCAGTTGGTCCTGTTTTTTACATAGGGGTCCGTAGTTTAGTCTCATGTCCATATTTTTCGTCTCTGGTCTGTATTAATCCGCGTTTTTTTTTGTTTTTTTTGTATCATTTGGTACCTTTTTTTCACGCCAACGAACGCTGTTGTTAATTAATTAATTAAGTGTAAATAATCTGCAATATTCGCATGTTTACGAAAGCACTTCCGGAAAGAATCGCTGTGCGATCACATTCACATTGCTGAATGCTAATTGGCCTGAGGTGATGAAGCTACAGGTTTGAAATTTGCTAAATGCATTTACTAAACTTATCATTTTTTCATACAAACATTATCAAAAATTGGTTTTGATTAGGAGAGGGGGGGTGGAGATCAGGGTGCTTCAGCCCCTCCCATTGAATATCATTGCCTCTTTCCCAAAATTCTTAGCAAACTATAGGGTCTTCTTAGCAAAAGGTGGTTAAAGCATTACTTACGAAAAGAGGATAGAATAGATATTTAATGCTAAATCGGTTGCAATTCCCTATTACAAGTAGTATTTTAAAGAGTGATAGCTGTGGTATTGGATATCGAAAAATCATTTCAGTAATCGTTGGGTAGAAAAATCATCGCTCCGTATTTGGGAAGTGATAGTTTATTCACACATGCGGTAACTATATTATTTATACCATCTTATAACATGAAATAAGTGCTTCGGCTAAGAAATTCTTTGCAAGGAGATATATTAAATGGTGAACGCGTAAGAGAGATGATCTTCTTAAGGAGGTAATTGAACATTTATGCGAAACACCAAAATTACATGGGAAAATATTCAAAGTCGTAAATGTTTATCCGTAATAAATACGGTTGTACCATAAGATTGACTTATAAAGATGATCGATCATACATTTTTGCCATACGCCATAAAACATGTAGGAAGTAATCAAAGGCGTCAATCTTTATCCGTAGTGCGTACGATCGTTGATAAGCTTGTATGAGATAGGTGGTCGTCTTACATAGGGTTAACGATCTTACAATTTTACCAAACACCAAAATCACATGAGGAATAATCAAAGTCAGAAGTCTTTATCCCGTAAGAAAACGACCGGCTCTAAGAACAACTTCAAGAGATAGTTGTCTTAAAGAGGTGAATGGCCTTGAAATTTTCGTCAATCACATGTCAAATAATCAAAATCCCTAATATAAGGGGGTCTGCTTACAAGGTTTGGCGGAATCATATACATTTGCCGTACACATGGGAAATAACTTAGGCGAAAATATATTTACTGTGATATGCAGCGCCATTTATAATCTCCGAGAAGTATGCTAGAGAGAGATAGCAACGGGTTCTATAAGTCATCATATTGATTCGCGAAGGAAAAGACCCCACCGTTGTATCAGGTGACAAACTGACTGAGGAAAGAGAGAGCATGTTCGGACTTTGTACAGAATTGAAATCGTAGATAATGTCTAGGGGTGGATGCATGAGTTATTGAGTTGTTTCACGAGCGAAATTCTTTAACCACACAAATAACGATCTCTTTAGAGTGATGGTTGTCTTAAAGAGATGAATAATCATATATTTTTTGTAATTCTCATGGGTTAGCACGTGTAAGATATATTTAACGCAAGTACCATTCATTTAACATAAGTAAGGAGCACCTCAACAAAAGTATGGAGCACCTTAGCGCAAGTAAGGTACATTTTAGCGCATGTAAGGTACTCTTTATCACAAGTAAGGCACACATGTATGGATGGATGGATGGGAAATTCTTAAACTATAGGGCCCATAGGTCGCCCACAAGGTTGCCTAAAAGAGGTGATCGTCTTAAAGAGGTGAACGATCAATTTTTTACCAATCACACGGGAAATAACCAAAGCCGAAAGTTTTTAACCGTACAAGAAAATAAGCATCCGTAAGATTGTCTTAAAAAGATGGTCGTCTTAGGAAGGTGAACACGTATATATATTTATCAATCACGTATGAAAAAGGAAAAGTCGAAAATCTTTAATCGTGATAGAAACGATCGCCCATAAGATTGCCTTAGAGAGATTATCGTCTTATAGAAGGAAACGATCGTACATTTTTGTTGAATACCATAAAAAATATGGGAAATAACCAAGGTCGTAAATCTTTATCCGTAATAAAAGCAATCGTTTCATAAGCTTGTCTTGGAGAGGTGGTCGCCTTAAGGAGCGTGTAAATTCTGTCAATCACACGTGAAATAACCAGAGTCGAAAAACTTTAATCGAAAAAATACAAGCATCCATAAGTCTGTCGTAGTCTATCTTAGAGAGATGGCTGCCTTAGGTGAACGAGAATATATTCATCAATCACGTGGGAAAAAGACAAGGTCGGAAATCTTAAAGCGTGATAAAGACAATCATCCATACGATTACCCTAGAGAAGTGCTCGTTTTAGAGAATTGGTCGTCTTATAGAAGAGAACGATCAAGCATTTTTGACAATCATGTGAGAAACAGGCAAAGATGAAAATCTTTAATCGTCATACAAGCAATCGTCCATAGAAATATCTTATAGAGGTGATCGGCTTAGAGAGGTAAACGAGTATATATGGTTATCAATCACGCGGGAAAAACACAAATCCGAGAGTCTCT
The DNA here is from genome assembly GCA_006491805.2 of Dysdera silvatica. NCBI lineage: Eukaryota > Metazoa > Arthropoda > Arachnida > Araneae > Dysderidae > Dysdera > Dysdera silvatica. Next base: position 53,397,200 of record QLNU02015359.1, on the reverse strand, counting down.
AATCGTGATAGTAACTAAATAATCAAAGTCCAGAATATAAGATCGTCTTCTTATAGGGTTTGAATGATCTAATACTTTTCTAGAACACATATGGGAAAAAATCGAAGTCGTAAAATAGGAGGCGGTCGTCTTACAGAGTTGAGATTATCTTATACTTGATAAATTTCCCATGTATTTCAGAAAAGTCAAACGAAAAAAAATTTAATGAAGTGCCAAAATCGCTCGCTTGGATTGTACGCATCGATCCTTCCACCACGATCCGATAATATAAAAATATATATTAAAAAAAAAGAGAGAATAAATTAAAAAAAATAACTCCTTGACTACACATATAAAGCAATACAGGTTCCGGGGAGATACCTGCTTCTCGGAACTTTAGATATCCATCCCGACAAAAAACAAAACAAAACAAAAAACCTCGCGCCAACTCTCCGAGGATGAAGAAGGGTGCCAAATAAAAAACGCGCCAACTTTTCGTGCAACCCTGAGGACCATCCTGCGGCCCCAACCTGCCATCGCCTGCCACCTGCCACTGATGCAGAACTGTCCTTTCCCCCCTACTGATACCTAGCTTTGCAGCGATCCGATTATGCTACGATTTTCAGGTACACCTAATTATACAAAGTATCTCATCAAGACCTCATAAACTCTGTATAGCGAGAATCCTCGCTCAGAGTACATAAAACATGATCCAAGCACCATACCTTTGTGATCCATAGTTTTCGAAAAAAATACGAAAGAAAAATATGACGTCACATCCCGTACATGGGACGTAAGCTGTATTGGAAACATTAGAAAAGTGCACACATGCATGTCTCGATATGCGCGGTAGTAATGAGTATCTCTGAGTGGACTTACCAACTACTTGCCGAAGTAATGCTTCTCAGAATTAAAAATCAAAATTTTTTTAAGTAAGTCCAAGTTTTCATACCACGGATTATCATCTACTATATCTAGTTATTTCTATTCTCCTTGCATCACGCTAAGAATTCATTGTCTTCTAGGTCAATCTGGTTTGAATACGCGTTTCCCTGTGATGTTTAACAATTACACAGTCGTCGTCTTTGTATGCGACAAAATATAAACCCACAATGTCTGTCTGTTTTGCGTATGAAGTTCGTGCCACATTAGGATATGTTCCACTAAAACTGTGTTAGTTCTCTCAAAAATTCAGATATTTCTTTCTAAAACTTTGATAATTCTCTCTAAATCTCTGATAATTCTGTCCAAAACTGATAGTTTTCTCTAAATCTCCGATAGTTCTCTTTAAAACTCTGATAGTTCGTGCATGACATCCTCCACATCCATTTCATCAGTACAAACTCCTGCCCGGCCCTTTATCGAGTTTTGCATAGAATGAAAGTGTCTTCTGTTCCATATCTTTGTTGAGAAGATAAAAAATACCCATGTCTTGAAATCGCCCTTTTTTTAAGTTACTAGATGTTGTTTTTTTCCACTAGTTCTGTAGCTTTTAGCAACCGACAGAAGTTTCTTTTTGTACAGTTACTACTTTTTTTTCCCTATCTTTAGTTTCTCTCCAGGTAGGCTGAACTTGACGCCAGTATATCCACAGATCATATATAGATGCGGCATCCATTAGTTGCAATAAATGAATGGTGTTAGGTTGAAAAAAATATCAGAAGAATGTCATTTACATGAGCAGTTCGCGAATTTAATGACACGTGTTCTGACACTTTATCACAAATATTTTTCTCTCTAGTTTTTCCGCCGGAAAAAAATGGTTTTCAAACCAATCATCAAGCGTTTGATTGTCAGCCCACCCTGTTTTAGAGGTATTGTATTCCTATAAGTGGACTACATACACGTTTAGATTATTTTTATACTCCTTCCATAATGATGTAAGATGAAATATAGCATTCCCTTCTGTATTACCATGGAATAAGAATGGTGTAGTAACTGGGTTGAATTTCTTACGTGTCCAAGGTGATGAGGTCCTCTTTTAAATTTAACTTTCCTTTATACTACAAAAGCTAGTTTTACAATTAAATATGATACTTCACAGCTTTGAGTCCCTCGTAACTTGCAGCTTTGAGTTGCTCGTAACTTGCAGCTTTGAGTCGCTCGTAACTGGTAGCTTTGAGTCGCTTGAAATTATACTGAAAGCAAGATAAAATTATAGTGCTTTCCATTTTTTTCCACTAAACTTAAAAAAAAAAAAACCATTATCCACTATCATGGGCGCCCATATGAGTACTTTTAGGGGGGGGCTGAAAAATTATTACCTCCTTCTTAAGGCTGTCAAACATTTTAATGTATGTACAAGATACTGAAATACTACAAAAATAATTGATACTGCTTGGCAATTAGTAATGAGCTAAAAAGTATCTTATTTTAAAAAGTGCCTTATTTTAAAAATTGCCTTATTTTAAAAAGTGCTTGTAAAACTTTTGAAAATAAATATATAATAGGATCCGGAAAATTAAATTTTTGAACGGCTAGGGGGTCTCAAGCCACCCTCTGTCCCCTATATGGGTGTCTATGGCAACTATCAAATTCACAATTTCAGAACATAATATATCCGATAAAAAAAAACAAATTGGTATTCGTTTGCTGAAATTAATTGATCTAAACTTCGAAACTGCATTCCAATGGAGCTTGTAAACGGCATTTCAGGAAAACAACCGAATGGCCAATTTAGCTAATTATAATTCTGCCATCTTTTTTTTCTTCTTTTTAACTACAGAGCATAGAACTAACTCCAAAATATTGCCAATAATATGCCACAGTGGACCACCTTCCGCCTTTTTAAAAATCAAACCTATGGTAAACTAGGGGTTGCCCTGAAGTGAACCACTGCGAATTAAACTCACCCTATATGACTCCTACACGAACGGAGCATATTTCGTGCACATACTCGGAGCGCAGGGGCGTTACTGTGCTTAGAAAGTCCATAAGGTGGGGGGTTACAGAGCTCCAGCTCCATATATTCATATGTCTATACAAAATTGCATCACAGTGGAGGTTTTACGACCCTTCGCGACCTCCCCTGTATACGCCAGTACCCAGAGGCCTGATAAACGAACAAATGTCCACCGAAAGAAATTGGAATCACCTGACGTAACACGTATTAGTGGCATAATTTTTTACGTGAATGTGTTTCTGAATGTGAGCTATGTTAAAATTTTTCCGTCCAAACGACATTTTTCAAGTTCTACGGAGGGTCAAACGTTAATTATTTTTATACCGGAAGACCATGCTGCGCTACGACCCCCAGGTTTCCAAACGATCTGCGCCCCCTATTACACAAAAAATCAAACCCCGGGCTATGGACCGGTTGAAAGAACTGGAAATCGCTGGCTACATCCAGGTTTAAGCGTGAATGTTTTACATGGCGTACCAACCGGTTATCACTACGTGCCTGTATGCAATACCTGATTCGTGTCTTATGAAAACCTCGCATACAGATTCGCCTTGTTTGGAGCAGAATGAATCTTGCTGTCCTTGTGACATGCAAATCCAACGTTGTCACTACGCCAAGATCAAAGGCACAAAGACAGTAGTACCCAGTATTCAAAGCACTCGCGTAGGAAATAAATGGCTCAGGGAGTTCAAGCATTCCATTGGATATCAAAATACATTTTCTCATAGGGCGTATCCCAAAATTTTCTTTAAAGTCGCTTTAGCGCCCCCCAATAGTCACTGATGCCCTCCTATAGCCACTTGAACCCCCACCCTCATAGCCGCTTGCGCCCTCCTATAGCCCCTTGCGACCCCATGAGTTTTAAATCGCTACGCTAATGATCCGGAGGTATAACTATACTTCTTGATCTCCCACGCAGGGGCGAGCGGGGCCCATGCCTCGTGCCCCGCAAAGCGTAATTCCCCAAAATTTTTGTGATATTGAAAATTTCCCTTAAAATATTTTTGCTTCGGCTCTCGCATGTCGTGCCATCTAGTGGTCATAATTTTGTTTTTCGTACATTTATGGGTCCCTGAAATTAGTTTTTCTCCGCATTAACTAAGGACGGCACTGCTCCCATGAATACAAGAAACATTATTCTGCCCACAGCAGAAATACCAGGGAGAAAGAAGTAACCGTTGCCTGAGGTTAGATCCCCCACGACACAGATGGTTGGATCCATCGAAACACGGTAGGCCCTGGAGATGCAACAACTGAGCATCTGAACACCGATCAGTGTTCCCGAAAAACGATTCTTCAGGGGAAAGGGCCCATATTCTTGATAACTTTGATAACAACGCAAGGTTTTTAAAAATAATTGTGATGTCTGTTGCGAGAGTTTTGCTAGACGCAAGATTGGTAGCCTTTTCAATTACGCTGTCGAATTCCGTCACCGCGATGCATTCAAATGCTAATACGGAACAAATTGTGCACGTTGTGATACACGTTTGCTGAAATTGACTGCATTTTGCTTCTTGATTACAAGATTAGTTCCGTCTTTATTTGCGATGTTTCTGGATATACGTATAATATATATGAATATGTCTAATAATAACCGATTCGCAAAGAACTTCCTTGTTGCAGAAGGCGTGCATTTTAAAAAGACATGTGGGCAGTTTTCATATCTTTGTGGATGGAACTTTAACTGAACTGGTAATTATGGACAATAGGGTCTAAAATGTTTAACATATGTTTATTACTTCGTTCTGTAAATTATATAAAAAAACACAATAATAATTTCAATTTCATGATTTTGTTGATTTTTGATGGATTGTAAAAGGCTTTCGAAATGTCGAAATACATTATATACGTTGTTTACGTTTTACTGAAACTTGGTTTCCCATGTCTTTCCTTGAGTCTTCTTGTATATCTCTCTTTTTTGTTTCTGTCGTCATAACCGATTGGATGGTGGCGTCGCAATTTATATCAACATGGAGTTTAGCGACTTTGGGTATAATCCTCAGTTTACATTTAATTATTTATGTCTTTATAGGCCTTTACGATTGAGAACAGGAGCCGTTTAATTGCTGTTTTATATCACCCTCTAGAGAGTGATGTGGACTTCTTCTTCAATAAAATCAGTTCTCTAATTGATTATGCAAATACGCACAATAAGACTACTGTTATTATGAGTGACTTGAACATAAATTAACTTGCTAATAAATACCCAAGACAGTTATTTCTTTTATGGTTCATCCAATTATTTTAACTATGTGAATTGTTCAACTAGGCTTACTGATGCTGTTGAACCATTTCTTGATCCTCTCATTTCGAATACTGAATTTTTATGTGTATCCTACGTACTAAGCTACTTCTTTTGTGATTATCTTTCTTCTGTTTCGTTTTGGAAGTCGCCAAAATATGGAAGAGGAAGAAAGTTTGTTACAACAAATCCTATCAGACAAATTAATGGCTACCGTTTTGCGAATTTCAACTATATTTTGTCTAATATTCACTGTTCTACTATTTTTTCCTGTTTTGATGGTTGATTTTCAACGGTTTTCGAAATTTTTTTCCTTATGAGATTTTATTTCCATTAATCCAACGACCATATAATTACATACCTCGTACACTATGGATGATTCGTACACTGTACAGAAGAATTAAATCTAAGAAATAGACTTGCTCAAAAGTTCTTGTATGCCAGATTGGCAGGTGATCTACGGTCTTTAGAAATTACAGAACCTCATCCTATAGGGAGGGACATCCAGTGTATAACACCGAGATATAATTTTAATCTTCTCAATTATGCTGACACGGGCCAGATCTGGTTCCACTTCAATAAATTAAATGGTAAATTGATCTCATTGAACTACTTTCCTTCACGGAATAATTAATTATAAGGGGAAATTATATTCATCGCCATAACAGGTTGTTGATGTTTTTGCAGAATATCTTTCTAATCGTGCTACAGGACTCGTGGGATTACTTCCTTTGACCTCAGCTATTTCGATCATCATAATCAATCACCTCATTCTCCTTAATCCGTTGTACTAGCTGAAATCGATAGGTTTCAGCTTTTGCACTCGTAGAGATTCCCGTAACTGTCGATATTCTCCTGGATTTAATGGCTTCTCTCTAGATCATCAGGAAAATTGCAGATATTCTGGTGGATCCCTTAATTATCCCATATAAAAATTGTTTCAATCAGAAAACTTCCCCGGATTCACCTAAGATTGCCTAGGTAATTATGGTCTTCGAAAAAAAAGGCGACTCCTCTGATCCATCTAATTACAGAAGTATTTCTGTTCTATCTTTGCAAAATCTTTAAGAGACTTTTAACTATTAGATTAATAAATTATCTCTAATATTTTCGCATCCTATACACTCAACAATTTGGTTTTCGTCGAAGACCCTAATGGAAACGTCTCTTTCTTATGCAATTGATTTCCTTTCATCTGGTCTAGATGGGAGAGAATTCATTATTGGCACATTTATGGATATTTCCAAGGCCATATACTCCCATGACATATTACTTGATAAATTGAAACATATCAATATTCGTGGCGCCCCATGTGGTTTATTTAAGTCTTACCGCTTAAGTCAATGGTCCCTAACCTGGGGGTCGCGAAGAGGTTTCTGGGGATCGGATAACTATTTTTAGTTGCAATTATTTTTATAAGGAATGTCATACCAAATGTTTCCAACGCTTTTATATTTCAACATGGCTACACACATTGCAATATTCTACTAACGGTTGTTAACTTCATATCTATAATATACATTAATTTATATAATTAATATACTTAATGTAATATACATGTAATTAATATAATATAATTTTGTATTTAATGTGTTTTCTTTACTCTGTTAAAAATGCTTTTATTATGCAAATGTGGCGGCGGCGGACAGAGGGGTCGCGGATCTTTTGGTTACTATAAAGGGGGTCGCGAATTACTTGGTTACTATAAAAATGGGTCGCGGCTTGAAAAAGGTTGGGAACCACTGGCTTAAATCGAAGACAATTTATAGCAATGAATACATTTTCATCGATTTTGTCCCTCTGTTCATTTTGGCCCATCACAAGGATCTATACTTGGCCCGACTCTTTTCTTAATCTTTATCGACTACATGCTGTATCTCCCTGGGATTCTTCGTATGATTCTCTGTGCTGATGATATTTCTTTTTTTTTTCTGGTAAGAACGTGGACGAGATGATTCATGGTGAATGATACCTTGACTGAGTTCAGGAATTGGCCTTTGGCCAATAGACATAACATAAATACATTAAAATCATCGGCCCTTGTTTTCTTGAGAAGAATGAAAGATTTTTTTTCTCTCTGTAAGATCCATCATTCTTTTATGGTATTGGTTATGCACTCTTGCTTCATCATTTACGTCAGCTGAACTATATTCAATATTGATAGTTTTCCGATCGCAGACGCGATTCTTTAAGATATTTTTTCACAGTTTTTCGATTCTCGAACCCAAGACCACCTCTTTTCCCCACTTTGCTATCATTCCTGTCAGAAGGCTACTCATATCTTAGAGCATTTTAGTGTTTAAAATAATAAATTTGGTTATCTTTCTGATCTGACGATTCTTATTTCTTGCGATTTTGAGCAAGCACCATCTGCGCACTACAAACGCTTTTATTTGCCATATTTTCGTACTCACATTGGTAACAATACTTTCAGCTTTGCTGGGCCTAAAATTTGGAATTCTATGCCTGACAATGTCACTTCATTATTATCATCTTTTGCCATACCCAGGAATCGAATTCGTGACTTTATTCTTTCGGACATTTATATGTCTGTTTTATGATTATGTTTGTCTCATATTTTGTATAATTTTAAAGTCAGTAATCTTTTGGGTACATTGGACTGGCCAGACCGGTCTGCTTTTTTTCTGAAGTTTCCTGCATCGATAGATGATTGTTAATGTCTGTTATGTTTAAATTATATTCAATTTTAATTCGTATTGCTCGATTTACATATTCCATTATCTTGTAGAGTGTAATATCTTGCCGCTGCAATGTAAAATATTGTATTGCATTATATTTGAAATTCTAGATTTGATCGTCAATTAAATAGGTACCATCCGCAAATTGGAAAACTCATAGAGCAAGTTAGTTAAATTCTGAATTCGTGTGCCATTCAAAACAAGTTTACGTGCGCGCTTAATCTCCCCCCCTCCCTCAAACACACAAAAATAGTTCGTCTAAGGTTGTCATGGTTTTTCTAAAAAAAAAAGTCCCCAAAACAGCGATAAAAGTTTACAAATAATGGAATATAAATTAAACAAAACAGTGGGAAAATTGGCTCACACTCAGTCACTATAAAAGGCACAAAAAAATTATTAACACAAACGCAGCAAAATATTTGGGGATGACACTAGACGATAGACTTAGTTTCAAAAGCCATTTGGAAATCACTAGAAACAAAGCTCGTGCTGCCTTCTCCACACTGTTACCAGTTTTAGGACCTAAATCCAAAATGAGCCTTCCAACAAAAATTCTGGTATATAAATCTTCAATTAGGTCAATTCTTCTTTAATGTTGTGCGGTTTGCACCTTCCTTGCCCCAGATAAAATGAGAACACTACAAATAATTCAAAATAAATGTTTACGAACAATGTGTGGAGCTCCTTGTTTCGTTTGAAACTCAAACATACACAAAGATTTAAAAGTCGAACTTCCTCACTTCAGAGTGTTCGACCAATGTTTTACCTTCTTTGGGGAGCTGGGGGACAATTCAGTAACATCACTCATCGAACCCTCAAGGTATTGACCGAGAGAGAGGATTGGATCGGGTTTCGCTTCCTTTTCCTTGTCCAGAGAAATGACATGATCATCAGATTCGATCCTCAAATTGTTCCACCCTTGTACCACACATTGAGCCACTCTCAAAGACTAATTCAATTTTCGGAACTTCTAGTCGGTTTCATCGGTCATCCAATGTTTAATTACCGACTTAAAAAAACTTATTAAATAATCCTTCCTAGATTTCTCCCTATCAATTTCACCTAACAATTTCTCTACACATTACCTTATAGTACTTCTAAATCTCACCTTTCCTCAATTAAACAGACACCTCTTTACCTTCATTTGGGGATAAACGATTAATTGTAGGCGCCCCATTAAACATGAAATCTGGGATAGGGTAAGTACTGCCTTCAATGCCTAATCTACTCCAAAAGGGACAGGCCACGTTCGGTTTTGCGTTTTAGTGAGCTCATGGAACACCTGCAGCAAGGTGAACATTGTGCTTTGCGGATTTTTAATAATTAACTCACCTCGTGCTATCGTCGCTCGTGGTGAGAGCACTTGACTGCTCCCACTTACAGATAGTGGTTTCTTATCACAGAAAACCGGACAATGAACCAACACGTTTCAACTTGTTTTTTGGACTATTTTACTTGCGCTAGTGGTGTAGTGGCCCCCAACTTTACCATTAACTTATAAATGAATGTCAAAGCAAAATGCACGGATGACTTAGAAATATAAATTTTCCTTTGATAATTCGAGTACTGCGCTATGTTTTTCTAATTGGACATTCTTTGATAAAAGGCCCATGTAAAACATTAAACGTATCTTTATACATACACCATCACTTGAAAAATAGATAACATTTATAACATCCTTGCATAATTTGAAGACTTTTTCCTTCGGAAATCCCTTTCTATGCTTAAAAGGCTAATTGATTTAATATGTATTATGTTTCACCCTGTATAATGCATTCCACACAGTTAATACTATGTGTAATTTTGAATAAAATTATTAAATGTTGGTAAAACTGCACAAAAACCCCCTACTGAATTTTTTCATGTGTTTCCAAAACTACTGGCAACACAACTGGTCTGCCGCCATGTTGCTTTCTGTGCTTTTAGAGGCGTGTACTTTTCATGAATCAGTGAAGAGGATGTATCAGTGGAGGGGTTGTAGGAAGACTCCCCCGCTTCGGGCTTCGCCCTTGCTGCCTAATCGATCACATTAGTGTTACGCTTCCTAAATCCGTAAGAACCTGCAAAATCGTAAATAAAAATTTGTGAAGTACTCATCTAATCGTCCTGAACGGTGGTGTGTGGCGGAAAAGTAGTTTTTATGGCTCGGAAAAATGATGGAAACAAGTTCTCAGGTCTTCCCTTCTTGCGTCGACGTTATATAAATTCCGCAAAATAATCCGAAAATCATGGTAGCCACACGAAACCTAGCCCACAATGTCATCTGTTCCTCATATGCCGGACACTCATACTCTGATGAAATTATTCTCTCTCTCTCTCTTTCCATAGCCCACTCAAGGCAAACAACTTCTCTTGCCATTCAAATGCAATTCCACAAAAAGAGACATAGTTAAAAAAAAAAGCATAGAAAAACCGCCGTGGCGGCTGCAATAGCACAGAAGGGTGCTCTATAAACGTGATGTCAGAGAGTGTGACCTCACAAGCCAATCTATCGACATTCTCGATTGTAGACTTATTTCAAGGGGAGAGAGAGAGTTGAAGGGTTCGTTGTGCAGTGTGGCTTAAATATCCTTGCACCTTATGTGCATTTTAAAGCATGGTGGGCCACGGTTTTAAAATATTTGGAAACCATTAAATTAATGGGAAAAGAAATAGAAAACTTTAAAAAAATAAAAATAGCTTCATCCTCTGATCTCTTTCACCTTGTGTATCCTACGAAGGGGTAACGACTAATTCTGAATCGATAGTGTGCGCTACAGAGCCTGGTTACTTTCCAAATCTCACATCACCATAGAATAAAAATCGCATAGTATATTGTAAAATTCTGTTGGATTCCGCGGGTGCTTTTGGCAATGAACTGACAGGTGACTGTACAAATAGCAAATGTAGAAACAGACCGATCTGTTCCAGAAATTTTTAAGTCGTACCTCATTTTCTCTGCATAAAAATATAGCAGCTGGAGTGGGACAAGCAAGTTCTTCAGTTCAGCGAAGTTCAAGTTGAAATGAAGCAATATTGAACTGCAGAAACCATGGATGTCCCCAGAATCATATGCAAGGGGTATGGACGCCCATATAGGGGGGGCAGGGAGGAGCTAGAGCCCCCCCCCGTAGCCGTTCAAAAATTTGATTTCCCTGATTCTGCTACGTATTTACTTTAAAAAAATTTACTGTCACATTTTAAAATAAGGTACTTTTTAGCTTATTACTATTTTTCAAGCAGTATCAATTATTTTCGTAGCGTTTTGGTATCTTGTACATTCACTAAAATCCTCGACAGCTTTGAGAAGGAGGTAATAATTTTTCTCGCCACCCCCCTAGAAATACTCCTAATGTTTCTCAGCCCTCTCTAGAAGTACTCATATGGGCACCCATGGCAGGGGGTGCATCCGCTGCATGTAACTCTGAAATGAAAAATTCCAATTGAATAATGTTGTTGGACTGTAGTTTCTTGTGGATTCAGTCCTTTTTTTTCTCCTTTCTTCATAAACCAAGGGGGTGAAAATGCACCCCCTTGCACCCCCTCGGGGCGCTCATGACAGGAGCGACCATAGAAAAGTAATTCTCGCTGTGCCCGGCATCGACCATACCATCGGCTTGTAACCAACCATTAAATGTTCTGCATGTTCCATCCGAGTATACAAATTTTAACAAGCTGCCTTCATTAACTTTCAACCGAAATAATTTAACTTCCATGCAATTCTTTTAATCATGAAATGATTTTTTATTTGATATCGGCTTTTACACATCCAGATGATTTTCTCTCTTTAATCGTGTTTAGCGCATTTAATGCACTAGTTTCTTTCATATAAGGTCTAATTTAACTTCGTATTTGTAATCTCACGTTGATTGGCGCGGAATGACCTTTTTGGTCCTTGCGCCATAGAAATGCAACCAACCAATCTTACGTTGATTGGCGCAGAATGCCCCTTGCACCATGAAAGTTCAATCGATTGTTATCGGATCTCAATCAATTTGTTTAAATCGTATCTTTCTGATCTTGAGCATAAGAACCCAGATAAAACTCAATTATCAGCCACGTAGATCACATTCTAGAGAAGTTAGCTGATTTTTTATGAAGCCAAGAGAGTATAGATTACGTTGCACTATTTCTAAGTGGGTTTACAATTTGCATTAAATACATCATTGACAGGTTTTTTATGTCCTATGGCCCAATCAGAATGCTTAAAAATTGAAAATACAGCAGTTAGAAGCACAAATCCCAGACAAAACGTTACACTCTGCTTTTATCTACACCTGATGAAAAGTACATATACACATAGATATATTACACGATAAAATACCTATTACATGATACCCCTAATTTATTAACATAGTTGCTTCTGAGATCCCAATTTATGTAATGCCGGTTTATCTTTTAAATGTGTTCCCTGTCCAAAAATAATGAAGACGGCGTATTAACTTCCTGGGAAACTAATGAAGTTAAATTATATATCAGATGTATAATACGTGAGTATTACATATATACATATAATAGTATTACATATATACAGGTGTATAACACTAGTCGTTAATTATTATTTTTATTACTACGCAAACATTGCATTCTCACATAATAAGATTCAGAGAATTAGCGCACACGTAACCCAATGAAAAGGGATTGACCGTTCAAGAAATATCTATTTTTTTATATAGCAAAATGGATGACGGAAAATTACTTGTAATGCTTGTGACTAACAGAAGAAATATGGTTACTAATGGTAACTAGAAAATAACGAGAAGTTCAATGATATATGAGGAGAGAGTGTGTAAGACTATTTATACACACTGTACGCGTAAAAAAAAAAAAAAACCGTTTATTTCGTGCTATATTAGAACCCCGTTTGCTTTCAAATAACATCATACCTAACTTCTCACCGTAGCCTGATTCCTGATTTCCTATGGTTTCCTAGGCGTAAATAGGTTCGGATTCTTTGGAAAACTGTAGGTCCCAGCGTCGCGTGACCTTTGCTGTCATTGCGCCGTAAAAACATAGATTTACGAGGAAGTCGATGTGGTAAAATTATAAATATTTAGTCTTTCATTTCAGTCGTTTACCTTCAGTTTTTCGCAATGCAATCTTTTGAAGAAGGGTTGCACAGGAACTAATCAAAACGTAAAAAAAAAAGCGAAGCGATAAAATGGTGAAATCTCTGAAAAGAACTGCCGCTTCTAGTGAGATACACACAGGGGCGATCGGGACCCCCCGGGTCGGTGCGCCCTCATGGGCGATAGGACTGGCGCCTCCAAATGGGCAAGGTCTCGGGCCATCTGATAATCCAAGGCATGCTCCTTTTGAGAGGACCCAGCCCGTCCCTGAATACGCAATAAATTTAACGTCCATGGAAAATAGAAACATGGCATTTGAATACAGCAAGACCTTGATTTTCCGAACTTCCCTTAACCGAAACTGCCTTTTGCATTCACTTATTGTTTTATTATTATTACTCTTTTTTTTAGTAGACGCTTGTTCAATACTTTGGACAAAAAGTTCATATTTATTTTTCAGTGTACGTTTTGGAGTGTTTCGCATATATACTTTGTGACATTTTATACTCCCAATGTAGTAGTTTAGTAAGATGTAGTCAAACTTGTTTCTAGATCAGCGTTGTAGTTTTCTTGAACTTTTACAATGAAAATGAAATTTCCGAATTATCCGAAAATTCGTTTATCCGAAGGAGTCCATCATTGGAGTTTTACTGCTCTTCCATCTTTGCTTTCATCCGTATTTTCTAACTGATGCGTAAAAGTATTAGTTAGTGTTACAAGCGCTGTGAGATAATACAACTTGCAACATATCCTTCGAGCCTTTTGCTACATGCAAATGTTCGCGCCGAAAAAAGTGAAATACCATTTTACGCCTGTTCCCAGTGGAGATGACCTCGTTCTGCTGTGAAGAAAACAGAGGAAGAGAAGCAGATTTCCATTTTTATGAAACTATGTTTTCAACTTGAGCGCTACAAGTTTGGGTGGGAACTTAGAGTTGTACCCTTTCTTTTTTCGCTTCAACGAAAGCTAGTGGGGGGAAAAAAGAAGTTGAGGAGCAGCCAAATTTGGCTTTTGACAGGAAGTTTAATTATTTGGATGCAGTTGATGATGGATTATTTAAATCCAAAGTAAAACCTCTTATCTCCTTTGACTTAGAGAAACAAGAACGCTGGGACAGCTTCTTTTGCTTTTAGGCAAAGGGGCTACCATAGATATATGAAAGGTAAAACGGAGTTTGAAGCTTAAATCCCACTTGTTTTACGGTGATGGATACGAGGTCGAAAGACCCTACGAATACGGGTGAACAGATTAACAATTAATCATCGTTCCACGCACAAACTTCGCAATAAACTGGTAGTTGTGGTGTTGCTTTTGCTTTTATTAAAATGTTGAACGTGCTCTATTTATTAAAAATGGCACTTCCGTTTCTTTTCACCCTGTGCAATTATTGCAAGCTGAGGAGTAAAATGGTGAGAGATAAACGGGTTTTTTGGCCCCAGAGGTCGACTCATCGGCATGGTAAACAGGTTTGTATTCTAGGCCAGATGTTCCCAACCTTTTTTCTCTCTTGTACCCCTTAATTCGGCTTTTTATCCTTGAGTACCTCCCTCCTCCTCTTCTTATAACATAGGTTAGCTAAGCAATCAAACAACTCAAACCGATGACATTTATAGGCTTCTATATTTGATTTTGATCAAACTTCTCAAATCACTGAATATTGACCAAGAGGCGACGGTGAGAGCAATGCACGGTGACACAGATTGGTTCAAGATTGGGAAAGGTGTGAGGCAAGGACGCATCTTATCGCCATTCCTGTTCAATTTCTACGCTGAATGCCCTAATCATTATTGATATTGGTTTCGCGTATCCACAGGGGCGCATACCTTAGATTGGGAACCCCTGTTTTAGGCTGATGTATTAACCGTATTATTAACCCGGGTTCGACTTCCAGTAGTATCGTACCCTTTTCTACCTAAGGCTCCTAACGTAGGGAACTGGTGCATCAGGCATTTTGTTGCCTAAGTTATGGTTGCAAATTGCATTTATTGGCGACATTTTGAAAGTTGCACCAATGTTTACATTCGTCGGATAATCGCGGATTTTTGATTATTTTTATGCCAAAATAGCGATCATTGCGCCAATGCGGAAAACCTTTATCGCCAAAGTTCATTATACCGTAAGTGTACAACAAAGTGGCGGCTGATGCCTTGGCCTATAATTCTATAGGCTCTATTTCTATCTCTCGTGATCCGATGTTTGGTTTCCCTTCACAGTAAAGGTTCGGATTCTGAGAAAACTATATCATGTAGTTCTACTACATCATGATGTAGACATAGATGAGAAAACTGCATCACATGTACATCCCGGCTTAACATGTTCTTTACTATCCTTTCACCGTAAAAGCACAAACAAAAATACTTGCCATTTATCCTTGCGAATGACATTGAGGAAAGCGAAAGAGACAAATTTTCGATCCATTTCTATCATGCTTTAATCCAGTGGTTCCTAACCTGGGTGTCGCAACCGTCAAGGGGTCGCGGCAACTATTTTTAGTTGCAATTATTTTTATAAGGAATTTCATACCAAATATTCCCAATGCTTTTGTATTTTAACATGACTACACGTACTGCGATCTTCTACTAATGGTTAACTTCATTAATGTATACATTAATATCTGTTATATTCTCTATTATAATGTACATTCATATATATAATTAATATACATAAATAATGTAATATATATAATTATATTTTGTATTTAGTGTGTTTTTTTACTCCGTTAAAAATGCTTTTATTATTGCAAATGTTGATGCGGCGGACAAAGTGAGAGGTCGCGGATTATTTGGCTACTGTAAAAACGGGTCGCGGCTTGAAAAAAAAGCTAGGACCCACTCCTTTAAGCAATGGCGAATGATGTCAGCAGAAGTAACGTCGGCAAACAATACGTCTTTGTAGAGATGTCCACGTCATCTCCAATGACATTTACTTGTTTTCTAGCACTTAATCGTGTACCTCGCTACAGAGCCTGTTGGATTTCACGATGTAAATAAAAATCACCCCTTCACCGCGTTGTTTGCAAAAATACAATGAAATTGGCATAAGAAGAAGAAACTGATGAAATTCTTAACCACAACAATGTAGTACATCATGTCGTGAAGGTACGATCAATCAAAAACACTTCAATAAATCGTCACGAGAGAATCAGAGAGAAAGGTAAAAATGTTAACCCATTTCTTAAAACCCCATTATTTAGCGGTGGATTCAATATATGTCAACCGTGTAATTTATGTTTTTCCCCTTAATGGTTTTCATTACGTATAAAGATACCTTGGGAGAGAGGGAGGGAAGCAGAGACGAAACTCATTTGTTGTTGAAATATACCAGGGATTCCAAACGATAATGATTATAGGATGGCAAATATACCGTCCCCAACGAAACCAAATTATACAGAAGTTATTTTTTCTTAATGAATGTCTAAATGGAACTCTTTAGCATATAAAACGCTATGCATAACAATTGTAAATCTATAGCAGGATTTAAATTGTATTATTTATTCATTTACTTAGTTTTAAAGGACAATAGTCAAGGAGTATCTTCAAAGATAGTCCTTGTCGATAATAAGTTATGGTAATAATTTGAAGGACGTTACAATAACAGGCAGTAAAACATAGGGCATGACAATAGTTTATAGATTTATGGGTATATATTATATCATGGCTGCAATTTTAAGGTACATAGGTAATGGCAGTAATATGAAGTTCATAGCAATAATTCATAGGTCATGTCATGGCAGTGATTTTAAAATTTATTTGTACATCGTGGCAATAACTTTAAAATTTATTTGTACATCATGGCAGTAATTTTGAGATTGATAGTTTGATCATGGCCATAATTTTTAGGTTCATGTACAGATTTTGTCGATAACTTAGACCTCACTAATCGTAATCTTTTCCATACTTTGTGAAATTTGTTATTATATTTAAATTGAAATTCAAGGCTGGATGCAATATATAACACTTGAGACACAGAAATAAATAATAATTATTATTACTGTTGTTTATAATGACATTATTGAACAGGAAAAGATACCAGATGGAATGAAAATTACAAAAATTGTTCCGATTTATAAAAAAGGTGACAAGAATAGTAAAACAAATTACAGACCCATCTCAATTTTATCAGTATTCGCTAAAATATTTGAGCGTTTATTATATAACAGATTAATTGATGTCACAAATAGATTTAGAATTTTGGATAGAAGCCAACACGGTTTCTTGAAAGGCAGATCCACATAAACTGCCTTGATAAATATAATAACAAAAATACAAAAATCTCTGGAAAATGGCTTTATTAGTATGGGGATTTTTTTCGATTTAAGCAAGGGGTTTGACGTAATTAATATGAACATATTATTAGACACATTATCACATTATGGTATGAGAGGCAAAATTAACAATATTCTAAATGCCTATCTTCAAGAAAGGCAGCAAATAGTACATATTAATTATATAATATATGTTTCACTTAAAAATAAATATGTTGTTCCCCAGGGGTTCATTCTTGGTCCCCTCCTGTTTTTATTGTATATAAATGATTTAGCGCAAATATCTAACAATGGCTATTTAACATTATATGCAGATGATACAAGTATGTTTATCCAGGGTAAAGACAAATATGAGTTAACTAAAACTGGTCATGAAGTAATTAAAAAAATTTGGACTTTGGTTTAAAATAAATAAAATGAAAATAAATGTATCTGAAACAAAAATATTCATTTTTGGTACAAAAGATAAGAAAATTGATAGAATAGAAGATTCAAAAGGAATGTATTTAAATGAGAAAGAAATTGAAATTGTTAAGGAAATTGATTTTTTGGAAGAGGTATTGGCAAAGGACTTGAATTGGAATAGGCAGACAGAAAGAGTAGAAAAGGAGGTGAGTTTGGGAATAGGGATTTTGAGAAAATTGTCGCGAACAGTCCCCGGAGATATATTACTGGGTCTATATTATCCATTTATATACAGTCACTTGACCTATTGTAATAGCATTTGGGAAAATCTAAATAAGAAAAATACCAGACTAATTAAATCGCTACAGATTAAATTTATAAAAATAATTGAAAAAACTAAAAGTTTAAATCAAATTATATTGTTTAGCAAATATGGTATTCTACCAATAGATAAGATATATGATTATAGTATATTAAAAATAATGTTCAAAAGAATAAAAGAAAATAAATATATAGAGAATATTGAATTAATAGACTATGAAAACAATCGAGCTTACAGAAGAAGAGATCAATATAGACTACCAAAAATCAGAACGGAATTTTATAACAAGGACATTGAATATTCGGGCTTAAGGAGTTGGAATGAAATACCAAACACTCTTAACGACATAAATAATATTAATCTATTTAGAAAAAAAAATATTAGATTATTTGCTAAGAGGTGATTTTGCGCCATTAAATTGTTAGGGTCCTCAGCCTGTTAAATCGTATGATTTTTACTGGTGACTCGTCACGATGGATTGTGGTTATTTGTGGTTTATTGAATTGCAGTGTTATTGTATATATATGTATTTTCTAAGTGAAATGGAAAGTTACTACAACCATTGTGACAAATAAATAAAAATTGTTTGTTAATTACTTATAAAAAAATAAAAAATTCGCTTATATATATATATAGGGGAAAAGTTCCAAAAATTCTAGAAGCGGGTGTTAAAATCTAGTTTGAGTGAAAGGGTTGAAAACCACGTGACCTTAAAATCTGGAAAACACCCAGTAGCATGAACCGCTGAAGGAGGGGGAGGAGTGGCCCCCCCTCTCTATCCCAGTGTGGAATTTTTAGATCACGCCCTAAAATTGGTTTGAGGGGGTGGGGATTTAGGCCACGCCCCAAAAGTGGTTTAACAGGTTGTGCCAGAAGCCCCCCTTTATTACTACTCACATAAATTTCCTTTGCGGCATATTTAGTGCTTTGCGTTGTGCTATGTGTATAATATATTCGCCTTTGGATATGTGTACTTCACCAGTAAACAAGCTCTCAACATTTCCACAAACATTTTAGTCTTCCTTCTATATATGCGTATAGCTCTACGATTTGAACAAGGGAATTCTTCTTCAAAAATATAACTTTATATTCAAATACTTTGAAATTGGAATTAAATGCACACATGGTATGAAGCAGTGGCGGATATTCCGGGGGCTCTAGGCAGTAGCGGTTTTAGACAAAAATTTGGGGGCACAACTTCCTTCCTACAAGCACGGGCGCCATTGGTGGCGTTCATGCACATAGGCAGGCTAATAAAATCTGATTATATTTAGGGGGTCATGGCCCCCCTAGCCTAGAACCGCCACTAGCTCTAGGTAATCTCAGATGGACCAACTAGTTTTACGCTTTTTAGCAATTGTTCATAACTGTTTCTCTCATAAACTACCCTATAAGATACCCATCAGTGCGTAGAATTCATTCATGTGTTCAGAGGAAAAAAAAAAAGTCCCTAGGGAGAGTTCAAGTATTACGTAAGCGTCTTAGATACGGTCATCCCGCTTTTACGGCCAGATAAAAAATCCCTGGCAGAATTTTGAATCCCTGGCAGAATCCCTGGAGATTGATTTACAATAATGTATGTCAAATCCTTGTTTAGTCAAGGAATAGAAATTGACTCGGATTCGCAGAGTTAAATGACTGATGACTTCATAAAAGGCTTTGATAATAAATAAATCATATAGTGATACACTGCACGAAACTAATAAACTTTTATCAGCATGAAACTACCGCAGTTCAAATTTATTATCGTTTACTTGACTAGCGCCATACTTCCCGCAAGCGTAATGACCGAAAACCGGTTCATTTAATCTTATATTTAAAAATGCATTTCGAAGGAGAAGGAATGAAACCCACCAAACGGCTATTGATCGATTGTTTCCCACGGTAAATAAATTTTAATATTTAACGTTTTGTTGTAAATTTACTTGTTATATTCAACAAATGGTTATATTCGTTCCCTTAAACTTGCATTATATACTTAAATCATTTCGAAATTTATGTCTTTTTAAGTGATTGAATTGTAATATTTCAGTTACTTGAAAATGGCTCGCTCCTCTCTTTTACGGCCAACATTTTCTGTCTGGCAAGTGACCGCTAATGATGGGTTTCACTGTACATGGCGTCAGTATAAAGGAAATGAGCTGTACGGAAAATACTTGAAAATTTGAACGAACAATAGATTATATTTACATACAAAAGGTTAAACACTGGTAAAATAGCAATGAAAAGATCACCCAAGCTTTCGGACACGTCAACAGCAGTCCTTCATCAGGAGTATTGACTGTCTGTTGTGTCTGTCTGACCTGTCTCTTTTTATACTTGAAATTTCTGGAAAAGCAGTTCATCAAAGCAGTCCCACAGAATGGAAAAACCCAGTGGGAACCAATGGGAGGCCTCCAATAGAAATCATGGAAAAACCCAATGGGAACCAATGAGAAACCTGTATTGCGGGGCACCTAATGTTGGGGAAGTCCCATACATTTCAGAGTAAGAGTTGTTTGTAAGTTTCTGGAAGTGGTTATGATGTATTAATTGCTTTCTCATGTAGTTTGTAAGTTTCCCAAGATTCTAAGAAGAGTCTCCTTAGAATCTTGGGAAAATTACAAACTACATGGGAAAGCCATTAATACATCACAACCACTTCCAGAAACTTACAAACAACTCTTACTCTGAAATATATGGGATTTCCCAACATTAGGTACCCCACAGTACAGGTTTCTCATTGGTTTCCATTGGATTTTTTCACGATTTCTATTGGAGGCCTCACATGGGTTCCCACTGGGTTTTTTCATTCTGCGGGACTACTCTGGCGAAGGGTTTTTCCAGAAATTTCAAGTATAAAAAGAGACAGAAACATAACATCGTCATTACTCCTGGTGAAGGACTGCTACTGACGCGTTTGAAAGCTTGGGTGATCTTTTTCGTTCCTATTTTACCAGTGTTTAACCTTTTGTATGTAAATTTCCTCCCTGGTACCCTGTATTTTATTTTTACTAAATTATATTTAATAGACAAAAAATAAAATAATGTCGATATTAAACTTTTGCCTAACTCAGCATTTAACTGCTTTTCGTGGGGGGATTCTAAATTTTGGAGACTACGGAGAAACTTACATCGTTGTTGATATCAAACTCATTAAATTTTGGAGAATTAGCCACAAATGTTTGACTCGGCAGTATCAGGTTTAAAATGAGTTTTCTTGGAAAGAAACTCAGTTTTTGCATTTGAGTTGCATCAAGGCGACTGAAATTTTTAAGCAATTTAAAATTTGAATTTTCAATCAAAAACAGTCTTTCAAAAGGCGATAATAGCGTATATTTAATTTAGAGAGCCAAAAGCTATCTTTTTTGGTACTGTATGATGAAAGTACACCTAATTTTAACGGCGCCTGTCATGAAATTTAAAATCCTGTTAAAGTTACTGGGATTAGAGTTCCCGTTCTTCAGATTGAAACTGATGAAGCACTTGCCGATTTCTTTGGAGAATAGTTGGAGTTCATTTAATTTTTGTCATTTTTTGTTTTGTCGCAACAGTAGCTTAAATGGAATTATTAGCTCTTGCCCGATGCCTCTTCTTAACAGCCCGAAACATCTCCCCCACATTTTCCTTTAATACTCATTAATTTTCTCTCAATGTTAGAAACGTGTTGGCATTAAAGAAAAAAAAAATTTTTTTAAGCTTCAAACAATATAAGATTAAATTATTTTGCCTTTTGTTATTAACTACTTTATGTGGACTGTTACTGAAAAATATAATTAGTGCGAACCATTTTAAATTTATAAAAATAACTGCGTGATTTAAGAAATATTAATTTTTAATCTCTAATTCATTAATTGAATAATAACCTTTATGTATTTGCTACATATCAGTATATATTCAACACAAATATATTTGTAATTAATAACGGTACAGTAAAATATTTACAAACGTATCGGTTAGTAACTAAAATTTTCCTTAACCCTTAACTGGTAGAGTGGAGTCATCATGTCCCCACCATACCAAAGAAAACTATGCACCAAAAAAAGCAGCATACCAGATATGGGTTAAAGTACACCAAAGTACTATTGGTACTTAAACGCTAGTAAATTCGGAGAAAATACTGTGGTATGATCAGGGGCGGACACAGACTTTCATTTTGTGGGGGTCAAGGACAGAATTTGCCATGGTATTGGAATAACACCCTTCATTTATCATGCAAGTTGGAATTTTTTACAGTGAAAAAATATATTTTGGAGAGGGTCAGGACCCCTGTGACCTCCCCCTGTGTCCGCCCTTGGGTATGATCTATACCGAACATGAAATTATAATATACCGAACCTGTAATTATAAATTACCGAATCTGTAAAGTCTGTAGAGCTTTATTTACATACCCATTCTTCCATATTTCAGTTTTCAAGTAAAAGTTATGTCTTCAACATTTTTTAAATGAGCTTAGATTATTTATTTTCTTGTATTCTTCTGGAATTGCTTTCTAGAACTCGCTTGCAATTTATATTATCTATGAGCACACTATAGACTGGGGCGGCAAAATTTTGTGTATTAAGTCTGATATAACAAAATCAATACCATATGATATAATCAGATGTTTTGCCGAGAAGAAAGCTAGACGTCATGCTTTCCATTTAAATACCAGTGTTCGATAGGCTTTTACTTTTTACTAAAATTAAAATTTATTTCAATAAAATTGAATTTGATTTATTATATACCAAGAAGAGATAATACTTCAATATAAGTTAATATTGTTTAATGTTTATGTTTCAGTTTATGAGTTTGTTTTTCAACATATTGAGTGCCAATACAAAAGTTTTCGGTGTGCATTCAATATAACAATTTTTATGTTCTTGCCACTGATTGGCGGGTAGGAATGGGTGGCAGAAAAGTAGCCTAGGGCGGCAAAAAGCGTAGTCTAGGGGCGGCAGAATGGTAAATCCGCCCATGCACACACACACAAAATTACATTGGTATTTTTTAGTAAGTGCTCTTTTAATCTCAATGCACATACGTCTATTTCTGCTGGTTTTTTTATAATTTTTCTGTTCTTTTCTCAGTTACGTTTTCATGCATTTTTGTAAGTCAAAAGTTTTCAAAGTATTCGTGCAATATGTCGATCCGAAGAATATCATAAGTCGTTTCGTATTTTTCCAGTTGGTAATCTTATATAATCTAATTATGGATTATTTATTTATTTATTTATTTATTTATTTTGTAATATTTCCGTTATTTCTAAGCTCCTATGTCTCCCAAAATACTATTACATTAGGGTAAGGGATCATAAATAAATGTTCAATAGAATCATGTAATGTTTTATCCTGCTATGTAATTCGGGATTCTTTTCAAATAAACGTTGTAATCGACACTTTGAATAAATTCACGTACTCTTATATAATTTACGTTGGTATGCTTTTAATTATTATTTGAAGGTCCGGTGTATTTCAAAAATTATTTTCACAGTTCTATACAACGGCCGATTTCAGTCATTTATTTTTGTAATTTCACGAATTGGTTGAAGAAATCGATCTTTTGACTTTTATATAAAAAACGCCTCAAAAAAGCAGTTTTATTCGTTCCCGGAGATCGCTTTAAAATCGTTTTTAAGGCAATCAAGTGGACAAAAAAAAAATGCCCTATTATATGCCTTTCGATCTTACATAATGTTCATAGCTTCTAAATCTCCACTTGTTGGATGGCGCAGTATAGCCCAGATGCTCTTGCGCCATAAAAAAGCCAAACAATCAATCCACTTGTTGCGCTTATTTATAACTTATAATATTCTATTTTATTATTTATTTCATTTATGTCCGTTTCATTATGTAAGGTAGAGTCCTATAGTATCTTGGAAATGGCGCGTGCCATTAATGCGGGGCGACTTTCGGTGTCAGTTTAGAATACGTTCATTTTCCCGCCAACATTTTAGAAGGTGTGTCATTTTCGCGCCAACTTCAGTCCGGGAGTTGGTTTCCTGGCAACGAAGGTTCGGTTCCGCGGGAAAACTGCAGGTCGAGGCGCATCATGAGCTTTGCTGTTCTCGCAGCCTTAAAAAACATTAATTAATGATTTTCTGCACATTCGGTTTCCATTAGTGAATTCCGCCCCGATTATATTTCCGGTAATCGATGCTCCGATGCATTGATATACAGTAGAACTTGCCTAAAACGACCACCTTAAACAGGTGATCACTATACACGACAGACTTTGGTATGGGCATGGCTAAGTCCCTACCAGTTCTCTCTTGTAACGAACGGTCATTTTATTCACGTGGTCGATTTACCAAGACGGTCGCCTTACCAGGCTCCACTGTATTTCTATAGCAATCCTTTGATTTTTATGGCTTCCAAAAATAAACCAAAACTTCGCGCACGTTCCTTCATATCTCTCTCTCTCGATTTAAAAGAAATATAAAAGTGTCTGATGCGATGAAAAAAACGTCTGCGCTACATCTGTTGTGTGTCGAAATCCAACTCCAAGTTTTATCTTTCATATGTCAGCACTTTTGAGACTTTGTATCATCAGTTTTAAGTTATTTGTAGAAAAACGAGATAAGCAAAACCATGGCAGAAAATGTAGTCATTTCGAAATCTTGCGTTGTCCTTTGTTGCCGTTGGGAGAGGCGAAAACTGTGTGCGTGTGCACCACCCCGCATTGTCACCATGCTAAATCGTTTCGATACTAAGCAATTCAAATTATTGTTAATAGGTTAATGGCTGTTCTTGTGAACTCAACGCCTTCGGTGGTTTAAAAAAATACTATATTTTTTGCTACCTTTCTGAAAAAAAAAAAAGACTTAACGAAATCTTGTCTTGAATGATGCGGGCGGTGTCCCCAAAATTACTTCAGAAAATTTACCGACATTTATTTCTTATTGAAAGCATACCTCCCTCGAAACGCAAATGTAATTTACATAATAAATATTCGCATACAGTAGACCCTGGCTAAAGTGACCAGTTTTAGGATTGGACTGCAATGGCCATCAAAGACAATGCAATGGCCATCAAATGGTCATGCAAATGGCCATCAAATGGTCATATACACGACAGACTTTGGTACAGGCATCACGAAGTCCCTACCCATTTTATCTTCTCACTGTAGTCCGGGGTTTGGTTCCCCAGGCCTTAAGAGGTTCGGATTCCTCGGAAAACAATAGGTCTCGGCGCAACATGACCACTGTAGTCTTTGAGCCGTAAAACCACAAAACAAACAAACCATTTTATCTTATAGAAAGTGGTCATTTCATTTAGATAGTCGAATTGCCAAGGTGGTCGCTTTATCGAGTTCCACTGTATATATAAAGCAAGATTAATAATGGTGTAAGCAATGGCTTATGCAGAAATTTTGTAAGGAAGGTGCGATGCAGGGCTGCGCACACAATTCCATATATGCAAAATTGTCGCATTGGTGGGAGAAACTACTGCATACAGTGGAACCTGGTAAAATGACCACCTGTATTAAACGACCACCTTTGATAAGAGAACTGGTGGGAACTTGGTCATACCTATACCAAAGTCTGTCGTGAATAGCGACCACCTGTCTATGATGACCATTGCAGTCCAGTCCCAAAGGTGGCCACTTTAGACATGTTTTACTGTATTTTAATTTGCATGTTGGACATAAACAGTGCACACGGCTATTTTAAAATACAGACGTTTATTCTAAAGAGAAAAGGTAGGAAGTGATATATACCTAATATATTATTTTATGGCGGAGTCTCCTATAGCACGGGCACATTGGTGGATAGAAAACCAGAGGGTGGTCAAACGACGTTTGATATTAAAATAACTTTAATATATTTTAATTTATTTATGCTTAAATGTATTTTAATATATTTGTACTTAAATATACTTTAATGTATTTGATATTAAAATAACTAATTATTGTCTCCTGGATGCAGTAAGTAAGATCTTCATTAGAAAGAACGCTGTTGCTATCCGAATTTATCTTGCAACTAAATTACTGCATGCATTGTTGTCTGATTTCGCTACATCTCCATCACCCATAAGTGCACGTAAGACTAATGATAAGATGCATATATCCCAGTGCAAAGGGCTCTGCAGCTCAGAAAGGTCTCTCATTTAAAAGAAGAAAATGATAAAATAATAGGGGCAATTATAGAATGGTTATAAGAGGAACCCCCGCACACCCCACTTACCAACGCCCCTGTTATCGATTTGGATATTCGCGGCGGAGAATTCTACCTCCCAGAACACAATTTTATATTTTCTTTCCACGTTCTACTTTCGTGATTGTGCAATGAGAGAGGAAGAGAGATAAAATAAAATACTTTTTGTCTGAGGCGTGCACTTATCGTTGCTGATACTGGCAATATTGTAGCGATTTAATACTGCTAAGCCTATGCAAATCCGCTTAAACCATGAATCATCATGTTCTCTTAATGATTGTCGAGGGGAGAAACCGACGAGATGAGGATTTTATTCTTAGGTCAATTTACATATATTTTTAGGTCAATGCACCACGTCAGTTACAATTCTGCTGCCACGCCACAGGTTCTACTTTTTGTTTCTTCACACGACTTTTCAGCAACTTTGTATTAAACAATGTGAGTTAACGGATTCTCATGTGTTCCGTGGGCGGGACTTGATAGCCTATTAAGTCAACGCGGACGTTCTCCAGTTTTAAATATGTAAATCACGTTTTATAGGTTCGGCTTTCATTAACTTGCATTCATTGGCTGGCCACTGCGGCCAATCCCACACGGTCATCGACTTTTTTTTTTTTATGTACAGTAGGTCCCACTTACAACGAACCCTCGTGTAACGAGTTTCCGGGTTTAGCGAGGAAAATATTGATTTTGTTTTAAAGTTCAACATACATACAGGGCCGACGAGGGGGGCGGGCAGCAGGGGCTGCATCCCTGGTGAAGTCTAGGGGTCCGCAATGGTAAAGACCTATGCTGTGAGGGGCCTGGTCTCCCCCCCCCCCTTGCTAGTTGGAAGGCCAGAAAAATTGTTCTCTAAATCCAGATTAATAAGATTTTGTACACTTTTAATTATTCTTCATTAGCCTGTCTCGATTATTGAAAAAAATAATATCTTACGTTAGTTTATTTATTTATTTTTTTTTAAGCAGTGATCTTGTAAAGTAAGTAATAAGTACAAAAAAAAATGCGTTGTTATTTCATACTTTTTGTTCAGTTGGAGGTTTAACCCCCCTCTCCCAAAAAGAAAAATATCTATGCTACTGCCCGGGGAAGGGGTTATGGGGGACCGCGTTGGTGCACGGCAGCCCTGCATACATTTAATCGCTTTTAGCGATTAAGACTTGCGCTGTTTATAAGTGAACAAGGGGGAACCTGGCCAGTCAACTTTGCTCAGAAAAGGAAACATTGGTCTGTTCATTGCACAAAAATTTTATTTGAATTTCTATTGCGGCATTAAGAGCGAACAGAAGAACGCCCTATACATTGACAACCGTATAAACAATTCATTCTGCCTCCATTTGAATCGTCGTTAACCAACTGCCATTAGAGAACTGAAAGTAGACGCGTAATTTCCCGCAGCCTAACACGTGCAGAAAGAAGTATGTGCAGTGGTTTGAAGTTTTATACATCAGCGCATATGCTTCTCAGGATACTCCTGCTTTCACGCATCGAAATTCAAGTTGTTATATTAGTGGCGAATTTTTGCTGTAAGCAAGCAAGGTAGGTATATATATACGACGATGCGACGGCAGTTGGGAACTTAAAAATAAATTAGTACTTAATATATAAAATTATTAAAATACTCATTTGAATAACATATTGCGAAAAATTCCCTTCACATATAAAAAACTAAGACTTTATTTTTATTTTTTTATTTATTTTTATTTATTTTATTTATTTGTTTTTTTATTTATTTATTTATTTATTTATTTATTTATTTATTTATTTATTTATTTATTTATTTATTTTATTTTATTTATTTATTTTTTTTGCAAAATTATTCCCTCCAGTTTTTATGGGGAAGGAAGGTGGAGGCCATATAGCTCACGCATGCGCGTGGCAATTTCCTCAATCAAGCCACTGAAAGTTACACAATCAGGTCTGTAGCTAGACGCTTGTTACAGGGGGCTCTGAAAGTTATAGGGGGACTCAGATCGCTACAGAGAAAAACACAGGCTACAGAAACACACAACTACAGGCTTAAAATTCGTAAATGTTTTGATGTATTGTATTAATATATTTAATATTACTAAATATAAGCAGACTGATATATTTAACGTTAATGAATAAATTTTTTTAACGTAAATTTTGCATTAAGAAATAAATTTTAGTATACCCCTCTATAATTTATCCTATGTTATAAAAAATCATTATATACTCAAGATCTGCTGTGGAAAGCTATTTCGAATACATTTTTAACGTCAAAGAACAATTTCCATTGTCATCTACAATTTCGTACAAAACAAAAAATTTAAAATAAAATTCTACAATATTTTATTTTGAGAAAAAATATTTTCGGGGTGGGGGGTGACTACATTTCTAGGGGGTGTCAGCCCCCCTATAGCCCCAGCCTGGCTACAGCTCCGTAATCAATAAGTTGTTCGTTTAATTTTAAGACAAGGTAAAGCCGAATATTATTATGTGCATATTATATACACATGTGACCTCTACTAACCTTATTTTCAGAGTTTGAAATTTTAAATTTAAAAACGGATTTATCAAGTATCGGATATAACGAGCATTTTTGTTGATTCCAAGTTTCTTGTCATATACGGATCATACCAATATAGTCCACAAACTTTTCAGCTCCTCTTTTTATACAGGGTGTTCGTAAAATGTTTTGACAAAATAAGAGGGGTGATCCATCAAGACGAACAACAATATTCGCCGTAGAACCTAGGGTCTCAAACCACTCACAGCACCAGTTCTAAAACCGTCCAGCATGCACAAATATTTACAACCAGTGCGTGAAGAGCGCCAGATAAAACTCAGGTCAGCTGCTCAAGGGCATAGGTTAGTAGGACATCTCATTTTGCGCTTCTCATGCACTGGTTGTCACTATTTGTGCATACTGGACGGTTTTAGAACTGGTACTGTGAGTGGTTTGCGACCCTAGGATCCATGGCGAATATTGTTGGTCTTGATGAGTACTATCACCCCGCTTATTTTGTCAAAAAACTTCAGGAACACCTTGTATCTATAATGAGGACTAAAATAGCATTTAAATTTTTTTTCGTGTTTCTGAAATTAGCAGGATTTTCAAGTTAAGAAGAGCGTCAAAGTATTTTGTTGGCTATGCGCCTAGTCAAGGCTTACTTCTGGTCTCACCGCAAGTCTTCTATTTCTAGTCACAGTGACACGTCTTCACTCAGGAAATGCCACATTGCTTCTAAAGATCTAATGTAATAGATCAGGGTTGTCCAACCTTTTTGGGTAGCGGGCCACTTAAAGAATTTTCACGGTTCTCTTGGAACAGCACCTTCACCTACAAAAAGCCTTTGTTCTGAGTTTCTTCCGGTTATTTATTTGTTCACTTACGATATGGGAAGGAGTCACACATGCGGTTTTTCCTGGTTTTTAAAAAAAAAATTAAAATTTTTGTTTTGGATTTTTTTTTCATTCCAAACAGCTATCAGCGGGCCGGATGTTAGAGAACCCTGTAATAGATCAATGTCTGACACATTTCTATTCTTAATTACTGAAAAATGAGGATATATAACTTCGAACATATATTAAATAGGAAGTATTGAGTTTCATACAGTTGAAATTGTCAAGGGTTTATTATTATTTATTTGTTGTATCAATCGTTTTCAAACTTCTGAAAAACTAGTTTCTGGGGAAAGTGTGTTGGATAGCTATTGAAAATGCGTTTATAGTTGATTTGTTTTCACTTTATTTTTGCTAATGTTAAATCAGACACGTTTTTGTTAAAGGCCACGTCACACAGTTGCCACACGTCGTTATATACTAAAACTTGATTATAGTCAGTGGTGGATCCAGAAACCTTTCAAAAGGGTGACGGATGCGATTTGTTTCCGATTCCTATTTTTAGCCAAGTGTCCAGTACTTTTTATTTTCCATGATATTATACCGGATCGGGGGGGCGGGCGATCCTCCCCCCCCCTCGTATCTGCCAGTGTCTTTCACACTTGGTAACAAGGTTTCCAACTTTCCTTACGTTACCTGATTGGTTGAAAATTTTTAACTCACGCTGGCAGCAGAGATCGTGCTGCGTTAGAAGCTGAAGGAAAGTTGAATAGAAGAATAATGAAAAAGGGGGGGCCGCTCTTTGATGGATCAGAACAATATATGCAAGCGTCTTGGGATTCAGTCATCACTTTCAACGTCATTTTCAACATCAATCACTGGTTCGTCTTTATACAGTCCATTAACCGGTCTCTCGTCGTAAAATTACATGCAAACGCCTAAAAATAATAATATTTATGTTCTTAATAATGTGACACCTAATGCACAAGCTTGTTTAATAGAAAATTGTGTTTCGTGACTCAGGAGTAATCAAGATCTATATTTTCCCATTGAATCAAAACCTCTTCTATGTCGGGAATTCAATCTCAGAGCAAGGGCGGATACAGAAATCCTTCGGCGTGGGGGGGAGGGGGGTGCGATTTGTTTCTGATTCGTAGTTTTGGCCAAACGTCCAATATTTTTAATTTCACTTTCCATAATATCATCCCGGCTCGGGGGGTGGGGGGGCAATCACCCCCCCATGGATTCACCCTTGCTCTGTACTTCTACCATTTAGAAAACAAATCGGCGAGCGTTGGGTATCAACTGGGGTCGAAACCAGATTCTTCGTTTTGGTGGCCCACATGCGTTTACCACTATGCAAATCCAGGGCATACAAGATGTTCTTGTATCAATATTGCCATGCAGTGGTAACGTGCTCACCGTGCATGCGATTATTCCAGGTTCGACTCCCAACTGTCCTAAACACAGAATGCTTCCTTACTGTATTCAAGGGGTTGGTCCCCAAAGCCTTAATCCGTGAGCAGGCGCGCGGGGTGCTTTGCACCCCATCTGATTATATAGCATTATTTCATTAAAAACGTCCAATTTTACAGGGAACAATAAGTGGAATTTTCTCTTTGTCACCCTACCCCAAAAGATTGTGACTTTGAAGGCAACAGGAAAGAGTTTGGCCAGTTTCAAAAGCAAGGGTGGACGGTTTTTTTCACAAATTGTAAGTTGTGGGGTGTGAAACATCCCGCGCGCATGATCGCGGGTTAAGAAGATCTGATTCCTCGTAAAACTATACGCAGGATGACTACTACTACTCTTGCGCCATAAGGCTCTCAAACAAACGCTGTATTGGTATAGAAGTACCGCACTTGTACAGTACCCGCCACGCATGCTGGAGCCATCTACGAGCCATGGATTTTTTTGTTTTCTATAAACCTTTCAGAAACGCTTTCGTAAAATCAGAATTTACGTTTATATTTTACAATGTCATACAAATGAGCCAATGTTTCGGTTCTTAAAAAATGTTTAAAACTCCCTAAAATTGAGAAATACTACTAATATAAAAGACGCTGGTTTACCGAAAATGGTTGGCTCCTCCAATATCAGTTGACAAAAACTATCGAGCCCCCCCCCTCTCCCCCAATATTGAGAAATACTGGCCATTATAGATGACGCTGGTTTACAAAAAGTGTTTGGCTACTCTAATACCATTTGACAAAAACTACCGAGAACCACCCCCCCGCTTCGCAGATTGAGAAATACTGACCAATATAAAAGAATACGCTGGTTCCTAGTAAATGGTTGGCTTCTTTGATACTAATTGACAAAAACTATCGAGGACAGCCCCCATCCTCCCAGATTGAGAAATATTGACCAATATAAAAGAATACGCTGGTTAATAGAGTTGGTTTCTGGAATGCCAGTTAACGGTACCCTCACCCCAACCAACTAAACGAAAAAAAATCGAAGCTTCGGTTTTCTGGTATATTTCCTTATTTTAAAAATATCGGCAATTGATCCCCACCTGATTTTGGAAACGGATTTTTTGGATAATCTACAAAACCAAAACGCTCGATGGACGTGAAAGCACGATTTATAGGTTTAGTTTTTGTATTTCTTTTAAGAAAATTGGACTGCTAAGTCAAAAAGAAAAAAGAAAAAATCACAAAAAGTGAAGTAGTAGGAACTTGTCCTCTTTCTTTTTTTTCTTTTCTTTTTCTAACAGAAAATTTACACGTGCATGTGGGAAAGAAGTTAATTATATAATTAATTAATTACTTTAAAAAATTGAATAATTTTTACAAACTTTACTTTCAAAGTTGATTTCAAGCTTTTTCAAACTTGTAAACGATGTTTTCCAATGGGGAAAAAATGCTTTTTTTACGTTAATTTGCAAAAATATATTGTTAGAAAGACATTTGTGGTACTTTTTGTGTTTCACTATCTTTTCATATAATTCGGTTTTACCCATTTTGTCGTTCAAACGACTTTAACTAAGAATGTTCAATTCAATTAAAAATAAAAATTAATGTCGCAATCGCTTAATTTAATTAGTCAGAAAATTTGAAATCTAGCGCAGTTTTGCCAGAGATTTGGCTTAAAACATGACATGGAAAACGTTACAAAATATTGTGAAGAGATAGTATAGACCCAAGTTTAATGACAAAATTTTTAACGTTAAATAGTTAAATGTTACGTTATTATTTTTATCCATTTGGGGGTTGGAAGGGATTTTCTCTAATTTCCCATCCCGTGGATTCGCCACTGCGCGCATGCGCAATGTGGTTGGGAAGCTAGCTCACGATTGCAATTGAACATCTCGATTGTTAAGTTCAAGGACGAATGAACTGCTGACTCGATTGTAAATTTGAGTCGCTTGCGATTCTTTCGATTGTAAAGACATTTCGTAATCGCCGTCACTACTTTGGAAGCACTTCTTCTGCTGCTACGTTAGTCCTATAAACGTAATTTCTAGGTTTATAATTGAAATTAATAATCTTTGGAACATATTAAGAAAAAGTAGTTACAAATTACGCATAGTAACCAGATTAATCACATATTTTTGACATGTGACCAGTGCCGAATTTCGTTTTTTATAGGTCCTAGGCCTGCAGGATAGAATGAGCCCCAAAAATATAGGGGTCCTTGCAATATACAGTCATGAGCTTTTCCTTTGAAATTCATTAAATATTTAAATTTATCACCAATGAAAATTTATGGAACAATTATAAATAAATAGGGTCATGATAACACTTAAACTTAAATACCAGGCCCTTCAGGGCCCTAAAATCGTGGGGCCCCTAGGCCTGCCTATACGTAAATCCAGCATTGAATATGGCTGTTAGCTTTGGTGTCCATTTCTACCAGCATTTGCGTTCCTGATCCCTTTCATTAATTCTGAGAGTAAGATAATGGTTTGCCAGAAAATTAGCTACATTCAAAAAGGCACTAAATTTAGCGGCAATTTATCACTGAAATTATACAGTAAGTTTGATATCATCGCGAAGAAAGTGATTGATTTTTCAAGGCTCCGAATCTTAATGAAGAGATCATGATGTGTGTGTGTTAAATTTTAAAAAAATATGCTGTTTCTTTGTTTTTTCGTGATTTGTTATGTGTTTGACTAATATATTCCCTTCGTTTCCTTTCAGGTAAGTCAACACAACCATAGTTTCATATTTTCCTTGATTAGTAAGTACTATTCTTTTTATAATTCATATTAATAGGACGCTGTTAGTTGTAAGAATATTTGTGAAAAATGATCGTTCTTGAAAAAGAAATTATTCTCCTCAAAAGATGGTCCCAGAAAGTTACATTATAGGGCTCAAACTTATTGTTTCCTGGAAAATAATCGCCCTCTTATTGTTTTTGTCGAAAACGAAGAAATCGTTTTATTCCCCACCCAAACCCTTTTCTCTCTCTCTCTCTCCTAACAACATACTGTGTTTCAAATTCTTAACAAATACTTATTTGTAAATGGAGTATCGAATTTTGAACTGTTTTTTTTTTTTTTTTTAGAAACTAATGAGATCTGAAATTCAGTATGGGTATTTTCTTGTTAAGATAAACTATTTTTGTTGTTAAGGAGGTCCCAAGAGATTTGAAAAAGCAACGTTTTTCCATTTCGTATACAATATCATTCATTAAGTAAGATATTATTACTACTAAGGATAACACAATTAAAAGCCTTTGGGGCCGAGATTTTGTGAGTTTTGGTAAGAATTTATTATACTATAATTTTTGCCACCCACGTGTTAATTACAGCTCAAACTAGAGCTTATGTAATTTTGGAGAAAAAGAGACGCTTTCCCCATCCTGGATTCGAACCAGGGTCCCTCCGTTTAGCCCGCTAGACGAATGAGGACAGGAAACAACGCTCTCTTTCTCCGTATGTAAAGATGTTAAGGTATTATTACCCTCCGCAGGGATAACACAATTGCCAAATATGGTCAACACAAGAAAGCCTCCGGGGCGAGATTTTTGTGAGTTTTCGTGGGGGAAATTTATTATACTATAATTTTTGCCACCCACGTATATATATATAAAAAATTATTGTATAATAAATTCCACCACTAAAACTCACAAAAATCTCGCCGCAGGCATTTCTGTGTTGATCATATTAACAATTATCTAATGAAAAATCTTACATCGTTATATATGACAATTTTCAGTTTTTCCTCTACAATAGAAAAGTGTTGAGAACTGAAAGATTTGCATATGAAATCGAACTAGGCAACTGGTCGCTGAAAATAAATTTCACAAGAACCAAACAATTGCCAAGCTGAGATTTCATCTGATAAATGACTCTTATTTTCCTGAAATTGACTAAAAAAAAATCCATTATACCTCCTTCATAACTTCTAGTTGTTTTATGAGTCTTTTGTTACTTTTTTGTTAATCTCTTACTTTCAACCCATCCGCCCCCGCCTTCCTCAGGCTTGAATTGTGTCAGATTTGCAACTGTTTTTCATTCGGTCAGGATTGCATCAGTCGAGTTATTTTTATTTTCCACTGCTTCTATTAAGTTGTGTCTTCCGTTGTTTGAAGGTTTCGATTGTCCGAATCGGAACTCTCATTTAATTATGTTGGATATAAAATAGCGAATACCTTGCTTAATTAGGCTATCACCTACCGATATAGATTTTTCTATTATCTATCCCACCTTGTTCTTCTTTTTTTTTTAATTCGAGTACTCCACTCTGTTTTGAGGATTTTTGAAGCAAGCGTATCTGAAAAGGATTGCATAGTGGACCTTTGATTTTCTTTGATTTCTCAAGTTTTATATCACGAATTCAAGCTAAAAATGGTCTGTTTGTTTTAACCTTCCTACATTTTTTGCCGTTTCTGCATTTTCCCGCAATTTACAATTTTTATCGCACGCCAAAATTGTCATTTGCAATTGTTAAGTTTTGTTATGGGACCTCTTAGCCGAACATGTTTCACAGCAAACAAAACATGGAAGTCATGTTTCAGTTTGAAAAATCACATTTCGTAGTTCGTGGGATGAACTTTGTGTGTGGAAGGATTTACTAGGCAATTTGCTTGGCCTTCTAATAGCGTAGATTTATGAAAATGATGTGGTGAACGCCTCCAATCAGTAAATAACCCTTAAAAGCATGTCTGCAATTCGAAGAAATGCTTCGCCTGAAGATGAATAATAGTCCATTTCAGAAATAGCGGGTACTCGAGAAAGCTACAAAGAAAATGATGATTGAGCGTTGTACATTGTGTAACAATAATCCTCGATCCATTCCAATCCCATCCCCTTCATTGCTTTTAAAGCCTGTAAAATCATTGACTTACGAAACATGTTTCTTTTCGCCTTATGTAAGAGCGTTATGGACTCTTTATATGGCTATTGCCCATGTAATGGTTTGAAATTGTGATACAATGCATTGTGTTTTGAAGATCCATGCAACGCAGTGGTACCAATGGCGAATACAGATTGCACCTCGTATGCTACAAAAATGAATGGTCATTACTGAAATCGATGCTAATAAATAATGTATATTATTGGGAAAAAGTATGTGTTCTGTGTTGGAACGTTTGTTCTTTTCTCTTTGATAAGCTAGAGAATCTACCTCTGTTTAATGTTGTCTTTATTTTACAATCATACATACGGCCACATCTTATTTGGCGCGGAAATACCCTTGCTGTCCTCAAGCCATAAAAGTTCAACAAACTAACGCTAGGGGAGCTGTCGTGCACATGCGTCGTTTTGACTGCAACCTTTTCCATAAAGTCGAGTGTGAAATTTGTTCTTGTGGCGTATGTAAAGCTTAAAAGAATTCTTGTTGGGAATGTTCAATGTACAGATGTGTCAACTGGTTGAACGAATCAATGAGCGGTTTTACCCAATCGATCATAAACAAGCAGACCCGTTCAATGTTTCGATCACCGAAGGATTTTGCACACCGCTGATTCGATATGTTTTCCTTCGTTTTTAATTAAAAAAATCACATATGGACAATGAAAAATCAATGCAAGTTCCATTTTCATGATACGTGTATTATTGAGCAGTGATTCTAAGACATTTTACACCACGTAACCCCTTGCTTACCACATGCTTGGACACGGAACCCTTTGCTTACCACATGCCTGTCCACGAAGCTTTTTGCCTGCTACATTCCTGACCACGGAACCCTTTGCTTACCACATGCCTGTCCACGAAGCTTTTTGCCTACTACATTCCTGACCACGGAACCCTTTGCTTACCACATGCCTCGACACGGGTCCTTTTGCCTACTACGTGCATGGCCCCGGAACCCTTTGCTCACCACATGGTTGACCACGGAATCCTTTGCGTACCACATGCATGACCGCGAAGCTTTTTGCTTACCACATGCCTAGCGACGAAAGCCTATGCTTACCACATGCCTAGCGACGAAAGCCTATGCTTACCACATGGTTGACCACGGAGCCCTTTGCCGACCATATGCTTGTACACAAAACCCTTTGCTTACTACATGCTTGGACACGGAACCCTTTGCTTACCACATGTCTGTCCACGAAGCTTTTTGCCTACTACGTGCATGGCCCCGGAACCCTTTGCTCACCACATGGTTGACCACGGAATCCTTCACTTACCACATGCCTGACCGCGAAACCCTTTGCCTACCACATACTTGGCCACGAAACCCTTTGCCTACCACATACTTGGCCACGAAACCCTTTGCTTACCACATGCTTAGCGACGAAAGCCTATGCTTACCACATGATTGACCACGGAGCCCTTTGCCTACCATATGCTTGTACATAAAACACTTTACTTACTACATGACTGGGCACGAAACCCTTTGCTTACCACATGCCTGGCCGCAGAACTCCTCTATAAGTATTATTTAAGGAAGACCTATAAGGTTATTGTTCATCACTAATTGAACATAAATGTGAAAATAAATCAGTATTAAAATAATAGGCAATACTTCTTTATGTTGCGGAACTTTAATTACGGTTATTTATCTCTATCTGAAGAGTTGCCACTGGGGAAAAAAATCACAGAATTTGCGAAATTTCTTGAAACTTTCTGCGATTATTTAAAAATTACTTTCGGAATTCCTGAAGGATCGTTGCGAAACACTTACAGAAATCGACGAATTAATCGAACATTCCATTGAATTAGAAATTAAAAATGAATATAATAACTCATTTTAATCCCGTGGACGAAATAAAACAATGCTTCATATATTTTGTGCTGATACGTTTCTTCTTTACAATGTATCTTTCAGTAAATTCCAATCACGGAATTCCGTTGTTATTATGGAACGTATTATCCTTCTAAGTAATTACTCAAGTAATGCATTTGGAAAATTATTACTTCGTAATAACAATTCGCTCGTAGTAGCGTTTATCGCTACGTTTGTGCTCTCTGCCCTCAAAACGTTTTTCACTTTGCTTGAAAAAAAAAAAATCTAAATGCTATTTTCGAAATAATGCGCTTGGTAAGAAAAAAAGTTCTTGGATTTTTCTGTCTAAGGTTGTTAAACGAGCTTCATTTCAAAACAGAAACCGTAAATTTAATGATAAATGTATGATTTCAAAACACACAAATGAGAGACCCAATGATAGGTGTGTGAATGTGATAATAAATCATTGAAGGCATATAAATTATAGTTACTGTGAATGATATGCATGTTATAATGAATAAATGATAACATGATAAGTGAAAGTAAGCATGTGTGGTGCACAGGTAGTCTCATCAGTTACCGCGATGATGAATGGACGAATGCAAATTACAAATGCATTTGCGGAAATAAGTGGGAAATATAAATTGCAGCAAAATATAAATGGGGAATATATACAGTAAAACCTTCCTAAATTGGCCACCCTTGAGACGGGACTGCAATGGTCACCATAAACAAGTGGTCATTATGCGGGATAGACTCTCGTATAGTCATGACCAAGATCCTACCACTTCTCTCTTACAAAAACTGTGGTCGTTTTACCAGGTTCCACTGTATATGTATCTAAAACCTCTCTTAACGACCACCTCTGTTCAGTAACCACCTCCCCTAACGACCACTTTTCTGGAAATAGGTTTCCTTCCACCCCATAGACCTAGTGTTAAGTTTACCTCCATTCAGAGACCATTTCTCTGAGCGACCGATTTTCACGGAACCGACCGTGGTCGCCTTAGAGGGGTTTTACTCTATATGTATGTACAGTGCGCTCATTAATCTGAGCTAATTGGGACTGTTCGAATTAACTCAAATCTTTACTACAGACTTTTTTCTATAAGCTATTACTGTTTGATGTGGGTGTGTATGTTCCTTTGTGTGCACTTGTAACAGATGACGGGTGGACGACGGAAAATTTCCCCTTCATGCTACATAAAAGGAAAATTAATTTACTAATTCATGAATCCTACTTCCAACACGTCGGAAGTTAAAACTATAATAATCTCATTTTTAGAAGGAGAAGGTAATAATGCTTTGGAAACGACTTTGTATAGGTTTAGTAGAATGCATTTTAATGGCTTTTATAAAATTTTCAGGGACGGTGACTTTGGGCTTTAATGTAATTTTAAGACTGCATTTCTAAAAGTATCTTCCAAGCAATTAACTAAATACCGAATACAGCAGTCTAGAAAATTATACCACATGACCAATTTACGAATGAATTTTAAAAATCAACAGCTCGTTCGTAAACTGCAGACATTTCCAAGTCGCCCATTGATACGGGAATACAATCACTGTATCTATGAAAGCGGACCGTCGGGGGAAATTGACTGGACAGTTGATTACGTTGGTTTAACAATAGTAATGGACTAGCAAAAGGAAGTATGCTAGTTATAACAGATATCTTTTGTTCAAGATATCTCGGCTTCTTTACTGCAGATAATCATTTTTAAGGAACTTTAAGAATAGAAAACAATGGGATAAACTTGATAATTTCTTTGAAATGTTAGTTCTCGTGATTAAGGTGTGTTGAATTTGTTTACAGTTTACTTATTTGGTAGTATTTAATTGGTAAGAACAGCTACTTTTAAGAATTTGACTGGGAAGAGGAGGAAAAAACACTATTGAGAAATTTTAGTCGTATCAGAGCTCCTTAATAGATGTCCGTACACATCCGAGAGTGGCTACAACGTATTGGTGACACTTCCGAACATGTATGTATGATTCCCAAAATTCCAGGAGAAGCAGTTTATTATTGTGTATGATATGTTGATGGAACATTTTTGTTTTGCCTTACACTCGGATTCATGCGCATATTAATATGGACATGACATGGCGGCAATTATTTCTTCTTCAAATGATTGTTTGCAAATCTTCACAAGATCGGTATTTCGTATCTGCCACTTGTCGCGAATAGTAACTTTACCAAACGTTTTGCCTTAATAAATGTATCATTCTCCTCATAAATAGCACATCCACGATTTCGATGAACAACTATTTCTTACGAACGGTGCAAATGAAAAACTGTTTAAAGACATGGTCTCCGACTTCCCTTACATTTTCCGTCAGCAACTGAACCAACTAGCCACTTGGGTAACAGCTAATTGTATTTAATAAAGTAGTAGAGGGAGCTACCCGAAAAAGGGGAGTTTCCCTTTGGAGTTGTTTATTTGGCTTATCTCTAGAGGTGTTTTGTTTTGTTGTTGTTTTTTTCACGAGCACATGTCAATTATGTGCTTTGGGAATGCAATAAACTTTCACTGAAACATTAGCGTTGCAATCAAAACCTGTGAGAACTGAACGAAGAACTGACCTAGAACAAAATGCGTTCAGAAAAAAAAAATAAGCTGAGAAAAACCTTTATGAAGGGTGAAATGAAAACTAAGGAAACACTAAAAAGATGGAAAGTTACATGTGAACCGGAAAAACGTTGTATAAAATGATGATTAAGCTATTAATATATTATATATCATTATACTATATAGAAAAAGAATATCATGTCATTCATGCTTTCAGAAACTGGATGCATACCTTAGTTTTGTATATGCCATTATATATGCTGTAGGACGTATTACTTCTGGAAATACAGTGCTTCTTTCTCGACCAACTTTTCCAACGGTTTCCACATGCACACAAACACACACATATCTACTGTAGAAAAGGAAAATTGAAGTTGCAAGACACTATAGACAGGGCCGGATTTAGGATACCAAGCGCCCTGGGCACAATGATTTTGGCTCCCCCTCCATTGGTATAATTAGGAGGCTAACTCCCCAGAAAATTTCTTCTAAGCAGTGAGGTATACGGTTTAGCCCCGCCCCCTTAGCCCCTAGGCTTCGAAGCTAGTTAAATCCATGGCCTCCCTCTTGACATACTAGCAGAAAAAATAAAATTCTGTCGTCGCGCCCCACCAAATGCGACGAAAAATTGCGAGGACAGGGAAGGGACGACATTTATGATTAGCCTATCTTATGTGCATTATTATAAATTAAAATAACGATATTTTTATAAATAAATTTAGTTTATTTCACGACGATTTTTTGGATATTGGGAGAAGAGGAGGAAGGGCAGGTGCAGAGCAAAATTTCAGAGTGGGCACAAAGCTTGAAAATTTCACTTGTAAGTTTAGTTTTATTTTTTACTTGAAAATAATCATTTTTAATATAAATTTATTACTTTCAGGGTGGTGCACGCTCCCTATCTGGATCCAGACTTGAAGGGGAAGGGATTGTTTCACGCAATTTTTCAAAATTTCAGATTTAGA